>CM034709.1:19603046-19640151 GCA_020142125.1 Phrynosoma platyrhinos | reverse complement strand
GACGAGGGTAGCCCCATGTAGAGTGCATTGCAGAAGTCAAGGCGTGAGTTTAACAACGCGTGCACCACAGTTTCGAGATCCCTTACTTCCAGAAACGGGCGCAGCTGGCATATCTATACAAATACAGCACTAGGATTCCCCTTTAACTGCCATGGAAACATCTTATGGAATCATGAGGTTTGTCATCTCGTGAGGCACTCAAGTTCCCTGGCTAGGGATTCAAAATACCACAGTTGAAATTGCAGATCCCAGAATTCCACAGTTAAAGGGGATTCATAGCATTATAATTGTTTAGTTTGAAAGAGTCCATGCTCTCTACAGTTACATTCCATAGGAACTGGACTACCACATTTTTAACTAGCTGAATCTTCTGACAATGTAGCCAACATTGTCAGAGCTGACAGCACTTTTTGGCTAAATACTGGGTGAAAGTCAGGGAATACAATCCCAAAATCATCTGTTGTGACCATTCTGTTGCCCAGACTGGAGCAGCTTCAACTGGAAGTCTTAATATCATTTTCCTGTTGAAGACTCTCCTGTAGAAAAAAAGTCAGTGGGAACACTTATTTCAGTGCCAAAAAGCCTTCTTAAAGAATGCAGCAATATACATAGTTCTGTGGCTCCCTGATTCTCCAACACCTCCTGTCTTCTGGGTAGAATAGCATGTACAACAGTGGTGAACATGTTGAAAGCAAAGCCCTTGAAACATAGAACAGGTGCAGTAAAGGTTCGTTTGCTTCCTATGGGTGCAATCATTCTTTGTTAAATATCTGAGACTTCTCTTTGTTTGGCCCACTGGAGAGTCCAGTGATAGATGCCATGAATCTTTGATAGCATTGCCGTTCTTTGTACAATGGTAGGTTGTGACAGAACTTTCAAGTCTTCTTCAAGGATAGGAAAAATCTGATTTATCAGGAATATATCAGAGGAATTGATCATAGTAAGACTCTGATAAAATACATCCACACAGTAAGAGTGATTATCAGAAGGAACACACTGAAAGATAGTGGGCAAGTTCAGAGATGAATCTGATCCTCTGCTTAGCACAAGGCAAATTAGAAATAATTTAGTGAAGGTATATGGCATTAGAGTCCCAAATGTACATCACTGTACCTTTTGTACATTAAATGAATCTCAGTGTGACTTATAGAGGAAAATAAAATTCAGTTAAAGCATACAAAAGATGAATATATGTTACCTCAGGAGCCGTGACGAGTTAAGAGGCTATAGACTACAAAACTACCTATCAATAAGTAATGAAACAATTAGATCCCTCTTTGTGCCATGACATGTAACACTTGCAGAGCCCTGATCTATTCAGGTCCCAGGGCAACCAAATGCAAGGATATGCCAAAATGAAACAAACTCACCAGTAGAACAGCACGATGATTTAGTGATTACACAAAGATGTTAAAACTGTTTTTAAAAAATCCTAATAAAATCTAAAGTCAAAGAAAGCTGATATCCATTTATCTGACAGTAGCTGCCCTTTGGCACAGCTGCTATTCACCAGGGTCCTCATGATGAACAAGATGCCACCTTCTAGACCAAATTCTTGGTCTCAACTGTGGGTGAATGCACCAGCTCAAACTACTGCACTGATTTACTTCTTCTCTCTTGTTCTGAAAAATTCTGATATTTACCCATTACAGCTTGCAACTGCTAAAGAAACTTTGCCTATTGGAAAGCTGCATTGTTCATATTTTTGTCCCAACCTTACCCATCTATGATCTTGCATTTCCCTTAAGCATATAAAACTCATGTATAGTAGTAAAACTTACCAACAGTCCTTGCCCTTCTTCCAAAAATCTGGCCCCCTACACTGTATTTTTAATTTTCTCTGAGGCTGTATTGGCAAAGCTCAGTTGTTATTAACCTTTCTTGATTCTGGAGTGAATTTGATATGAGAGAAAAGATAGAAGGCTAGAGGCTGTCCTATGCATGCATAAGTACACAGGACAGATGGAAATTGTTGGAGTATATATTCCTCTCAGATCAATGACCCAATTACAGCTAATTACTGCATATTGTCACTCTCAGTACAAAGGACCCTAACAACATGGATGGACCATTGTGATAAACAGGCTCTAGAGATTCTGTGATAAGGACAACTGGATGTTTCCAGGTCTCTACCATCATGATATCTATTTGTCTTTTTCAAATGATACTGTACAGATCCAGTGGTTGCATTTTACATAGTTTGGCAAATGAACTGGGAATAATTACTGGGAGTGCAATGGAAGAACAAAGAACTTTCCCCCACACACCAGTAAACTTGTGTTTATAGAGACAGAGTTATTTTGCTTACCACATGCCCATGATGCACTTCCACCCTACTGTCAAGAGAGATAATTGTAAATGCATGCCTTTTGTTCTTCTGGAAAAATCTGTTCAGCAAAAACCATGTGTTTATGACTATATCCCTCTGGAGGGAGAATGGAAGTACTACGACATCATGCAGGAAGGTAAGCAAAAAACTGCCTGTTTTGTTGCTTCGTTCTTTTGTAATGTGATAAAGCTCAGAATGGCACAGTAAAAAGTAGGCTGAGGAGTAACAGTGTTATTATTAGTGATAATATGATTTACGACCTTTTTTTTTTTTTTTTTTTTTGACCTAAGCTGTTGGGCAAGGAAGACAAGATTGGCCAACCACGGGTTCCCTAGTTCTACTCGTTACCCATGTGCTCCCCAACACCTTCTTTTCCACTTTCCCAGCAAAGCAAAGCAAAGCAGCTTCATTTATATACCACTTCATACTGCACTATGCAATGTCTAAGCAGTTTACAACTGTAAGCTCATTGCCCTCAACAGCTGGGTACTCATTTTAGCAACCTCAGAAGGATGCAGCCCTGAGTCAAGCCAGAGCCCTGGCTAGTACTGAACTCACAACCTTGTGGTTTATGAGACAGTGGTTGCAGTACAGGCATTTAACCACTGCACCACCAGAAGGGAGAGATATGAGTAAACTGAAGTAATATCACTTTTCCCTTCTCTCCCTCTGGAGAAGTAAGGGACCTATGTATGCTGAGTAACCAAAAACCACTTCAAGGTTTAACAGTTAAATAAAGTTTTATTCTAAAAAGGATTATATCAGGATTTTTTTAGTTATCATCTCTTGGAGGATCCCCCTCCAGGCAACAGCTTTAGAAGTTGCAAAGTTACAAGAAACAAAGTACATTTAAAGGCATCTTGGAACTGACAACATTTCCTGGTGCCCTCTAACTACAATAGTCCTATGTCACTCACAGAGGTGTAGACTTTCTGTTCTCAGGGTTTCCTATGGCTAAGGAAGTGGGTGATTTATTTGGGATCAGTCTCTACCAGCCTTCCTTATGCCAATGGCTGGCATCCAAACAAGAACAGAAGAAAGCTTGAACAAACAGAGCTACAGAATAAATTCAGGAAAAAAAATTTATACACCTGACCCTCCAGATGTTTTAGCATCAATACTTCACATGAGGTTTCATGGGCAAATAATATCTCCCCTATCTCATGTGAAATTCTGCCCCCAGAAGAGTGGATTAACTCCTTGTTGACTGGACCTAGTTTGGTTCATAGCCACCATATATTGCATGTGTGGCATTATTACACGAGGCAGTGGAGGATGGCTGGTGAAAAAAAATTGAAAACTAGGTGGGAGGAGGAAAGTAGATGGTGGAAGACACATGCAGAGATTTTAAAAAGTAGACATGACTTTCATATTGTCTGAAAGCTAACTTTCTGGATCACACTGGGAAGCTATTTCAGTGTTGGTGTAGCAGGAATAAATCCACATTCAGCTCATCCACAGTACCAAAGGCAACAGAAGTGAAAAGGCAGCTCAGCGCTACAGATGGAGTGTCAAAAGCAGCTATAATGCACAAATATGTTATTAATCAGCAATGAGGAAAAAATGAAATTGAAAAACACTCATGACAGTTTAATAGGATTTTGCTGCATCTGATTTGTTCCTAGATTTGTTGGCGCTCTGACAGACCTTTCATTTTTATTTATATATTTATTAAGAAATTCTTTTCCTTTTTAACAGAGGTTAAACAGATTGAAACAAATCTGGGATAAGATGTATTGAATATTGTATACATTTTCCCCCTCTATTTTTCAGTCACAGTTATTTTAGTCAGCAAACAAAAAACAAAACAAAAAACTCTTCCATTGTGCTTGCAATATTTCTTTGCCGATTATAGTCAGGATGGCAAATGACAAAATTTAATATGCAAATGCCGATTGAATCAATGACAGCCATTTTAGTCAATGGCATGTTTGATAGTCAACATTCCTTCAACTCAACAACAACAGCAACAAATGTTAAGTAAGGATGAAGACAAAAGCTCCACTTGCCAATATTTGATGCATTTAATGAATATATGTAATCCAGGTACTCAGCTGGAGATTGTATTGATGTGAGACATTTATCTCTTGTATGATTTAGGCCTTGTCTGGATAGGCAAAACCCATCCCAAAAAATAACCCATTCCCTGATGCTGGTGCTGCCTGTTCACATGACACACAGCAACTTCCACTGATCTCAAGGCAGCTTACAAATGTTGAAACAGATTAAGCCAAAAGTAAACATTACATGCCAGTCAAAACAGCATCAGTCAATAGAATTAAAAACTATAAAAGCATGCTCATTAAAAAGGAAAACAATGAGTATGGACAATACAGGATGCTATTAAAGGTCCTTTCCCTATGAGCAATATGTTCCCAAAGATCTGCCAAAAATTCACCTGGATGGTTAACAAAGATGGTGACAGTGTAGCCACTCTAAAAATGGAGTTTCAGAGCCAAGAAGGCTCTCTTGTATGTTTCCATCAAATGTACCTGTGAGAATGGTTGGACACAGAGAGAGTGAGCCTCCCAGAAGATCTCATAACATGAGCAGTCTATCAGACAGCCTGGACTTAAGATGGATGAGGCTTTCTAAGCCATAAACAGCACTTTGAATTGTGCACAGGAATGGACCCACAACCAATGGAGCTGTCTCAACAAGGGAATGGTGTGCTACCTCCACTTAATCTGTAAGTAGTACTTTGGACCAACTAAAGTTTTTGAACATTCTTCAATCATAGCTCCAAGTACAGCATGTTACAATAATCCAATTGGGATGTAGCTGTTATGTGTCACCTCAGTCAGATTGGACATCTCTAGATATGGGCTCGAAAGCTAGTGTGGTTTCGTGGTTTGAGTGTTGGACTACAATTCTGGAGACCAGGGTTTGAATCCTCACTTGGTCATAGAAACCCACCGGGTGACCTCACACTCTCTCAGCCTCAGAAGAAGGCAAAGACAAACCCTCTCTGAACAGTTCTTGCCCAGAAAATCCAGTGATATGGGTTCACCTTAGAGTTGCCCTTAAACAGGAATTACTTGAAAGCACACAACAACAAGAAATAGACTCAGTTGGCAGACAAACTTGAACTCTACAATTGCACTTCTCGTAAGCACAGTAGCATGAGGTTTCAGGCTCAGGGTTGAATCCAGAAGTACACTTTTAAAGACATCTTTCTTGAAGATTCATATGCATTTTTATGCACGCTTCTAATACATCCATTTTTGTATGCCATTTTGTCTAATATACATGGGTGTTGGGGGTTTTTGCAAGCAATTTTCTAATATAATACATTTTCTTGCACTTTACTTTCACAAATGTATACATTTTGTGTGTGTACCTTTTCCATAGCATGTGTGTGTTTTAGCATATATTTCTTGACTGGAGAACTTCTTTCCAACATTTAGAGAAGTGTGGATTTCAAAGGATGATTGAGTTTCAATTCCCATATTAGGGTGAAAGTGCAGCAGGAGAGACTTTCACATTGAAATGCAAACTAAATGAATTTCTGCCTCAGCCTTACCCATGGCTCCTGGTCATATTGTATAGCCTATGAAAAAAAAACTCGACTTGTTATTGTCATGTGACTCATGAAATAATCCTAAACCATTTTTAACAACCATTTAGAGGGCAGGACAAGGGAGGATGGGAACACAACAGGGGCCAGCTGGAGCTCAAATTTAATACAGAGCCGGTCTACTATTTACCACTTAACTGCTATCGTTTCAAAACAGATCAGCTAAAGAGATTTCCCAGCAGCCCAAAACCCATCCCTCAGAGGAGATAATAATCTTAATTGAAATCAGAAAACCTTCAAGTATCTTTGTGCTCTCAGTAATAGCATGGCATTTAGAATCACAGTGGGATTAATAATTGGGAACAGTGTTCGATCATTTCTGTCCCATTTCATTTGGAAGGGAAGGGGGAAGAAAAGTCAGGGGGAAATTATTTAAATCCCCCTCCCCACCTTATCCATGAAAAATAGCTGGAGGACTCATAAGCATATGGGACCACTTGTGTCCTAAGGTCACTCAGGTAAGCTAGTGGGGGATGACACCCATTTTGGTATTGTAATTGAAGGCATGATCAAAAGATCACACTCCTATCATTTCCAGTCTGATGGAATCAGAGCTATTTAACATTCTGCCACTCCACAGGGGTGGGAGGGAGAATAAAAGAGACAGCTGCGCTGTGATTCAGCTCACACCAGCCTTTGCAGAAACAATTATAAAATGCAAATCGCATGGATATCTCTTTAATGGAACAAATTTCTCCATTGCCTGCTTCTGTTCTTTTATCAAGCATCTGTTTAAGGGTATCGGCGGGGAGAGGGGAGAAGATTTTTTTTTTTCAAAAACCATTCTCCTTCTCCTGCATGATGTTAATACAAGTTGTCTGTCAGATTTCTCATTGCAAGGTTGGATATGTGGAAGCAACACAGAGCTTCAATGTCTCTCTCAAGCTGGAGTTGGCATCAGCACAGTGGGATCCTGAGAGATAATGTCACATTTAGTGTTTGTTTGTTGTTGGCTGCCTTCAAATTGACTTCAGCACATGGTGACCCTGTGAATGAGACATCTCCATGCCTCCCTATTTTCATCCTCACTGCTCAGGTCCTGCAGGTTCAGGCTCATGATCTCCCTGATTGAGTCCATCCTTCTGGTGTGTGGTCTTCTTCTCTTTCTACTGCCTTCTACTGTCCCTAGCATTAGTCTCTTTTCTAGTAAGTTGTTCCTTCTCATGATGTGATCAAAATATGACAGCCTCAGTTTGATCATCTTGGCTTCCAGGGAAAGTTCAAGCTTGATCTATTCAAGGACCTATTTATTCTTCATTTTGGCCATCCATGGTATCATCAGCGTTCTTCTCCAGCATCACATCTCAAATTAGTTGATTTTTCCTCCTGCATTCTTCACTGTCCAGCTCCATACATGGTGATGGGTAATTCAGTGGCTTGGACAATTCTGACTTTAGTAACATAGGGTAACACGATGTTACATAAGGGCTAGACAGCGAGCAGCAAACTAAGATGTCCTTAGTTTGAATTGCACCCCTGCCATGAAATTTCTAGGCAAATCTCTCTCCTCTCCCCAGAGTTAGACTGCATCTGCACTGAAGATGCAGTTTGACATCACTTTAATTGCCATGGCTAAATGCTATAAAATTCTGGGATTTGTAGTTTTGTGAGATATTTAGCCTTCTCTATCAGAGAACTCTGGTGCCACAACAAATGACAAATCCTAGGATTCCATTGGGTGGAGACATGACAGTTAAAGAGGTCTCAAACTACATTAATTCAGCAGTGTGGCGGCAGCCTAAGCCCCTGTCTCTTCAGTATTAGGGGAGAGGGGTCATAAAACTGACTTATTTTGCATTTTTTTTACATTTTTGTAAGGAACACAACTACATAATTGTCAGAATATCAAGGACCTCTAGAGGATGTATTCCATACCTCCCAGAAAGACCATTACGGTGAAGAGGAGACCAGGCTGACCCCACCTATCATCCAGAGAAGAAACTGCTGCTCTAATACTTGCTTTTTGCTTCTTTAAAATACTTTTGTTTTTTGTGTTAAGTCTAGGAGATTATAAGACAGTATAGTATAGTAGTTTGGGTGCTGGACTTGAGCACTGGAGACCAGGATTCAAATAATCACTCAGCCATGAAAACCTACTGGGCAACCTTGGACAATCTAAGGGGGGATGCAGACCAGGGCATCGGGGACACCCTGGTCCGGAGCGCCGCGGGACCACAGCCTCCGCACCGAGGCACTCCTGCGGTGACCCTAAAAGGAGCTCCAAATTGGCGCTCCTTTTAGAAGTCAGGGAAAGTGCGCCCTAAACGCGTAGGACGCACTTTCCCTGACTTTTCCACCACAGCGTGTGAAGACGCTGCGGCGGGAGGTTGCCCTCGGTGAGCCGGCCATGCGGAGGGCTGGCAGCTCCGAGGGCAACCTCAGGAAGAGGAAGGGGCGCCACGCGTGCGGCTGCCCCTCCTTTTCCTTGCCTCCAAGACAGCTCAATAAGCCGTCTGCCGAGGCCCTTAGTCTCAGAGAGAGGCAAAGATAAATCACACCTGAACAAATCTTTCCAAAGGACCCCTTAGGGTTGTCACACATCAGAAACAGCTTGGAGGCACACAACAACATCTATGAGATGATGCACTCAGAGTGGCCTTATCTACACTATAGCTACAGAACACTTAAAACAATTTTAGCAGCAAAAATAACAACATAAATATTTTGAAGACCTGAAAGTATGATCAAAATATTAAGTGTCCTGGTTTTCCATGGAAACAGAAAAACTAGGTATGCCCATATCTGTTGCATGTCTTGACAGCACGCAGCTCTGCATTCATTACTATAGTCACTCTGAATGAAAACAGATGGCAAGATTTACCTGCAGCCATCAACCACAGTGTTCCGGGATGAGATACAAATTGCATCCCTCCAAGCCAATAAAATCATGACTTTTGCAAGCCATCTAAGATCCAACATAGAAGGCTTTGTGTAGTTTCCCAAGACAGCCTTCCTAGAGAGTCTTCAGCTTTGAGAACCTACCCAAAAGCCAAAAGAAGAAGAAGAAGACATGCATGATCCCACCATAATGGGGCATTGTATCAACATGTTACTGATCCATATGGATGCCTTCTATGGTCTGGTATCCTCTAGCTACTTTGGACCAGGGTTCTGCCTGGTCTGTCAGGGAGTTCTGTCAGAGATTTCGCATGCCTCACCAAACTACAGATCCCAGGATTCCACAGAATGAAGCCATGATAGTTGATTGTTTTATTTCTGCAGTGTGGATACACCCAACATTTTACAAATTGAACACCTCATTGCAGTCTTTTTTCCACTAATAATGTATGCTTCCATTACCAATGCTTACTCTCTAAATATATATATATATATATATATATATATATATATATATATATGGTAGCTTTGGTCAGTATTCTTGAGTTAATATTCTCAATGTGACTTTTTTGCTCCTTTAACTTTGAAGGGCCCTTCCCGGGAAGTTTTGCGAAATTGCCATGAGCGTGCCATGCCTTGTCCAGATATTTCTGTTTCAGACAAACATACTTGTATATTCATTATAACCTTGTTAAATCTGTAGTGTCAGTTTGCCTGCACGTGTGAACAAAGATATGAGTTCACAAATTAAGTGCATTGAACTACATTTGTCATTTTCTTGCCCATTCACTCAGTTTGGAGAGATTCTTTTAATTCTTCCCACAACATACATGGGCATTCAACATCCTGAATAACTGAGTGCCAATAAGCTTGCTAACACTGAGAATCATCTTTCCAAGCTATGAAATCTGTTTTGTAGGTTTTTTGTGGGTTTTTTCGGGCTGTGTGGCCATGTTCTAGAAGAGTTTCTTTCTGACGTTTCACCAGCATTTTTTTCTCTGAAGATGCTAGCCACAGATGCTGGCGAAGCGTCAGAAAGAAACTCTTCTAGAACATGGCCACACAGCCTGAAAAAAACCACAAAAAAACCTATGGATGCCGGCCATGAAAGCCTACGACTTCACATTGGAAATCTGTTTTGATTTGCCTGGAACAGTCCTGATGAATCCTCTGCCATCCCACTTTCTCAACTACTTTTAAATATGCTGGTTGCTCTTTCCTGCCACTTTCCCACTTTGCCCTCAGCTTACTTCACTTGCAGCAAACTGATTTCAAAGTAGTTTTTGCTCCACTAACTTTGCAGGGCCCTTCCCAGGAAGTTTTGCAAAAGCAAGCTACTTCAGCCTCCCATAGTTTGACTGTACTTTTTCATTAATAACTTTGGTCAACTTGACCACACTGTGATGTTGCTTGGCTGAATGTTTCCAAGTTTTCATCTGTGAAATGTTACAGGGTAGATGAAATATACAACTTGGTGGATTTCCTATCAACATTTCAATAGGAAACAAGAAAGAAAGAAAGTGCCCCTGCCCTCTCCAAATACTACTCTGTTTAGTAGTTCTGAGTCTACCCACGAGGTGTCAGCAGTGATGAATCTACTCTTCTTTGTTAGCTATTCTGTCTTCACTACTGCTACTACCAACTGGACTTCATGTATAATTTACTACTATACTTTTTTAAAAAAATTGCAATCTTCAGCACTATTTCCAAAAACAGATCATTCAAAATTAAGGTCACTCCCCTCCTCTTCTCTGTTATTAGCATTGGTCTGCCTTTATCTTCTATGTTCATGGAAAATAAAATTTAAATGAGATGCTGTTTTTATTAGGATATTTTGTTTTAAAGTGCTGCGCTAGGTTATTTCCCCATCTCCTTGGAGCAATCAGTTTAACAGTCTCTATTTAATCCCAGTGACAGGTCCAGTGATGTGAGACCAGGGGTAAAACTGAGGTTTAAGGTTTAAGAACTTTAAAAATGGAGAAATCAGAAGAGAATTGGATTTTATATCACTCGCCTCATGCTGAGTATGTTGTAATGCATGTTTATACGTGCCTATAAAAAATGCAAAACAGGGGAAGTGAAGTGCTGAAAATGAAATGCCAAACATTAACTTTCATTAAAATGAGGTAGAATTCAATGTTACAAAAAGGGCATTCTTACCTTTCAGAGATTAGAGATGGGGGTGACAAGGCAATGGGGTTTGGACAACATATACTTTTTGCCATGTCATGCATTCAGACAGCTCAGACAAGTCGTATCCTGCCTTTCTGACTTTTCAGAGTCTCTAAAGAGCTTGCAAAGACATGATGAATGACAACCCATGTGTACCATTTATGTGGAGGAATATGATGGAAAGAAGCAACATTGAAGTATACCTCAAAGAGGGAGGAGAAGATAAAGTAAAAGCACAAACCACTTCCATAGTGCCTCTGCGGTATCCTTTCAATCTCTTTTGACATCCACTCTCTCCAGTATAACAAAGGAGATGGTATTGCCAATGAAACTACTTCAGCCCTTTTTATTTCTCCAGTCCATCAGTATTTTGTCCTTGACTACAATTTGGTTCCTGTTTCACTTTTGTGTTCAAGAAGTCCTCTACTTGAAGGAATGGCACGTATCATAAGGTGGCATACCAATGAAGTCAAAAGCTTTTATTTGACTTTCCATGTATCCTTCTTTTCCCAGACATGCACACTTTTCCAGAGTGAAAATTTCAGTGGTCAGGTAGTAGAATTTTGAAATATGGCAACCCTACTTTAATAATTTAAAAAAAGTGTTTTTGCAACAGAATGAAATCAATATCAGTGCAAACTGGGCCTCCAAGGGTAGAAGATTATACAACTGGGTTGCCAAAGTAAACAACTCCCCCTTCCAAGTCTTCATACAATGTAGTGCTCCCATTGGTGGAACCCAGATGAACCTATAGCAGCTGTTAAAAACTGGTTAGGTATATATACACTCATTTAAAGAGCTGTCTGGTCCAGGAAAAGAATCAGAAGAAGCGAGAAGGGGCAATGATTTCAATTTCACCCATCTACAGTTAGGACTGGAGACAAAAATCCTATTTTTATTCTCAAATCATTAGAGCCACTGATTCAATAGGATTTATCTTTGACTCACCATTCAACAATTGAATGGTGCAACTATCTAACCAAAAGAATCTGGGCTATATTTAGGTACTATGTTTAGTATTCTGAGCGGACATAGGAGGACACCTAGCCCATATCTTTCATACTATGGTACATTTTCCTTTAAACTGTGACTATTGTTTCTAAATTTGTGCCTCTATATGCAAATTTTATGCAGATATCTTCCTTCTTTTAAAAAAAAAATAACAGCAGTGGCAGTGCTGCCCTCCTCCTCCTCTTCCAATTGCTCCACCAAATTGTTGTTAATATTTGCCATCAAGCCAACTTCAGGGTATAGTAACTCTATGAATGGGAGACCACAACTGCCCTGTTTGGGTCTTGCAAATTCAAGTCTGTGGGTTCTTTGAACTGAATCAACCCAGTGTAATTCAATCTCTTATTTTCCTATCACCTTCCACTTTACCAAGCATCATAATCTTTTCTAGTGAGTAAAATTGTAGATCAGAAGATGGGGGATGGAAGTAAAGCGTATTGTTCTCCTGTTATTTTTCCGTCCATGACAGTGATTGCACAAAAGACATTCATACATGTTGTGCTGATCCTGTCAGTAAAGTGGAATTGCATTAACGTGTTCTTACCTTAATACAAAATGAAGGGCAAGGATGGGACAGTTCTGCCTCACTGACAGGACAATGACAGGATCAGTGCAACATCATATGAAGGCCTTTCATGTGATCGTGGTCACTAGCACTTCACAGATGGGACAATGTCTACATCAGCACAATATTATCTGAAATTCCTTCCCATTATCCCACAGGAAAGATGGGAAAAGGCTGTGACAAGAACACTCTGTCCCCCACCTGATAATCTTTACTGTCTAATGATATATTCAAAGTATAACAGCCTCAGGTTAGTCATTTTTTATTATTCTCCCATATTTGTCTAATGCCCATTGATTCCTGTCAACCCTTGAGAGGCACTTGTTATTCCATCTCCCCAATAAAATTGTGCAACCCTATGTCAAATAGCAGGAAAATGTTCAGACATCATGTTGCAATTTTCTGTTCAGCCAAGAAACTCATTAGATGGTCATCATGGTCAAATAGGTCCCTACTACTCAATTTAAGCTACCTACTAAATCCACAATTTCCCTGAGGGATAATCCTAGATAGCTAACCCACAGGTCTCCTACGCGACCATGTTAGATAGCAAATCCACAATCTCTTTGGAAATATTTGTGTTTTGCAAAGCTCCAGCTAGTTTTGATATGTCATTAACAGAGCAGTCATAATAATGTTTATTCAGGCATAAATCTTATTGCTTTTAATGGAGCTGGTTCCTATATAAGTATGAAAAGAATTGCACCCTATATCTCTTCTTTGCAGAAAAGGAGAATGTCCAAAACTCAGGAGCTGGATCTGCCATTGTTACTGTCCTTCCCTCTTCTTCTGCCCTTTATACCCCTACAGGGCAGACCCCTAAATTGGTGAGGACAGTACAAAGGGAAGGCAAATGGAATCCAAATTTGTACAGGGTTTTTTATGTGCTTGCTTAAAAAAAAATAGGCAAACCTTAGAAATAGAAGAGAGAACATTTGGCCTTCCAAATATAACAATCATAGAATTATAAAGCTGGAAGTGTTCCCAAAGGTTCCCTAGTCTAAGTCCTGTTCAGCAACATCTGGAGAACATTCCACATCTTTGATTTAAAACCTCTTTAAAAAAAAGAGAGCAATTTTCATGCATGATGTTGCATTCACTGCTGGTCAATGAGACATTTTACCAGTCTTGCCCAGATTCTTTTGAAATTTGCAATATTTCTCCTGAAAGAGAATCTATATGTTCTCTTGAATATCACCAAAGGAAAATATTGTGACAACTTTGAAAACATTGCTTAGACTAATAAGAAAAATAAAATATACACCACAACAGCACACACAGTTTTTTTCCTGTTGTTTTTTCCCCCCTAAATCTGTGTAGGAAGAAATGTAATGTATAAAGCAATTCAAATAGTCTCTCTCTTGGCTTAACCTGCAAATTCAGTTGTCTTAACCAAAGTTTGATGTCCTCTGATTTCACAGCAAAATTTATTAACCAGGGTTTTCTGTTCCTAAAACCCATTCCTTTTTAACACAATATGCCAGCACGTCTTTATGAGTGTACTAAATAGGGCCATAAATAATTGCAAGCAAATGACACTGGTTGGAATAAATAATGAACAAAGTGCATTTTGTAGTACAGTCACTTGGATTTTGCTAATTGTGTTTGATGGTCCACTGACTAAGCAAGGGAAGGTCTGATGAAACTGATCTATCTGCACAGCAGATGGAGAGACTTCCCTTCTCCCTCTTTCTGTGGCTACCTGTTGAAGTTTTCTTTTTCTTTGAACTGCTATTATTATAACTCACCTTAAGCATTCATTATAATGGTAAAGGCTTATAACTTAAACATATAAATATATAAATCAACATTAGACTAATGCTAAATATTGTGAGGAGCGGAGAGAAGAAGGGCTAGGGATGAGCTTGGCTAGACCTATCTAGAAATTCATGGAGAGATTCAAATCTGAGTTGCCCCAATTTGCAACCCTGTTTCAGTGGAATTTACCACTGAGCCTTGCCTTGTCAGCTGTTATGCTGTACCAACAGCTAGTTCTAAAATTGCATCTAAAGATATTCAACAGGACAGCAAGACTTTGTGATCAGAACCTGGAGGAAATACCTTTTTGTATTGCTAGTGGGATTCAAATTTTATGCCCTGGACTCTGGAAGGCTTTGCTCCCAGTGCATCATGGCTTGAAGGAGGAGAGCCTGCCTGTATAGACATCCTTCCACACCATCTCAACATGGAACAACACAACAACAACACATAAAAAAAATGCAGGACTGTGACTCACATTGTCATATTTTTCTCTCATGTATGATTTTTAACACCTTTGCCTGATGAAAAAGTCACTGGAGCTTTGAAAGCGTGCACCATTTTTGGTGCTTTTTGGTTGGTCCAATAAATGTTTTGTGGATTTTGGTTGTTTTCATACTTGGAAATAGCTACTTGATCAACTTATTAAAATTTTAGCTTGTTTAATTTCTCTCTCATGTGTCCTGCCTCATAAGTTTCCCTAGTTTACACTGAAGGTATGCTTCAGCCAAAAAATATACCTGCCCATATTGATTGTGAAAAACTGTAAAAAGTACCACAGTGTTATAGCACTATAGTCCATCTTAACTGCCATGGCAATATCCTATGGAAACCTGGGATTTGGAGTTCAAGAATGAGGTCTTAGGCCTACTAAACTAAAATTGATCAGAGGATAAGCAAGTGAAAGTACCTCTAATATTGTAGGTGATGTGTCCTTTGATGACATTCCCCAAGTAGACGTATGGATACAGTTGGCATCTGTGTTTGTGGCAAGGTCTGTTACCCATCTCCCCACCCATGCTGTGTGTCCTCCTGAAGATAAGTAATTTTTTGAAATTGGGAGTCTGACTGAAGACAAGTAAAGGCCTCCCACAAACATCCCTTGTGAAGGAAGCATTATGTCCAGAACAGTTTGTAGTTCCCTGATGTGGAACTAAGTGGCCTGAGAATTGTATGTGACCACTAATTATTTCCATCTACTATTTCCTGTCTTTACTGGAGCCAACACAGTGTAATTGTTTGAGTGTTGGGCTATGACTCTGGAGAGCAGGGTTTGCATCCCCACTTGGCATTGAAAATCCAGAGTGACCTTGGGCAAGTCACACTTTTCCAGCCTCAGAAGATGGCCATGGCAAACCTCCTCTGAAGAGACCTGCCAAGAAAACCCTATGATAGCTTCACCATAGGGTCACTATAAGTCAGAAATGACTTGGAGGCACACATCACTTTTCCCTCTAACTTTTAGAGAGATTGGGGCAGGGGAGAGTTTAGTTTACCAATGCATGTCAATAGGGTAGGAGTGACAATCTGAATTTTGATTCCAATTAACAGTGTGTATTGATTTGATGAGGTTCTGGATCAATTTGGGCCCATATCCAGATAGCCAAATCAGCCCCATTTCTTGCCCTTTTAGCTCTAAAGCATGAGCATACCACTCTGAAGTACACTCCACTTGATTATTTGAGGCTTATTCTATATCTATGGGAGTCTGGCCTTATTATCACTCATACCAAATTCTGCTGGTGGGTCTTTATTGTTTCTATGAAAATGTGAGAGAATGAGCAGTCTGTCCCCTGGTCCAGTTAATAAAACAACAAGCAAATATATTCAAAATCTGGGATGGGAAACAAGGAGATATAATTCAAGGGGTTGTGTTGCAATTACCTTATTCTGGGTAAAATGTTTATAGAGATATAGAGGATTTAAAAGACAGACATTTTGCTATCTCCCTCCCACTCCCATTATTGCCATCTCTTTGGCTTCTTTTTCTCTAAGCAAAAAACAAAAACAACTCTAATTAACTGGAAACAACAGGAAATGATTAATCATGTTAATTAAAAATAATTTTTCTTTTCCCATTCCTAAAAGGTCAGATCCTCAGCTGTATGGAAAATTGAGTCTTCATGCAATTTCATTTGATTTCCTGTGCAAAGCCTAATTAGTTAAAATTTGTCATTAAAGAGAGGCAGCACTCGATAATGCCAACACTTCTGATATTTCCTCCCTCTTATTAGCACAAATGATAGGCCTGTGTACAATGGCGATATGTGAAGGGGTGGTTTTTTTTTTGTTTTTGTTTATTCCTTTGTCTTTTTGAATATGTGCATGCTGTTGTAAAAATAATGGGTGAATATTTGAGTGCTTTGGGGTTTTTTTTGCAACAGTGCTCATGTGTTGAGTGCTTTGGGGGTTTTATTTTGCAACAGTGCTCATGTATTGAAAAAGACTGCTAATAAAGATCCCACCTCAGGTGCTTTCTACTCATCAGGCTGCTGCCAGCAATGAAGCAAAAGTCACAGATGAAGTCAACTGTTGGTGAGCATCCTGATTTTGAGGGACTCTATTGAATTGAGCAAAAGCCTTAAAGCACAGGCAGAACCAATATAAACCCCAGGAAGAGGTATAAGCCTATGAGACCCAGTACGGTGTAGTGGTTTGAGTGTTGGACTAGGATTCTGGAAGACCAGGGTTCAAGATCCCTGCTTGGCCATAGAAACCCACTGGACTCTCTCAGCCTCAGTGGCAAACCCCCTCTAAACAAATCTTGCAGAGAAAATTCTAGGTTCACTTTAGGGTTGCCAAGGCTCACAGCACCTTTAATCATCTTAGCTTCCAGGTGGAGTTCAGGCTTGATCTGTTGAAGGACTCATTTGTTTGGCTTTTTGGCTATTTATGATATTCTGAGTACTCTTCTCCAGCACCACATTTCATAGTTCTTTCAACTCCTGTTACTTATCTCTTTCATCCATGAGGCCAACATGGTGTAATGGTTTGAATGTTGGACTAAGACCTAGAAGACCAAGGTTTGAATCCCTGTTGGCCATGTAAACCCACTGGATGGCCTTGGGCAAGTTACAGTCTCATCTCAGAGGATGGCAACAGCAAACTCCCTTTGAAGAAACTTTTCAAGAAAACCCCATGATAGGCACCATAGGCTGGAAACTACTTAAAAGGACACAACAACAACAAACTAGTCTTTAGTCAGTTTGAATAGTTGCTCTGAGGGAAGCCAAGCATGCATCCGGTCTATATGTCAACATCTAAGTTTGACCAACAGAGGTAAAAGCAGTCAATTTCCATTAAATCTGAGTCAGACCTGTTTACTGTACTAAACAATTCAGAGTCCTGTATGGGCTCACTACAGACCATATTTGCCAGAGATGAATCTGACATTCTCATGTATTACAAAACAAGCAGACTGTTTGTCTGGGTTAAAGGCAGCTAGATTCATTTAATAACAATAACAATAACAACAACTTCCACTACTACAGAAAGAGAATTTCAGTCTAATTCCCAGTGTCATAATAGAGTCTGCCAACGCAGAAGCTGATTCAATAATGCCAGTCAAATAAGAAACCACTTAGTGAGCTGTGTAGGTGCTTAAAAAGCTCTTTTTCCCCTTCCCCCACTTTTTTTTTGGGGGGGGGTTGAACATAAAGGTCACTGAGGCAGTAAACTCCTTAAAGGGGAAGGCAATGAATTTCATGCATGAGGAGGCTTTGCTTGGCAGAGAGATATGCTGCCTCTCATCCTTCCTCCGTGGATATAACATTTGAAGACACCACTTAGGAACATAATGACATAAAAAAACCATAATAGAGACTCTGAGACTTGTTGCAGGGAACCTGGTTGTTTCAGCACCTTCAAAGAATCGCAATGGTTAGTCAGTATGCCTAGCATCACTTCCATGGCTGCATGAACCAGCCTTGTGCTACCAGCCAGAAAGTGTGTTTTACAACAGGATCCTGGCTAACCTGACCCCATACTTTTATAATGCAGTCATTAATATAAGAGCACTCAGTTTTCGTATCTCTCCATGGTTGGCAAGTTGAGCAAAAAACTATTCTCAATCACTCATTCTGTGCAAAAAAAAAAAAAAAAACCCTCATAATGAAAGGTACATTTTCACATGGTTCAGCATTTGTTTTCCGTGTTTCACGTAAAAATAGAGAAGAGTCACCTGAGAAATTCCATTGATTGTTTGCTATTGTGTGCCTTCAAGTCATTTCTGGCTTTTGGCAACCCTATCACAGGGTGTTTGGAGTTGTCTTCCCCGAGGCTGAGAGAGTGTGACTTGCTCAAGGTCACCCAGTGGGTTTCATGTCTGAGCAAGGAATCAAACCCTGGTCTCTAGAGCTGTAGTCCAACACTCAAACCACTAACCATACCTTGTATCAAATCTCTCTCAACTTCTCCAAAGAACATTTTGAAACCCTCCAGATTGTGATTGATGTGAAGAACACGTGAAGCATCATCTATCATACCTTCTTTGGTTGGTGTTGGTTTTGTGTGCCTTCAAGTCATTCCTGACTTATGATGACCTTATCACTGAGTTTTTTGAGGCTGAGAGTGTGTGACTCACCCAAGGTTACTCATCAGGTTTCCATGGCTGAGTGGGGAACTGAACACTGATGTCCAGAGTCACAGTCCAATGCTCAAACCACTATACCACACTGGTATCACTTCTGCATATACTACGATATGGGCAGTAATCTAACATCCCCTCAGTACAGTATTCCTGCCCACTTGCAGAGATATGCTATACCAGCATCATGCAGAATAGCAACATTGCACAACACATGCCAACCACAATGTGCAGTGTGAAATCACAAAGTGGAACTACAGTCTGCAGTCTGCAACTAAAACACAGCATTACTGTGCATGCAACTCTGCTTCCACTTTTCTCAGCAGAATACATTTGTTGCACTATGATGTATAATTTGCTCCATGTGCATAGCACAACTTATGCAGGGTGCCAGGGTTAATGTCTGAAAAACCCAATCTTCCCCAATCATTTTATGATATGTAAAAATCCGGTGTGCTCTCTGTGGGGGAAAAATAAACACTGAAATGATACAGGGAGCTGATTGCATTATTGTACAAACATACACACAGCCAGCTTAAAAAAACAAAAATGCAGAAATCGGATAGATGGTAAGCTGGAAGAAAAGACTCTTGAATTTCTCATCCGATGTTCTCCCCATTGAAGGGTCCACCAAAGCTCTTCTTTATTATCCCTCTGGAAAAAAAATGGGAATAAAAAGTCATTTTGGCACTCTCCAGCTAAGAGCCCTTTGTTCACAGCACATTAATACATCCATTTTAAAATAATGGTTTACATCTCGCTAGTCCAAATGTCTTTTTTTTGGTATAATTTAAAGCAAGTTTTTTTTATTGTTGTTATTTTTATTTTCCAAACCTGCACTCCTGCTCATTAGCACTAGTTGCATCCATATCGTAGAGGTTTATTCATACAGCTCAAAATGGAAACATTAACATTTTAAGAGGATATTATATAAGCTTTTAGAGATAAGCTTTTTTGTGATGATTTTTTTTTGAAACTGCAGAAAATAGTGCATTCTGTCCTCCTGCTTGAAAACTGTGTATCATAAATAATTTGTCATGTGGGATCTCCTCCTCCTCTTCCTCCTTTTTCTGCAGTTTTTAAACACTTCTTTTAACATTGGGGATGTGGTGGCTTAATGGTGAAGATGCCAATTCTGATGACTGTAAGATTGGAAGATTGGCAGTTCAAGGCCCAAGTGCTTCATGATGGGTGAGCTCCTGTCACTAGTCCCAGCTTCTGCCAACCTAGCAGTTTGAAAGCACACAAATGCAAGATAAATATGTACCACTTCAGTGAGAAGGTAACAGCGTTTGGTGCAGTCATGCTGACCACATGACCACCAGAGTCATCTTCAAACAAGGCTGGCTCTTTGGCTTAGTAATGGAGATCCACACCCTACATAGAATCATAGAGTTGGAAGAGACCACAAAGGCCATCCAGTCCAACCCCCTGCCAAGTAGGAACTCAAAATCAAAGCATCCCCGACAGATGGCCATCGAACCTCTGTTTGCAAACCTCCAAAGAAGGAGACGTCACCACATTTGGAGGGAGTGTGTTTCATTGTCGAACAGCTCTCACTATCAGGAAATTCTTTCTAATGTTGAGGTGGAATCTCTTTTCCTGTGGCTTCCATCCATTGCTCCAGGTCCTATTCTCTGGAGCAGCAGGAAACAAGCTAGCCTCAATATGACATCCCTTCAAATATTTAAACAGTTGGTTACAACTAGACAGTCATGTCAAGGGACTACCTTTACCTTTACATTTTTAACATTGGAAAGATTGAATGTTGGATTCACATTTGTGATGTTCCAGAATGCTGGAATATACCACTTCATGGACAATATGGAAAGTTAATATTACTGGTATTTAGCCTCACCTTTTTTATTTGCTACAATTATATCCCACTTTTCCTCCAAGGAAACCATATTGGCTTTATTAGGTCTCTAATTCTGTGTTTTACATACACACATGCCCTCTAAAATATGTAAGACTGAGAATTAGACTGTATCTACACTTCACAGTTATGGTACAGCTCAAGTCAAGGTTATTTGAAGGTCCATACTCTCCCATATCCCAGTAATGGCACTACCTTTCCATGTGGTGGGATTGCATGCTCCTTTGTGGCAAGAAACTATAGGGCTCAACAGATGGCCCCTAAGGGGCAGTGTCCCACCATCCCTTTCCTTGTCAAATTGGGGCCACAGCAAACACATGCCACAGCCCTGATCCGGTGGTTTGCCATTCTAAAAAGAGCTGGCAAATGTCATTTCTTTTTAGAGTGGCAAGAAGCCACCCTTGCCACATTGGAGGTGGCATTTTGGTGCTTCTTTGGTACAGTGTGTGTGAACGCTGTGCCAAGGGAGCACCCTGATGCCACCCACTATCTGTCTGAATGGGTATTGTGACAATGGCATCAGGGTGGAATCAGGGCAGAGTTGGGGTGGCCGGTATGTGGACCCTTTTGGCTGTTCTGTACAAGCCTTTGTTGATAGTAGCAGTGCTGTTGGTAGGGTCTCCCATGTCAGGCAGGATTTTCCTGAGGATCCAGACAAAATGTGCCAAACAGCTACTGGACAGACACAATGGCAGTAGCACCATAGGTAAAGCATGTTACTACTGCACAGGGGGAGGCACAGTACTTTTGAAGATTTTTTAGCACAAAAACACCTATGATAAGACAATCTAAAATGATACAGGAGATAGAGCTAGAAGACTCCTAGGTTAGATGGCACTCAGTGAGGCACTGAAGAATCCAGAGGACAACTATGACTAGTGCTGCAGCTAATGACACAACTGGATTCTAGCCAAAGTGACATTCAACTATCAATGTGCTCAGAGGCTAAAGCAAAGTTCAAAGCTTCACAACACATATTATAGGAACATGGAATGTGAGAAACATGAATCAGGAAAGCTAGATATAGTACAACAAGATATAGAATATACGAACATTAAAATGCTTGGAGTAAGGGAGCTAAAGTGGACATGAATGGGACATTTTGAGTAAGATAATTACACAGTGTTTTACTCTGGAAATGAAAATCTAAGAAGAAATGGGGTAACCTTTATAGTGAAGGGACATGTAGCAAATGCTGTCAAAGGATATAATACATAGGAAGACCTCAGGGAAAACCCATCAATATAACCATAAAGTTTATGTTCCAACTACAGAGACAGAAGAAGAAGAAACAGAAATATTCTATGTCAGCGACCAAGAGAAAAGTGATCATACATCAAACAGGACATGTTGATAATCACAAGCAGATGGAATGCAAAAGTAGGAAACAGAATAGAAACAAAGATTGTAGGAGAATTTGACCAAACATCAAGAAATGAAGCAGGAGAGTGACTCATTGGATGTTCTGAAGTCAGCAATTTGTTAGTCATAAACACATTGTTCAAGCAACCCAAGAAGCGACTATATACATGGCCGATATAGGAATCTAATAGACTACATAACTAGAAGGAGAAGATGAAGAACCTCCATTCTTTATGAAAAACAAGACCAGGAGCAGATTGTGGCAAATGCCATGAACTGTTAATATTTTTTTTAAAAAATAGAGTAATGCTAATGAACACCAAACTGATCATCATGCCAAAATACAACCAGAAGACCCTCCTTGTAGACTTTAAAGATGGTGTTTTGTGTTTTTGTGTTTGTGTGTGTGTGTTTGTGTGTGTGTTTAAAAAAAGCTTTGTACTATTAAGCCTAATTGACCAGGAACAGATGAACTCTGGATTGAAGCCAGGGAAATTGACAGGGTAGAATGCAAAAAGACACTATCTACAGCAAAAAGAAAGTGAAGCTTCAATGGCTGGCAGTTGAAATTCTTCAGTCAGTTGAGGACAGATGGAAAGCAAAAGGAAACGGTGAAAGAAATAGAATCAGAAATTTAAATGCAAGTGTTCAATGACTTCTGTGCGGGGACAAGGAGAACTATTATAATGATTAATGCAGAGAAGTAGAAGGTGACAAAAAATAAAAGGAAAAACAAGAGACCTCATCCACAAAGAACACTGTGTATGTAGCAAAGTAGTTTTCAGAGGAAAAAAAGTATTTGCTGAAACATCTCCCTGTCGCACTAGCTTTCTCCTTTAATTTCCAGAAAATTCCTTCTTACATATATACACATCTTTAATGCTGCCTCCACCTCCAACCAATATGATATTGTTTATTCTGCTACTAAAGATTTCTAATTCTGATGATCCACACTTTGGTAGTGTGGAGTAGCTGGGCACATAAGGCTATACAATATTGTCAGAAGATTTGGAACTCTGTGAGTAAATTGACTCCCCCCTTCCCCCCATAGATTCTTTGGTGAAAACTGATACCATCATTGCACATTTTGCAAGTCTTATTTAATTCACACATCCACCTTCCATCCATTGTGGGTGGATCAATTTATATATTTTACATCTTGAAATTCTGCTGAGATCCTGCACCTTTCATGAGTCATTTATATATGAAATGAAGATTGATCTTTAGCTGTTCATATGTAAAATCAACATGCACTTTAGGTTACATATTACATTGCATATTTATATTCATAATCTGACATAAAAGTTCTACAAGATCAGAATATTAACAGAGCACTTTTTGCAGATTTTTTTTTTAAAGATGGTGCTGAAAAAAGTTTCTCTTCTTAGTAATTTTCCAGTATATTTTGTGGGGAGGGTGAAATGTTCATTCATGTATTGCAGTTTAAGGGGGTTGCAGACTGCCAGAAATAGTGCAAATTGAGTCCACTTTTAGGGTTAGGGTTAGTGCTAGGGAATCATGGGAATTGTATTTTTTTCTGAGACATTGAGCCTTCTCTGTCAAAGAGCTCTGTTGCCACAATAAAATACAGTTCCCATGATTCCCTAACTCTAACCCTAACCCTAAAAGTGGACTCAATTTGCACTATTTCTGGCAGTCTGCAACCCCCCTTAGTCTCACTTGTCCATGGTTTTGTAAGTTATTGTACACTCAGTTTCCAAGTGGGATATCATGATAGATGATACCCTACTGACTATGCAATTGTTCATTGGGTGAGATCATCCATGTGACATGACATAGAGAAAGTAAGAAGTGGCCAGAAAAAACAATGATCTAGAAGCAGACAAGGGAAAAAATATTGCCCAAAGTGGTGAAAATTTGACTATCTGATGTTGTATTCTTTCAGGCCATTTCTGACTTATGGTGGCCCTAAGGCAAACCTAGCACATGTTTTTCTGGGGGCTGAGAGTGTGTGACTTGCTCAAGGTCATCCAGTGGGTTTCCATGGCTGAGCAGGGACCCAAACCAACACACCCTGGTCTCCAGAGTTGTACTCCAACACTCAAACCACTATGCCACACTGGCTCTCTATCTACATTTAACTTCCAAGGAAAAAAATTATAGCCTGCCAAATTCAACAGGTTCAGTGTTGAGCCCAAGCAGAAAACCTAGGCCATTCAACACTTTGAAAAGTCATCCTGCAGGTTCAGACAGTAAGTCTTGATTTCCCCTATCCTTTACAACAGAATGTGGTTTCTTCTTTGTTGCATGGCAGAACAGCCTTCATGTTGTTGAGTGCCTTAAGCTTATTTCTGACTTGTGGGAACTGTAAGGTGAACCTATCACAGGGTTTCCTTGACAGAATTTGTTCAAGGGGGTTTGCCTTTGCCTCCCACTGAGGCTGAGAGAGTATGACTTGCCCAAGGCCACCCAGTGGGTTTCTATGGCAAAGCAAGGATTCAAACCCTGGTTTCCCAGTGTCCTAGTCTAACACTCAAACTACTACACCATGCTGTCTTTCTGCAGAACAGGCTATTTTACTACAAAATTCAAATCTTCAGGGACTGAAGATAATATTCCAATAAACTAGTCTAGTAAGAAGCCACTCTGTGAGGGACACCAAAAATTACATCCATCAACCATAACTAAAAAGGGAGTAATCTTCAAACAGGAAAAAGATACTTTTTCTCCTTTTCTGTTTATTTATTTTTTTAAAAAAACAGACATTAAATCTTGATTCCCCCTACTATTTACCACACAATATGGTTTTCTCTTTGCTGCATAGAATGTTGTTCTTGCTCTTGTTCTCGTGTGCCTTCAAATCATTTCCGACATATAGTGACCCATAGCAAACCTATTATGGATTTGTTGAGGCAGAATTTATTCAAAGGGTGTTTTTCTTTGCCTTCCTCTGATGCTGAGAGCAAATGACCATCAATTACTTAAAAGGGAATATTTTATAGCCAGAAAATGATCCTTCCCCTGTCCCCCACTTTCCCCTTTTTATATAGGTTTCTTTTTTTAAATTAATGACACAGCTAGTAGTGTTGTGGCCTGAGATGGTGTTGTGTGAGATTGAGGGTGCATCCAGATTGATTGAAAAGTTTCAGACTCTGTTCTTTCCAATTTTACACAGAGTTACATTCAGTTTTATACTGAATTAAAATAGACTTATACCTAGCGATTAGTTATAAAAATTTTAGCCCACCACCCTGGAGAATCTGTGGGTGGGCAGACTAACAAAAGTGACTGTGAGCTACTCACTTCTTGTGAAGTCATCTCTGCTCTTAGCTTTCTTATTTCCACATAATGATACCGTCTAGGAAAGAAATCTTCATCATTTTGAATTTTCCAAGTTTATGTCAGTTTTCTACCAGATGCAGCCTTCATAGTATTTAGACACTCTGTGTGACAGCAATTAACAGTGAGAAAAGAACATTTTCTTAGCTACAGGGAAACAGACACACACACATACACTGACACCTACATTAAACAGGGCAATCTAAATAAGTGATGTTAATTACAAAGCATTTTCTAGCAATGATCTATATAAAAACAGCAGTGAAACGAGGGGTTAGAAGCTGGTGGTGCTACACAGCTGTTAGTCAAAAAAAGACATGCTGATGCATGAGTGCCACTATGAACTCAGAGTTTAGGGAAAAAAATACTATTTGGTCCATAGCTCTTAAGACTTCACGTATAGCAGAGCCAATGGCTATGCTGGCTGGAGATGATATGGTGGGGGTGGAAGTTGTAGCCCTACTTTTCTAAGCTGCAAATGAACAAGAGTCCTTTTCTTTGGAATGCAATTCATTTTCACTTGACTACACACAAATGTTGGGAGGGCGTTCTGATGCACTCATGCACCATGGAGGACTGCTGTATCACACAGTCTCAGCAGACTTGCAATGAGTGCAGACAGTGACTGCTGATTTCTACCAGCAGTGGTGTGATCCAGTTGTAGCATGGTCATACTACTGCCAGGTCACACCACTACTGGTAGGTTGAGTATACACTCCCACTGCTTGGGAGTGGCCCATTCCTTCTTTACATCCCAATCTATCACTGCTATGACATCTTCAAGGCCATGATCCTACATCTGTCAGTGGTGTCACTGGAGGTGCAGGGGATGCAACTCCAGTCTGGGTGGCACCATAAGAGAGATGACACTGGGCAGCAGTGAGGTGTTCCATGGCCCATCTCTTAGAAAGAAAGAAATAATCTTCTTGCTGGGCTGCTCCACCAGGAGGTGTGAGGAGGGGATTGAAGCCACTTATCTCTGTTTTCCTCTTCTGCCATTTCCCCTCCCAAATTGTTTGGCTCCTTGTTACTGTTGTCCTCTGTTTTCTGTGACTTCCTCTTTCCTTGAGGGTAGAAATGTTTGGAACAATGACAATAACAACAACAACAACACTGTTCTTGCTCAAGGTGGTGTCCCACCTTTGCTGTCTGAACTAGGTGGAGGGGCAACAGTGGAAGGATGCTGGGTTCCCCTGGGTAAGACCCTTCTTTCCATCCACAGCCCCATCCAGAAGGTCCATAGGAGTGACATCATGAGTTACTGCACTTGGTGACACCAAGCCTAATGATACCACTGACATCTGTTCCATATTCTCCCCATCCCTGAAAGAGAGTTTTAAAGAATCAGTCTGCTCCCATTTACTGGTGAGGAGAAGTGAGAGAATAACCAGTCTACACCCAGGTGCAGTTTCATGGAGGTGAAACACATCAGAAATCATCCTCCTAGATCTCTAATGGCTCACTGGGAATCTGTTAGCCTTCTTCTTCCACCTGCAAAGCTATAGCCAGGCTGGGTTCTGTCTAGGTCTTAACTTCCATCACCTCCCCTACCCCTGCCAATTAATGGCCATGGCAATGGGTCCAAGCTGTTTAAAGCTGCTTGGGTAAATCCCCAAGGAGGAAGCATATGATTCCTAAAAAGAGCCCTAGAATAATTAAGAGACATTTGTGTAGGTTATATACCTTCCAGCATTTTCCAGGTGAAAACCAGGACATGTGTGGCCAAGCAACATCATAATGTGGTCAATATGGCCAAAATTATTAATGAGGAGGAACGCACAAGCTAGAAGAGGCTACAACAGTTTACTTTTGTTGAGCCTACCTGGAAGAATAAAATTCTACCCTTTCTCCTGCATTTTAAAAGCAGCTGAAAAAGAGAAACAGCACAGGATCAATTGGGACTATGAGATCCAGCATGGTATTGTGGTTTGAGAGTTGGACTATGACTCTGGAGACCAGGATTCAATTCCTTGTTTGGCCATGAAACCCACTGGGTGATCATGGGCATGTCACACTGTTTCAGCCTCAGGGGAAGGCAACAGCAAACTTCCTCTGAACAAAACTTGCCAAGAAAATCCCATGATAGGGTTGCCTTAGGGTTGCCATAAGATGGAATTTACTTGAAGGCACACAACATGCACAACACACACAAGCCTGACAAATCAGGAAACTGGAGGGCATGATGTCACCAACAGGATTCCAGCTCTTGCCACTAGAGCATTCCCACCCCCCACCCCTGTTTCATTCTCCATGTATGTCTGGATTCAGGAACACCAAGCTTGTGAAGCAGTAGCAAGAAATGAGGCAGGCTGATGGGGGGGTGATTCTAGCTGCTGACAGAGGGATTCATTTGTTGGCATATTTCCAACACTCTCTTTAGAAGCATTGATTTTGGTGCCAAAAAAGGTTTATGATCTTTTGTTGTTTCACTACAGTTCCTGTTGTATTTTAGGTTCTTCATCAACCCTATGGTGTTTCATGGCCTCATGAGAGAGATCAGTGAGTGTATATACTATATAAAGGTGTATACATTGACATTCTGTTCTCCCTCTTTGTTGCTGAGTGCTTTCTTTCTTTTCATGTGCTTGCAGGCATCTTTACATCTATCAAAGTAGAAACTCTACATGAAGCTATAGTAAAAAGTCACATAGGCTAAGAGTCAACCTGGGGGAGGGATGGGGAAAAGTGGGCACTGTATGATCATGTCATTATATCTGATATCTAGAAATAATACACATTTAAGAATAACAAAAACACATTGCCTGTCTCTGTCTATGCATGTGTTCAATGCATGCTATTTATGTTCTTATGCAATTCCATGGGACTAATTAGTTTAGCTTAGTGGATGGTGTGTGTCTGTGTCTGTGTATATGCCTTCATGTGTCAACTTATAATGATCTCATGAATTTCATAGGGTTTTCTTGTCTGTGTTGTGTGCCTTCAAGCTGTTTCTGATTTATGGAAACTCTAAAGCCATAGGAGTTTCTTGGGAAAAATTGTTCAGAGAAGGTTTCCCTAAGGTTGAGAGAGTATAACTTGGCCAAGGTAAACCAGTAGGTTTCATGACCAAGCGGGGATTCATTCCTCATCTCCAGAGTCATAGTCCAATGTTCAAACCATGACACCACACTAGCCACTTAGGGTGTGCTAGTTCACTGATAAGAGGTATAAAAATGTACTTGCTATTGCTATTGCTATTGCTGTTACTATTGCTCTGACAAGGAATATTCAGAGGTGGTATGCCAGTCATTTCTGCTGAAATATAGCCACCAAGTATCTATTGGTAGTCTCCTATCCAAGTGCTTACCAGTGCTGACCCTGCTTAGCTTCCAAGATCAGAGAAACCTATTAACTGTTTTATTTCTATGCCACCTATCTCCCAGAGTGGGACCTAAGTACAAAAAGACTGTATTAAAAATTAACAAATAATATTTAGGAATGAAATTTTTAAAAATAGACACAATTAAAAAACATCATATTATACTGTATATATCACATTCTTTTTGTACTTGGAGTTGAGTACTTTTTGTACTTGGTTTTAGTGCATTAATTTTATACTTGGAGCTGAAAGAGTGTGACTTTCCCAAGATCATCCGGTAGTTTTTTTATGCTTGACTATTGTGAGCCAGCATAGTTTAGTGGTTTGAGTGCTGAACTTTGACTCTGGAGATTATGTTTTGATTCCCCAGTCAAGCATAAAAAAAATCACTGGATGATCTTGGGAAAGTCACACTCTCTCAGCTTCAGAGGGTTACAATGGTAAACCCCATCTGAAGAAACTTGCCAAGAAAACCCTGAGATAGGGTTGTCATGAATGAAAAATGTCTGAGAAATATAAATACTTCTCCCTAAACTGCAAGTCTTTGTACTCCATAAGGTAGAACCATGGCAGTTAAAGTGGGAGCATAGCACTATAATTATATATGCAAAAAGGGCCCCCAGAATAGTTTTCTGGGCATTTGGACAGATGGGAAGACTGCAGCAAGTGTGCAAGTGAATGCTCACAGAATCCAAGGGAATTCTTGGAATATCCACAATGGTTCAACCCATTTCAAGTTCAGATTTTCACACATGCTTAGCCCCATCTTGTTTACAAACAGTCCACCTTCAGCAATGCATGAATACAACTGCCTTTCATAACTGTGTTTCCCCCAATGCCTTATATTTGGAAGGATCCCACTCCTTACTGTGGAGGATCCATCTTAGCACTGACAGCTGCCAATTGACATCATCCCCACGTATATGTCTCTTCTTCTTTTTATAGACTGTGAAGTAGCAAAAATGGATGTTTCAATACATCTGGTCACTAAATTGCAGTGAGAAATGTCTGCTGGCTTTAAAAAGAAAATCCCCACCTGAGAAAAATAAAACTGATGTTCTGCAACTGGGTTTCAGTGCAATTCTTAGCTTAGAGCAAAAAAGGTATCAAGTATCAACATCTCTATGCCAAAAACTCTTTTAGGGATCCATTAGCTATCACTTTAATGGTTCCTGGGCTGCTTACAAACAGAGATCCACAATCACTTCCCTCACATATTCTTTAAATGTGAGACAGGTGCAAGTTGATGGCAGGTTACCTCAACATACCACAAAGTCATGATAAAATATGCCAAAATCCCTTTTCCAAGTCCCTTTCATGAGTGGAAGGAACTTCTTCAGATTTTTTTAAAATGAGATCCTGATGTAGGTAATAAAAGAACACAGAAGTCTGGGACCATCCTTTTATGGTTTCAGGAAGAAGGAGGAAGTGTGATATGTGTGTTGAATCGAAGTAGAGTGCATTTGGCACAACAAACCAGAGACCTACCCCCACCTTTTCATTTAAACATATTTTGGCTTTCTGCATAAAGTTAATGCAGATTTTATTCAGAGACATAAAAGTCAACATTTTCTCAAGCCTGCAATAATTAGCTGATAACCCTCACCTAATACACTCACCTATGTCTTGCAGTTTACTCCAAAAGCATCCATTATACTCCTGCTATGAACTTGATTTCATCCCACACCAGGGAGGACAAAGAGAAAAGTTGGTGGATTCAGACATTATGTGCAATAATGGCTCATAAAAATGATGTAAAATTTAATAGAAAAGGTCTGCAGGTACCTAACCATTAAAATTCAGTGATAAGGTTGAGATGAAGCAATCCCAAAGGTGCCCCTTCCTCCAAAATCATTGTGTGTGTGTGTGTGTAGTCCTGAAAGACACACTGTAATCCTTTTGTTGATGGATTGATGTAGAATTGCATCCATCACACCATTTCTGTGGGATGTAGTTCCTTTACACTTTGCATCCTCTAAGCCAAGAGGAACTATGACAAAATATATACATTGCCTTCTTTTTCTCAAAGACTTTTGCATGGATAATGTAGCTTCATTTAGCAGTCCCTTGCTGCCGAGATAACATTGAAAAGACTTAATTCTAGGTGTCCTGCATCTGTGAGAATGTATGGATGAAGCTGTAAGATGCTTCATCCCAAAATTGTGGAGGTTGGTGGAGAAGCACATAGATCTAGATCTAGGTTTAGATTCTAGCCCTAGGTCTAGATCTTCATCTAGGTCTAGATATCGGTATAGATTCTACTCAGTTTTGCTCTGCATAAACTTTTTTCTCCATGTTCCTATTTCCTGTTGTCTCCAATGAAGTTGGATATGTAACAAATTCATCCTCCAAGTTGAATACACATTTGTTGGACTTGATAAGAACATTAGAGGAATTGTGTCAGATCATCAGAAATGTGTGTCTTGTCCCCAAAGAAGTCAACTTGATGTCTACGGGAAGGTCATATGTTTATGATGAGCATAGTAGAAACATTTTCTTTGGGTTTCCCAGAAACTAGTATTAACATTATTACTAATGTAAAGTCTTATGACTTAAAGCCATCCAAGTTGGCACCTATCACTACATTTTTTGGAAATAACTCCCATTGTTTAGTTAGATGCAGTGTGAATTACCTTCTTGTATGACTTGAATCTTTAATTCTAACCCTAGTTGATGGTACCTAACTCCTAGTAGTGCTGGTCAACAAACAAACACCTTAACATAAAATAAGATCCTATTATTATTTGGCTTTCAATGGCAATAGCCCACTTTTGCATCTCACAAACTGTGTGTCTCTAATTTATCAACGCCCACATCTGTCACAACTTCCCTAGAGCTTCTTTTATTTTTCTATGTTTTTATTTTGTGTTTTTAGTGCTAACATAACATGTTAAAGAGAATGATTAAATTAGTGTTTTAGGCAAAATCTGGGGGATGTTTAAAAACAAAATGAAACCAATTTATAACACAGAAGCTTTTAAATTGGCTGTCATTTGACAAAAAGCAAGCCACAAATGTGCCACATTAATCATCTTTAAGTTTATTTTGTGGTTTTTCAAAACAGTGATGCTTAATTATTAGACTATTTCAAGTTATCCATGTGTAAGACAAAGGTTTTCTCCTCTTTTATGACCATGAACATATATATGCATGTTCATCATTCTGATTGAGTTGACTTTAAAAAAAAAAGGAAAAAGATTTTCTAAATATATAAAATAGAACAATAACTATATATAGATCAGGAAAAAATAGAACAAAGGCAAGAAAGAGAAAAAAGTAAAACCGAATTTTAAAAAAGGGGAAAAAAGGTGAGATAAAAGTGACTTCCAATCTTCTCTTCAGCATTTATTAAACTATATTAAATTATAATATCAATTAATATCTTCCTCATACAATAAATCATCAACTTCCTTTCTATAAGGTAAAATTGTTAATAATCAAAACCAAATTTACACAATCATAAATGTGTTCCCTACAGTAAGTTAATCAAGTATTAATATATAATTATAAGTATTAATAATCTTTATTGCCTATTGATATTATTAGTTCCCTAAGTTGCGTTAAGCAAAATTACATTACCTTGCCTCTAAGATATAAATGCTTCTGAATTACCCCCTCAATTTCTCAATTAACATCTATCTGTCATAACATCAGCTGTATTTCCTAACCTCCACAGAAAAAAGTTACATTCTTCCCTTCATTTTTAATGTAAACTCTTTTTATTTTATTTTTATTTTTAGCTTTTCTTCCCTAGTTTTCTATACACCACATACACATATTCATATTCTTTCTAGATGTCCAAGTCACCAAAAACCATACAAACTTATCTTAATAAGCTTTTTAAAAATTTCTTAAATAAACAGCCTTTGTGTTATGATCTATTCAATTACACTAAATCAACACCAGATGCCAAGATCCATATTGACATCTTAAATCCAGAAGAGCCAATCCGTATTTCTATACTCCTTCTTACTTGAATTTAACCTCTTTTTTTCTTTTTTGCCAAATCTTTGCAGTTGGACAAACACCTATACTCAAACTACGTAACACCTTGGAGGTGAACCTCCTTCTATAAGCCACATTCTTCTTGATCTTTTTATTCTCATTTTTCTTCTTCTTTCCAAATAGCAAATTAAATATCAGCATTGTCCCTCTAACCACCATCCATATGTCACCACCTTCTCCACGTTCAATGCTGCTATTCCATTCTCCATTGTCTCCAATGCAACTAACATTCTTCCCTGGCTCCTCCAGGATCACCTCCAGTTCTCCAAATTCTTCCTGGTGTAGCTACAAACCTCCATCTATAATTTACCTCTTCACACTTCAAACTCTCCTTGGTCCTGATCTTCCAATCCAATCTGGATGCTTCCTCCAATTCTTCCTCTGTGTCGTGGAGTTCCCTAACTTCAGTCACATCATCTATCAATCTGAAGTTCAATCTAAAGTTCTTAAAGTTATTTTTCCTCTATCTATATTCCTCCAGCATCTCTTGCCACATTGCTGAGATGCATTTTCCAGAGTTATGTTTTTGCCATTCTTCTATTAAACCAGATCTTGGCCTACAAAGAGTTAGCATTTCATCTTCACAGCAACTCCTCTGTTACAGTGTAGTAACTAGGCATTTAAATTTTCTTGTTGTTCAGATTGCTTTCACTGAGATACCTCTCCCATACAAAAGACTCCCAAAAAACACCCTCTTTCTCTAAACAAACCAGTCTCTTTCATCCATTTTTACATGCAAAGTCCTCACAAAAGCAACCAATCTTCCAGCTTTAAATTTTAGTTCATTGTTTCATATGAATTTGACCTTTTCACACAATGTTTATTAACTTTCTGATTTCAATCTTCAGTCTTAAAACGTCATGGGAATAATTCTCAAAATCTCTCGCATTAATATGAAAGGCAGTAAACTCACCTAGGCTTTGATGGCACCACTGTACTGAAGGTTTCTTTTTGTCCAATAAATCTAGTTATTATTACAGAATTAGATTTTCTAAAAAGTATGGTTGCTGGCAGTTTTCATAAAGGTTTGCATGCAGCAGGATGAGCAGATGGAATTATCCCACATTCCCCCCCCCCCCAAATATACTTTGCTCCTGATCAACTGCTATAGTCACCACAAGCTTGGTGAGGGTCTCTTAGACCCTTGTGGATGATCGCCACTCTCTTCCCTTGTCTGAGGAGAGAATCACCAGTTGGAACTTACCTCCAACCAGTGGTCATCACCACTTGAGCTCTGCCATCAATAAGCAGTTGGCCATTACCAACATTATAAAGATGAAGGACAGCAAAAGCCTAGTATGGACAGGAACCTGTTAACTGTTCCCTGTGTGATCTCCCTGCTTTCCACTACCCTACTGTTTGCAGACTGCCAGAAATAGTGCAAATTGAGTCCACTTTAAGGGTTAGGGTTAGTGCTAGGGAATCATGGGAATTGTTTTTTCCCCCTGAGACATTGAGCCTTCTCTGTCAGAGAGCTCTGGTGTCACAATAAAATACAGTTCCCATGATTCCCTAACCCTAACTCTTAAAGTGGACTCAATTTGCACTATTTCTAGCAGTCTGCAAAGGCCCTGTGTCTACCCCAATAATTCCCCTTAGGATCACAGATCCAGTAAGAGAATCTTAAGGGGAATTATTGGAGTAGACATGTGGCTCAGTGGCTCAGTGTTAAAATAGATACTATGAAGGTAGAAAGTACTAGATTCAGTTTACCAGACTATAAGAGGATTGCTGGTGGTCACATTTACCTTTACCGTTATAATCTATCAGCACTTCTTTTGATCAATTTGCTTCCAGTGACTGGGAACTCTTCTCTTTCCACTCCCATCCTATCCATGAGTGACTCTTCTGAAACAGCATCCTAGTGACTGTATTAGACATTTTAAGAATAATTATGACTCTGTCTTTGAATCAGTGCTCTTGTTTAGTAAACGCACAGTTTATGGTACACCAAAGGGCATTTCATTGAAAGATTGCAGCTGACAGCTGTCTGCATTTCTCTCCATCAACCAAGCCCACTTCATCTGACAGGAAGTCAGGTCCCCCATGCCTGTTGGATAAAGGAATTTGTAATGTGATCTTAAAGGCCCTCTGTGATAGGTCATAGACAATCAAATTGGAGAAGAGGTGCAAGAGAGTTTGTTGTTATTATTATTATTATTATTATTATTATTATTATTATTATCATCCTCCTTTCAACTCTATAGGAATGGAGCGGGGGAAGAATCATGGTTTCTTCATCTGAAAATGGAACAGAGTGGTAATCTCCACTAGAGGTATAGGCCTTCTACTGTAAAACCTTTTCCTGCCAAAAATAATCATGCCTAAGTATCACTGAAAGGGCCTTAAATTTTCACAGAAGAGATAAAAACTATTGTGAAGCAGGAAATTCATGATTAGATCTCATGAAATTTTACTCTGAAGCAGATGCAGAAGGTCCCAACTCAATCAGAGCAGCAGTGTGGGACTGTTTGCAGGAAAAGGTTATGGTTTTCCCACCATTTCATTTTCCTGATCAAAACCAGCTTCCCAAGCTCCTGTTATTAGACCTGCAGTGATGCAGAGAAAAATACACAAACATTGGCCATGTTTGCCAAATTTGGCTCAATGTTTGTGGGCCTTGTTAAGATGGACTCCTCCTGTTTTGGTGGTACATCAGACATCAGTTTAAATTTCTCTTTTTTTTTTCTCCCAAATGGTGCTATAGCTTGTACTCTGTAGCATTCAGGGAATCATAGAAGCCTGGCAAAGAAGGTTCCAGGATCAGCATCCATGATAGGTCTTGCTGATGATATTGGCCTCCTCAGATGCCTGAAGATACTCAGTACTGGCATCAGCTCTGACATTAGGTATCTAACTTGTTCCATTAGTTTCAATGAGATTTGATCATTAGCAATTTTAAATGGATTAGAGCCATTAAACCTGATGCCACAGTTCTGGGAGAGGAAAACAGAGAAGACCGGCTGGACCTGTTTGTTTATCACAGCCTATCATGAATGGGGATTTTTTTATTTTTTATTTTTTATTTTTGGAAATGTATATTTTGTCTTTCAGGACCAAATTTTGGCCAGATGTGCTTACATCAGGAAAATAATACAAAGGTCATAAAACTAAAATAAAAATAAAATCCAAACTTCTTAAAGAAACGTATGCCCTCAAATCAGAGGTAGCCCAGACTCTCCTGCAACTTGGTAGAGAAAGCAAAATAGGGCTGCATCTGCACCTGCAGAAATAATTCAGTTTGATACCACATTTACTAACAGGGAAGCGGCAGATGCTTTGTAGTATAACCATTGGCATTTTCTCAAAAATATTTCTAAGTGACAATAAGGAAATATTTTTTACTGGTAGTCTTGTTTCATAGTGTGTGTGTGTGTGTGTGTGTGTGTGTGTGTTTCAATTCATCTTTGTCAGATTTAGATTTTTATTGTAGGGTATGGTTGCTGAGAGTGTGTGCATCCAGCTTTTAGTGTAGATAAATGTCTTTTTCGCCTTTATCCTATTTATCCCAGCATGTTTCTATTTCTTTTTTAACCTCTCATGACCAATCTTGTTATGGTTTCCAGGTCATATCACAACCTAAAGCCCTACCTGTGATGGACAGCCTAGCAAACAACAAAGACATTTCAGCCCTCTGAGTGTTGAAAAAAGGGAGTCTAAGGAGGAAATAAAAGGGAAAGCTTGACAATTTAACTGTCAGTTTGCAGTAGGGCTGTAGGCAGGAAATATGTAGGGCTGAAGGCACAAAAGTCCAGAGATGCCAAGCAATTGTGAAAGAGCCAGAATCAGGAAGTGTAATTTAGTAGTAGGATAAGAGTTTCTGTTCCAAAGGTACAGGATAAGGAAGCTGGAGTTTTGCTTAGACTCTGATGAGCCATTGCTTCGTCCAGTGTTTCTTAATCATTCTGAGGTCAAGAGCTTCTGATAAAAATGATAGACCCCTCCCTGAAAAAGCATACATATACAGATACAAAAGTTTGCATTCAATTTCTTGCATATAAACATATACAAACAAAAGTTTGCATACAATTTTTTATTGCATGCATTGATTTTCTTTCCAGCCTATGGCATTACCTTTCCTCCCAGAGTTATAACAAAATCAGTCAAAGTATATTAAGCCAAGTTTGACTGAATCATGTCAATAAAACGTCAGGGAAAACCCATCAACAAAACCATAATGTAAGTTTATGTTCCAACTACACAGGCAGAAGAAGAGGAAACTATAAGATTTTGTGAGGACTCCAGGAGGAAATTGACCACATGCCAAAACAGGACATGTTGATAATTATGGTTGGCATGCAAAAGTAAGAAACAGAGTAGAATCAAAGATTGTAGGAGAATTTGGCCTAGGATCAAGAAATAAAGCAGGAGGGTGAATCATTGAATTTTCTCTGTTTAATTTTCTTCT
>CM034709.1:19580726-19595472 GCA_020142125.1 Phrynosoma platyrhinos | reverse complement strand
TATTTCTATTACTGTATGTCCCATGTTGCTTTTTCCTTGACAGTGGCTTGTCTTAGGTCACACTGTACACTTACACAGAGACCCTGGGATTTGAACTCTAGCCTCCAGAGTCACAGTCCAAAGCTCAAACCACTACATCACACTGGATCTCCACCATATGATAATGGGGGCAAACCCAGAAAACCCAGTGGGAGCACAAATGGATTGGAGTGCTATAGAGAAGGCAACAACAGTCAAACTGAAAATCTGGAAAGAATATTGCTGGAGTCTTGTTTTTTGACATTTCCTTTATTGCAATTTCCACCTAAGTTTTTAGAATTTGGGGCTCATCTTCATATGGCTCTCTGTTCCATGTGTCTTTCATGTTGTCATCACTTTTATATAATTCTTTTGTGTATTGCATCCATCATCTTTTTATTCCTTCCTGGTCTTGAATTATGTTATTCTTATTGTCATAGAACATCCCAATCCTTGATTTGAACTTTCCCTTGATTTCTCGAATAGGCCTCTCATTCTTCCCTTTTTGTTGTTCTCTTCTATTTCTCTACATTTGTAGGAATTTTTTGTTTCTTTGCACACTAGCCATTGTACTGTTGCATTCATGGTTCTTAGTTTATTCCTATCACCTTTTTGTTTTCTTTTTCTTTTTTTTCTTTATTGCTTGTAGCATTGCATCTGTCATTCATGGTTTCTTCAATTTCCTTTTGTCTGTTGGGAGTGTCTTTATGCATTCTTTTTTAATTATGTCTCTGGCTTCAGACCAATGCTCTTCCGGTTCACAATCTATTATACTTAGTATGCAAATCTGTTCCTTATATTGTCAATGAATTCTATGAAAATGTTTAAATTGTATTTTGGTATGATGACTGGTTTTGTTCTGATTTTGAGTTTTACTTTTATTTTTGAAATGATCTGTATTAGTTTGTGATCACAATCAGCACAATCACTCACTTGTAAATAATCTGATAATTTTATTTTTAAAATAGGTTCCTTTCCATTTTTTTAACACAGTTTTCAACTATTTTCCTGAGTAAATATAATTTCCTTGAGGAATCTAGAGGGACTTTCTGTTTTCCCCACATGTCCAAAATGATTTCTTGCTTCTTTGTACAGAATTGTTGGAGACGAGGAATGTTCCAGGAAACAATCTTAGTTCATTTCTTGACTAACTGGCAGCTGGTAGGAAAAAAAAGAGTTTCAGCTGTGAATGACCACACTAGCCCTACAACAGAATCCAATTTCCCTACCTGTGGAAAGTATAGCAGTAAACAGCCAGTTGTGACTGAAAATGTAATTATGGAGGGGTAAAGTGGAGGTATTGCTTTCCTATGTGCATGGTGGAATCAGAAAGAAAGATGTTTTTATCCCTGGCTTTGAAGGCCCAAAGCTGTTTTTGCAACTGTAATGATGTCTTTCGCCCATGGTGCAATTGCCAGAATAAAAATATGTCCCCCTCCCTACTGCCTACTCATCTAGAATGGGTCTCCCCACCTAAACAATTACCCTTTTTGATGTTAGAAAAATAAGATACTCAGGCTGCAAATATTTAACATGAAGCATTTTATTTATTTTTAATGCCACTACTTATTTTCCATCATATTATTTCCATTTGTGATGTCTGATGCAAGAAGTTGCAAAACAGATAAAAGCACTGTGAAATCAAATCTTGTGTCTCCCATCTATGGTTCCCCTCTTCCTTTTGCATCTTATGGTAGAGAGTTGGGCTTTGTGTGTGCTAGGTGAGCTGTTGTTCCTGGACATTTCACTTCCATTAAAGTGTCTGATGTTGTTGACAAATCCAAGTTTTTCACAGAACCTTAGGATACCTGGAATGCAGTTTTGAACCCATTGGGCTTCTCACCCCCTTCTTCATTTCTCAGAGCATTGTGGAGTGACATACACTTGATTCTAAAGGGTTTTATCATAACAGCCTTATGTCGCACCACAATCACACTAGTTTTAAAATGGAAACATACTGGTTTGGCATCATTTCTCATCACACTTTCCCCCATGATAGCATGTTGGAGATCCATGGTTGTATGATCTGTTTTCTGCACTGCCAAACACTGCCTTTCAGGAGGAAGGGGGGAATGGAAGATCATGGCTGCCAACCACCTCCTGAAAGCATCTGCTATGTGAATGTGAATGTGTTGCTGTCCCCTCCAATCTTTCAATTATCTACATTTTACCCACATGCATCACCATTAGCAGTGCCACAAGTTATTGGTGCCAACTACTAGGACCTTATCCCCAAGACTCTTAGAATCATAGAGCTGAAAAGGGCTCTATGACCCACCAGGTCTAACGTCATGGTCAATGCAGGAGCTCCATCTAGAGTACCCCCAGAATATGACTGTTCAGCTCCTTTTTGAAGACATCCAGAGAAAAAGACCCCCACTACCTCTCTAGGCAATTGGTTCCTTTGCCAAACTGCTCTAACAAGAAGTTCCTTCTAACGTTCAATTGAAATCTACTCTCTTGTAATTTAAAACCATTAGCCTTAGTTCTACCTCTGAGGCAGCAGAGAACATGCCTTCACCTTCCTTTTTGTGTCATCCCTTGAGGTATTTAAAAAGTGAGATTATACCAGTTCTTTTCTTTACCAAGCTGAACATGCCCACCTCTTTCAATCTCTACTCACATGTTTTATTCTCCCTACCTCTTATCATCCTCATTGCCCTACACTAAACTCTAAAATTAAAGTCAGGCACCCAGGATTGAGCACAATATTTCAGACTAGCCCAGTATATAAGGGGGGTATTACTTTCTTAACTTGGAAACTATTTTTCTATTAATGCAGGCTAAGACAACATTTGCCTTCTTTGCTTCAACATCACACTCCTGGCTCATGTTCAACTTATGATTAACAATAAGCCCAAGGTCCTTGTTTCATGCATTACTGCTGAGCCAAGTATATCTGTGCATTTGGGTTTTGTGTCCTAAATGTAGAATTTTGATTTTTCTCTCTTAAATTTCATTTTATTAATTTCAGTCCAGTTTTCTAGTTAATCAGTTTCCTTTTGAATTATGTTTCTATCTTCCAGAATATTAGGCACCCTTCCCAGTTTATATCATCTGCAAATCTGATAAGGACTCCTTCTACCAAAATGTTAGAGTAATGGCCCTATGATAGAGCCTTCTTTAAGTCCCCTGTTTCCTTCCCCCTTTTCCTCCCATTTTGCCACTCTGTCTACTCTCTTTTAAATCCTCTTCCTTTTTCTTCCCCCATCTTTTCTCTCCTTTACCATTCTGAACAAATTCTGTTAAGAAAATCTCATGATAGGTTCACCTTAGTGTCACTATAAGTCAAAAATGACTTGAAGGCACACAGCAACAACAAAGACTAAGTCATTCCCAATGCAGAGACATGGAAGAAGTACCCACTCACTTCAACAGACTTTAATTAATGTTAAACTTAATTCTTTTAATGACATACATAACATGGAATGGTGCTCCCAGTTATATTTCCCAGAGGTCTTTCATCTCCCAAATAAGCATGGTGCCTCTGTGAACCTGATTCTGGACATATAAATGTTAACACAAGAAACAGTTGGCAGAACAACATTTTATCTGGAAAATATAGTAGATGGGGGGAGAGAGGAAGGAGGAAATGCACTAGCCATTTTAGTCATCCTTGATCTGTCTTCTTTTAAAATGCATCTTTCATATTCCTATAACCAAGGGCTTTAATATTGAAATGTTCATAAGCACTAACTTTATTAAAATTAGGGCTTGGGGAAATTGCTCAGAATGGAAGAATATTATCCAAGCATTTAAAAGGATGCTAATTAATGAACTTCTAATGTCCATAGAGACTATCTGACTGAAATAATTCCACTACCAGACAGAAATTGTAGCTTATGGGGGAAGCAAAAAGAATAAAAAGTGGGCAGAATGAAATGCAAGCAACCCCACTTATGGATCATGGAAGCTCCAAAGTTCGGTCTTCTATTGAGGTCCTAAACTGTTTTCCTAGAAGCTCTTTGCATTTGGATTTCTAAGCCACTGTGTAATGTCCCCATTCTGGATATATCTCCTGCTATTGCTGCTGGGAGACTGTTCAGCCCATGCAATTTTCTTTTCAACCGGAAGATCCTTTCTTAACCTATGTACTAGTAAAAATTTAAACAAAACAAATGCTGGTTTTATGTTCTACTAAACAAACAAAGAGAGAGAAAGAGAGAGAGAATGAGTAGGTAATCATGGAGGATAGATAGTTCTGCCAATAGCCTTTTGTTGTGCTGTGCATTTTCAAGTAGTTCCCAATTTATGGCAATCCCAAGGGAAACCTATCATGAGTTTTTCTTTGCAAAGTTTGTTGGAGGGGGGCATTGCATTCTTCTAAGGCTGAGAGAGTGTGACTTATCTAAGGTGGCCCAATGGGCTTCCATGGTCAACTGGGGATTTGAACCCTGATCTCTAGGATTCAAACCATTACATCACACTGGCTTTATTTTCCATGATAGCTAAGTGGAACATCCATTAGGGATATATGATGTGTCACTTCTAAACTCTATTTCTCAGCAAGTTTTTTAGATTTGCATAGCAAATATTTTTCCTGCATTTCCCATCTGAATTTCTGGATATTAATATTTATTTATTTATTTATTTATTTATTTAAAAATGTACATTCCTATCATAGAATGTAGCATTGTTGTGTATATGTTTCAAAGGTTATATTTTAAATATTTAAAAAAATATGTTGTCTTTTTTTTAATGGGAAAGTATTTTGGGAACAATAACTAGTTCTGGCTCTATTATGGACCATCTGTTGATTGTCTTTTGTTCAGGCTGCTTAAAGTGCATATTAGAATCCTCAATCATTTGAAGTGTCAGTATTCATAGGTAGCACAAATGTACATAGAAGGGTTGTAAAGTTCTGAAGTTCACACAAGTCTGAAGGCAGGTAGTGGAGCAGTAAAAACAGAAAAAAAATTAAAAGAAAAGTCATAGAATCATAGAGTTGGAAGGGACCACTATCTAGTCTAACCTTCTGCCATGCAGGAATATGCAACTACAATACCACTGAAAGCTCTTCCTAACACTTGGGTTGAATATCTTTTCTTATAATTTAAATCCATTGCTTCATCTTGTAGTTTCTGGAGCACAGAAAGTAATCTTGCCCTGTCTTCTGCATGAAATCCCTTCACTTATTTCAAGTCATCATGTCACCTCTCAGTCTTCTTTTCTCTAAGCTAAGACAGAGGTCTAATGTCTTCTTCCACAGTGGTATACCAATAGACAAAGTCCAGGGACTTCACATTTCCTTTACCAAACTGCTGAAGGCTGTGCATTCCACTCCATATTTGATTTCTCTGAAGAATTTATACAAAATGCTACCTGTACATTCTAAGCAATGTGAGCCACAGTTCTGACATCCCCTTCAGCTGTTTCAGTTCAAGTTGTACAAAAATAGGAGGCTTGTAAAAAAATTACAAAATTGTTTTCATAGCTTACAGGTAGGAAAGGGAGGTGTGTTGAGTGAAAAAAATTACTTTTTTCTCAGAATAATGTGGAAGTCATGGGAGGTCTCAACACTCAATATACATTCCAGTCCCTAAGCAAAGGAATGCCAGGGATTGCAGAAACCTTAGGACTACTGCATCAATCTCCCATGCAAACAAAGTAATGCTCAAAATACTACAACAGCAACTTTTACTATATATGAAACAAGAAATGCCAGAAGTCCAAGCTGGGTTCCTGAAAGAAAGAAGCAGCAAGCATTATATTGCAAGCATGCATTCAATAATAGAGTGCACCAAAGAATTTCAGAAAAGAATCACCCTGTGCTTTATAAACTATAACAAAGCCTTTGCTTTTGTAGATCATAACAAATATGGATTGTGCTTAAAGAAATGGCCCTGGCACAACATTTGATTATCCTGATGTGTAATCTGTACTCAAGGCAAAAGGCTACAAACAGGATATATGGTATATGGAGAAATAGAATGGTTTCTTATTAGCAAGGGAGTCAGACAAGGCTGCATTTTATCACTATGTCTATTTAACTTGTACACTGAACATATCATACATAAAATATGATTAGTCATGAAGGAAGGAGTCATGAAAACTGGGGAAAGAAACACCAACAATTTCAGATATGCAGATAACACCATACTACCGGTGGAAAATAGCAAAGACTTGGAATAATTACTGAAGAAAGTCTAGAAGAAAGTGAAAAGGCGAGTTTACCACTGAATATTAAGAAAAGAAGAATAGTGAGCACAGGTGATTTACATAATATAAAAGTGGATGGTGAAGACATTAAAAAAGTTTTCAAATTCCAATTCCAGTCCAGATTTTCTATACCTTGGTTCTCAGAATGGAGGGTGCAGTCAAGAATTATGATGAATTGTATGCCCTCCAACATTTTGCAGATGAAAACTTGGGTATATTTGGCCAAACAACATCACCATTAATGAGAAAGAACACTCTGCAGCAATTTAAGTAAGTTGAGGACAAAGAGGGAAATTGGGAGGAAGAGAGAGAAACTGGGACATTTTAAAAGCAGCTGAAAAAGTGGTACAGAAGAGGATTAATTGGGGCTGTCCCTGCCAAATCAAGATAGATGGAGAATAAAGCATTGAGATGACTATTCAGAGGGAAATCTATAAAGGTATGTGAGAGGCAAAGGAGAACAAAAGAATCAGAAAGCATACCTTCTGATATATATATATATATATATATATATATATATATATATATATATATATATATATATATATATATATATATATATATATATATATATATATCAGCTCTAGTTTAGACTCAGTAACATCTAACAGCAAGATGTAAGTGTAGTTTGCGATAAACAGATCAATCTATATTAGTCTACATGAGTTTGCATCCATTCAGTCAAAAGTCACTTCTATCCAAATGCCATATCATTATGCCGGTCTCTTTTTTCCAAAACTGACATTTTGAAAAGTGACATTTAGTTCTCATGCGGTTTGCTCAATTTGGCAATATATAAATACATCTTTCAAAATATGTATTGCTGATTGCAATGTCACCCAATTTGTATATTTTTATACATAGTTTTCAAGGTATGTCAATAAATATTTTTGTTAGCATATTTGTATGTGTTTAGATCAGTTTTAAGATGAGAGACAGAATGGTGTAATGGCAAGATTTTTCAACTACCACTCTGGAGATCAGGGTTTTAATCCCTGTTTTGTCATGGTAATACATTGAATGACCTTGGGCACATAACTCTCAACCTCAGAAGAAGACAAAGGCAAACCCCCTATGAATAAATCTTGCCAAGAAAAAAAAAAAAACCTTGATAGATTTCCCTTAGTCAAAAATGACTTGAAGGCACACAACAACAAACTCTTTTTAAGCCAAGCACTACATAGCAAAACTCAGAGAAGTGCTCCAAACTTTGGAGATCCTGATATGGATATTAGTCTAGGGAGTATGAATTAGGACAGTTTGCTTTAACATACAGATCAAACAAAAGTATTACTAATTTGTCCCTATTCATACAGAGCCTAATATTGTTGGCCCAATTTCTCATTTCCACCTAGAACAAAGTGGGCCTTTGGTAAACCAATCTGATTTTGCAGCCTGTGCAAATTCTCTGTTTGTACTTCACTCTTATATTCAATATTGAAATTACTGTTATACATTTCCCACCCTCTTTGCTGAACACTTCAATCCCTGGAAGGGTTTTTCATTAAACAACAAGCAAGCCATATGACTGAACCCCCAGTGGCTCAGAATATCATTATCAGGTGCTAGATATTATTTTCTCTCTGTAATGCATGTATCTGAGTATCTAAGACATAAATAATCTATTTTGTTACTCCATGGAGGACTTCATTCAGGTATTACCTTGGGCCAAAAGTGGGGAGTAAGAAAGAAAGATTAATACAAAAGACCATGATCATAGTGTTAAAACATCTGCATAGCTTTATATTTTTGTAAAGAAGAAGGGAAGTAATTGTGGCTAGGTTTTCGCTTTGTCCAAGAAAATATTTGACAAATTGTCCCTCCTCTCCTATCATATTTTATTTTTAACAAAAATTTGAATCTTAGAGTTGGAAGGGATCACAAGGGCCAGCTAGTTCAACCTCTGTTATGCAGGAAAGACAAACATTTCTCAAAAATACCCATCCAACTTTTTCTTTAAGTTCATTGTTAAGCCTGCCTTAACACTTTCCTCTTTGACTTTCTTTAGTAATTGTTCCAAGTTTTTATTGTAGTCAGCTAGTATTGTTCCAAGTTTTTATTGTAGTCAGCTAGTATTGTGGCATGTCTGCATATCTTAGATTGTTGATATTTCTTCCTCTGATCTTCACTCCTCTTCCCTCCCTGAGTCTAAGGGGGGTTGCAGACTGCCAGAAATAGTGTGAATTCAGTCCACTTTTAGGGTTAGGGTTAGTGCTAGGGAATCATGGGAACTGTTATTTTCCTGAGACATTGAGCCTTCTCTGTCAGACAACTCTGGTGCCACAATAAAATACAGTTCCCATGGTTCCCTAACTCTAACCCTAACCCTAAAAGTGGACTGAATTCACACTATTTCTGGCAGTCTGCAACCCCCCTAAACCTGCTCTATATATGATGTTTTCTATGTACAAGTTAAACAAGCAGGGTGATAGAATAGATAGGCAGTACTAGGGGTAGACTGATTCAATCAAGGAAGACATGAACGTAAAAATGCAAGATCTGAGAAGGGCAGTTTATAACCTGGCCTCCTAGAGGTTTCTCATCATAGAAATTCCATAAATCAAAGTCAACTTGATGGCAAATTACAACAACAAAAATAAAGTGGGTAGGATCTTGGCCATTGTCATTTAAAATATAAGAATTTCTTGTAGCTTGGGAAATTTCAAACTATGCAAGATACTGTTGAGAAAATTTGGCAAAGCAGACTTGGTTTTAAATTCAGTTCTAGATTTTTGTGCTGCTGCTGTGGTTTAGTGCATTGCCAAAGGGCCAGGTAACCTGCTTGAAGTAAAATCTGTATGCAATGCAGTCTTTCTGTTCATGCAAATGTCGACTCTTTTAATGCTCTAGTTCCATCACCTGTGAAATGAGCAGGAAGTGAAGAAAACTTAATTATAACTGTAATGCTTGTTGAATAGACAGCTAAAGTATTGTGGTTGTTGGCTTCTATTGTAATTTTGTGTGTATGTGTGTTTTGTGTTTTTAAATCCAACTATTTTCAACAGTTTCCCAGTGGTAACTGCAGATTTTTTTTTTGAAAGAACTCAACTTTTTTTATGCCGAAGTACAAATACTTTGGACCTCTACATACCTTAAATGTCTTTGTTGATATCATCTGTGGAAGATGGAATGCACCATATCTACCATAGAAAGAGACACATAAAGACAGAAGGCAAGATATCCATCAATGTCCAGGTTTCAGCTGATCAACTTTATACCTAGTTAATATGAGCAATGATTCTATACCCTCCAACTGTCCTGATTTGACAGGGACAGCCCTGATTAATAATCTGTTGGCCCAGTTTTTCAACTGGGACTGCTTTTAAACTGCTTTTAAATTGTCCCAGTTTCACTTTCCTCCTCCCACTTATCCTGTTTGTCTTCAGCTTGCTTCATTTACTGCAAAATGAATTCAATGTACAAAAGTAGTTTGCATTGAGTTCACCCAGCTTGAAGGAGAGGAGAGGAAGGTGAATAGTGTATTGTAGTGTATTCTTCCTCAACAGTAGCCATTGCCATCTTGTCCAAACACTGATGTTGCTTGACCAGACATGTCCTGTTTTTCATCTACAAAATGTTGGAGGGCCTGTGATCCAGACCCTTTGTAGAATCTGGATTCCTCTTCACAAGCAGAGAAAAGGGAGATTTCATGCTGCTGGAAAAGCACTGTGCTACTGGTTCTGTACATTCTGTTGCTGTCTCTGAAGAAGACCAAGATCTTCCATGGCAGACTGATAGAGGAAGCTTTTGTGTTTGGTGAATTTTCAAATATGAACATTTTTGTTGCACACTTCATTTCTCAGAAATGCTCTGTAAATCTTGCAAAATGTACTGACACTCAAGGAGTGTTGCACATTTTCCTGAAACCAGCCTCAGGAGGTGGAAGAATGCTATCTTTTGTCAAGATTGTCAAGCCCAACCAATAATAATAATAATAATAATAATAATAATAATAATAATAATAATCTGCCTGTCCATAGTGCCTGTCATAGCCTGTCCAAAGGGAAACAAAGTATTTCCTGAAGGTCTTTCTTCTCTAAATTGATGCCCAAGGATCAATTTCATTAAATGCTGTTCAGAAGAGCATGCTGCCTGCAAAATTTAACAAGTGGATAAATCAAGAATTTGAAGCTCCCCAGAACACTGACAATTCCCCCCCAAAGACTCTCTTCAGCAACTGAAGGATGACTTAAGAGACCATTCTGCCCACTTCTGTATTATAATCAATCAATTTCCTATTAATGCCATACATTTCTCATAATATTTCTTCTGAGAATTTCCTTTTGAACACAGACATGCAATGACAGAGAGACAGAGAAAAAGAGGTATATCTTAGACTGTATGCACAAACACAATCAAGAGTACTATAGCATTTGGAATTTTTTGAGCATTCTCTTTTGTTTCTGAGCATCCTCCTGCTGCAAACTAGACCAATCTCCCTCATACTATTTGGAGACAAAATGGCAGGATGCAATTGAATCTTACAACTTCTGCCAGAAATGTCTATCCCCCTCCCTCTTGTAGCCCCTGTGAGCCCCAGAAATCTGGTCTGGAGACTGAAAAATCATTTGGAGAGATTTTTAGGGTTGATGGAGAGAGTTGCAGAAAGATTAATTTTAGTGCAAGTTGGTAATCATGTACACTCAAGTCAATCATGTAGTCACCATTCTGTGTTCTCTGCAATGTTACTGTTGAAACCCTGATGTACGGCTAGGCATTCACAATTCACATTTCAATGTAAATGTGTCTAATTCCACATCTTTAAATCAAAATTAGCCTTTAAAATTAACACTCTACTGAATAATTTTTCAGTTCAATTTTTCAAACAAATAATGCATGTAAAATGCACACATAAGAAAATGTCTACCACAGTGTGCCACATTTTTTTGGGGGGGGGGGAGAAGCTATAGAAGAAGGAAAAAAAACATCTGCAAAAATATATTGGTTAGGCAAAATAGCATGGTACAACTTGTTGCAAAACATTTATGGTTTAATTCTGAGGAGCTTAAACCCCATTCTTGAGAAAAGAAAAAAACTTCTTTTTCTACAACCTTGATACCTTGATGCCATATGGGCTTAATTTGGAACATAAAAACATTATTACCTAGAGCACTGTTCATTGAATTTCATTCTTAGACCCAGAGAGTTTTATACATACTATTGAATGGGAAACTATGCAGTACCAGTGGATATCTCCAGAAAAGCCAGAAGCCAATACACATGTGATGTGTTTTATAAACATCTGTTTTCAGTCATTTTAATAAATAGTATTAAATTGCCTTCCTTTTTATATTGTTCTTCTGGGATCTAGGTTGTACCTTAAAACTTTTCAGTTAGATGATTTTACAGGCATTCACAACTGCCTTCTTATAAGAAAGGGGCTTTTAATAGTATGCACCCACATTTTTATTTCTTGTCTTGTAAAGGAATGATTTAAATTGTTATCTCTATAGGCACTTTAATTATATTTTAATCTGTTTTGATGATATTACTGGCGTGTGTATTTTTAACAGTATCTGTTTTAAATTAGTTAGCTGCCTTAACCCTTCCCGTCTTTTTCATCTGTACCTCCAAGACCAAACAGGACAGTGATGGCATTTTTGTCCCTTTGATTCTTAATGACTTTCTAAATTTTCAGACAACTCTTATGGGAGGGGTGGGGGACACATAGTTTTTTTCCAAATTCTCTGGGAGAGAAAAAAAAGTGAAATCTGTGGCTTCAGGTTAGATATGTGAAGAAAACTCACTAAACCACTTGACAGTTCATTAAACCACACAAGATGTATTTTTTCTCACACGAGAACAAGTTCTACCTTATTCTGCCAAAGTTTTTGCTATTTGCAGAAGAGGTCTCTGTACAAAAACTAGTGTCTTTTCCCTTTGTGAAGCAAAGCAGGGATTGACCAAAAAAATAAAAATAAAAATGCAAACAACTCATCCAATGCTTCTCATTTTTAAAAGTCCCAGCCAGATGCCATAGACCATCATAGTTTTACTTCACAATTTACACATACAGACACAATTTCAGAAATGTGCAGACTATTTCAAGACTCACAAAAACTATGTTGCTATCTCGTAGGCACGGGATCCACTGTAGTGTAGTGGTTTGAGTGTCAGGCTGACTCTGGAGACCAGGGTTCATATCTCAGCTCAGCCATTTAAACCCACTAGGTGACCATGGGCAAGTCACATACTCTCAGCTTCAGAGGATGGCAATGACAAACTCTCTTTGAAGAAACGTGTCAAGAAAGCTCCATGATAGGTTCACTTTAGGGTCATCATAAGTTAGAAATGACATGAAGAAACACAACAACAGGTGAAGAGAAAATATATTTTAGCTTATGTTCTTGCATATGAAAATAAAACTACTGATGATATACATCCCTAGGCTCGCTTTATGTGTAGTTGCATGCTGATGGTTAAAAGCTTGAGATGCTGCTGAATCATTATATAAAATAGATTTGTATACCCTCCACTGAAACTTATTGATTTTTAATAAAATGGATTGATTTGATCATCTGGGGACTTTCCAGAAAAATCTGTTTTTCAAAGGAGTATGATGTTGTCTATTTAGAGGTTGCCTTGCGGGTTAATGAAAAAATGTACACATTTAATGAGCAACAAAAGAAGGAAGAAGAAGGAAACACAAAGGAAAGAGGGAAGATGGGGGTCCCAAGGAACAAAAAAGACAATGATGAATAATGGTGAGCACTTTATTTGACTTCAAACACATTGTAAAGGATAATAATTGTTTTAAATAGAAAGCTGTTGAATGATAATTGGGAGTAATTGAAACTCACCACAATATTGAATAAAACATTAGATATTTTAAACAGCGTTATCTTTACAATTATCTTTGGGGATAATTGGAGTGAAGCCCATGAACTCAGCATTTGAGAGAGTCACCCAGGGCCCATTGTCTTCCATAGTTGTTACTGGCAAGCATTTAATGTGATACTATTTATAAGTAAGTGCCAGAGTCGATTCATTTGTCTTTGAAGCAGCATTCATGAGTAAATGCCAGTCCTGCTGAGTGCAATAGAGGAGCAGTGAAGGGGTTTATTTTATTTTCAAAGCATCTGCTTTGTAAATTAGGCAGAAAAATGTACCTTTCCAAAAACCATCCAGTGGTATCTCATTCTTAAAGACCATCATTCCACAGCTTGCTTCCCCCTGCAGCTTTGTCATTGGTGCTTGTAAAGAAAATAAACCAGGGATGTACTAGATAACACTTAGAAACTCCCAATTATAATACTTAATTGTAATTATATTTTTATCTGGTCTTTCAAAAGAGCAGCATAATTTTTTTTCCACCACCATTCTTATCCGCATACCAACAACTCTTAAAATTAGGGTAGGCAGAGAGGGTAGGTTCTGTCACCCTAAAAGGTACAGGGACTTGAGGTCTTCACTAACAGCATCAGTGGCTCCTTGATAATTTGGGAAATTATTAGCTCAAAAAGAGGTCTGTGAGAGGTGAGTAACTTTAAGGGATCTTTTAACTTATGTATACCAGTACTCACTGAAGCAAGATTCCAGTTTTGATGAATAAGAGAATTTATTTTTAGAAATGTGCAAAGGCCAATGCAATCTTAAGAACCATACAAGGATAACAGGAAAAAAAGGTGTGAAAGGCTGGATAATGAGATATTGGTAATTCAAAGGGGTGATAATTATCAGTCCTGAAGAGCGGTTCAGGGAAGATGAAGAGTGGCTCAGACAAAGTTTGAGGGTGACAGAGTAAGTGAGAGGAGCTTTATGTGCACAAAGAGTTTTGAGCAAACTGTAAGCAATTGTGAGAACAAGGTGGCTGTGTCTGGGGCCTATATTTATATCTGATTTCATAGCCTAGAGGGGTACTTGATGCTATTCCATGGTCTAACAAAGGCTTGATGAGTTTCCCATGGAATTAACAAAAGGAACCAGAATGACTGATGGCTCTAACTCCAAAGTGAAAAAACATTGATAGGCTGCGAGACAACCCAAAATATTCAGACAGGAAAGGTGAATAGGGACACAGCCCGGGGTGGGGTGGGGGTATGGTCTTTAACTGTTTTGTGATGGGACTTGCTTAGTCTCTATTGTGAGAGAGTATGCGGAAAGCTGGGGAGGGGGTAGGGTGGAGTAGGCAGCAGGCCAATACCCTGTAAAAGAAGGAGATATAAAAATGGCTCTCCATGGAGTTATACAGAATGTATGAAGCAGAGCTAAGACTCATTTAATCTCCACTCCCTTCATTCAGACTGTTTCCTCTGTAGTGACTCTTCATCTGTCCCTCTCCTCTGATTCTATAAAAACTTAACTAGTCATGTGCTAATCTGCAGGAGGGAGGAGCCTAATCTGCATAGGTTAATCTGCAGTTGTCATAAATTTTATTAAGTGCTATTTAGGGTTGCCAAATCTATGTTTTTCTCCACCACAAGGTGTGGGTAATATGAAATGGAAAGTTTCAGTGGAAAAAAATAGCAGGTGGGGGAACCTTCCTTCCCATCTCTTGGTTGTGAATTAAGCAACTAACCTTTGCAAAATGTAGATTTTTTTAAAAAAAAAAGAAATGTCAAGATACGGG
>CM034709.1:19545639-19580703 GCA_020142125.1 Phrynosoma platyrhinos | reverse complement strand
GCAATTTAAAGAAACTCCATATATCCATGTCAGGAAATGCAAACAGAGTAAGATGAGGGCTAGCATGTTCCATCATTGCCACTTCAATGAGCCTAATTAAAGGGTTCTTTCCATTAAGTCATTAAAAAGATCAGCTTTGACAGCCAACAACTACAAATGAGATGCTGAGGGTCTGCACTGGGAAAGAAGCAACTTAAAAATAGCCACATGCATTGCTGACTTCATATGTGATATGTCCCATGGAGAATATCCAAAGCAAGCAAAATAAAGGTCAAGAGAGAAAACAAAGGACACTGTCAAGTTGATTACAATCTCTCCCTTTCTCCACTTATTTTTGCTTTTATTAGCTGCACAAATTGTTTGCTGTTCTAGGGCAGGGGATGGAGAAAGTTAGCCACATATTATGATGCTGAGAGTTTGCAAGGTTTGATATTTTATCACTGTCTGAATGCTTATGGTCAGTAGTCTAATATTTGGTTAGTTCTTTCCAATCAAGACTTGACTCTGTAGCTGTGCAGCTTTTGGCCCTTTGTGCCTCTCTGTTCTTCCCATTCTGTCTTCCAGTTGTCCCTCTCTTCTAAGGCTAGGGTCATGAGATTAGCAACATTTAGACCCTGAGATTTTGGGCTAAAACCTGGGACATAAGGACAGCTCCTGGTGATGTCATGAAGCATTCAAACAATAAATATGAGTTCTTTTCAGCTGGCTAGTTAGTTTACCAAGCCTACATTAAATTGAAAAGCACCCCTCTCTTTTCCCAATTCTAATACATTTGTAAGAAACTGCTCTTAAAATACTTAGATGTCATGGACCACCCATATTTCGTACCCACATCTCCCCATGGATCAATGTGGGGAATAGCAACAGATTAAAATAGAACCCATATCAGTTTTAAAAATCCAAAATTCCAAGTATGCAAGCCAACAGGGAGTGAATAGAGTAATATTCCAAACATAGTCAGTCCGAAATCAAGGCAAGACAGGAAGTCAGAGGGTAGTGGCAGCAGATAAATCAGAACTGAGATCGGAAGGGAGAACAGCTGAGATATTTATGGGCAGTTCCTTCAAGGTAATCTGTGCTTCATTAGTGGCTAACTAGTTTAGTATTTGGTATTTAATCTGAGCTGGGCATGGCATCTCTCTCTTCTACATTCACTGAGGGATGGTGTGTTCTATTTTCTATGTCTGTGACTTCTGCCTACTTCACAAACTCTGAGAAATCATTATCATCAGATTCTTGATACTCTGCCCTTTCTTTCTCATCATCCAGCAGGTATGTTATGATGTTTTCCTACTCTTCATCAGATTCAGAGTCATCCAGAGGGTGAGTTGTAACAAAAACCTCCAAAAAAGGGGGGACTCCACCACACTCCAAGGCTTCAAGAAAACCCCATGATAGGTTGCCAATAAGCTAAAAACAACTTGAAGGCACACAACAACATCCAAACCTCAGTGAGTCCAAGAGGCTTTCTTCTGTCTTCCACAGTACCCTGAAATACCTCAAAGCCCCCCCCCCCCCCACACACACAATAGGATATGGGTAAAATTGTCCAACTTTGGTTATAAAAACAACCATATGCACCATACAACCCAAACCCTAAAAAATTGACCTAAATAAATAAATAAATAAATAATACCTGGTGCACAATCCTCTTTTATTAAAATGTGTGTCCATATCTCAGTCCCCATCAATGGAATTCATATTCATGGGAGTTGTGAATGCATTTTCAGAATCATTATGCAGCAATTCCTTTCTAGACTGAATATTAAAAAGTATGAGAGACATAGAAAAGCTCACAGTACCATCAAAACTTTCTTGGTTTTATTTTCCTGGGAGAGGAAAAAATCATGTAAGCTGCTGAGGATTGCTCAACACTTCCATGTTATCTGCTTCTCTCTCTGGAATATATCTATCTGCAGGCTGCCTTCCTATTGGATGGTTTTGACCAAGTGATTCTGAGTCATCTGAAACCAGTTCCTATTGGTCAAGGGTGGTGAAGCGAGTTCCAAGAGGGGTCACATGGCCCTGCTGGGACCAACTGGACTGTGCATTTGAAATCTACCATAATTGGTCCATATGAGTCTGAAACTAGTTCCTCGTGGGCAGGGGTGGTGCGGCAATTTCTGGGAGGGGTCATATGACCCATTCTGGATGTCCCACCCTAGTGTTTTTGTGTGAGAGAGATGTGTCAATCATTTTGACTGACCTCAATCATTCTTGACAGGTCATTAAAAGCCATTAATCAATTTTTGGCACGCATCAAAAAGCCATAAATCACTTTTTGACAGGAGCTGCACCTCCTACTACTACCATTGGCTTGACTTTCTATAAGGCAACTTTTGATGAATTCCTTGCCTCTAAATGCAATTCATGACCCATCTTATTTGCTTATCAAATAATCATATATCCCACTTCCTCGCCACCACCACAAGCAACCTAAGGGTGTTGGGGGAATCTCTGAAATGAAGAAAACATTGCCTTTCAGTCTGAGGATGCTTGATATTTAATATTTTTAAAATCCTTCTGCCAAGAAGGGACTTCAGTCCTACAGAAGTGATAAATCAATTATGAAACCGAAACCTCGATTACAGCACTGTCTTCTTAATTATTTGACAAGTTAATTAATCTCCTAAGCAATTGCTATTGCACTGCTGTTGCCTGGGTAAAACAGAAGAATATAACTATGCCAAATACCAGAGATCTTGGCAATATAGAATTTAATAAGACACCTGGAAAATGCTTGATAATAGGCACTAAGTGAGGTCAATCTACCTTCATAGAAATAGCAGGAGCAGTTCCTAATTCTTGCCTGGAGCTGTTTTCTGTTGCTAATTATTTTGCTACAACTAATTATAGCATGTTTTCATTGGCACCAGCTCTACCCAGCCCCAGCTTATACACGCACACACAAATAGTTTTCAAGAAGGTATCCCACCCTTTCCTATCAAACTATTAAACTGTGATTTACCAAACTTTAGTGCCTTTTGACTTGTTAGAGCTATAGTGGTGTCATACTTTCCCCTCCTAGGAGGCAAAACAATTACAGCTGCCACTATAATTGATGCTGATAGTTTTAGTGAAAGAGACGGACACATATTATTAGCCCATCAATCTTGTCCTACCTGGTATCTTTGTCTCTGTATTTCTTTTACTTTTAGAGGCCACACTCAAGAAAAGTGAGTGGTTTTGTTGAGTTCCGGTGAGCAGCCAAAAAGCAGAAAAAGGGCACCTGACCAAAGATGCATGGACAGCAGCCAATTGGGTTGCTAAGAATAAGAATAATATTAAGAACTTCCCTGGTACAAGTTTCATTACAAGATCAATAGTTTCTGTTTGGGCACAGAATCTTTGTGTGCTCTAGAAATAGTATGAGATATAAAATACTTAGGGTCATACTGATAATTTATTAGGAAAACTGAGTATGGTGCAAAATGGCAGTGTGTGAAATTGTGATCCCAAGGGTGAAAGTCACACATTGAACAAAGGGTATAAACATTATTATTATTATTATTTGCCTAAAGATGGATGGGCCAGTCCATTTTTGCTATGCTCATGCATAAAAATTTGATCCCTTTTCTATATTTGTAAAAAAAAAAAAAGTATCAGTTAGTACCATATTAAGAAACAGTAAAACAATGGCGAGCAAATTCAACACATTAATTCAGCATTTTTCCTCCAAAGCAGAAGCAGTGACAAGTCCACTTCTATTTTCCAAAAGCCCTATATTTTGTCAAAGAAAGTTACAAAGTTGGCACTCTCCTTGGCACATGATATGATGGGGACAAGGGCTGCAGAAGAAGACTACATTTGGACTGTGAGCAACTATTAAAACAAGAATCTGTATAAACACTATAAAAATGTGCTGAGCACAATTCAATGAATACTTCATAAATTGAGGAGGTTTTCCTTTTGGAGGCAAGTTGTTAAACAGAGGTTGGATGGCCACCTTTTCAGGATGCCATAGATAATCTTCTGCATCATGAAGAGGCTGAGCAAAATGACTCTCAGGATCCTTTCCAACTCTACAGTTCTATAAGTCTATAATTTTATATTAAAATTTCTTCAATGGTCTCACCAAGGTCCAGTGGACATTTCTACCCAGGCCTGGTTTTAATGAGGCTATTCCATTTTAGATTTCTGTAATTATTTTAAAGAAACATTTCTCTTGTTTATTGATTGATTCAAATCTTGGATCTACCCCTTGCATTTTCAACAAGGTTTCACACTCAAAAGCCAACAAAGTGTAGTAGTTTGAGCACTGGACTGTGACTCTGGAAATCAGAGTTTGAATCCCTGATCAGCCATGGAAATCCAGAGGATGACCTTGAGAAAGTTACATTCGCTTAGCCTCAGGGGAATGCAAGGACAAATCCCTTCTGAATAAATCTTGCGAAGAAAATTGCATGAGTCAGAAATGACGTGAAGACACCAAAGATGCATACATCAATTTGGATAGACATTTTCTGAAAGCTGGGTTAACTAATCCTTCGCCTATATGGAGTAGACAAACAATTTTGATTCATTTATTGCTTTTCTGGAAAACCTGCTCAATTGGATGATATTTCACTTTATAGAAGAAGTTAAACCACAATTAAACTACATTTCTATTTTAAAAGCACAGAAACAAGTAAAAAACAGCATTAAAAGATGCTTAAAAATAAAAACACTATTTTTTCATCATCTTGACTAGATCTATATGTCTATATTCTTTTAATCATTTGGGGATTTTTTTTAAAAAAAAACAACAACTACGAAATCAATTAAAATGTCTTTCATAGGATTGAGGTCTTGATATTCTTATGAGTCTGTTTGCTTCTAATACAATCTTATGTGTGTGTATCGAGAGTGAAGCCTTGTTGGGTTCAGTGGGATCTACTTTCAGGCAATTGTTTTTAGGACTGACACTTCAATCCATACTCTTTTCACTAGAAACAGTAATAAGGATTGTATGTGAAAAAAAGAAAGACTTCCAATTCCCTCCTGCTCTCTTTGTTACAAAATTGTGTTTACTCTGGCTGACTATTTCATTAGTGTATAAGTTCCTCTTGATTTCCAGTATGCTCACTTGGATTCTTGTTAAGAAAAGAGGTTTAAAAGTGAAACTCAGAGCGATTGCTAGATTCCCGGAGGGCTTTTGCGATACTTGTAACCATGTTGTTAAGTCCATTCCTCTCACAGTTGTTGTAGCTGTTTCCCCATGGGAAACTATATAATTCTAGCCTCCCAAAAACTTCTAACTGTCCCTTGTATGGAGGGCTCTATCCTCCCAGATTGACTTGCTGGGTGACTGCATGTTCAAATGCCTGCCCATATCATAACCAACAATAACAATACCTTACTTGTCAAAATGGCATTTGAAGGGAGATTAATATTTGAGATTGGCACCACTTTAACTGCCATGGCTCAGTGGTATTGAATTCTAGGAGCTGTACTTTGTTGGGGCACCAGAGCTCTCTGACAGAGAAGGCTAAATGTCTCCCAAAACTACCATTCCCAGAATTCCACAGCATTGAGCAATGGCAGTTAAAATGGTGTCAACCTGGATTATTTGTGAAGTGCAAATGCAGCTTTTGTCATGTTTTCATGTGTCTTGCCCTCTTCATCTATCATTCAAGACCATACTCAGAACTATAGTACTACTATAAGAGTCTTCCCAGACTCAGATGGGAGACAGAGATTGATATCCTTCACATATTATAGATGACATGAACCTAGTTTCCAGAGTATGTGTTTGTATCACACCTTTCTACTAAAAAATAGCATGCGAAACAGCCAGCAGACGTAACTCTTAGAGCAAACAATAAAGCTATCAATCATCATAATAATAAATCACTTCAATTTTCTATTGCCTACTTTGATGCTGTCTGCACTGAAGAAATAATGTAGCTTGACACTGCTTTAACTGCTCTGGTCACCTCTCCCAACCTAGTTTGGGGAATAAGATGTGTCCCAATGGAAACCATATGAGAAAAAAGAAGCAGTCCCTCAGTACCACATTCTACAACCCTTTACACTTTTCCAGGAATGTAAAAACAAAAAACCAACCCTGCTAAGTAATGGTTCCAAAATCCATTCTTACCATGTAGTAGGGAAATATATGCTGCTTGACGGTATAGAGAAAGGTATCATAGTTCCAAGAATGCCTGTAATGTAAAGATCCTTCCTGCCCATTTCTTGGTAATAATTCTCCATCATGGTGATAAAGGTTTCTTATCCCCCAAATCATGTTGTGAAATTCACTAAAATATTTGCAGATGCTCAGTACTATTTAAGGATCCCTGTGAGAACAGTGGTACCACACACTCTAAAAATGGCTTCCCAAATATAATATTTTTTGTTGCTGCATAATAATCAGATGCCACTGTGGCATCTAATGCAGGTTTCTTCAGTGAAAACTACAGCAGTGTTTAAAATAACTGGCACTATACCAGCTATTAATGAATACTTGAAACCTCCTATATCCACCCAGTCAAATTCCTCCAGTTGCTTTAATCAGTCACAAGGGACAGGGTCAAGTGTGGTAGGCATCACCTCATCAGAAACCTTGTTCACATTCCCAGCCTACACAAAGCGAAAAGTATCCATAGAAACATGACAAACTGGCAACTTGGATACATCTAGAACAAAATTGGTAATGAATGTTGAATCCAATTCTGAACAGATGAGCCATTTTATTGGCAAAGTGTTCTGTTTGCAAATTGTCAGATCCATTGCTCAACTTTCTTCACTCAACTTTCTTCAATTAACCATCCCATATCGTTCATCAATCTCAACTATGCAGAAAGTCATGGGTTTTGAAAGGAGAGTTACAGTGAATTTCTCTTGGAACTAATTTTTTTTCTTTTTCCTGTTGAGAGGCTTTCAGAGACACTAGTTAAAATATATTGTACATCAGTGCTACTCAAAGTGGTTGTCCAAAGACTTTGATTGACTGCACACCATTCACTGGTAGTCCACAGCAACTTTCCAGGAAAGAAAGGAACATTGATGACCAATGGACATAAATAAGGGGCTAGTGCCTGACACATTGGAAAAAGACACCTCCAGTCCACCATATCAGTATGACTTAAGATGTACTTCAGTACCCAATGGAAGCCTCTGCTATTTCACAGGATGTTCTGGTGGTGACAACCATCAGATATTTTAGCGTGCTGCCAGTAGAGTATTTGCACATTTAAATCCAGTTGAATCAATTCCTGGAGATGTCAGATCTGACCATTGTGACACACACTTTGATTACATACTGTTTATATTACTGTAATGCATTCCCCATGAGACCATATTTGGAAACTCAAATTCCACTAGATCTAAAATGCTACAGCTAGACAGCTGATTGGGATTAGTTCTAAGGAACATGTAAGTACCTTATTGAAACAATACTGGCTATCAATCCTTTTTAAGGCACATGTCAAACTGCTAGTTCTGACATCTAAAAGCCTACATGGCTTAGGTTAGGACCATCTGAATGACAATGTTTGATATGCACAAGCATAAATGATGACGTTAGTGACGTGCACAAGCATAAAGGTAAAGGTAAGGGTTTCTCCTTGACATGAATGTCTAGTAGCAACTGACTGTAGGGGGCAGTGCTCATCTCTGTTACCAAACTGAGGGATTGGCATTGTCCGAAGATGGCTCTGGTGGTCATGTGAACAGCATGACTGCACAGAACACTGCTACCTTCATTTAGCTACTTGCATTTGCATGCTTTCAAACTGCTAGATTGGCAGAAGCTAGGACTAGTGATGGGACCTCACTACGTCATCTAGCACTTGGGCCTCTAACTGCCAACCTTCTGACAATCAGAACTGGTATCTTAACCACTATGTAATATGTTTCCTTTAAATTTGTGCATGTACCTTTTGGGAGCTGCAGAGATTGGTATTCTTTCCCTCCCTCTGCAACATCCAAAGCCTCTCCCTCAGACTTAGCATAAAGCCTCTGAATTCCATGTCTCATACAAAGTGAGCAGGATTAAAAAGCATGTCTCCATAGCCAGATGGTCAATGTCCCTAGAAGCAAATATAACTAAACTGAGGCTGTCATACTTTGGTCATATCATGAGAAGACATGATACACTAGAAAAGACAATAATGGAAGATAGAAGGCAGCAGGAAAAGAGGAAATCTCCATCCCAGGTGGATAGACTCAATCAAGGAAGCCATATTTCTGAGTTTGGAAGATCTGAGTAGGGTGGTTGATGATAGAGGGAGTTGGAGATCTCTTTTATAGGATCACCATAGGTTGAAGTCAACTTGACTTCAGCCCCCTCTTGGCTGTTTTAGGCCCAGGATAGCCTTTTAAAAAATTGAAGTGACTTTTACTCCCTTCCTGCTATTTAAAATGGCCTCTCCTAGGTATAATCTATCTCAACGGAAACACAATGGAAATATTTCCCATAACCCAGGGGCATTTGGGGAAAAAAATAATGTGCAAAGGGCTGTGTGTGTCTGTGTGTGTGTGTGGGGGGGGGGGTGTTGCAACCTTCTAAGGCCTCCTGGGGTGATAATGTAGCTCTCTAACCTCCCACAGTTGCCCACCCCTGTAGGTACAATCTACAGGAATCTGGGAAATACTGTAAAGTTGTCCTAAAGTCTACCTTAGGACAACTTTACAATATCTCCCAGATTCCTGTAAACTGTATCTATAGATACCCCTCTTCTGTGAAATCACCCTTCTGATGAAATCATCATAAGTAATCCCACCATTTGGAGCACTGTAATAATTTCTCTGGTGGGCCATTCTATTTCTGGTTGCCACCTTGTGATTAAGAACATCACTGGATTCTTTATTTGTTTTTGATTTTGTGATTCACCTCAGCAGAAAAAAATAAATAAATGAAGATGATAACAAACACAACTAATATACATGAAATAAAGGAAGAAAGAAATCACGGAAAAAATGTTTTCCCACAAAAGAAAGTCAATCTTGAGTTATTTTCTCTGTAACACCAAGAAGGTGGGAGTTGAGGCAAGGGGTAAGGTTGCAAACAAGGGCAGAGAGAGGGGGCAGCAAAAGTTCATGCTGGCTTGAATCACTCATCCATCGAGTCAGCCTCTTATATACCAGCCTCCAGACATGCAGAGTGCAATGCATTATCTCTCCACCCCATCCCTGCTGGTAAATTACCCCCTGGTCCAAACTTAATCATGGGCATTTTAAAGCAGCTCTCAATAGCCCTATACAGATAATAAGCAACCAAGCTATAGTCAGTCTCGCATGCCTGCTGAGATAACCACACATCTTGAGAGTTATGAGGAGGGTAAGAAGACAGAGATTCGTGCTTGGAGACAGTGGGGGAAACTCATACATTGGAGTCTCTGAGCAGCCCATACAAACTGCAGGGGGCTAATAGCTTTAGTTCAAGTGTGTGTTAAAAGCCATGGCGAGAGGGGGATTTTTTAGTACCATATTCCGGGGGCCTGATACAATAACCCATCCTCCAGACAGTGCAGGCTCTTGTCCTACTCCACAAAATCCATTAGATATCTCCTAGGGAGTAAGCAGAATCCACTGCATTTTCCCCTCTCATTTGGGTCTAAAGCATCACTTTTGAGGGATGACAGGGGCTGTTTGTTTGCTCCTGTTCTTTATATCATACCATAGACAAAATATCCTGAACAGGAAAATGATATGTATTCAATCTCAAATTCTAGTAGGCTAGATCCCAAATGTTCAGATTCCAGTGTGTACAAAGAGATCACTCTTAATGTACAATCTAGAATTCTTGAAAAAGAACCTAGCTCTACTAAAAGCAATAAGAGGCCTGCTAAAATATTAAATTTAGAAGCAGGAAAAATATCAAAAGACAACCAACCCTGAAAGCATATAGAAAGGTATCATGTGTTTCAACTAGGAATCTCTGTATCTGAGGTGGGGGTCCCAAACTATCTAATGGGGGTTGCAGACTGCCAGAAATAGTGCAAATCAAGTCCACTTTTAGGGTTAGGGAATCATGGGAACTGTAGTTTATTGTGGCACCAGAGCTCTCTGGCAGAGAAGGCTCAATGTCTCAGAAAAAAATTCCCATGATTCCCTAGCACTAAAAGTGGACTCAATTTGCACTATTTCTGGCAGTCTGCAACCCCCCTAAGACACCAGATAAGAACTTATATCCTTTTTTAGATATGTTAACTGGCAGAAGAAAGGATGGCATGTAATGAGAGGAAAACAGTCCTGGACAAATTTAGGTTAACAAGGAAGGGCCAAAATCATTGAAACATATCATTCTACATTACTGTTTGGGAGAAGCAACTCAACCAATATTTATGGCCCTCAAGCTCTGCAGGACATACCAAAGCCTCCAGTGCGAGAATGTGACTTCCCCAAGGTCATCCAGTAGGTTTCCATTGCTGAAGAGGGATCTGAACACTGATCTCTAGAGTCAAAGTGCAACACTACACCATGTTGGCTATCAAAACAGAATGTCCTTTCATGATCCCCAAGCCATTCTCTATAGAAATTCAGTTTAAAATTAGCCTAAAATATAGCCAATTTGAAAGCATTATTGATTCCTGGTCCCTTCCACATCACTCAGAATGCAATAGGATATGCAAAAGCTTCATGGTATGATTCAGGTGTAAATTCACTCCTCAGCCCATAAGCTTCACTTAAAAGTTTCCAGCTTCATTTTCCTCCTTCCCCATTGGCTATATTTATATATAAGAGTTACCTTATAGTGGATCCAACTCGGTGCCTGCCAAGATATTTTTAAGTAATAGTTATATGTCCTGATGGACACCTGGTCATGTTTTTTGGACACCCAGTAGAGACAAGCCCTTTGCCCTATGAGTTAAGACCCAAAGCCTTCCTAAATAAAAAAGGTCTTTGCTTTCTCGTAGAAAGAGAACAAAGAAGAGCCAATTAATCCTCCTGTGAGAAGTGAAAACTCTCTCTCATATCCTCACCAAACATGCCTATGATGGTGGTGGTATTAAGAGAAAGCCTTCTCCTACAGATCTTAGAATTCAAGTAGGGATATGTAGGGAGATGGACTTTTCCAGACTGTGTGAATTATATGTAATGGAGAAACTTCTGTCATTATCCCTTTGAATCACAGAATGAACAGTTTAGTAACAATGTCAAAATGTCCTCCCTTGGACTCAGACAAAGAACTTCTCTATTACCTTACCTCAAATATATATTTTTTAAGCTGGTATGCTAAGGCTTCAGTATGGGATATTCTGTCCAAAGTGTGTATTCATCCTAGTGGTTTACTGATGGCCTTAGACAACATTCAGAGGACCTCTCCAAACAATGTAATGCTTCCCATTAGGGGAAAAAAGAGATTTCCCCAGATCTCAGGGTGAAAAAAAAAGGGGGGTTACATGGCTGGGAATGGGCAGCTTGTCACAACATATCCAAGCAAAGTCCCTTCCAACTGCTCTCACTTTTGTGGACCTGGGCAGGAAAAACAACACGTCATATCTGGAAACACATCTTAGTGTGATTAATCTCTAGTTAGCCTTAAAAAGAATGGGTCTTAGGGATAACTTTGACTTTCTCTTCTCCTGTATGTAGCTTAATGAACATCTGTGTACTGTTGTTTTCCTCAGCACCTCTTTGAATTTCCCACTGTTGTTAACAAAAAACATCTGGCATACAGCATTGCATGTCGACACAAACTAATTAAAAGGGACACACATATTTTTGTACCCGTCCAGTAATGGTAGTTATGATCATTTGCTTCTGTTCCATAACAACAAAATGAAGACACTGCATGGAGACAACAGGAGGACTAACAGTTATTAATGCCTTCTTAAAAGCTGGAGTGACAAAACTGTTAAAGTTTGAAACCAGACTAGGGTCTAATCTGCACTGTAGAAATAATGCAGTTTGACACTGTTTTACCTGACATGGCTCAATGGTATGAACTTCTGGGATTTGTAGTTTGTTATGGCACCAGAGTTCTCTGACAGAGAAGGCTAAATAGCTCACAAAACTACAAATCCTAGAATTCCATAGCATTGTGCCATGTCAGTTAAAATACTGTCAAACTGCATTAAATCTGCAGTGTAAATAAGACTTGAGATGAGCTAAAAACTGTGTTGATTATTTTTTGGGGGGAGGGGCTTAGCAGAATGGTGGTGATACTGGGAGGAACAAATCCCTCCTAAAGAAAACCTTAAACTTGCATTCTATTATGGCTGTTCTGTGCTTTTTGAAGCAATTGGTACCCTATGATATTGTTTTGGGGGATATTTATTATATTTTTATTCTTTCTTGAATGGTAGTATAAGGGAACATATACTGGGTAGTTTGTTATGTGATATCATAACTTTTTTTATGCAGCCAAATACATTGGATTCTTTGCTGATGTGTGTCGATATCAGGACAGATGAAACCTGTGCAGATTGTTTTCCCCCATAGGAAACACGGACAATTCTAACTAGCCAGTTAAATAATTTTCACAGCCCTTCCACAATCACAACCCCAAAATGATTGGAAAAGGAGGTTCCCTCAATTTTGATTAATGCCTTTGTGAATTGCTTCATCACCTTTTTAGGCTAGCACTAGGGCTAGTCCATCACTAGTTCAAAACTATACTTGCATACAGTTGAAAACAACTGAGGACAATTGAGAAGAGAGGGTGGTCTGGGTGAATATTATTGCAAAGAGTCCTTACTCATATGGAAATGTTTTTGTGACTGCTAAAAAACTTCCATTAGAAATAGTGAACTATTTGGTCTCTTGAGGGCTTCATCCAATGAGGTGCCCATTAAAACCACAGTTCTGAAAATGAAATAAAGCTACTCATGTGGGAAAAAAAATCCAGATAACATGGTTGGAATATGAATGCAGACTACAATGGCAAATGCAAAAGAGGGCTTACACATTCCTTAACTGGTGGATTCACAAATCCTCACAGTTGTGGCTGTGTTGCATCCCAAAATCTATCAAGACAGCCCTCTGCAGGCCTCCAATTCCCTGGGCACACAGATCACTGTATTCTTTCCCTCAGAGAGAGAACAAAAGAATATACTTCAGCTAAAATCTTATATAGGATTCAGCCTCTTGTTATAACTGTCATGAGAAATTCAGTCTGGGAAACAGGTTTCTCTCCTTAAGAAGAGGAGATTCAGCTTTTCTGACAAGGGTATGGTTAAAGCCAGAGACATCCTTATCAAATGAATTTGTTAAGCATTGATTTTCTTTGGAGCTGGACTTGGCTGGCAGTAACTATGGTACTAACCAATCTCTGAGAGGCCCATCTTCCTAGCCTAACATGTCCATCATACAAGGATGTATAGGGTTCTGAGATCTAATGGTGATTTTATGGGACAGTGTCAATCCGTTTCTGACTTTTCTCCACTCTTCACTGATGTGGACATTCTGTTACAGGGAAAACAATGTGCAGAGATAAAAAAATAAATGTTTGTACTTTGCAAAGAAACAGAGGGGAGAAGATGAAGAAACTTCTTACAACTGCACAAACTTATATGCAGAACAAACAGAGCATTTTTATTCAGCAGCAAATCCCACTGTATTCCACAAAACTTACTTGCTAGAAATTTGTTTTCTAAATCCTAAATGTGTTTAGGATTGCACAACTTGGGGAAGCAGACGGAGGTGCCGGAGACGCCGCCGGACGGAGCGCCGCGGGAGCGCAGCCTCCGCACCTCTGCGCTCCGGCGGCGTCCCTGGAAGGAGCGCTAAATCAGCGCTCCTTCCACAAGACAGGGAAAGTGCGCCCTAAAAGCATAGGGTGCACTTTCCCTGCCTTTTCCGCTGCAGCGCGTGCGGACGCTGCGGTGGGAGGTTGTCTCTGGAGCGCCAGCCGTGCGGAGGGCTGGCGGCTCTGAGGACGACCTCAGGAAGAGGAAGGGGCGCCGCGTGTGAGGCTGCCCCTCCTCTTCCTTGCCTCGAAGATGACTCAATTAGTCGTCTGCTGAGGCCCTTACTTATTCTGATTGAGTAAACAAATGCAAGATTCTGTTCTAAACCTGTTCCTAACCTTTACTAAGAATTCAGTATTCAAATAGCATTTGAAACAAAATTCCTTTCTGAGTTCCTTTGGGTGCAAACAATATGCTGTTGTTTTCTACCTCTCTCTCTCTCTCTCTCTCTCTCTTTGTTGACAAAAGTGCTTGTGAAAACATCCCTTAACTGATGGATACAGAAATCCTCACAGTTGCAGTTGTATTGCTTCTCAAATTCTACCGAGGTATCACTCTGTAGGCCTTCAATTCCCTGAGCAGGCAGGCATTTGCATGTTAAATATAAAAACAAGGGTTGTTACATTTTTCATATAGTTTATTAAGTCTGAAATAAGTGTTTGTAAGAGATACTTTTTCATAGCAATCTGCAGGTACAACAGACAGTGAAGAAGAACAAAGAGCTAATGAACAATCATTATATATATATAAATACAATGTATTTATTTTATTGTTGTACACTGCCCAGATTGGCTTGCCACAGGGCGGTATATAAATAAAATTTATTATTATTATTATTATTATTATTATTATTATTATTATTATTATTATTATTATTATTATTATATGTCCCCATTCATATTTACTTTCTTAAAGCACTTTTGGGACTAGAGGCAAACTGAAGATACATTTACAGAATTAAAGGGAAGCATTTACCCATTTTAAAAATATGGAAAACCAATTTTAGTGGTTTCATTTTTTAAAGACCCACATAAAGTGTAAACCTCCTAGTTTTCCAATTTTGTTTTTTGTTTTTTGTTTTTTTTTTTTTTTTTTTTTTTTGCTTGACATCATTGTGAAATGTTCATTCTGGAGGGTTTTTCAAGTCATGAAGCTTCTTTGCCGAAGTGTGAAAACTTTATCATGTCTTCTGGGTTAGAAGGTAAGAAGTTAGTTAAAAGCAAGCTAGAATTCACAAGGCAACAACAAACCAAGCCTTTTAATTATGTTTTGCTAATAAACCACATACCACAGTCTGTTGACAAGCATAGGCTTAGATGTTTAAACAAACCATGGTTGGCAAATGTCATCTGCCTAGCATCAACTGGGAACATAGCTAACATGTTAGTGTAGCTCAAGTGAGTCCATTAAAGAATTTTCTGGGACCAAGAAAAATATATATAGAACTGAATATCAACAATCCCTAGTGCCATATTGCTGATGTAGTTGTACTGTAAGTTTGCGATAGAGCTGAATCTGGATCTACTGTGACTCTTAGTACCACTGAGGCTTTTAGTCACCTTCTACTCCAGACTTTGGTACTGACCCAAACCTCACTCCAGCTTTGAAGCCTCCTAGAACAATTTGGGATACTCAGGCATCTGTAATGAAGAAGGGAGAATGTGTTCTCCCTTTACAATAACTTCAGGTCTTCTTTGAGCAGAAGAACTGGACAGATACCCCAGTAGTATTTCCTAGCTCATGCTGTAGCTGCTTCATCACTATGCTGCACCAACTCTCCAGTAATGAAGCAAAGTCAGCAGTTACCATGGCATCAATTTGATGGTGCTAGAACACTCTCTTTGAAGGGCATGTTGGCAATGTTAATCCCCCCCCCCTTTCTGTGGGCTGCAGGAAGATGCTGAATCAGTCCATCACATATTGTGCAAAATAGCACACTTCATGCAGCTAAACTCAGAAGTCAGCATGCTACCAACAATCCATCTCCCAGGACAAGACAAGCTACCCAACCAAGCATATGACAGCTACTAACTAGTCATCTCCTGGTATGGTTCAGATCTGATGTGACATCTCAACTGATACAAAACAACATGTTGGGTTAGTTACTTAAGCACAATGGCAAAGAAAGGCAAGCAATGGTAGTTACACTTATTTGAAGGAAGCATGCTGGCTGAATTGACAGTCCCAAGCTCAAGCCAAAGCCCTCTGGCTGACATGAGTCAAGACCATGTGTGTGGGACACAGTTCTAGAAAGAACAAACTACATGTGACAGAGGTTAGTCATGCCAATTATTGCATTGCTGGAGGGCTCCCAAAAGCAGCATCGTAAAGGTCAAGATAAGAAAGGATAATTGCTAGAAGAAACCATCAAAAGACAGTAGAAGACATCAAGCCATTCTTTCAAACGTCTGTGTTCAAGGCCACTAAATTATTCTAAAATCTGAGCTATGGATGTACCATATATATAGTGGGCTCAGGTCAAGACTATTTGAAAGACTGTTTCTCTCTATCTGTGTCTGTATTCTAAGATCAACAGGAGGAGCCTTTCTCTTAATCCCACTCTGGATCATTTAATAAGAAGACGGAAAGAGTGCCTTCTCAATGGCTGCCCAAGACTCTGGGATTCCCTAGAAAAACTTACCTGGTTCTCTTTGTTCTCCCCTGCTGGGAAGGAATGATATTCCATCAGGCTCTTTAGGAACCAACTGTGCTGCTTCATTAATGTTGCCTTTTAATATATTTTAAATTATTTTTAACTCTCTGGATTGTTACATTGTTCTTAAATAACCTTTATTTATATTTGTGACTGATCATTTTTAATTTGCACTGATAAAATGATAATACTTATTGTAGAGTCTTCAATATGCATACACTTGTCCCTCCACATTTGTGGCTTTGACTTTGCACATTTGATTATTCACATATTTTATTAATATGTTCTCTCTAGGAATATCTAGGTCCCCCAGCGCAACTCTATGGTTAACTTTAACCAAAAGTCGTACTGAAGGACCTAAAGATTCCTAGAGAGAACACTCCACTAGGCATTTGTAGCTCTTCCAGAGTAATTCTTTGGTCAATGTCTGGCAGATGTTGTTGACCACAGAGGTGCACTGGAGGACCTAGAGATTCCCAGAGAGGTGTTCTCTCAGGTAAAAACATACTGTTTTTGTTATTTGTGTCTTTTCCACATTCATGGGGCTCCTGTGCCCCTAACCTTGGCAAATGTGGAGGAACAAGTGTAATTTCAAAGGAGTAATCAGAGTTCAATTCCCTGGCTGGCCGTGGAAATCCACTAGGTAACCATGGATGAGTCATACACTCTCAGCCCCCCAAAAACCCTGTGATAGGATCACCTTAGAGTAGCCATAAGTTGAAAACACCTTGAAGCAGGGGTAGGCAACCTTTCCCCTTTAAGGGCCGAGGGACTTCAGCTCCCAGAAGCCTCAGCCATGTTGGCCAATAGTCCCATGTTGGCCAATAGCTCCTGGGATTCTGGGAGCTGAAGTCCCTCGGCCCTTAAAGGGGAAAGGTTGCCTACCCCTGATTTTAAGGTTAAGCATTCCAAGGTTAGCCATCCAGGTGGCATCTCTCATTAAAACACAAATATAGTCCACCCTTCCCTTCATTACAGCAGGCATAACATAGCTTTAATGAGGGCAAAGTGTATGGCCAAAAAGGAAGAAGACATCTAAGTGCTCATTAGTAAAACTGACTATTGTTCTCTCAGTTGACTAAAGATCTAAGTTCCCTGCAGTGGTGAGTCATCACAATCTGGATGAAGCTGTAGACTAATATTCCCTGTGGATTTTTCTTTTATAGAAGCTGAGAATGGAAATATAGAATGGTAGAATCATGTTGTCCCACCTTGACCTGGCTGGACCATTTCAGAGAGTAGGCCGGGAATGTCAAAGGAGAGACTTGTTTTCATTTTGTTTTCTTACACAAGGGAAAGTTTATAATTCATAGCCAGTCCAAAGTAGGACAATGTAATATTGGGTATACCATGTGAAACTGCTGGTTCTGTGTTCCTTTTTTTTTTAATTAATTAAAAAAGTCTTTATTAAATCAGAACACAACTACTAGCAAATTTTATGCATGTACCTAATACACAGACACACAAACCACAATAACAAAACTAAACAAAGACAAACATACACTACTGATTCCCCCCAACTTGATGGATATATACAACTATTGTTATACTTCCTTATAGGTAATGCTATATTTATGCCTCTTCAATGTACCTAAAGTTGATTCATGTCACCAATGAAACTACAACTATGTAATAAACAATTCCTAATCTTTCTTAAAATTCTGAAAGATTTAATCAATGTTGTCAATTTGTTCATTATTTGAGAAAGTTCAATAACCTTTGTCAGCCAGGCTTCTCGTATTGGAGTATCAGTGTCATTCTATCTCTGAGCATATTATATTCATGCCCCTCCGATCATATATTGTAAAGTCTTTCCATATTTCTTCTCAATTTGATCAGTTAGCATTCCTAGCAAAAATAGTTTCTGCTTTCAACTGTATCTTTACTTTAACAATCTCTTCCAACATTAAATGAATCTGAGTCCAATATTTCTATGATTTATCACAGGTCCACCACGTATGGGGGAAAAAGATCCTGTCTTCTATTTACTTTTCTGACATTTGTTTGAACTATTCTTGTACATTTTCAATAACCTATCTGGTGATAAATTGTCTGGTATTAAACCTGATTGTATGTTTCATTTGGGAAGGGGAAATGGTTTCATTTCTGAGATTCCAGAAACAATCATCATCACTAGAAATAAAATACTGAGCTAGATGGATCTTCTCCCACATGGCCAGCCTATCACTTAGTTAGAGGGAAGTAGTAGCTTCATATAAAAGCAAGACTTTGAAAGATAAGGCTGTTTCTGCCACATGGTTTGTTTTTTTTGCATTCTAACCAAATCTACTGCCTTAGTGTCTTAGGAACAGCTGCAGTAAGATTCATCTGCCAAGCTAGTAAGGGAGTGTACAGACTGGCCACAAGGGCCAGCCTGGGGTGGAGTTGGGGTGGGTCAACCTCACACAAGCTGCCCCAATGCCGCCATCATGCTGTGCACCCCACTGCACAGAGTGCAGCTTCAGGGTGCTTCCTTGGGGCAGCGTGTAGACACGCTGTGCCAAAGGAGTGCAGAAGAGTGATAAGGGTGGCTCTTTTTGGAGCAATAAAAAGTTGGATCAGTGCCGCTGCGTGTGGCTGTGTGTGGTTGAAACTCACTGGGTGACCTTGGGTAAGTCACATGCTCTTAGCCTCAGGGGAAGGCAATATCAAATCTTTCCAAGAACACCCCATGATAGGTTCACCTTAGGATTGCCATAATCCAGAAATTACTTGAAGACGCACAACCCAAACACAAATCAGGATGAGCAACTCTGTCAGAGATAGAGGTCAATTTCCCCTGGCTGCCTAGAAGCCACACTTCACCAAAATGGCATGTGGAAATCCTTCCTCCTCCAGGCATATATTGGCAAAAATGATGACAGGAAGTGATTCCCCTTCCAGCCACCATTTTGGCCAAGGAGGTATCTCAAGGAGGAGTTTCTTGGGACATTTGGGGGATTGGTTTTGGTGTGTGGGTTCATATGTGGGCCAACTTGGTGTAGGTTTTGAGCATTGGACTATGACCCTTGAGACCTTTGGCAAACTTGCCTCAGGGGAAGCCAAAAGCAAACTCCCAAATCTTGTCAAGAAAACCTTGTAGCAGGTTTGGAAAATGTCACCACCATGTCATGCATGGGGGTATATTATCAGGAGAGTCAGGGGCATGGGGCATCATTGTGAGAAGTCAAGTGATATAGCTTCTTTAAACATTTCTTTATGAACCTCTCATCCTCATACATTCCAATAACTTGAGCATGGATGAGAATATTAATAGTCACCTCAAAATTACTTAACAAAAACCTATGAATTCATTAATTTCAAACCTTTCCAGAATGTCATCAGGAAAATGTGTTTACTATCATAGCAGAGTAGGTGTAGGGGTAATGGTAAGCCAAGTAGCAGACATATTCCGTGTGAGGAAAAACAATGTTGAAGATGAGTATGTAGCACCATTTTCCTTAGGGTTTCCATAAGTCAGAAATGAGTAAAAGGAACAGAACAATAACTTCCTTGCTTTAGCCTTGTGGCAGTCATAGGGTCTCCGGGTGACTTAAATGCACATTTTCTCTGTATTCATATGTTTGGTATGGTTTTAGTGTACCAAAACCTGGGAGCTTCAGATGTCACAAAATTGGGTCCCAACCCATAACTTAAATTGTTCTCCCAAATAGTGACCATATTTGCCTTTATAAATGTCTTTGATTTTCATCTCAGTTTTTGCATCAGACCTCTTCTTTCCTTTTTCTTAAAAGAAACACTGCTAAGGACACCACAGAAGGTCTTATGTCCCCACAGGATAGCCTCAGCTGTATTCATAGGAATTTATGTTATTTTTGTTATCCCCCCCCCCCAACTCTGATCCATTTCTGGCTTGTAAGAATCATATCTGGTAAGTGATCTTGTATAATCGCTCTTAAATGGAAAGCCCAGAGTTCTAGTGCGTCTAGTTACTATTAATAAGAGTTTGTTGGGGAATGACTATAAAGAAAAGAGGATGGTAGGAGGGGGAGAAAAGGGTTTTGAAATGGTTTGACCAAGGTTAAATTATAATTGTAAGAAATTGTTTTGACATTATGTTAATGCATGTCAATGCATTATCGCCAATTTAAAGTTAATTATTAAAATTACCCTTATGGTTCCAGGGATGGGGGGAAAACATTCTATAATGAAATAAGATTTGTTGAGGTGTGAATAATATAGAATTAGAGGTGAATGAGTGAGTTGCCAAACAAAGGGCTCAGTTTAACTCTTTACATACATTTGTGGGCTTTTGTATAGCGTTCATAACATTTCTCCCAGACCTATCTACTAGGGTTCCTAGTTCAGAATGATCCCAGGCCCTGAGATTTCTAAACCAAAACCTGAGATGGCTTCTGGTCATGTCATTAAACATTGTGTTGTAAGTATCCACCATGGTTGCTTACAGCTTGCCATTCAAACATTGTTACTGTTGTGTGCCTTCAAGTTGGTCTAGAGTTATGGTGACACTAAAGCAAGCCTATTGTGTGGTTGTCTGGGGCTGAGAGTGTGTGACTCATCCAGGGTCACCCAGTGAATTTCTACTGGGGAATCAAACCCTGATTGCCAGAGTCATAGTCCAATGCTTAAACCATTACACCACACTGGCTTGCCATTCAAACATACATAAAGAAACTATTGTCCAAAACACACTGCAGAAATAATCCAGTCTGAGACCACTTTAACTGCCCTAGCTAAGTGCTAGGGAATCCTGGGAATTGTAGTTTATTGTGGCACCAGAGCTCTCTGACAGAGAAGCTAAATGTCTCACAAAACTACAGTTTTCAGAATAAATCCATGAACACAAAGAGTACTGAAAGCCAGGATGAACAAACTGTTGGAATTAACCAGAACTCTTAGTAGCTGCTGGGAGATTTATAGCCACCTGACATTGAAAAGTCAGGTGGTTAAATGTTTGATTTTTTTTTAATTTACATTTCTACAAGTGGCCTTGTGATGCTGCTCTTTCTTCCTTTGACATGCCACAAATCATGGGAGGAGAGTGTCTTGTATGTCCAGTTCATTATCAGTTGTATCTGCCGCTTGCTTCTCTGATTCTAGGAAATCACCATTTGGAGTCAATGTCCCTCCTCTAATGTCAGATGCCTCAAATTCCACATCATAAGGTATGACAGCTAACTCACTAGATGCTTTGCAACACAATTCCCATAATCCCTCATCATTAGCCATACTGCTTGAGGTGATGGGAGCTGAAGTCCAAAACATCTGGGAGGTCAAAGGTTGGACACCAGCTGAACTACAAAGAGGTCATCCTTGCCTAATTCTCAGCTTTCCTTGCTAAGAGTGCAGGTTGCATTTTCTTGCTTATTCAGCAAAGTGCCATGGGATGGTTCTTACTCAGCAGACCTTTCCCTCCCCCCCAATACACACATATGCAAATCAGTGGAGTTGTGTTTGCATATGATTTTACTGACTAGGTGTGCAAACAAATGTTTAATCACCTTCACTGCTTTAGCTGCATTTACACAGTAAAGACAAACGGCGCTGCACATGAAACACCTACTTGAAAATGAAAGAGAAGCCTGAGGTGAGCTGAAACACTGACCCCCAACTCTTCTTAAAATCAGTGGTGGTTAAGAATGTAGAATATTTAAGATTCAACTGAGATTTGGTTTCATACAACCCATTCTTTTTTTGCTTCTTTACTTTTAGTTCCAAATTCAAATCTCTTGTCTTCTCTAATGTTATGGTGGAACTACACTTGAAATACCAAGTTCCATTCTAATTGACATTCTTCCCTCTCTGGGATGCAACTTGGAGGTAAGATTTTACAGTGGTTCTTAGGGGCAACCCCAGAAGGTGGTGCTAGGGGACTCCTGCTCAACCCCCTGGCCATTGGCCTATGGGGTCCCTCAGGGTTCTGTGTTGTCAATTATGCTATTTAACATATACATGAAGCCACTGGGAGAGGTTGTCTGGAGTTCTGGGGTGTGGTGTCATCAATATGCTGATGACACTCAAACTCTACTACTCCTTTCCACCCCAATCCAAGCAGGCTGTCCTAGACTTAAACCAGTGATTGTCATCAGTAATGGACTGGATGAGGGCAAATGAGTTGAAACTTAATCCAGATAAGACAGAGGTGTTCCTGGTCAGTTGGAAGGAAGATCAGGTAATAGGCATCCAGACTGTGTTAGATGGGGGTCACACTCCCCCTGAAGATACAGGTTCTCAGTTTAGGGATACTCCTGGACTCAGTTTTGAACCTGGAGGACCAGGTCTCTGCAGTGACCAGGAGTGCTTTTGCACATTTAAAACTTGTATGCCAACTGCGCCCATTCCTTGAGATGCCAGATCTAGCCTCAGTTGTACATGCCTTGGTTACATCCTATGTTTGGACTACTGTATTGCACTCTACTTGGGGCTGCGTTGAAGAGTGTTCTGAAATTTCAGCTGGTCCAAAGAGCTGCAGCCAGGCTGCTAACAGGAGTAGGTTACAGAGATCATGCAACACCCCTGTTGAAATAGCTCCACTGGCAGCCAGTTTATTTCTGGGCACAATTCAAAGTGCTAGTGATGACTTATAAAGCCCTATATGGCTCAGGTCCAGGCTATTTGGCAGACTGTGTCTCCCTTTATGAGCCAGCCGAGGCTCTGAGATCCTCAGAGGAGGGCCTTCTTTCCATCCCACCAACATCACAAGCACAGTTACTGAGGACATGAGAGAATGTCTTTTCTGTAGTTGCCCCTGGACTCAGTAACTCCCTGCCCAGGGAGACCCAAATGGCCGCTTCCTTGATGGCCTTCCGCTGACAGACAAAAAAAACCCCTTCCTTTTCAGACAGGCATACAAAACAGAAAACTTCTAATGAATGGCATGGGATACTATATTATTTTAAATGAATTTTAAACATTTTAATCTTTTATTTTATTTTATTGTAGTAGTTTAATTCTGTGTTATGTATTATTTTTGTATGCTTTAATTGTATTGTTTTTGTTTGTTTGTTTGTTTTTAATGTTGTAAGCTGCCCTGAGTCCCAGTCCTGGGAGAAGGGTGGGATATAAATAAATATAATAATAATACTTCCATTGTAGAGTAGATGCAAAGGTGCAGCAAACAATGACTCAAATGATGGAGGTGCTTGGAGTCCCCTTGCTTTTGGAAAAGGCTTTTACATATGGAATTTCTTCGCTCAGAAAATAGCAGGTGAGGGTGATAAGAGAAAAATGTGTAAAACTGTATATTATTCAGATAAAGTAGATAGTTATTTTTTTTTTCTCCCTCTCCTAGGGTCATCTAATGCAGATTCAGAAGGAAACATTTTTTTCACACACTGCATGGTTCATTATGGAATTCACTGCAACAAGTTTTAAAGGGAGATTAGCCAAATTCATGGAGGTCAAAGGATCGGTGTCTACTAGTCAAGATATCTGTTAAAGCACTATACCATCTTATAGGAATACAAGCAGGGGGCTCTGGCTACACAAACTAGATAGGATTTTGGTCTTAATGTCTAGCACAGTTCATTTTTATACTTATTCTCTTGTTTGTGCTCAGTAAATTATAGAGGTCAAATTAGATAGCCTTGCCAAGGCCAGGATCCTAAGTATGTGCACATTTTGTGTCCTCCTTTTTTTTTTTAATGGCAAAGTTATAGTCAAGTTGTTTATTTTTATTATTATTATTATTATTATTATTATTATTATTATTATTATTTTCAATTCTAAAAATCCAACAGTAATAAATTCATTATTTACAAACATTTCATTATAATATTACAGTTGAATGTAACCACCAGTCCATATTTACAAGGAATTTCTCCAGAAATTCATCATGCATCTTGGAGGTCTATATGTTATCTCAAGTCTGATGGCAAAGTTAATAAAGTGATATCAAATTGCAGAGTATTTTGTGTTGTTAATTCATTTTAGGCCCAGAAATTTTTTCTACTAATTCCATTTGCTTTATTTTGATTTTCTGTTCTCTAATGCTAAGTTGCTTCAGCTATTTCCAGTGTTTTGATGTTGCCAACATTACAGCCACTAGTAAAATTGAAATCTGCTCTTTCTGAACATCTCATTTCTGTCCTCAAATACTGACAACAGCAATAATAACAAACCACTCTAATTCTATAACTGGACACTCTGAATGCTGTGCACAGAAACTAAATTAAATAACCTGGATGCATTCTGTTAAGTGAGCAAATGCATAAGGTTTCTCTGGCTCTGCACAATATATTTTTCAGTTTTAACGTATTTGCATTCTTTTTTCTGCTCAATTTAGACATCAGGGGAAGCTAAGTGTTCTTCAGGGGATGGAGCCCTCTGCTGTAAGGTTCATCACTAGATTTTCAGCAGATTTGTTGCTTTTAATATTTGAGATATGTAGAATTCTCACCCAGATTGCTATAGTTCAAGGAACACACTAGAGAACATTTTAAATCTCTCTCCAAACTGCAAATCCCAGAATATTGAAGGATGAAGCAATGGCAATTACAGTGGTATCAAATTATTCTAAATTTGCAGTGTGGATACACCCTTGCTTTGTGACTCTTGCAAGTGCACATTTTGTGCGTGTTTACAGAGGAACTGTTATTGCATATATTTTTTACATATTTATCAATAAGATGGTTCAAAACCAAACATTGATCTATAGTTGATTTGTATTGTCTGAATCCTGTTTGTATTTCTGACAAAGGAGTTTATTGCAATACAAAATAACCTGACTTATCCCTGCCATGTTGAAGTCTATTATGGGATACAGTCTGGTATTATCACATGCAAAATGCCACCAATGCTGCCATCCAACTTTTTGAGAAGATGACTTTTTGAGAGGCTTTCACCAATTTTGCCAAGCACTTGTTACATCTTGCCACTCCCCCCCCCCCTTAATCAGAGCTTTATACTTTTGCTTGCATATTATATACTCTTCTAACTAGGTGTTTCAAAACTTCCAGTAAATTCTATTCATCTGCCTTTTGGCTCTTTGCAATCCAACCTATTGTTTCACATATATTTCTACATCCAGATTAGCATTTGATTTTAAGTATACTTGCAATCTATTACTCAGATCTCAAAATAACTTTATAACTTTAGTGTGCAATTTTCTGGGAGAATTACTCCATTCTGTAATTTCAGTATTCATAAAATACTGAAATCCTCTGAGTGCAATAGATGGGATGGAGCTAGATTCACTCTAAGAGCCCATTTTATTCCCTTATTATTTTTAATACCTAGATTATTATTAGAAATGAACTGAGATTTTAAGTGCACATTGTTATCTATTGTATTTGCCAATATCATGAATAATGGTATAAAGTCACTTTCTGTGTAGTTGGCAACCTTAAGATGGGCAACTGCCCCATAATGGCCTAAACTACTGTATAATCAATTACACTGCCACCATGATTGGAAAGAAAAAAAACCAGTGTATTCCCTTTCCTAGTCTCCATTGGTGTTTCCATTTACTATGTGCAGAAATCCTGCATGACACTTTTTATCTTTGGAAATAGGAGATAGGCCTAATCTCCATATGTGTCCAGTACTATAGGTGTAGAGACTTACATCATTTGTCACAGTGTGTACATTAAAATCTCAGGTATACACTTCTCAAAGACAAGCAAGGCAGATTAAGTGCATAAAATACAAGACATGTTGACTTCAACACGTGTGTTCAACAATGGATATAATAGACCTACTCTAGTTGGAAGAAGCCAATGGGATTTCAGCCAAGAACAGATAAATATTCCCATTTTCTTCCTACTGGATAAAAACACCATGTTTTCTGCAGTTTCTGATGCAAGTCTGATTTGGGATAGAATACAAATGACTTTTCTGTGCACAAAATATGTTTTCTTTTTGAGGAAACAGTGCTTTCTCCACAACATACATTATCCTCTTGTATAGGAAATACATATTTGTAACATTGTGCCCACTTAGCAGCCTCTCCAGCACCTTGGGGAAAGGTGACCATTAATATAAAATATGCATTTAAAAACTCATTGCAGTATCTTTGAGCTGAAAACAGGATTAGAATGTTAAAGGACTGCAGAATCTGAAGGACAGATGAATGCCAATTTGTACATTGCTTTGGGAGGTTTGGAGATTTATACCAAGTTAGTTCATCTTAGATTTGACAAAGATCAGACTCTTCAAGCATCTCTAGCTCCAGAAGAGGGAACATGAGGGAGCATTATCCATTCATTAGCTGGCGTAAAAGAAGGTAACATGTGATTCCTTCGCCCTCTCTACATTGTAGTAGTTTGAATTGCTTGTTTTCCTGTTCTGTCCTCACATCCTTTACCTCTTGCATCATATAAGTTGTAAAGGATCTTTGTAAATATTAAATGCACTGATGATTCTTTTATAAATATAATAAACAATGAACAGTACTCAGGGGCTTAATTCTATGGCTTTTTATAAAATGCCCTTGTGAAGTGAACAATAGTTGGCTTGAACCATGTGTGCAACATAGTTTGATTTTAATAATTCCTTCAGAGGCATTATAAAGGGAAGAAAAGTATATAGCTCAGTCACAGAGTGCCTCTTTGCTTGCAAAAGGTCCTGTATTCAATGCCAGATGAAGCTGAAAGGATTAGGTAACATGGTACAGAAAAAGCCTCCATCTGAGATCCTAGACAGCCACTGTGAGCCAGAGGAGTAGACAGTATTCGGCTAGTTGTCTGACCTAAAGATGTCCTAAATTGCTCAGGCCATCCTTGGATGGCAAAGTGAGTTGAATTCCTGACATTAAGGGCCTGGCTTCCAGCCTCCTTTGAGCCAATTGGAAATCTTGGCACTGGAAATCACAGCTGTGGGAAGATGTCAAAATGCTTTCCACACTTCCCTTAAAAAATGATTTTTATTATGAACTGAATCTATACAGGCAGCAAGGGAAATCAGCAATAGCGGCTCGCAGGCTAAAGAAAAATGGCTCCAGATACAATATATATCATGCATGGTAATAACAACAGCTGTGTACTAAAATAAACTTGCAAAGCGATTAATTATTTCTCATCTAACAAAAACAAACAAACAAACATCAAACTATTTCCCTCTCCCCACAAGGGGAAAAACTAGGTATGTTGTTGATGTTTGTGTCAGCCTTGGCTTAAAGTTATGGCAGTAAAAGAACTTTTTTTTTCCATTTCAGGTGATGTAGAATTTTCTATATGAACTATTGGGCTTCTCAAGTATCCACATCAGGAGATTCAATTCATTGGATCTTTTTTTCTAAATGTTTCTATACTGTATTGGTATCAGTGTGGAGGGTGATATTGTTCCAAATTAGCATGTGCACATGTCACCATTCCTTTCTTGAGGACACAAGGAAAGATTCAAATAGATTGGCTATGCATGGCCTTCTCAGTAGTTTCTTCCCCATAGTCTTGAACTCCCATCAGTTAAAACACACATAGATAAAATTAACAGCATACAAATGTTAAAAACATGGGCCTGTATAACTGAGGGTCATAAAAAGTTTTTAAAAAATATATGCTGCTTTGATTAAAAAACAGACTCAGATTTTCTCCTTCACATACAGTTTTCATCATTTCCCAGAAGGAGACTTCCAACAACCCTGGTTTGTGCTATGACACCCTAATAATCTTTGGTATTGTGTTTAGTAAATTATAGTCTCAATGGTAGAATAGATTATAAGCAAATTCAGTGACATACAATCATTTCCCCTTCAGACACTTATTCACTGTCATCTGGAGCTACTGTTTCTCCTAGCTGTTCACACTATGCCCCCCTCCCCAAATGTGCCCTGTTTCTATGTGTCAACATGGGTGTCTTTAACCAATAAAGCATGGAGGATATCACATGAATATGTAGCCAGACAGGTTTAACTGGGACACCAAATAAAATCTAATGACTATATACTATGGTGATGTCATCCTATTCCGCATGGCCCATGATTTCACTAAAAATGAGTGAAATCAATTGAGAAAGTGAGGAAAAGTAAGTAAATTTAAAAAAAAAATACTTCCCTAGGTACTTAGAAGGGCAGGTGGCCAGGACTACCTTTGCCCAACCACAGGTGGTGTACCAACTGAGCCTTTTCCTAGAAAGGGCAGATTTGGTCACAATGGTTTATGTTGTAATTATCTCCTGATGAAACTGCTGGAATACTCTCTGTCTGAGACTGCCCTTGCAAAGTATTCAGAAACTACAGTTAGTAGGGCTTTGTTTGCATTTCCCAGGATACTCCAGGGGTAGCCCAGAGTATCCTGGCTCAGCAACTGCCCTGTTCTAATGGCATTACCTTGCCCTCCATTTCTCCTGGGTTGCCTGGTGTATTGCTGGCCTTTGACATAAGAATGAGGTGCCAAGTGATGGTCACATATAGGATGCCTTGTTCTTACCTCAGAATGAGAGACCCACAGCAGTGGTGGATATACTGGGAAGCCCAGTGGGACACCCATGCAAAACAGCTGCCACACTGTGGGAATGGAAAGTCTAGGTCTTTCTGAAAGATCCAGAGTAGCAGGTACATTTTTAAAAATGTGGTTTAACCTTGTTTTGCCCCAGTTCTGGTGCTGAATGTGCCAGACACCATCCAGACTGCCTGCAGTAAACTGAGGTTTGGGCTGTGTGTCAACTGAGTAGGACAAGATCTGAACAAGGAAAAATGAGTCTAAAATGCATCAGCTAGACTGTTGTTGAGTGTACATTTTAAAGACCTTACGGTATCAGTCTTGCAAGTGCTGGCTTCCAATTCATTTCCAAGCTCAAGTCAAGAGGCTGGTTTGATCTACAAATCCCTGAACATCTGGGGCCAGGATATTTAAAAGGCCACCAAAAATATATGACACTGCCCAACATTTGAGATTCTCAGCAGAAGCCCTGTTGTCCGTTTCACCATCTTGCAATTCAAGATTGGTGTGCTCATTTGAAAGAGATGTCTTTGTAGCCGGACTCAGTCTGAAGAATTCTCTCACAAGGGAAGTCAGGCTGGATCCATTCCATTTGATCTTCTGGCCTTTGCAATGCTTTCCATTCTTAAAATCAAGAGCATCTACTCTGGCTGTTTAAACCCTCAGTGGTTTTAAATTATTTTTAAAGGAGCATTTTTAAAAAGGTTTTATTCATTTATATTTAATGTTTTAAATGTCCTGTCTCTTGTACATCACCTCAGGGTCCATAGTGTGCTGAATGCAATAGATAAATGCATTGAGTAAAGTAAATAAAAAAATTCCAAAGTAATCACTAGGTTGCAGTGTTTTGCTCTTAGTAGTTCTGGCTCAGTTTTCAGTACGACCACCACCACCATAATCAGTAAAGTAATATAAGTCATATAATTATCATGTCTGCATTTGATTTATATTCCTCCAACTATGTGCACTGGCTTCCTTCTCTTCACTCCCACTCTGATCTCTTGCCACTGAGTACTTGGAGGCTTTGGTGTTAATGGCTGGTATTCAACTCACACAAGATGCTGTAATTAAAACAGTTTCTTTGTAGCATAATGTAAGTGTCAAGATGACCTCAGAGGCCATTTCGCTACAGCAGGAACATATTGGATATGTTCCTCAGCAGCTGTGAAGGAGCTTTTGTTATTTAATGGACCTTTTTATAAATTACCGCAGACCTCCAAGAATCTTGCCATTATTTCTCTGCCATTGTTTAACTTTTGCAGGAGGAGGAGGAAAATTCATGTTTCTTAGAACTTATATCTAAACTTCATATTGAAAACATATATCATCAGTGCCAGCAACAGATGGGATGGCAATAGGGGTTATATGTTTGTGCAGAAAGGTTCTTTTCCAAAACTCTACGATTTAAGAAAATTCAAGAAAATTCATTTCATTTAAGTTAACTTCATTTAAGTTAACAAGCCATATCAGTTAACAAGAATGATCACAGTTCATTGCAGGGGACAAGGAAACCTGAAGTTCTTCACCAACCAATAATTCTGGCAGTTATATTTTATTTTTATGATACCTATCTCCTGGCCTGGGACTCAAGGCAGCTTACAAATGGTTAAGACAAGCTAAGCTTAAAAACCTGGGCTGAGAACCTATGTTATCTACTTACCTATGCATTTGTAACTAAGACCTTGTCTGCACAGGCCAAATGGCCCATCCTCCCCTATTCTGGTATCATCCTGTTTGATGCATGGCCAAGACCCTGGTCCTGGTGTGTGCAATCTGTACCATGTCTGGCATGTCTTGCATGAAGGCTTACAAGGTTAGAACAAAGTAAAAAAACAACAACCATCTTACCTGTTGCTCTAATTCTTCTGGGAAGATCCAGAGCCCTCAGTCCTTGCACTGGGCCACCCAGTGAATCTGCCACTGCCATGGATTGCCCGTTCTGAGTTCAGAATGATGCACCCAGCAGATGACCATTGTCTACTCATATAATGCTAGAACCAATCTTTTGACTAATTCCCAGGAACATTATCTCCTGGTCAACAGAACCCCCTGTGATTCTTTCCAACTTTGATTCAAGTGCTGACACTATGCTTGGAACTTGGTGCAATCTTTAGTACCACAACAGCCAACATGATATAATGATTTGAAGTTGGACTAGGACTCCAGAAGATCAAGGCACAAATTCCCACTCAGTCATGGAACTGCATTGGATGGCCATGGGCAAGTCACACACTCTCAGCCTCAGAGGAAGGCAAGGGCAAACCCTCTTTGAACAAATTTTTCCAAGAAAACTTTGTATTAGGGTCAGCTTAGAGTCACCATAAGTAAGAAATAACTTGAAGACACACAGCAGCAACAACAACAAATGGTCCTCAGATGGGAGTCCAGAACCGACTCTTGCTAATTTGAGCAGAGCAACTAAAAGGTGGGAATATGGTATCAAATTGATTTCACTGGGATTTCAGGATTTCAAAAAAGCAGGTCAACAATTATGTGTTTGCCTGCAAAATCTCATAATTCTCAAATAAAATGTGACATGGAGAAAAGACCAAATGTAGAAGTTGTATCAGTTCAATGAACTGCTTAGCATGCATCAAATCACAGAAGCTAATAACCTGACTCCTTTCCTAATGTTATGCTTGCATAAAAGAATTATAATGATGACAAATTACACCCTAGACATGCTGGCGACAGACTGTCTTGACAAACAATATGCAGCAAACACCTCTCATTCTAGTGGTTTAATAACACTGAGAATGGTTTGGGTTGAATGGGGCTAAACAGAAAGAAATCTCCACCCACCCACTTTCACAACAGTGGTTTTGATCACTATATTGAAGCTTGGGGAAAATCCCTCCAAATAACTATTAATGGTTCCATGGCAGACATAAGACAGATTTTCATGCAATACAAAATTAGCTTATAGCATTCACTATTATGAAAGCTCAGTCTTCTCAAAATGTCTCTGGCAAACAAAGTACGGACAAACTAGTGGCAACAACTTAGCTGGGAGAAATATTGTAAAACAGGGTATAAACCAATGAAATAATGGCTAAAACAGCATATAAAGGTAGTTTATAAGGGAGTGACAGTGAGGTCAGAAATCCATTTATATCAATCCATTTTTTTCTGGCTGTATCTAGACTGAGAAGGTATCACATCATTATAGCAGTTTCCGATCACTTTAAATATAATGTGGTTCCATCTTACAGAATCTGTGAATTTAGAGTTTGCAAGGTGTTAAGTATTTTCTGCTACATAAATCCAGATATTCCAGGCAGATTATGTATGGAAATGTGAGTTAGCTAGGAGATGTAGTGTACAATGATAAACTCTAAAATCTGTTTAGTATAAATACACTTTCAGTCATACTTAGAACAAAAAACATAATTTATTATTGCTGCATTTAACTCCCATTTGATTTAGCATGTTGAAATATGACTAAAATGTACTGCATTACAAGATTCAATCAGTCTGATACCTCTTTTAACAAGTGGCATTGTTGCGTACACTTGAATCCATCATAAGGAATCCTGGGATTTGTGCTTTAGTGAATCTATCATTAACAAACTGTGGGGTTTTTTTTTAGTTCGATCACCTATTTAGAATATTTTGTTAGTGAGTTTTAGCAAAGAGATCTGAGAAAAGGATTCAAAACTTTAACAAATACAACTCTATAGGCATGTGATGCCTGTATACACTACAGAAACACACTGCTTTAATCAATCTACCTTGAGAATTGTAGTTCAGGGGAATGTTCTAGAGCTCTTTAGCAAAGAATTCAAAGTGTTCCATGAAACTACAATTTCCAGGATCCCCTAGAATGCAGCTATGGGAGTTAAAGTAATATCAAACTGAAGCTCTTTCACACTTCAGAATTATAGCATCAAAATTCCCCTTGAACCACAATGGCTTTATCCCGTGGATTCCTGTAGTTGTAATTTGGCGAGGCACCACATCTCTTTTCATAAGAATTCTAAATGCTTCTTTCTAAACTGCAAATTCCAGGATCCTTTGGGATGGAATCATGGCAGTTAAAATGGAACCATAGTGCTATAATTGTGTATCTCATATGAAGGGTACATCTTTATTCCAGACCACAACAGTTTACCTAAGCATGCCAGGTTCTAAAGGCAACAATACAGGAGAATGATTACTTTTTTGCTTGGCTTGCAACTGGATGAACATTGGGGAAACGAAAGAAACTTAAGTGGCCATTTGCAGTTATCCATAAAGTCTTTTCTTGTTTTCTTAATCCATGCATATTGCACAACTGGGCTTTTATCAGCACATAATTTTACAAAGGTATATGCTAGTGATTTTGGCTCTCCCAAGTGCTGTATCTTATTAGGGATATAAATATTTCCTCATTTCATTCCTGTGTCCAAGAACAAGTAATTTCAGCTATTTTTCTCCATATGCCATAAAAGATATGTTAACCTAAATGAATTTAAGTCTCCAAGACCAGATGAACTACATCCAAGGATATTGAAAGAACTGGCAAATGTAATCTCAGAGCCACTGGCAATAAACTTTGAGAACTCCTGGAGAACAAGAGAACACCAGTGATATAAAATGAATACCCTAAAACAGGGGTAGGCAACCTTTCCCCTTTAAGGGCTGAGGGACTTCAGCTCCCAGAATCCCAGGAGCTATTGGCCAACATGGGACTATTGGCCAACATGGCTGAGGCTTCTGGGAGCTGAAGTCCCTTGGCCCTTAAAGGGGAAAGGTTGCCTACCACTGCCCTAAAACTTAAATCTATAACATAAAAACATAGAAACATAAAAACATAAACATAGGGACTTAAAAAAGGGAGATGCATCCCTTAAATGCTGTCTGTTCTATTCAAGGAAGGAAGTCTTATTTTGTACCTGTACAAGTGTGTTGTGCTTAATACAGATTTTTAAAACTGATACAATTTATGTGTTATCTGATCATAGAATGACAGATTCATAGAGTTGAAAGAGGGCACAAGGGCCATCCAGTTGAATTACCTTCTGCCATGCAGGAAGACACAATCAAAGCACTGCTGACAGATGGCCATCCATCCTGTATTTAAACACTTCCAAAGAAGGATGTAAGATGCATGCACATGTAACTGATTTTGCAAATTGAGTCTCTTATTATAATTAATGTTACCTATGTATTGTCTATTTTTCTTTTAACAGTTCCAAAGAAGGTCACAAAAATATTTCCAAGATGAAACACCTTGGGCTATTTTCAACAATAAAATCATCTCTATTTTTAAATCCTGAGCTTTTGTCTCTTTTGCATTTCACATTTATTGGATGTTTCCTCTTCCCGTTTCATTGTTTTGTGTTTGTTTTTGTCACCATGGTAACTGTGTAGGTACCATTTTGCATCCTACATAATGAGGTCCTCCATTTGGGGGGGAATAGCAGCTGCCACAAAAAAAAAAAAAACAAAAAAACAAAAAACAAAACAGAGCATATTAGGGGAAAATCCTACAAAATAGCTTTCTTTGGGGGAGCAGAAAATTTTCAGCTCAGTGCTTGTGATATCTGCATAGAAACCGCTACTTGTCTCTTCTCTTTGGATTCTCCATGCTCTTCCAAGGTGTAAATTTGAAAGTTATAGCTCTCCTAATTTTGCTGCTTCAAATTCCTCCCAGGCCCAATGAAGTCTATTTAAATCGAATGGGTCAGATAAGGTTGGGTGAAGGTGTGAAATTCTAGGTCCCTGCTTCTTCACCCTCCTGTGGTGAATATGATGAATCTAGGTTTGAGCAAATATTGTTCAAAAGCCAAATGAGGTAGGATGCTTGTAGGGAGGTCAGTTGGGGCACATTCTCTCAACTGAAGGAAGGGAGCTGTGTAAGCAAAAGCATAATGAACTGGTTCTTTGTCTTCCTAATCAAGGCTTAGAAAAGAAAGAGGAGCAACAATAGATTGAAAGATGAAAAAATGCAGCAAGTCTTTCTTTGATGCTCTGCCAGTCTGTTCCATCTTATGAACCCAATGGGTACCTGGCTACATGCAGTTCTGTTTTCTTTAACTACAAGCCAGCCTAGCTTGGTCCTTCATGAGTAGTTCACCAGTCCCAAAACTGGGAAGAGTAATGGCAAACATAGGAAAAATGAAATTATATCTGGGAAGGCCATATAGTCTCAAGGGACGTTATCACAAGGGGGAAATCTGCTGGTTAATCCACACAAATCCCAAACAAAAACTGGATTTGTGCCTCACAATTTCACAGAAACTGGACAGAAACTGGTGTTATCCGAGATCTTTTTAAATTCAGTAGTTTTCAGGAAATGCATTTGTGATTTTACAGAAATTTCGTATTTACCGTAATGTGAAAAGCAAATGCACAATTGGGAGCATTTCCCTGCTTTTTCCCATGGTTCCGTGGTGAGCATTCCTCTATCTGTGCATGTGCAAGACGTTCATTTCTAGTACATTTACGGGCTTTTCTCGCTTGGGTGTGAACGTTA
>CM034709.1:19496941-19521610 GCA_020142125.1 Phrynosoma platyrhinos | reverse complement strand
ACAGGTAGACTAGCTTTGGAGAAATGCAGCAGTGATCATGGCTGGCTAGCTCATTTAAAACAGTCCTACAGTACAGATCTGGTTCAATGATAGGAAGGAGTTAACATCATTTGATGTGTCACGTCATCACTGAGGATGACACTGATGACCAGAGGAAATTAATCAACCCATCTTTTGAGAGATCTTTAAACTTGCAAGGTGTTAAATGCTAGTAAGTATGAAGAGTAATGTATAGCAATTCAAGGGCTGCATTTGCTCTGCAGAAATAATCCCATTTGACATCACTTTAACTGCCATGACTGAATGCTATGCAATCCTGGGAACTGTAGTTTGTTGTGGCACTAGAGCTCTTTAACTGCCTTGGCAGACGACTAATAGAGTCGTCTTCTGGGCAGGGAAGAGGAGGGGCAGCCGCACGTTCGGCGCCCCTTCCTCTCCCTGAGGTCGCCCCTGGAAGCGCCGGCCATCCGCACGACCGGCGCTTCCGGGTTGACCTCACGCCACGGCGACCGCACTCACTGTGGCGTTTGAGGCAGGGAAAGTGCGCCTGCCGCTTTTGGGACGCACTTTCCCTTAAATCTAAAAGGAGCGCCAATTTGGCGCTCCTTTTAGATTCGCCGGAGAAGCGCCGCGGTGAGGCTGCCTTGGCTCCGCGGTGCTGCAGACCAGGGCGTCTTGGACGCCCTCGTCTGCATCCCCCCTAACAAAAAGCTTAATCTCTCATGGAACTACAAATCCCAGAATTTCATAGTATTCATCCATGGCAATTAAAACCATGTCAGACTGGATTATTGATACTACTCTTACTAGTACTGCACTGCAGATGCAGCCTTGGTAAATTATCCCATGTTAAATGATAGTTGCAATGTAATTTAGGTTGTATCCACAATGCAGAAATAAATCAGTTTGACATCACTTTAATGTCCATGACTTTATCCTACAAAATTCTTAGATTTGTAATTTGGAGAAGCAGATCAGGCTGAATAATTTGCCAGACTACAAATCCCAGGATTCCACAGGATGGAGCCTTAACAGTTAAAGTGCTGTCAATCTGCTTTATTTCTGCACTGTGGACTAGCTCTTAAATTGTGCCTTAGGGTGCATTTGCATAGCAGAATTAATGCAATTTGATACCACTTTAACTGCCATGCCTCAATGCTGTGGAATTTTGTGATTTTTAGTTTTGTGAGATATTTAGCCTTCTCTGTCAGAGAGCTCTCTGGTGTCACAATAAACTACAACTTCCAGGATTGCATAGAATAGAACCTTATAGTTGCAGTGGTGTTAAACAGTATTTATTATGCAGTATGGCAGCAGCTTATTGAAAAATAAATAAATAAATAAATAAATAAATAAATACTAGTAATTTGGTTTTTGTAAGTAGTTATTTCCAAGCTTTCATTTCTAAGCCCTAGAAGCCCCTTTCCTAAGCCTAATGCCAGTGCTCACAGTGGAGAAAATTGGGCAGAGGGAATGCAGAGGAGGATTTCATTTGAGATGAGTTTGAATGAATTTTCAAAACTTCATCCACTTATGTAGGTCTCAGATGCAAAGAACGTGATATTAGAAAAATGCCTACGTGGGTATTAGTGAATCTGATGGAGTCTTCCATCCCTAGATACAATTTTCCTTTTCAGCTGCTTTTCAAACAGTCAGTAGGATTTGTCAATCCTTTGTTTCCTCCTAGAGTGCGTATTCTTCCAAATTCTCCAAACAGTAGGTTGCTTTTTGCAGTTTGCCGGAGAGACAGATTTATCCAACAATCTTATACAACAAGGGAAGAAGACTTTTGCTTTCTTGATAGGTTCCTTGCTTCCTCCCTCCCATGCATAATATTTATATTTCTGCTATATTTCTCCAGAAAGTTAAACCACTGAGTTTTTATGTCAGTAAAATACTGTGTGAGCCTCCACAAAGCGAAAAGGAGTGGAACAGCTAAAATAATAAATAAATGAAAATAAATAAATGCTAAAGCTCTTGAGATAGTTGTTTTGCTTAGCAGAGGCTTTAAAACGAAGGTCCTTGATGGGTCCTAAAATTTCTAGAAATGGAGGGGGGAGTTACTAAATCAGTCAAAACCAAAGCAAAATATGTAGAGGTTGCTTAGTGTGGAATGAGCAATCCCAGTACTATAAATGCTAGGGTTGATGCTGATTATTTATTTCAGTCATGTAAATGCCATTGCCTCTCACAAGGGATGTGCCCTTGGCCAGTTATAAGACAGCTAAAGAGTTGCATTTATATGCTGGATTTCCTTCTTCAGTTGCTTACTCAGATGTCATGCTGTTGCATATGAGTGCCAGGAATGTTCTTTTGGGTACAAAACACATTGCAGAAATAATCCAGTTTGAGACTGCTTTAACTGCTCTGGCTCAGTGCTAGGGAACTCTGGGAACTGGAGTTTTGTGAAACCTTTAGCCTTCTCTGTCAGAAAGCTCTGGTGCTACAATAAGTTACAATTCCCAAGACTCTCTAGCACTGAGGCAGGGCAGTTAAAGCAGTCTCAAATTGGATTATTTTTGCAGTGTCTTTTGGACTTTGATTAGCCACACCTTTCAGTTGCCTGCAAGTGATTCCATTCTCACACACTTTGCATGGAGTCCTGGTTGGCTATGGCTTCAAAGATAGGGCTTAAAGGCAATGGCTGGCATACAGTATTGCAGTTACAGATCATAGAATCATAGAACTGGAAAAGACCTCAAAGGTCATCAAGTTCAGCCTCCTGCCATGCAGGAATATACAAAGTCGATTTATTTAATTCAGACCTCCACAGCCAAAGTCAGTCCTGTACATCCAACTAAATTCCCCTATTATTCTGTATTCACTTGCATATTGGAATATTTGAAGCATTAGCACTCCTCATGACAGTTCCCATAACCACTCCAATGAGAAGATCCCAAAAACAGGCATCTGGGTTGATCAACATTAACAAAAGTAGTTCTATTAATTTCAGTCTCAACCAACAGCAGGTCTTTTGTGAAGTTCTTGGAACTTAATTAAAGTTGTTTGTTTTTTTGTTTTTAATACAGTATGGTTATAGAACCTGGACTCCATCTTACATAGCAGAAATTGCTCTTTCAAGTATATTGGTCACTACAACATCTATTTGAGAAAGGGCTTTCTAAATCAGCAAATTGCTGGAGATGTAATACTGCTGATGCTTTGTTAATGCATATGTTTTGGAGCTACATTTTGGAAGGATATAAACAGGCAAGTCAATTTGGTTTTGAAAAAACCTCCAAAGAAGGAGACTCCACCAGACTCCTAGGCAGAGTATTCCACTGTTGAACACCTCTAACCATCGGGAAGTTCTTCCTAATGTTTAGGTGGAATCTCATTTCCTGTAGCTTGAATCCATTGCTCCTTATCTTATTCTCTGGAGCAGCAGAAAACAAGTTTGTTTTACCCTCAATATGACAATATGGCACCCCTTCAAACTCTTTTGTCCAAGGTGGTTCAAGACAGAAGATTTAGCTGTCTAAAATTACAGATCTATTTCTGTTTTGTTACCACCAGTTCAACTATAAATGACCCCCATCTAAGCTAGTACTGTTCCTCAATTGTTTAAATACTCATTCAGCATGCATCTATCCAAGACAAACCAGGCTTATGGAGTTTGGCTTATTAGCAGTAATAAAGGTCAGTCAGAGGAAAAATCCTCACAAATGATCTAGGGCCAACATAAAAATACTCAATCAAAATAAATAAGCCACAGAGGATTTAATAAAAGGAAACAATCCCACACTGCTGCAGATTTAGAAACCAAGGACTTATTTTAAATAAAGCAAAATGCATGCCCAAGGAGAGAGAGCATCAGAAGGTTAACCTTGGTTTGCTGAAAAGGTCTCTCCTTTTTAAGAAGGATGAAGCTTTGGCAGTTGTAGTCAAAGTGCTCCAGGTGTTTATCAAAGTATCCATTGAGGAAGGAGCAACTAAAGATTTATACATTTGGCATACACTGACTTACCATTTCAAAAGACCTTTATACTGCAGATACTGTTTTGTTTTAACATTTTCACCTCCTGCCCATGAATTTATACCGAGTTGGATTTTTGATCTATTTAGACCTCAACTGAATGCTCTCATTAGCTGTGTGTGGTTCGCCAGGGCCTCAGACATCTCCTCCAGCATTCACAGATCAAAACCAGGACACTTGTGGCCAAGCAACATCAGAACAAGATTGCAAAAGTTGTTAATGGGAGGGGGAACAGAAGCTAAGAGAAACTGCAGCAGTTTATTTTTGCTCAAGTCTATAGGGAATTCTGCTCTTTCTTTTCCTTTCCCCCCACTAAGAGCAAACTACTTTTGCAATGTGAATTCATTTTGCAGCAACTGGAGTAAGCTGGGGGAAAAGGGAGAGAATGGAAAGAGGAGAAATAAACTGGGACATTTTAAAAGGAGGTTTAAAATAGGAATGATCAGGACTGTCTTTGGCAAACTGAGACAGTTGGTGTATATGAAACAAAGGACAATGGACTTTATCACATGCAAAAAGAAAGGTGAAATGGATTGGGCTTTCTCCATGCTGCTTCACATGTTGTTTGGCACTCTTCTTTTCCTGAGGGGAGACAGTCATTTCATATTTTTCCCATTTGGCAAAAGACACTTTGATGACTGTCTTCCCTGAGGAACAGAATGGAAATCCTATGATGTCATGTGGATCAGCACAGAGGAAGATGCTCTACTCCCAATCCATTTTATATTTTTTTGTATGCAATAAATTACAGTATCACACTACACTGTTATAGTGTTATTATTCCACTTTTATTGCAATGCCTGCTTTTTGTAGAATTCTGGGATTTGTAATTTAGATAGGGGTATTTCGATTTCTCAGCCAGAGAGTTCTTACACCTAACCAAACTACAAAGCCCACACACACCTAAACACACAACTAAAGCACAGCTGGAAAATAGCCCAGTACTAGGAATCCCTTTCCCCCAAGACTGGTGCAGTCTTTGCACCAGAATGAGAAGTTCTGTCACCAAAAAGCTCTTGTTATTTGCCAAACAGAATGAGATTTAGATGGTAAAAGCATAACAACAGTGCACTCATGTGCCAGACATGAACCAGTGTCTCACCTGGAATATCTTTGTCCTTGCGAATTGGTGTCTGGATTATTTTGGTATGGAAAGACCATACCAAACTGGGACTGGAATTGCAGTGGCTAATTAAAATGAAGCTGCCAATCATTTCTCTGTAACAATGCCTTATTGAAAAGCATTAGCAAGTGAGCATTGCTCCCTGTAATGGAAATTCCTTCTGTTTAAGACAGCATCATTCCTAATAGCTTGGCAGCATATCTTTCTTGCCTAGTGTTGCTAGGGAAATGGGTTTATTTCATTAGAATCAAGAAGATGGTTCTGACAAAGAGTTACCATGCATTGTATTACATCTGGCAAAGACCAGTTGAATTGCAAAGGAGGAATGTGGGCTAGGGTTGGGGCCAGGGTGGTTATATCATCTACTTTGCAAAGGACATCCTCTATTTGGAATAGTCTAGGCTAATAAGGAGAAATTCTGTGAATAAAATGGATGCAATCTTGCTGCTGTTCAAGCAAAGACCTGTGCCCAACATGGAAGCAAAGTCAGATCACTGTTCAGGGGTGTGTCTACAGCGATGAAAAAATTGACCTCACCTTGCATTTTTCAGGACCACAGTGACCCCACAGTGGCCCTGTTAATATCACATACTCACAACAAGGTGACATCAGCCTAGCTGGCCACACATTTTCCCTGCTGAACCCAATTCCCCCTGCTTCCTAGAACCCATCAACCTATCAGGCAAGAGCTCTTATTGTTTGCCTGTCAGTCTATTGGATCCACTCTGATTAGATGTGTTCCCATACAATCTGCATTCCCCCTTTGCCCCTGTGAGTGAGTAAGGGAATTTTAAGCACACACACACAATAGAGAAAGAAAACTATATAATTGTATTTTATTCAACTTTTATTTATTAAAATGTTCAACTGTGAGATCAGTGGTGACAGGTTAAATTGGGCTACCCCTACCTCTTCCTCCCTGCATCCAAGTGTTGCATTTGTTTGAATTGTTACTCTTCCCCTTATCCTCCTCCCTACCCAATCAGCATTGTGTTGTCTTTGTTTTTACTTGAGTGAATGGAGAGCACACATATTCCCCCTTCCCTTCCTCCAATCCTCCTCACATCTTTCAGTTGCTTTCTCTTGCAGAGATCTCATGCACTTTCTCTTCCTGACCCCCTCCATCATTTTCTTGCTTGATCATGCAAAGATCTCATGCACTTCCTTCTCCTGACCCCCCACTGATCATTCGCTTGCTTGCTTGTGTGGAGATCTGCTATGTATGTATGTATGTATGTATGTATGTATGTATGTAGGAGATCGGGGGTGGGAGTGGGAGTGCATGAGATCTTCACATGAGTGAGTGAGTGAATGATGGGAGGAAGGATCAGTAGGGTGGAAGATGGAATGCATGTGTTCCATAACTGGGCAGCTCAGAATGAAGCAATCCACAGTGGTGGCTGACATGCCAGGAGGCTCAGCAGGATACATGTGTGGTCAGATACCTAGCCTCAGAACTTGGGCTTTGCAACTGGGGGGGGGGGGTCAGGGCAGCCCCAGAGGGAAGATACTCTGGGCTGTCCCATGCCAGTGCAGACAGGGCCTAGGACATGTACAAGATGAGCACAAGGGGCATTGAGAGAGAGCAAGAGAAGAGCCATTTCTATTCTGAGAACTCATATCAATGTTGCTTTGGATTGCAGAATTGTAGCACACTTACTTGGTCAACACAAACTTGGCAAGAAAAGTAATTTCCCTACCCACTCAAACCAGGGTATTATCACTCCTGATCTCTCTCTCTCTTTGAGGCAGGGTGATATTTGATGTTTTGTAACAAATAGAACATGATTTAAAAAAGGGATGTAGCAGTGAAACATGAACACAAATCACTTCTCAACTTCCCATTGGTAGAATCAGTGTCTCCTCTTGATCATCAGTGAATGCCCAAGTGCTTCTGAGAAAGTTACCTTCAGGTTTTTAATGTCAACCATTCATGTATTTGTTGCATCATATCCAGCTGGAACAAAATCTGTCCCATTTACAACAACCAATGCTTGTTTGCATAATAATTTGATTGAGCTTTATCTTCTGCCCATTGACCTTTCTAGATGCTTTCCTGCTTCTTTTCCTATGGGGGCACTTCAGTGCTAAAGTGGTATCCTTGGTTGAACAAATTTGGCAACATGTCAAGTGGACTTATTTGCAGATGTATTTACACTTGTCAAGCCTAGTACTCTCCAGGCGATTCAGCTTTCTTTCTGCCTATGTAAAAAAATAACTTCATTAAGAGAATCTGTTTGTTAATTATCACATGTCATTGTTATTGCTTGATTCAAAATAACCAAAAGCCTAGCTGCTATTATCTACAAAGAAATTAAATGCCCTCCAGAAAGAAGGGGAGTATTTGATTCCTATACATGACCCAGCTTTACACTAGCACAGTCTCTGGAGCATTGTTGTATTTGACCCAAGTAGACAGAGCTTCAGGGAAAAAAAAATCATATCTAGTCATTTTTTAATTGATAGGATGGTCATACACATTCCAGATGTTTAAAATATTCCATTCCTTATTTTCCCCTCTTCAAATGACCATAAAAAAAATAAAAGTGTCCCCTTTGACAAGATTGTCTAGTTGTGTTCAACTGTAGGAGGTGGTGCTCATCTCAGTTACTAAGCCAAACGAGTCAGTGTTGTCAAAGATGACTCCATGGTCATGTGGCCAGCATGACTGCACCAGAACACTGTTACCTTCCCACCAAAGTGGTACCTATTTATCTACTTGCACTTTTACATGCTTTCAAACTGGTAGGTTGGCAGAAGCTGGGATCAGTGATGGAAGCTCACTCCATCACATGACACTTGGGTCTTGAACTGTCAATCTGCTTACCTTGGAAATGTCAGAGTCAGTGTCTTAACCATAAGCCATCACATCCCTCCCAAATGGTGATGGTACTCCAAATTTAAATGGAAGAATTTGTAACAAGAAATTATTACTATCAATGTTGTTGTGTTATGTGCCTTCAAGTCATGTCCAACCTATGGCAACCCTAAGGCAAATCTATCATTGGTTTTCTTGGCAAGATTGGTTCAGAAGAGGTTTGCAATTGCCTTCCCCTGAGGCTGAGAGCATGTGACTAACAAAGTTGCTCAGTATTAAACTATTTAAAGACTTCTCTATGGATATTATAAGAGCTGAAAGATGCAAACAAGCCACAGGAAATCCACTAACTTTTGCATGAGAATGGGAACTACAGTATGGAAAACTCATCTGACTACAGATGTGCTAGTGTCTTGTTTCACAGAGTATATTATTTGTATTAAAGGGATATTTTTGTTTAGTTATTTATTTATTGCAAATTCTCAGTCTAATTAGGTGTGGGAAATCAAACCCTTCTTCCTGTAGCAGCAACATAAATTCAGTATAGCTATTATCTGTCAGAAACATTGAGGGAATATCTACTTTCACCCTTTAATGCCAGCAAAGACAATGGGTACCAGCAAAGTGTCTTTTGATAAGCTCTTTCTTATGCCTGTGACATTCTACATTCTGTTATAGGCTGGATGATATATTTTTTCCAGTTTCAGGGCCTGTGGTTTGACTAAAATATGTTTTTTAAAATGGGTTAACCCCCCCCCCCCCAACCACCACAAAAAACTGCATGCCTGTGTGACAGAAGAATATTAAAACTAAGGGCATGAAATCTGGTTCTGGGCATTTAGCCAGCTAACTGATAAGAGAACTGTCCAGCTGTGAAGTGACATAGCCAAATCCATAGAGTAGTGACCTTGATAAAACCCCAGTAGAAGATGGCAGTGAAAGAAGGGGAGGACCCAAACAGAGCACTCTGTCATGCTTGAAGGCAAAGTGCCAAGATTTGTGGCTCAGTAGCCGCTGATATTTCATGATTAAGGGTTGAGATAGTGTAAACAAAACCTTGTGAGCTCTATAAAAGAGAGAAAAAACAGCAAAATGGGGCTAGTCTCTGAAGAGACAGTCTGTGAAAGAATACAGAAGCCACAAGGCTATATGTCTATATGTTACGCACAATGAATGAGATAAATGTCTCTTCTATACTGTTATAACAGATAGAGTTTAACTCTCTGTAACAGTAGCTGGGCTTAGGTAATGAAATATACTGACAATATCTGTTTGATCTGTGCAATGTCTTCCACCGAAGAATACAAGATTTGATATTATGTAAGATGTTGCTCCCTTACAGTGCATTGTACTATGAGTACCATATGCCTTATGAGTTTGAGAAATGTTCATTATAAGAGATAGCATGCACATTCACCCAAAGACATGTAATGTCTGTTGAAGCAAGTTGCCTAGACTATCCAAGTGTAAACCTAGACATCTAAATAATAAGAATGTGCCTAGACTGAGAAATCTATATTCCTCCCCAAGGGAATATATTCCCCAAAGCAACAATATCTGCACTCTCTCATTGTGCTCCCTCAGTCTATACTCCTTTGCTCTGCTCTCCCTGTGTTCTATGTTCCCAAAGAACAGGAGGAATAATCATTGGGGGACACAGAATACCAAAATACCAAAAACTTCAAAAAGGCTTCAAAACCACTGCAAAATAAAGTGGAGCAGACATTTCTGCTATTTCCAGAATTGAAGGGGGGCTGCCCATTTGGCTGACTGTATAGCCTCCAAAGTATCCCAGAGGCAGGCAACCAGACTCTGGCTATGTCAAAGTTGTTAGCCTTGGTCTCCAGAGGCTTTTATTAGAAAAACCAGAGAAAATAATGAAGAATAATGGTTCTTTTGATAATTGCTATTATTATTCCACACCTGTAGCCATTTAAAAGCTATTAGAAAGGCCAAGGTTGTCCCGTGTCTTATGTCTGTTTCAACACAGGAAGGAGTATGAGAAAATATTGGTACCAATTTTGGGGAAGAGATTAGGAATGTGAACTTCCATGTCTCGGTGCAGTTCAGTTTTTCTAATTCTCTCCTGCTTTTTTTCCCCCTATCTTTGTTTCATTTTGAGTTGTGAGACCTGCTATATTATTATTTTTGTCCAGTATTCTGTATCAGCTCCTTAGTTGAGTATACTTAAATGAGTATTTTGAGTATGGAACAGTTACTTAGATTTACTCGACTGTAACTCAACTGTTGTACTCAACTGTTTTAATTAAGCTATTTTAATTGTTTTTAAAAATGTTGTCTTGATGTGTTTTGATTTGTTTTGATGTGTTTTGATGTTTATATGCTGCCTTGGGTCTCTTTTTGGGAGGAAGGCAGGATAAAAATAAAATAAAATAAAAATAAATAAACTATTCCATACTCACAATCACTAGTCACACTTGTGATGCTATTGCCACAATCATAATGCCCTCACAATCTACTTTTTTAGCTATCAACTGCCTAGGGGGAAGAAAGTCCATTCTGTCAGTGATTGAAGCATGGGTGAATAAAGATTAAGGGTTTTTTGGCTCATAACCAAGAAGCTGATATAAAATACTTATGATAATGATAATGATGATGATGCTTACTGTTGTTGTTGTTACACCTTTTCTCAGTTCACAATTCAAGGTGGGTTGCAACAGTTGAAACAAATGGGGGGCAGTGCCCAAATCCCATGGATAAATAGGGATTAAATCCAGAAATATCCCACAAGAGTGGGATTGTTTTCAGATGACATTGCATGATGTCGTCATTATCCCAGACTTAACCCATAAATTAAAGTGCACAATTTGGCCCCTTTTGGACCCTTTTCATTTTCATAAAAATCTTAAAAGTCAAAAGCAGCTTGTTTTGGCTGCTTTATTCATGGGTTAAGTTTAGGACGATGACATTGTCACATGATGTCATCTGAAAACCATCCCACTCTTGCGGGATATTCCTGGGATTTAAACCCCGTTTATCCATTGGATTAAGATGCTTTGCCTCCTGTGTGATAAGCTTCATCATGAAAGTTTTCCAGCATCCAATCTTTTTTTAAAAAAATGTAATTAAACTATTTCAAAAATTAAAACCAGTTTAAAACATAAACCACTAAAAGAAAACAACAAATAGGAAATCCAACACATTATGCAGGACCTGTTTCCTCTAAGTAATCAATCTTCACAGGCCTTCCAGGAAAAAAAGGTCTTCAACTACCAGCGGTAAAATAACAGGAAGGGTTACTTTCTATTTTTTTTTTTTCAAGTCTGAAAAATGGTGAGTCCAATAGAATGTCTTACCACTACTGGAAGCAATGCAAGTTAACAAACATTAAAACAATTTTCTTTATTTTCCTCAGAGAAATGTGTATTCTTGTAATTGTTCCATGGTTCTTGTAATTTTTTTTTAACCAGCTTGGTTTAGTTTCCGGGAGAGTGGGTTTTAGTTGTTTTTGTCTGAAACAATTAATGTTAAGTCAGTTTCTAAGTTAGTAGTCTATGAAAGAATACTCTGAGGGTAGCTACACTTTAAAGAAGTAGCTGCCTACAATAATAAAGATATATACCCTTGGTGTAAACTTGAATAGCCAGCATAACACAATTTATTCATTAAAAGGGGGGGGGGGAGTAGGTCCGACTGGTAAGAAAATTGACTTGTTCTGATTTCTTAAATACTTCAGAGTGTTTTGAATGTGTTTTGCATTTTCCAGTTAACACTGCAATATAATTTCTTGTGTTTATATAAGACCTTGAAGAAAGGATTATATTTCTACAGTGTAATAAATTTGGTGTAATAAATAATTGAGTCACTTCCTGAAAACCACAGTCAATAATCTTTCAGACCTCTTGGAGAACCAGACAGGTCTCAGTAAATTTGATGAAAACAAATGTTGTTGCCATCTTTTAAAAGGGCAAAAAAGAGGACTTGAGCCATTACTGAGCAGTCAGGTTGACATCGATACAATGAAACATTTACAACAGATAATTAAAAAGTCAGTCTGCAAACACTAAGGTAGCATGAGTTTCTCAAATGCAAGACATGCCAATCTAATCTTTTCTCTCTTTTTTGGTAGCATTACAACTTTGGTAGATTAGAGGAGTGCAGTGGATGTAATATATCTTGATTTCAGTAAGGTGTTTGTGAAGATTCCCCATGAGATTTTTACAAGGAAGCAAGTGACCTGTGGGTTAGACTAGGGAGGGTTGCAGACTGCCAGAAATAGTGAAAATTGAGTCCAGTTTTAGGGTTAGGTTTAGTGCTAGAGAATCATGGGAACTGTATTTTATTGTGGCACCAGAGCTCTCTGACTGAGAAGGCTCAATGTGTCAGAAAAAACCCAATTCCCATGATTCCCTAGCACTAACACTAACCCTAAAAGTGGACTCAATTTGCACTATTTCTGGCAGTCTGCAACCCCCCAATGTTAGTTAGTTTGCAATTGGCTGACACACCAAACCCAAAGAGTGATCACCAATGGCTGCTCTTCATCCTGGAGAGAAGTGAATAGTGGGGTATCACAGAGTTCTTTCCTGGGCCTGATTTAAGTGCTGAGATCAGCATTTCTTGTGTCTTTTTATTGCTTTCAAAGAGATGGCATTTGGTGGGTTGTCTTGTTGGTCAGAGATTTCATCCACAATGTCTTTAGTTTATGATGTTAAATTAGTCTTACCTGAGGGCTTTCACTCACAGAAAATGATGAGCCAGCTACCTTCTTATGCAACCCCTGTTTGGTGCTTGTCACTACTGCTGAGATCAGAACAGTTGGTGGGCTCCCATCCAAGTACTAACCAGAACTGGCCCTGCTTAGCTTCCAAGATCATATGAGATCTGGCACCTTTACAGTGTTTAGGCCTGGCATAAAAAAAATACTTGATGTATGGAGATTCTACAATCCAGTAGAAAGAGATTATATATTTACTGTGATGTTAAATTAAGTTAACTTACCTATGCTCATAATACTTATTCATTTTTTTTTCTTTTTTAGATCAAAGATTAATAACACAAAAGAGATATCAAATCTTCCAGTGATTTGTGCTGTTCATGCTTTTGTTATCTTTGGAATTAACTAAGCAAGTTCCTGATGATAAACCATAGAGGTTAGACACTAGTGGATTGCAAAATATAAATGTAAAGAAAAGCTATTTCTAGAGCAGAAAATTGCATTAGATGTCACATGGCCAGTTATTTGGGACTATGCAAAAGACTATATAAGGGTAATACTCATAAAACTCCCCTCAACAACAATTGAATTGAAAAATATATGCTCAAAAAGATAAAGAATGAGTATTAAAAACATTGGAAATGGACTACAATAATAAAAATCTGAACATTCTTACTCTAATAAATAACGTAAGAAGGCTATATCAACAAAGGCATAATAATAAATTAGAAAAATATACCAATGCAGCTGAGCAGAAATGGTTTGCATCTAGTAACAAGCAATTTAAATTACTGTCAAAATATTTAAGAAGGAAGCCAATGCAAACATTGGTTCCAGCTCTCATTTTCAACAAGAAAATGGCTAAAACATCAATGGAGAAAGCTCCACAGTTTTAAAAATTCTATCAAGAGGCATACACCTCACAAAATCCAACAAGGTGTGACATTGAGCAAGAATTTGCCAATATAAAATGATTGAATATTTGTCAGACATATCTTTGTCAAAAGCACCCATATCTAAATATGATGTTAGCGTGTCTATGTTAAATCTGAAGAATAATAAAACCCCTGGACCACATGGTTTGACCTGTCAATTTTTAAAGACTTTTCAGATACCATAATTCAAAAACATACAACAATGACTAATGAACCAATACACTTTCAAAAGCTGACTGAATCTTGATCTAGCGCAAACATGAAAGCCAGTTTAAAACCAAATAAAATAATTCACAGTCTTATTGATCAATTTCTTTACTAAATCTAGAGGCCAAAATGTTTGCAAGAAGATTGTAAACAAAAATAAAAATGTTTACAAACAGACTTGCAAAAAGATAATAGAAAATATCTTCCTATTATGGAATATGTCAATTTAGGATTAAAGAAAATGACTTTAATATGGTACAAAATCCAAAATCCATAAAGGAGTGATATCTTTATTGGCCAACCAAAATGCACACAATACACAATACAAGATTTTGGAGATTATCACATTAGCTTCACTGCCTGGATGACTTGGGATGTAACTTTCTTAAGGCAGATCTTATTGCATTCATCCATCGCCGGGCAATATGCAATCCATATGCTACCTCGGCTTCTTTTGCAGCATTTCAAGAGCATGGCTTTCCCATTCTTGAAAAGATGCAGGACAAACCCAGAGAAGCCCGGATTGCATATGGGTTGCATACTGCCCTGCGATGGGTGATTGCGATAAGATTTGCCTTAAGAAAGTTACATCCCAGTTCTATCCTGACAGTGAAGTTAATGCGATAATCTCCTTTGAAGCTCCACTGGCTTCTTCAGCAGGTGAAAGCTGTGTATGTGTGTGTGTGTCACAGGAGGAATAAAAGTGATGGTGTTGGAGTCATGGGCCTATATTTTGTATAGATGTTGTCTCTGCTGTACTTCAGTTGGAGGAATCTCAATGTAGTCAAAGGCCATGCCTCTCTTGGTCATGTGGAGACTTTGGGTTTGTATGCAATGGTTGAGCATTATGCTCAGGACTGGATGATGACCACACACACACTAGGCTGAACCTAGTGCAACACTGCAGCAGTGCAACAAGGGCCAGCTGGGCTGACACCACATCTGTTCTACTGGCCCTTTCCCTGTTCATGGATCAACTGCCATTGGGTGTAGGTGCACACACACACACCCTCCATCTCATGGCTGAACAATTCTCCTGCCTGTGACATCTCCAGGAGGTATCCAGCCATATGACTGGTGGTACCTCTCCTCTCATTATATCACCCGATTGACTGCCATTGGGGTAAATGAATCCCCTCCAATCCCATGGCTGAACATCTGGCTGTGATATCTCCAGGATGTATCCAGCCATATGACTGGGCGTACCTTTACCGTCTCTTCTCATTCTATCACCCGGGCATCTGTTCTATCCTCAGGAAAAGTGGCACCATGCTACAGCCTTTCCATGAAGTTCCTGGCAGTGAGGAAGCCACTGCAACATCTCTGTGGACAAACCATCCCTTTTGCTGCACTGCTCAGCATGGGGAAGTGGGATGCTGTAGCTCTTGGTGAGTGGACAACTGGCTCAGCCTGAATTAGGTCTGATCCAGCTATACACATACCAAAACCACCATGTTCATATTAATGCAATAGTCCTGTGGTTACTACCCCAATGTCCCTTTTCCTGGTGACATCCAAGTCTTGTGCTCCCCTTGAATAGCTCTTCCACCCTTCTTTGGGGGCCCTGGCCCACTGTTTGGGAACCACTGCTCTAAGTCAGTCCCTTATTGGTTGGGGTAATAACTTTTCAGCATCATCTTGTATCTGTGCCAAGATTTTAAATATATACAATTCCCAGCAAGTTCAACTGGTCTTTTCTGCTATAGCACAATTTAATTTTTCCTCTGATTCTTTGGTAGCTACTAATTTGCTTCCCTTGATGAAGAAAAAGCTAGATATTTTGATCATCCATTGTCCTGTTATGAACCTTACTCTTCCTATCAAATACAGCTTGGCAGTGTATTCTCTTGAGACTGACCAGGGATTCAATGCTCTTCCTTAAATGGTGAGAGAGCTGTCCTCTCCATTCAGTCTACATGCCACTGGTGCAAGTTAGTGTTCAGATAGTTTGTTTTAAATGTTCTTGTTTAGAGACTTGGCTACATCTTAGTAACATTCCTCCAAGGCTGATCTGTAACCATGAAAGGAATACTAACATAAATCAATATGGCTAATTGTCTGGCTGCAATTATTTGTGAATGAAAGGTAATGCCAGATATAATCTGCTCAATGCCATTAACATAAAATTAAATTTCAAAGAGATTGAAATGCACTCTTATTTAACTGTTACATATCTTATTTTATTTGTGTGGCTTCATTACACTCCTCTCTAATATGCATAAATGTTTTGGCTACGTAATTTCTCTATTAACTAAAAATAAACCCTTATCTATATTTGTTCTATATAATTTGTCCCAAAGACACTGCTGATTAACCAAATCAAATTCAGCTGAGAGATACACAAAACCTGCATAAAGCTTCTTTATAGGTTCCCTAATAGATGTTGTAATAATCTGATGCAAAATGAAGCAATGATCTATTGCTGAGTGACCCTTGCAAAAATCTAGCTGCACCCTATTTATTTTGTAAGCTTAGTGCACCAGTACCTGTAATGTTCCCACGGGGTCCCTGGAACATAACAATATGGGAACGGGTGTTACTGCATTAGACTATTGATAATGGGATAGTAACGTTATGAGAATACATATTATCACACTGTATTTACTGTTGCACTGGTACCGGCACTAAAGTAGTTCCTCCCTCATTGGTGTATGCTCACTGTTGCAAAAACCCCTATGTCTGCATTGGAAAGAATGCTGCTGAGAGTTTTAGGTAGCGAGCATTCATTGTTTTTTTTCTCGTAAACACAACACAATTCAATCTACAAAAATAATGAAAAAAAATAAATTATCTGTGGCACCTTCCTTGCATCAACACTGGAAGAGTTGAGTTGAGTTTGTGGACATTCTAGGATGGGAGGGGAGGAGGTTGTCTAAGCCAATCAGAACACGAGGACAGATTGAGACCACGTAGGATTATTGTACACACATCATATTGAACGGTCTGTAAGCGTTCTTGCTGGCTGAGGCTGCATTTGTACAATTCTCTTTCTGGAACAGGCTAGGGACTGTCAGAGCATGGAACGAGAACTTGATGAAGATCATACCATGTGATAAAATATGTTACGTTACATTCACATTACATATGGTACCCATTTTGTTACAAGAACACAGTGAGATAAGCTTATTTGTTTCTCTTTCCCAGCCTTCCGCACACAGCTAAGGGGAAATATGCATAAATCTAATCATATATTGCCTGGAACATATTTATTTACTTTCTTATGGATAGGAACCACAATGCTGGTAAGTCTATCCTAATGATACATGTCCCACCCAAAAGCAATAAATGAATGAATGAATGAATGTATAAGCTACTTAGGCTCTTATCATACGAGGCAGTAAATCACAATTACAGAAGGACAATAGCATCTTTGGCAGGGACTTGGCAAGATTTGTTCAGATGAGGTTTGCCATTGCCTTCCCTTCAATCTGAGAGCATGTGGGTTTCATGGCCAAGCAGGGAATCAAACCCTGGTCTCCAGAGCTCTAGTTCAACACTCAAGCCACTATGCCACACTGCTCATCTAAAACACTATCCCTCTGCAAATCAGTTAGCATTCTGTGGCCACAAGCCCCTTTCAGTCCACATTTGGGAGGTTTTCCTTCCCCCTTCCTATTTCTTCCCCCCATTTCTGCAAACTGTGTGATTCCCCAAAACTTGCTGATATTGCCTTCTTTTACCATGGACATTACCATTTTGACTACATAAGGATCAGCACTTGCCTATGAACTCTGGTAATAGAGGGTAGCATAAACCCCACTGAGAAAGCAGCATGGGCTTAATAGGATGCTGGAGGATATCATCCAAATCTTCCGGATGATATTTCAGCAAGAAACACAATCAACCAATTGCCCTGTGTCATACTCATCTCTTATATTCAGCCATTGCATGGGTCAAATCTGAGCACTTTTTTAGGTGCCCACTTTCATTATACATCACACCCTCTGAGCTGGCATTGTACCTGCAACACAATCTATTTTACTTCTATCCAAATATCTATTTCTCTCCCTTCATCTATATTGCATTACAACCTTGACGTCGATCACTGGAGAGAGCGAGGAGGGAGGGAAATACAATTTTCTTCCTGTACAAAGCATTTCATTCCCAGGTGCTGTATTAAATTTATTCCTATTTGAAGTGGATTTCTGGTGGTATAAATCATTTAAGTCCACATGTATATTGTTGTTGTTGCTGTGGCAACTGTTTGGCTAATTGAATTCCAAAGCATCTCCCTTATTCCTTAACTACTAGAACTCTGATTGAAAGGGAGCACTCACAGAATATTTGGAGGAAGAACAGAGATGTAGTCTATCATGTGACCTCTTCAAAATAATCCAGTGACCTCTGGGAACCCATGAGGTCTTCCAAATGTCATCTTCTTCTCTCCCCTCACAGCTCTCTTTTTATGTTCCTTACTGCCTATGTCTACTCCTTCTATCTTCCCTCTCTTTAATCCTAAAAGCCAAATTTTATTCTCAATTTCCTTTCTGCACTCTTTCTCTTTCCCTGGAATGCTTCACCTCCTGACCTTCAGGTGGCCTTTTATGTTTCCCCATTCAAACACTGATTAAAAGCTTGCCCTTTTCCCATTTAACATTTACCTTTCTTTTTGGCTTCATCCCATACTCTCTTTAATCTCTTGTGTGTCCAGTCTCCTACACAACAAGCCTGTGGGCAAGATCTGACTCTAGATTGTTTAAACGTCTACATAATCCTTTCTGACCATGAAGCACTTGGCTTCACAGTGATTTAAGGGTCAGAAGGTAATGTGTGTCAGTAATGGACAATGAAATAAAAAGGGCACAATTGAGAAATACTGAAAGGTTCCTTATTTTCCCAGCTAAGGTGGCAAAGGTTTGGGAGAATATTTTAGCTCAGCAGTATTCCATTCTCAATGATGTAGTTGTGAGTTTTGCATGGAAATAGCCTTACACATCAGTAGTTGATGACATGTTGGTTCTGGATGCTCAGTTCTATTAGAGTGCTTGTCTAGGACCTATAGTAAGATATTAATCCTTGGTTGTGTTATTCTTGCACATTTTCTCCTCCTTGTCTTCATGAAAATGAAATAGTTTACCCCAGTTCATCATCCCAAATAAAGATGCAAGATATCCACTTAGATTCAAACTGGTCACATCTTTTCTTTTCTTTTCTTTCTTTCTTTCTTTCTTTCTTTCTTTCTTTCTTTCTTTCTTTCTTTCTTTCTTTCTTTCAACTAAACCAGCAATGAGTCAAACTAAGTACATGTCTGCCATAACTGAGAAACACTGGTTACTGCCACATTGCATGATTAACACACCTTAACATCACTTTAATTATCATGGCTCCATCTTATGGAATCCTGGGATCTGAAGTTTGTTGTGACACCAGGCTCTTTGACAAAGAAGGCTAAATATCTCACAGAATTGTAAAACCCAGGATTCTATTGCGTTGAGCCATGGCAATTAAAGCAATGTCAAACTGCATTATTTCTGCAATGCAAATGCAGGTTTAATCCTTTTCAAGGTAAGTGCAACAAGTCAATATAAATGTCAAGGGAGACAAGTATTGATAGGTTGCAACTTCTCATTGGCCTAGCTTTCCAGAGGTTCATTTCCAGGTTTCTCCAACTTGAAGTGTGCCTTCAAGTCATTTCTGGCTTCTGGCGACCCTATTATGCCATTTTCTTGGCAAGATTTGTTCAAAGGAGGTTTGCCATGGCCTTCCTTGAGCCTGAGAGCATGTGATTAGCCCAATGTCACCTAGTGGATTTCATGACTGAACTGGCAGTCAAACCCTGCTCTCCAGTGTCATAGTCCAACGCTTAATCCTCTGAGCCACTCTGGCTATCAAATACTTACTAGAAAATGATAAATAAATACATTTGAGAAAGGGTAATCATATATTGGAAAACCAGTGTGGTATAGTGGTTCAAGCATTGGACTATGACCCCAGAGACAAGGATTTAAAACCCCACTCAGTCATGGAAACTCCCTGGGTGATCTTGGGCAAGTCAGACTTTCTCACCCTCAGAGGATGGCAATGGGAAAACCCCTGTGAAGAAACCTGCCAAGAAAACCCCATGATAGGTTTGCCTTAGGGTCACCATAAATGAACAACAACAATTCATATATTGCATTCTGATATATAATATCAGTAATTAATGAATTATTCTTTATGGGAAGATACCTGAAAAAGAAGGTGATCATCTATTTTAAGCTGTTTTATGATATAACATATTCTTGACCCCCATATTGATCTTTAATAGTCAAATTCATTAATACAGTCAATATTAACAACTACCATCATTCCTCCACTGACCATTCTCTTTTGAAAGGCCATGATATATTTGTCCTGTGTTATTGTGATCAAATACAATAACATTTCAAGATACTTTATGGCTGCAACATATTTAACACGTTAAGATGCCTGGTTCCTTTATTTGACAGATATGGAAAAACTGATTAGTTGTAATAGCAAGGAGGTGGATCTGCTTCTCCCCTCCTGTTGTGGCCATTGTTTGATTCTAAGATAAAGTGCATTTGGTTCCATCTCATAGTCCGCCCTCATGGGTCCAGCAATGCATAATGCATTAAAACTAACCTTTCTTTCTGAAACTGAGAGCACAGCCCCTGTTTTCCCTTCTGCCTCCACAGAAAAAAATGGAATGCTAGCTTTTGAAGGGTAATCAGTAAAGGGATTTATGGACCTTGAAAAGGTTATCAAATGCATTTTGTGCCTATCTTCAATGACTGGCATCCAGATCAGCATTTTATATAATGGAAGGGCAGGGTCCAGTTTCATATGGCACACAATTCACTATTATCTATATATGATTGGCTACCCTACAAAAACATCTTATGCCTCCCTCAGGCCAGTATATGACTTACAGGAGACTCTTACAGCATGAGGCATAATATGAGCTGACCAACTGAAATATCTTTTGCCTAGTAAGGATGTGCAATCTGTCTGTTTAGTTAGCTCAGTCTTTCATACCCCCTCTTCAGGATTTCATCTTGTTTATCTTCTTTCTACATCACTACATCTTAAAAATATATTTTTTTAAAATGTATAGTTGGGAAATTTCTTCTAATACATTATTTTATATGAATTTCTCCTAATATTCACATTTTTTCCCCAAGCCATTTCTCTAATAGGATGCATTTTGTACAGTATCTTCATTAATAGACACACATCTGTGCTCACTTTCTCTTTACATACACATTTTGGCATGCACTAAAAAAACAAAAAAAAACCAATCTTGGAGAATTACTTTGCAAAATGATTAGAAGTGCAGATAGCAAAGGATAATAATCTACTTATTGGTTCAGGAGGTGCAAATTAGGTAGGTTTACATTAAAATGTGATTTATTTTTTATTCCATCCCTATGTAGGGTTATATATAAAAGGGTGGAGCCAGATAAGGAACACAATGGTAATGAAACTGATCAGTGAAAACTGTCTACTTAGGATGGTGCTCCCAACCTTTAGTGTAAGGCTATGGCTATCCATCCAAGGTAGGTGGTACACTCTAATGCAGAATCATTGTAATGCAATGGCAGAACACATATCTGATTTACTTGGCCTATTAACAGTGTGATCTGGTGGCTTTCATGTCAAGGAAATCCATACCTTAAAAGAACTATCCATGTTTCTGAATCCTGCCCCCTGCCCCAAACATTGGATTGTTGTTAACTGCCCTTAAGTCAACTTTGACTCATGGTGACCCTGTGGATGAGACATCTCTAAGACTCTGTGTCTTCCTCTGCTCTGCTTAATTTTTGCAGATTCATGTCTGTGGCCTCCCTAACTGAGTCTAGCCATCTAGCATGCTGTCATCCTCTCTATCTACTACACTCAACCTTTCCCAGCATTATTGTCTTTTCCAATGAATTGTGCCTTCTCGTGATGTGAAAAAGAATGACAGCCTCAGCTTGATCATCTTGGCTTCCAGGGGTGTTTCAGACTTGATCTGTTCTAGGACCTATTTCTTTGTCTTTTTAGCCATCCACAATATCTGCTTTCTTCACTGTCCAGCTCTCAGATAGCTCCTCTAAATTTCATATTAAAACCTAGAGCATATTGACCCACCCAGTCCCTACTAAAGGTGCATTTTTAAGCAAAGGCCTTTGGAGAATGAACACAGAAAACACAACCCTGACATATTGTTTTTCTCTACTTCCAGTCTTCATGCTACCCTGAGAGTATTTGCCAATGAGAGATGATGTGATCACAGAGTCATGTGCTGGCTGAAGGGATAACTAATGAGGCTGCTGTAAAAGTGTTGGGGAAAGGACAGCTAATAAAGAGTAGCTAAGTAGGATAAGATTACTAAAGGCAGTCGATCCAGATATGCCCTGTTCATATTCATGTTCACCCTTGAAATGAGTCAAGGAAACCTTCATTGTAGCTTGCCAGATGATTGACTACCCGCTCTTGTGTTTTCAATCTATGTAGACAACCAAAGTCTTTACTTTGTTTATTATCTACAGGCAGACATTACAGGGGGGAGAATTCACACATGCAAGGATGAAACAAGTGTGAATATCCCTAGATGTATTTACTATGTCTTTAATCCCTAGTAATTCAGCTTCATGGTGCATTATTTAGGACTAATGTTTCTTTTCTGAGAAGTTCCTCATCTCTAACCACCTTTATCTCCTCCTCCTCCTTTATACCCCTCTTCCTCCCCCAAACTGGGATTCAAAACAACTTACAGTCTCTAAAAACAAAATGCAATTAAAAACCTATAAAAGCGACAATTAAAATGGAGTTAAACTATTACAATAGTAAAACCGATCATTTGTTTAAAAACAGAAAACAATTTAAAAAGATGAAACCACTTAAAAACCATTTGGCTTTTAAAAACCACATCGTATGGCAGGCAAGCACAAAGGTATCTCCTCCAACTTAAGAGTAACTGTATTCACTGAATTTGGCAAGTGACTGCAGATGATTGAGAATTTGTATTCATTTTTGTCATAACAATTTGTTCAAATTCACAAATTTCTATTGAAAGAACCTGAGCCTGTTTTTAACACCATCAATAAAAGAGTGTGAAAGAAAGCAAAACTGGAAAATATGCCTGTCCCTAGTGTGTTCAAGGTTTCTTTGAATCCAAATTGGCTGTCTTCCCCTACAATTATTTCTAATTCAAAAAAGAAAAGGAGCAGATGCTATGGGGGAAAAGGCAACAAAGCAGCCTGAGTCAGAGAAAAGATAGACCCCAGTGGGACAGAAAAAAAGAATTTGTGCAAAGTGTTTTCCAGAGAAGATTTCTACTTTACCAAAAGCATAAACCTTTAGCATGTAAAAGAAGCTGGGATCATGTTGTATGTTGTCCTATTCCTAAACATTGCTACTATCAAGATGAACAGAGCTTCAACATAGTGTCCCACATAAAACAGTCATTTGTGCAGGGCTGGGGAACATATGGCCTTCCAGATGTTGTTGGACTGCAATTTCTATTATCAGTCACCATTCTCTGTGCTGGCTATGGATGATGGGGATTGCACTCAAAAAGGATGCAGAGGGCCATGGGCCCCCCTCATCCCTGTTCTAGGATAGAATTTCATCTGTAACACATAAGAAACCATAGAACCCATTGGAGAATTTTGTGCAATGTACAACAAATGTTGGATTATGATACCAGAGACCAGGGTTCAGATCCTAGCTCAGCCATGTAAACTCACTGGATAACCATGGGCAAATCACTCTCCCTCAGCTTCAGAGGATGGCAATGACAAACCTCCTTCTGAAGAAGCCTGCCAAGAAAAAAAAACAAAACCATGATAGGGTCTCCTTGTGGTCACCATAAGTCAGAAACAACTTGAAGGCACACAACAACAACAATGTCTGCCTTCACCTGAAAATTGTGAAAGCAGATCTGTGGTTCCAGTGTTATTGAGCATGACATTGTGCACTGTATATTGTGCATGTGGGTGCACGTTGTGCATACAAATGCATATGTTATGTCTATGTATATGCAAATGTGATCTTTTCATTGTATACGTGGATGTACATCTTGTCATGCAACCTTGTAATTCATTAGTAAGGCAGCATTGTTCAAGTTATATTACATCTCCTCGATGTGATCTCTTTCATAGTATGTTACACAACTTCAGAAAGTCATTCAGAAAAACGTAGTAAACCGTTTATAAACTCTTATAAATTCTTTCCATTGTATCACCCTTCATGGAAACTTTTCTCTTCTCATTTACCAACCCTCATTGTCTCGATACCTATGGCCTGCCAAATGAATTAACTGATGCCAATTCTCCTTTGCTCTGGTTGCCTTGGTTATTTTACAATCAATAAATATCCAAGCAGACACTATGAAATTCCAGTCAAAATAATTTATACCATTAAGCCTAATATTATATAAGCAGGTATAAATAAAAAGGAATTGTCAGTCAAATTTTTGACAGTTGGGGTTTGGTGGAAGGAATGATATATTAATGTTATACCACAAATTACCTTTATAGCTTTGCCTGGCAAGTCTAACAACTGTAGATTGTAATGGTAAATAATATGGTTAGACTCAGAGTCTGCAAGGGAACATCCCTTAGGCCACAGAAAAACAAAAGTGGAGAAACTCAATTTGAATAGGAGTAATAACACTTTAGGTTACCTAAGGGTTGGAGTCTGTCTCCACTGTTTTGGGATTTTGCTGAACAGCATTGCTTGAGGTACTTCTTGGAGTAAAAAAATCCTAGCATTTTCCCTCTAATTCTGGGATCCAAGGAATCTGTAGAATTCTTGAGGAATTCATTCAATTCCACAGCACATTTCATCTGGAGCGAGCTTTTGCAATTATGGGAAAACAAGGAAAAAAGAAGCTGAATTATTAAAAGAAATGTGATTGGCTTGATATTAAACCTGGATCTTTCAGGAGTGCATATCCTGCATGGCAGGGGATGGACTCAGTGGCCCTTGTGGTCTATTCCAAATCTA
>CM034709.1:19477817-19496644 GCA_020142125.1 Phrynosoma platyrhinos | reverse complement strand
GTGCTAGGAAATCCTGGGAATTGCAGTTGCTTGTGGCACCAGAGCTCTGTGATAGAGAAGGCAAAATGTCTTACAAAACGACAGTTACCAGAATTCCCTAGCATTGAGCCAGGACAAAGTGGTCTTAAACTGGATTATTTCTGCATGGTGTTTTGGACCAGGGAAACAAACCTATCTGTAGTCATGTTAGCTTTGTGCAGTATATCTGTGAGTGGATCTTTTAAAAATGCAATTTTGCAATGTTTGGAAAAATAAATCTTGCAGAAATTGTACAGGATCATCTTTATAAATTAGTATCTCTTTAGTTTTAGTCACATCCATGATTGCATCTCTTATCCCTTTGTTGTTAAAGTTATCCATAATGTTTTGGGGACTTATCATCTGGGAGAAGAGACAGTTTGGGCAATCTGTAAGTAGTCATGATATTGTCTTCCCCAATTTCCATATTTAGAAGTACATCCTTGAATAATTTAATTGTAAAAGTTTTTGTTGTTCTCCCCGCTCAAAGTTTCCTTTATGAACTCTTATTTTTATGTTGATCCTCCTTCTTTAGATTCCCAAGAATTCAAATCTAATTTGACTCAGTAGCATGCCAAAATTTTTATCTATTGTTGTTACTTGGCGCTTAATTTCAATGCTTTGTTTGTGTTTTTATAATTTAAAAGGAAGTAATAATGGATTCTACCTTTTTTCTGTGAGTGACTTTCTTCTTTTACAAAACCTTGCCTCAGTTGTTTAATTTTCTCTAGTTATTTCATCATAGTCTTCACATTTTCATTTTGTTGTTTTAAGAAGGCTCTTTTTTTTCCTTTTTTCTTTCTTTTCCCTTTCTTTTTCCCATTGCTTCAAGATCTTAACCACATTTCACAAATGTTTTCCCCTTCTGGAATTGAGTTTATTGATCTGTCTTTTATATTGGTATATCCTTGAGCTATTCATTGTTTGTATGTTTGAGCTTAATAAGAGAAAACTGATTAATTTTCTCTTGTTGTTTGAGAAGTTAAGGTGATTTTCTTGGAACATGTTAAAGTACCATCTTCTGTTCTGCCATCTTGTTCCATCTCCTGATCCCAATATTCAGAATAAAGAATGGTTATAAATTCCCCATCCTGAATGAGTATCAACACATTGAGACACCCTGTAGAAAAAAAACCTGATAATTACAGCAAGATTTTTCGTTCCTTGTGCAAAGTTTAAAATAGTACAAGAATGAAATAAAAAGAAAGGTAAACAATTTGCCAATACTTATATTTTATAAAACTCCATGATGAAGGCCACAGCAATAGTAGTTAGCACCAAAAATGTCATTGCACAAAACTCAATCATGAAAATTGCAGAGCAAAAACTCTCTATAGATAGATAGATAGATAGATAGATAGATAGATAGATAGATAGATAGATAGATCAAATGTGCAAACCCCCTCATAATCCTACTTAGTGGCCAGAAAAAAAAATTGCAATTGAAATATTCCATTCTTACACACAAGAATGACGTGATTGAAGATTTACATCTCTGCTTCAGGGACATTGTTTCTTCCACCCATTCCACAAAAGACCAAGGAAAAATGGGGTGGGTGGGTGGCAATCCATCCTACCATGAATCCTGTATCCCGATGAAGTAATATCAGATGGAACAACCAGCAATGCACTTAGTGGTCCAAAACACATTGCAGAAATAATCCAACATGAAACCGCTTTAACTGGCTCAGTGCTAGGGAATCCTGTGAATTATAGTTTATTGTAGCACCAGAGCTCTCTGTAAGAGAAGGCTAAATGTTTCACAAAACTACAGTTCCCACATTTCCTAGTATTGAGCCAGGACAGTTAAACTGGTCTCAAACTGGATTCTGCAGTGTGTTTTGGACCATCGTGGCTAGCTCTACATTGTGTGCAATTTTCTTTCTAGAATTGCTAAGGCTTCTTCTCCTTTCTGAGAACTTCATTTTGTTTCAGCAAGAATTTAATGCCCTGCAGAAATTCAACATGATCTAGCAAATTAATTGTGTGATTTTTCCAGTGTTAATCATGTGGTACCTTCCTCTTTAAATTTTAAGTTGTATATAAAGACATACAACTGTGCATGAAAATTAGAATCATACAATCTATTGTATTTCCTGTTACTATGTTTGGATGTGATAGCTGGACAGTGAGCAGGACAGATAGGAAGAAAATCAATTCTTTTGAGATGTGGTGCTAGAAAAGAGTGCTTAAGATATTGTGGATAGCAAAAAATACAAACAAATGAATCCTAGAAAAGATCAGGCCTGCAATCTCACTGGAAGCCAAGATGACTAAATTGAGGTGGTTGTACTTTGTTCATATCATGAGAAGGAAGCTCATTGGAAAAGGTTTTTCCACTCATTGGAAAAGACAATAATGCTAAAAAAAAATGTGGAGGGATTTAGAAAGAGAGGAACACCTCATGGTAGATGGATGGACTCTATTAAGGAGGTCACAGGCATGAATTTGCAGGACCCAAGCAGAGTATTGGGGGGATAGGGAGTCTTGGAGGCAACTCTTCCACAGCCTTGCCATGGGTCAGGACCAACTCAAAGATGATCAACAACAACAATGAATAGTTAAACTGGAAATTACTGCCATAAAATGTATTAGTGGCTTTAGGTAGGACTGGATAAATTTCTGAAGATTAAGGTTATCAGTGACTACTTGTTATGGTGGATATATATTATTTTCAGCATCAGAGCCTGTAAACAAATATCCATATCTTTATAAATCTCTGCACTTAGATTGTTTAAAAAAACAATATGAGATGCAGGTTGAAAGTAGATGTGAATTTACATGATCTGAGCAGAGCAGTGGGGGGGGGGTAGAAGATCTTGGAGCTGTCTCATCTACAGAGTTGCTATGAACTGACATCAACTTTATGGCAGTTAACTACAACAAAAGCCTTCCTTATGCAGGCTACTGCAAAGAAAGCTGGAATATTTTGAATAAACACTGACAGTGGAGGGAGTGATGGTTCATATGTACAGTGTACCCGAGGGACACCTGATGGATACTTCTTGCACAGTTCCCAAGCTTCGTCTCATGCACTGTAGGCCTGGACCTTTTATTACTTACCCCTTTTGTACTGTGCCATGCTCAGAGCCATAATTAGGCACTCAACATAATTCTGCAGAGAATAGAACAAGAAAACCACCAAACACACCTTAGAGCAATGCAACAGAGAATGGCAGCTTTCGTATGTAAGTTTTAGTCCTTATCATTGGCAGAGTTACCTTCAGCACTGCATAGGGGGCCAGCTCCTTCCTCTTTGAAGTGAGGATGCCCTGAGGAGGTGCAGCCCAAAAGAGAATGGAAAACTTCCCTGGGAGTTATCAGATAGTTAAGAATGAGTGGGGGCTTTGCACTTCTCTGCCCTGCTATCTCTTTAGAGAGTAAATTTGCTATCTTAGTGGTGCTTTTCTTTTCTTTTCTTTTCTTTTTTGGTCCCTTTGTGTAGCTTGTCAAGTTTCAAATTGTGACAGCTCTTTGCTGCTATTAGTAGCAATTCAGATGTCCAAAGAAAGAGCTTTAGAAGAAACACTCCTTGGCTGTGTTTGCTAGAATAGAAAAACATCAAGAGTAGCAAGGAGGTTACTGGTCTAAAAGCATTTATTTTTACTGCTATAGTGTACCAAAGGCCCACTAGTGGCTGGAGAAGTAGTAGAAGTTATCTGTTGTTGTTGTTGTTGTTGTTGTTGTTGTTGTTGTTGTTGTTGTTGTTGTGTGCTTCCAAGTCATTTTTGACTTACAGGGATCCTAAGGAGAACCTATTATAGGGTTTTCTTGGCAAGTTTCTTCAGAGGGGCTTTGCCATTGCCATCCTCTGAGGATGAGAGAGTGTAGCTTCCCTAAGGTCACCCAGTGGGTTTATATGCTCAAGCATGGAATTGAACCCTGATCTCCAGTATCATAATCCAACATTCAAACCATTCTACCATGCTGGCTCTTAACTGTATGGATATAAAAACAGTGATACCTCAATTGGGCCAACCAGTAATTATAGTGCTTTACTACATGGCCAACAAAGCTACCCCTAGATACACTGTATGAATATAAGTTTGAGTGCATTGATAGTCTTCATAGGAAAAGTAGAGAATGTTATGTTAAGCCCATCCTAGTATGCCATATGGCTCCTGGCCCCCATTAACATATACAAATATTTATCAGTGAGCTCAGATGATCCAGTCACATTTTCCTGTCAGTATTCTATGCCACATGAAAGCAAACTTCAGGCTTTTTGGATCTACTTTTAAAAAAACAAAAACCTAGCAATCCCAGATCCACCAACCAGAGCAATATGCAGGAATCTGAACAGTTCTGAGCCTAAAAATTTGTTTTGAATGCAAAGAGTGAACCAAGTGTATACAATCCTTCATGGCTTTTTTTTGGGGGGGGGGAGGGGGATATTGTAGAAGAAGGTATTTTATACCTCTTTCTACAATACCCTCTTTCTGGGTGTGCAACAGAATCCAGAGTGCAGCTCTGTGCTCTTAGTTACTGATCAACTGAAGGAGTGTTTTCAGGTATATCCTGAGAATCCTTACACACTCAGGGAAGAAGGATCAGACTTTGGTGACAAAGACTGGTCCTTTTTTCCTGGGTGCAGAAGGGCAGCTGCAATAAACTCAGGCATACCCCCACAGACAAATGTACTTGAGAGAAGCAAGCTGCTCTTGCAACTAATGGAAGAAATGGGAAACATGGAGCAGCCTTCATTTCCAGATGACAACATAAGTTCTTGAGCTCTGCCATCAATTTTACTGGATCTTGGACACTGTCTCCAGCAGACTCAATGCCATCTTGTAATTTTGCCCTCAAATCACAAAAATTAACAGATGAGAATCAAGAAAGTGACCAAGCACACACCAATCTTACAAAGCTAAAGTTTCTTTCTTTTTTTCTTTTTTTCTTTTTTTTGTACTTTATTTGAGAAGAGAGATCTACATAAACTATGTCAGGAGGATACAGGTCTACACACAGGTTTCATCAATCAATAAATGGTGTCATTGAACATAACACTGAGAATATGATACTATGAGAAGACAGGAGACACATGACAAAGAATTATTTACAGCTCTAACATACATTATGTTTATACTTGAGAGAGGGATGTCCATCCATGGAAGTACACATAAATGTGAGGGTCTAATGATGTACATTGCCCATGTACAAACACATATACATGAAGAAAATGCTTCTTTTGAAAGAAAAGTCAAGGAATGAGTTTGCCTTCTAAAGTCAGCAGTCACTTGTTTCAAGGAGGCATTTTCATTCGATGGTGGTGGAGGCAGAATCCTTATGCCTTCTTCTCCAGTGTCAAAATGCATACAAGTAAATCTCAATTCCGCACAAGGCTTTCATTGAGTTGTGGAGCAGGTATGCTGTGGCTAAAGGGAATGGATAGGGGCACAAAGCAGGTATGTGACATATGGATAGGGCACATGACCTTTGGTGATGCCATTTAATCATCCTTTATATTAAACATAAATTATCCTTACTTTTAAAAAATAATTTTCTCTTTTGTTTCAAGATTCAGGGGACGAGGGTTGGGGGGGACTTGGAAAATGGGTTTAGCGGGATAGATATAACTCAGCTTTTGACACCTTTTAAGAATTGAAGAATTGGTTGGTTCTGTTTCTTAAAACAATAACAACAGCAAGAAAAGACTTCTCTGTGACAGGAAATGAACAGAACTGATGTCCCCTTTCCACTCCTACCATAGAAGGCCCCAGTCTAGATGGTGAGAAATTTGTCCATTTTCTTAGCTGGAATCTGAACCAATACTCAGTTTACACAGCTCACCATTTAAAAGTGATAGCTTGATCACAGTGTGCTTGGTTGGACAGTCATCTGTATTGCTATGGAGCAGGCAATACATAGATCAGGTTCATCTAGCTTAGTATTATCTACATTGATAAATAGCTCACAAGAGTCCACAGTAAAAACTTTCCAGCCACACCTGGGAATTCTAGGGAACAACTGGAATCTTTTTCCTTCATTTAATGAGCACTGGTACTAAATGTATTTTACTGTTCATCTGCCCTGACATAGAGTTTAGGACAGGAGCCTTAGAATGATAGATTACTCTGGCCAACCAACTTACCACATATACACAGAGAGAAACACCCTGGTAAGTTAACAAATTCATAAATAGCTGTCTCCAGTCACTCACTCTCAAAAAAATGTTAAGCCACAAAGAGAAAGGCAGGTATGAAAATACTGTAGGATGCCATGCATCTTATATTGGAGTGGAAGATGGTGGTTCAAAATACACTGCAGAAATAATCCAGTTTGGGACTGCTTTAACAGACCTGGCTCAGTGCGAGGGAATCCTGGGAATTGTAGTTTATTGTAGCACCAGAGATCTCTGACACAGAAAGCTAAATGTCTCACAAAACTACAGTTTCAAGAATTTTCTAGCATTGAACCAGGACTGTTAAAGCAGTCTCAAACCAGATTAATTCTGCGGTGTGTTTTAGACTAGTGTCTCCTAGAGACGTTTTGTTGAAGGAAGGCATACAACAGATAGATCAGGTGTGGACTTGGAAAAAAATCCAAATGAAAGTCAAGGATGAATCATAATGATTCCCAAACTATGGTCCTCTACATGTTTTGGATTTCAGCTCCCAGAAGCCCCAGACAGCTTGACCAGCAGTCAGGGAGTTGAAGTCCAAAATGTCTGGAGGGCCAAAGTTTGGGAACCACTTTCCAACAACCTTTTCTTGAATATGTGCATGTATATATTTATGTATGTGTTTTTTATACACACACACACTGAAATAATAATAAAAGCTGGTTACAATTTCACTTCTTGAGACATGAGATGATGTATTCCAAAAGGTATCTTGTACAATGGAGCAGGTGGTATATTCCAACATGAAGTTGAATCTGCAAGGTCAAAAAACAAAACAAAACAAAACAAAACAAAAACCCTACATGTAATTGTGTCTTTCTTTTCTAAATTGCACAAAGAGACAGCTAATCTGCCACAACAGAAAGTGCTTATCTTCCCCTTCTTTCAAAAGAGGAATTTAAATGTCTTCTTAACATTCCTAATCAATATCAGGGAGATTTTAAAAGTGCTTAACAATGGCTAGATTGTCCCAACTCTGCCCACCATCCAGAGGGATTTCAATATGTCATAAGGGTGCATGATGGGGTGAGCTCCTGTCACTAGTCCCAACTTCTGCCAGCCTAGCAGTTTGAAAGCATGCAAATGCAAGTAGATAAATAGGTACCACTTTGGTGGGAAGGTAAACAGCATTCTGTGCAATCATGCTGGCCACAGGATCACAGAATAGTCTCTGACAACGTTGGCTCTTCTGCTTAATAACGGAGATGAGCGCTGCCCCTTATGGTTGGACATGACTTGACAACCTTGTCAATGGGGAATATCTTTACCTTTACCTTTAAGGCTAGTTCAGATAAATGGCTCCTTGATTCCTGTGGGACCCTTTACTTTCTGGACTGGAGTTCCTTTGCCATCCCATAGAAAAATCTGACTAGTTGGTCCCTTCCTCCTTTAGACTCTTAATCCTGAAGTTAAGGCAACAAGATTCTGCTTCCTTCCTCCAATCTTCATCATCACCTCACTTCACATGGATGTTAAATTAGTGCTGATGAAGTAAGAGAGAACTCTACAAAGCTTCTCTTGTGGCAAGACTGTTGGTACATGCTTTCTTCTTTCCAGTCAATGAAGTACTGAAGTTTGGACTGAATTGTCTTTATATTTACTTTTCTATTTTCTAAGGGTGGAAAGGTAACAGTCATTCAGTCTCAGGCGTATTAGAATAGCTGCGTACATGCCACTCTGTTCCAGTGTAATATGACCATAAATATGTATTTACTATGGAAATTTGAAGGGAGGGTTGGGGCACCTCATTCTCTAACTTCATTCCTTGAATGCCCTGTTACCAAGAAGGGCGATGAACAGACCTGTGAGCACTGCAACATTCTAAGAATAGCAAGAAGAACAATCAATGTTTGCTAGGCACTAAATTAATGTGTGTAATTTATGCTGCTTGGAATTTGTCCATTCCTGCACTCTCCCATCCCCTGCCATACTCCAAAAATAAGATATGTGAAATGGCATTTACATGAGATCTGCTCATGCAAGAAATTACCAGCCACTTTAACAGGGATTTTGAAAAGACACTTTTCTCAAGGGAGAGAGAACATCACACTTTGATGGTGCTATGTTAAAAAAAAAAACCACAAAAGGAAATCACTTGCAGATGTGTTGGTGCTACCAGAGAACAGAATAAAATCAAATGGCATTGGGAACCCAGTTTACCTCATTATTAAAAAGGATGAACCCATCCCAGATGTTGGAACTCCAGAATAATAGCATGCTATTATTCTGGAGTTCCAAAATTTGTATCAGATTAGCAAAAACAATGAGAGCTAGTGTGTTGTAATGATTTTGGTGTTGACTAGGGCCCTGGAGATCATCATTCAAATGCTGACTCAGCCAAGAACCCTTTGGATGAATTTGGGTAAGTCACACTTTCTCAACCTCAGAGGAAGGCAAAGGCAACCCCCCTCTGAACAAATCTTGCCAAGACAACCTCATGATAGGTTTGCCTTAGGGTCACCATAAGTCAGAAATGACATAAAGGCACATAAAAACAACAAAGCCAAAACAATAGACTTTTGGAGAAAATTGAAAATTAAAGTTTTCATTCCTTTTTTAAAACAGGACATTCTAGTGATGCCAAGGGCCCTCAATTTATACATGCTTCCTGCCTTGATTGTGGGCAATACATGCTATATTTTTTGTAATTTGTGCCTGTGGTAAATTGTGCTAGTCTGGATTATGTTACATTGATAATGGTGACTGCAAATAAGCTGTAGGGAGGTACAAACTTGAGTTACAATTCCATTGCATTCTGAGACCTTGGAAAGTGGCTACCATTCCAAGTAGACAGAAAAGGGCTGGAGCATAGATGGACCTGTGACCTGATTCAATAAGAGGCATCTTCACAACACCTCATTTGAAATCAAGGTACACTTGACTAGGGATGTATGAGGAACTCATTTTCAGCCATTTCAATGGCTTGCCTTTGTCTTCACTTACCGAACTGTCTGGAGTGTGGACAAAAATGGCACCCTAAAAGGCTGACATTGGCTGGAATCTTGTTAAGAACTGGCAGAGGCATAACTGTTTAGGATTTCAGAGCTTCCAAGTTGGTGGGAAAGGAACTGAAAATCTTTCTGGAAGACCAAGAACCTTGTGTGCAACCTGGAGGAAGCTGGTGAAAAGTTGCAACTGGCTACTTAGGCAAGCTTTGAACCCCAACAAGATTCCTGCCAAGGACAGGTGGAATAAAAATGTAGACATTTTAAATATACAGACAAATCTGTCATGGGGAGTGGGTTTAAGCATTGCATACACTTTAGAAGATGTGTGCAAATTTGAGAAAAAGATCAGCAAAGAAATGGATGGCTCCTGTCCCATAAACAAAACAAAACACTAAGTATGCAGAGGGACTGAGAGAGAACATGAGTGATGAAATTAGTCATCGGCTAGATGTGAGGATGGAAAAGGGAAGATGTCTGCTATTGAGGCACTACATTCACTGCCTTGATTGTCAGAGTTTGGGAGGAGGCAGTAGTAAAGAGCACATCTGTGAGGCCTCCATTTTTGAACACTTTCCCCCAAATGGCTTCTCTTGTGGCCCAATTAATATCTTTCAGGCACCTAGTTAAGGCAATTTCATTCCCTCAAGCCTTTTAATCAGCTCATATTTAAAAGCACTGCTTTAATTGCTCTAAAACATGGAAAGATAAGGAGAACACATTTTGGGAAAAGTTTCCACTATTTTGTTTCATGAATATTATTGATTTTAGCATTGTAGTTTATTTTTGTTGTTTTGGATTTTAAATTGTATTGCAAAGCACCAGGGGATGATAGGGGGCCTTAAATAAATAATATATATATTAATTTAAAATAATGTATTGATTAAATGTTGAAAATCAGAATATTTTAATTCTTGGAGCCATCTCTCACAAAACAGTACTTGAAGTGGGACTGAGAAATGTTTCAATTTCCTTTTCTCCATTCATTTTTTTTAAAAAAATCTCAAATTCTTTCCATCTGGTTCATGAAGAAAATTAAAAAAAAAGACAGTGATGAAGACTTGATTGGATTGACCTTGACTCAAGTCAGACTCAAGTCACTTCAATGACTCAACTTGGACTTGACTCTGTAATAGATGATTCACTGACTCGACGTGACTCACAACTTGTATATATTTAGTGACCAACTTGCTGGTCTTGGTTCAGCAACATAACATATTCATCCTGAAATGTTACAGAATTAAAAAATGTTTTTCTCCTTTGAACAATACTTCCATGTCACTGCTTTTTCCTTACCCATCACAGGATGAAAGGAGTACTTTATGTTTGCCATACAGGAATCCCCCACATATCTTACAGGTTAGGAACTGGAGTCTTATCAGAAAAAAATGGTTGAAAAGCAGAACCTAGGTTTTTTTTCCCATCTTGCAAATGCATTTTGTCTTTTACAAGCTAAAAAAAAAAAAGTCTGGGTTCCATATTTGTCCAATCACTTCTTTTCCTGATTCCCTATCTATTTGTTGCTGTATGCTTTTAGGTTGTTCTGACTTATGGTGAGTCAAACCTACATGGAGGTTTTCTTTTTAAGACTAAGAGTATGTGACTTATGTATATATATATGTATATGTATATGTAGTGTATATGTATGGGTGGGCGGAGATTAACCAGCTGTCAGACATTTGGAAACAGCAGATCATCCTCTATGTAATCCACATCCCTACCCAATTTAGGATTCCTCTTGGTGGCTTATACTAACACAATCAGGGGCTACACCAATGTAAGTACTTTTTTAATGTTGTACAATGGTATCCAAGTAGTAAACATCTCTTTGTGCAAGGCTTTTTTTCACTGGCTGACCAATGGCAGCTGGGTGGCACCCAGATACAACTCCTAACCTGAATGGCCATTGATTGGTGACGAGGATGTACCAGGAAAGCTCCCTCACCTAACTTTCAACTATTGTCCTCTTGGGTTTCCAATGGTCAGTTTTACACTCTGCCAGTGTCAAATAGGATTTCAGCCTGAGATGCCAAGTACTACCCAATATGTTTCATTGCTAAATCAAGTCCAAGATGACACTGGATACTTTCTAATTTGTCCATTTAGTTCAACCAAATTTACATCCAGAATTATTTAGTTGCTTACCCATCACAGGTAAGGCACAAGAAACATTATATGGATACAACCAATGTGAATGCTAGAAGCTGCTAAAATAAAGCATCAACACATGGTTGGGGAAGGATTTTGGATAGAGGTTTGACTTGTGGGCAATAAGAAACCTACATGAGTACCAATGAGACTCTGCTCAATGCTTCTTGAACTTAGGCCACAGCAGATAATGTAACAAGGATATATTCCTATAAAAGTTTAGAAGTCTGGCTAGTTGAGTCCATAATGAATGGACACTGCTTCATTTTGTGCTTTGGCTCAAACTTGCCTCTTTATTTGCATTGACTTGGCTTACAATTACAGGCCAAATGCCCTTGAGCTTACCTACTGAACTATTAGGAACCATGTAGAATAGACCCCAAGCTCAAGTTACAACTGGGAGAAGGGACCAGGCCTCCTTTGTATGGTAGATACAACAACAGTATTTGCTAAAGATAGTTGTTGCCTTCTCCTGACTACCAAACTGCCACTGGATGCTAGCCCTGAAATAATTGGCCATAACAGTGTGTCCCAGTCACATTAAAATGAAATGCATTGAAGTTAGTTTGTAGAAGTACACTGGTGGGATTCTGTGAAAAAAGAAAGCTGGTACTGAAGTTTTTACACCATTTTCAACATCACTTTTCCTCCAATGAACTTAAAGATGAAAGCATGGCTCTCCTGCTCATATTATTCTCATAACAGCCCTGTGGAGTAGGTTAGGTTAAGAGAGCACAATTCCCCAAAGGTCATGAGGTAAGTTTCATGGTTCAGTTGGGACTTAGTATTACAGAATCAAAGACTCATACAGTCCAACCTCCTGCCATACAGGAAGACACAATCAAAATACTCCTGACAGATGGCCAATCAGCTTCTGTTTAAAAGCCTCCAAAGAAGGAAATTCCACCACTCTCCAAGACATTGTACAACACATGTCAAGGTCAGAGTGTCATTGCATAGTGTACAATGTGCAATGCATTTGAATTTGGCCTGATAAGAGAGAAACAACCTTACTTTCTGTGGTGCTGCAAATGTGGAGGGCAATTTCCTGATGTTCTCAGATTTTCTAGCAAAATTTAAAAGAAACTGGTGTGCATTTGTTTAAACAGCACAACACACCAAATTTAGCCAAGTACTAACATAGTCCTGGAGCATCAAAGACCAGAAATTTTACCTCAGATGCCTGAAAGCCTAGATGACTAAGGCTGGGAAGGAAACATATTCTACATATAGTCAGAACCAACTTTCTCTGTTAGCACCAGGTTATGTTTCTCTGTTTACAAAAGCATGAGCACACATGAATCCAATGTGTTCCCACCATTCTCTCTTTTACATTCCTAGGTAAATGCTTTAAATTCCTTTCTTAGTCATAATTTCATCTGTTAATCTCTGCCTTGCTCCCCATACTCAGTTTTGCTGTCCCTCTCTCTTTCTTTCTTCAGTAAACATTAGCTGAGAATTTGTGTCCCAATTGCCACAGACATAAAGGTTCTCCTATCCTGTTCATACCAAGCTATACTTTATGAAACATCATGGAAAGTAATGTTGACAAAGAAAAGTTTTTTTAAAAAAGATAAATCATTTAAATCACTTTTCCACGCCTTCTTGTTCTCAATCCACATTGGACAACAACCCCATCACCAGCCGATGATGATGAGACTACAGTCCAACATATCTTGCAGATATTAAATTGGGGGAAAGCTAATGTAAGTGATTTTATGGATCTAGCTCCATAAAATCATACCCTAAAGAAATCATTCACATTTGAAGAGCAAGCCATCAGAGTTTGTATCAACTAGAGCCCTTGTAGAAGAAATCTGGGCTGCAAGTGTTAGTTCCATTTAATTAACTAGGTACATCACTGTCCATGGTACTGAAAATGCCAGCAGTCAATGAAACACTTCCCAGAAACATGCTGGGAACCTGCATTGAATTTCAAGAAAGGAACAAGCCTGGATGATGGAGAAAAGACTCACAGCAATTGCTTGCAGATTTTTCAAGACAACTTGCCTCTGACAATGTTTACATCAATTAGAACTGAAAACTATCCAAATAAACAAATGAAACTGTCTACAATTGATCTCTCTGGTGCTGGGGACTTCTCAGTAATGGACAGAATATTGCCCTGCAGTTGTGGCTGCTATGCTGTGAAAATTCAGGTGCAAACAGGTCATCCAAACAATCTAGTTGCTTGGTTTTCACAAATATCTCTTTTGCCCTCTGGAAGCCATGTGCTTGATATGCAAAAACTACAGTTTTTCAAGAGAATAGGCTTCTGAGCTGACTGACTCCTCTTTCCCTCCAATGCACACCTACTGTTTTCCACAGTTCCCTACCCTATGAACCTACAGTCTCAGGGACATGGCTGATTTACATTATTGAAAAGATATGCAAGTTACGTATTGTACAAGATGTTTGATTAGAATACCTAGTTTTATATTTATAAAACAATTGACAGCTTTTTCCAGATTTTTACAAACACAAAAATGGATTCTTAAACATAAGCTAAATCCTTTTTGGTGCCTTACATTGCTATAGAAGTAATTGAATATTCTTGTCTTGTGCAGAAAGTCTATACATTTCAAGGCTGCAGAAGCAGAGTTGCCATATGGATGTAAATTTGTTTGCACATTTAGTTGTGTAGTCAGGTATGCAACACTGCCATGTGACATAAGGGCTGTGTAACACAATCTACACATGCAATGATTTTTACCACTTCACCCCAATGTAGGATTTCAGCCATACAGAAAAATGCTGCAAGGCCATTATCCTATATACTAACAGCAAACTCATTCCCTGAGAGTAGGCTGCACAGCTTGACCCACACACAAGACAGAAGTATTAGCAAGTTGTGAAGAAACCCAAGTTATGTAGAAGTTTAAACACATCATCAAAGGGGAAATAAGAAAAGGAAAAAAACAACTGAATGAATACCTAGTGGTCACAGAATTCTGAGTGATTGTTGTGCGGCAAACAGAAGAGAGGGTGAGACATGGAATGAAGTATATTGAAAGTGGATATGGGTGGCTAACTGGGACCCTGAGAGTATTAAAAAGTGTTAGTTGCATTAGAATGTCTTGAACATGCCACATGGCAGCTTACTATTATTATTAAATATTTTTGATGAGTAAAAGACAACCAATGCTACCTTTTTGGTTAAGCTGTTATTCAATTGTTCATTTATTCATGCAATGTGTATCACCATAATGCATGGTATTTGAGTTTGTGGACATGGGCTTTTGCCATTCTTCGAGTATCATGGCCAAAACAAAGTAAAATATTCAAAACAAAATTATACTTGTCCATTCAGTGAGGCTTATATTTTAAAAATGTGGGAAATATTTTTTGTCATTGTTGAGCATGCTTGTAAGTCAAAGTTTGCTGAGCATACCTGCCAGGCTTATTTGGTAGTGTTGTCCATTACCAGCTAATTGACCTTCTGATGCGTGAAGTGTTTGTTTAGTATAATAGAGCTTTGGCTTCTCCAAAACTAAACTGCATTAATTAGATCCATCTTTCATACGGTTTGCCTCAAGTGTGAAATGTGTTCTTTCCTTGGATCGCTATAGGTGACTTTGTATATTATGCATGGCCCATGAGTGGTATTTGATTGTCTTGAGAAAACAAAGAAACTTATAAAATACAACACAGGCACCTCCTAGTTCCTGTTGAAATGAAGTGAGGGAGATTTGGGGAGATTTGGGTGTTTTTTGTTTTTTTTAAGGTAGCAGTCTGGTGCTCTTTTAAGCAACTACTGACAGTTTGTCTGACAATCCATAGCATCATTTTAATGTTTTCCATTTTAAAAAAAGAAGAAAGGAAGGAAGGAAGGAAGGAAGGAAGGAAGGAAGGAAGGAAGGAAGGAAGGAAGGAAGGAAGGAAGGAAGGAAGGAAGGAGAATGATGCAAGCAAATAAAAAAGAATAATGATTCTTCCCTGCCTGCCCAACCCAGAACCATCTTGAGTATGGTTATATAGAAAAGGCTAAGTGGGAGGAAAATCATAGTTATCTGCTGGAAGGCATCAAAAGTATGGCTGCCACTGTCCCTGCCTCTGCCACCACTATCAAACATGGATGTTTGCAGCAAGCAAGCAAACAAATAAACTAAAACAAAAGAAACTCAACAACAAACCAACTAACTGTAGGGTGAGTGGTTTGATCTCTTCCTTAACTTCCCAGCCCAGAGTTTTTTCACCCACTGTTATTTGTATGCCTCCATTATTTTCTCATAACCTCAGAAATGGACTGCCAAAGAACCATGTTAAGCATGTAATATGATAGTTCTCATACAGATTACTCCTGCTGTCTTCCTGTCACCAGACTTTATTTCTGAACTTTCCTCCACATGAAAAAAAACACAACAACACCCAACTGGTCTGTCTGGCATTTATACTCTCTCTCTTTTGTTTTAAATGAATATTTTTATGTTTGTTGACATGCGGGAGTATTTTAAAATAGAATCGCCTGCCTTCAGCCTGAGAAATGGAACAGTTGACTGTACCACTTCAGGAATGTATGCCTCCACTTTGTGTATACATAAACCAGGGATATAGTAAGTCTCTCTGTTTCTGTCTCCATGTCCATTTCAAAAAGCCTTAGAGATTATAAAAGAGGGGGAATAGGTCTATTCATACAACTAAATTTGAGATGTAGTCTTTATATTTATCTATGCAAGAGTCTTTGAGATGTTTCAAGGATTAGAATTGCTGGAAATACTGCTGAGCCTAGAAACAGATCTCAAGGCATCATGTTTAGAACTCAGTAGCAGCATGGCATAGTAGCTTAAGTGTTGGACTACAACCCTGGAGATGAGGGTTCAAATCCCTGCTTGATCATGGAAACCCACTGAGTGACTTCAGGAATGTCATACTATCTTGCCTCAGGAAGGCAAAGGCAAACTCTCTCTGTACAAATCTTGCCAAGAAAATTCCATTAGAGGTTTGGAAAAGATTTCAAGGCACACAAGAAGAACAAGAACAACTTTAAAAAAAAGAGCTGAGACACATGGATTTCAGTGCACTGGAAACAACTTCTCTACAATGACTCTGACATGAGTAGAAGGACTTCTTACTATAAAATAATATTTTATAGTGTGGTAGTGTTAAACCTTGTAAATTGTATAAAATAAAATAAAATTTTAAAGTGGCAATAATTCAAGGAAAGAAATGCTGAATATCTAAAGAAATGCAGTGTCAATTACATTTGAAATTAGTCTTATTAGCCTATTCTTTTTTTTTTTTTAATGACATAATTTTCCAAAATATCCGGAAAGGGTAGGTTTTGGAAGAGAGCTGTAAATCATGGAGTTGATAGGGCTCCATCATCCTAGTTAAGACTTTATTTGCAAAAAGAACTATATTTGTGGATAAAACCATTGCTTTCTGTGGAATAACATTGGCTTGTACCACAGTCTGAAACTCTTCTTCCTCCTCTTTCTAACAGGAAACTCCTTCAATCCTCCCTGGTAAACACAGGAAAGTTAGGGATTTCATGGAGCTGATAGCGAGCGGGACATTCAGAGTGAGGCCACAATACCTCTCCATTTAAATATCCACATGGCCATCTCAACAAGCTGAATGAATGTCACAAAGTGCCAAGCAGTATGTGTGCACATGCATGTCTCTTTTGATGTGACAAACATTAGCAAACTGTATATTTCCACTCCTGAAGCAAAAATAAATAAATAAAATAAAAATAGAAATTCAGACAAAACCACCACAATCTTGTGAATGTTAGCAATGGATCTGTGAGGGACAGTGGTGCATGCATTGCATAAGCTCTTACAAAAGTATGTTAACTGTGCATAATACTTATGGTTGAGTTAACAAGAAAGTAGGCAATTTTTACAAGCCTCTTCATTAACAACACAAGTCTCTCCTTTTGACATGTTTCCAGGGGGACCAAATTTCCCATTCAAGGAACTATTGTGGTGAAATTATTTGTCTTCCAGTCACATTGCTAATTGGCTAAAATCAGCTGTATGCTCAATCCAGGAGGAACCAGCCTTACCCTCAGGCAGAACTGCTTGCCCAAAATGATGCCAGCATGTAGCAAAACTTGGTCAGTTTTGTACCATCATGATTTCAGCACATTAATTCCAGATAGTGATTCCAGTCAATCATTCCCTAATTGACTGGAAAGAAAACACAGAAGAGAAAACCACCCAAAGGTGACAGGAAATGGTGCAATGGACAAGTGTGAAAAACTAAACATTCTCAATTGGTTTGGAGTTGGTAGAAACCTTTCCCTGAAAAACTTTCCCCAAATCAAAATGTTTGAATCAGTGGTTGCTGCTGGCTTCCATGTTGGTGGGTCAGTCAATCTATTTTGGATTTTAGTCTGACTTTAATAGAGTTATTGAGAATTAGATTTCAATTGTCCCCTGTTGTGGAATGAGATTATGCCACTTAAGAGAGATTACAGATGTCGGCGCTTCTGAATGGGAAAACACATGAACTAGTAAGCCAAGACAGCCACATGCATACAATGCACAAAAACAAAAAAGATTACCAAAAAAAAAAAAATCAATGACATGAGACATGCAGGTCATGGGAGGCAGAAATTGCATTGGTGATAAAGATGTTATATAGCCATAAATTTGATTGCTTGCCTTTTGAGTACAGGGACAAAACTGTCACCCTGAGATTATCCAACTGCCAAAAAGCATACCTATTCCTATTCTATTTTCTTCCTATTTCTGCTTGTACTGTCCATCAAAGCGTAAGGAGGAAAGAAGATGAGAAGGAAGAAGAGAAGGGGAGGGAAGAAGGAGGATGAGCTTGTATGTTTGGTTAAGCAAACTGCATTTCTCTCAGCAAGCCCAGCTTTTCACGCTCCTGGGGCAATGTGTTATGACTTCTCTTTTTCTTTCTGGATGGATGGCAGGATGGAGCTTCCATTTCTTCAAGTGGGTTTTATAAGAGCTTCCCCTCCACACACACACACACTCCAAGTATCACAATAAGCTTTGCTGTAAAATCCACTGCACAGAGGTTAATGTAGATGTCAAAATAGCCTGACAGTGGTGAAATTACTCCAGGGTAGTGCTCCTTCTGAAGTCTTAATATAAAAGTCAATTCCACCCTGTCCACAGGAGATGAACGTTTTCTGCTTTGTGTGAGGATCATTCAGCACCAATTTTCTCACAGTGTCCAAATAATTTGTGATCTTGGGATTTACTTCACATTAAGGCTTTTCTCTTAGTTTGAGAAGTCTGATCACTGGACACAAAGGGCCACAAGGGTGGTTGCCAATAGAGAAGAGAAGTGGTCAGTTGTGTGTATAGTGGGAAAGAGGAGAATGGGCATCAAGGAAAATCTTGCTTCTTATAGAAAACTCAAACTCTGCACTAGTCTTACTTGTTTCCAATGGGGAGCAGGGGAGACTGATGTGGTTGAACAGAAGGCCAAAATAAATGGCACGGTGCGGGTTTCTCTAGTGAGACACAATGGCCAACATTCTGCCTGCCTCAGGGTTAAATTTTCTGCATGCAGATTTAGGGTCTGAACAGACTGCTAGAAATAATTCATTTTGAGGCCACTTTAAGTGCCCTGGCTCAGTGCTAGGGAATCATGGTAACTGTAGTTTATTGTGG
>CM034709.1:19461991-19473397 GCA_020142125.1 Phrynosoma platyrhinos | reverse complement strand
CAAAACCGGGGTGATGTGGTCCCTCCTAGATGTTCCAGATACAAGTCTACTTACCTCACATGATTATTGGGAAGATAAAGGCAGAGGATGAGGAAAGCCAAGAATACAACCTTGAGCTCATTGAAGGAAAAGTGGCATATAAATGTAACTAATAAATAACAAATAATAAATAAAATCCTGATTCAACAGAGAAAAAAATATGAATAAGATGATCTTTTAAAGTGCCCTAAAGGCTACATGTAGCCAGGATTCAAAAATTTTTTCTTCTAGGCTCCAATCCCCTTGATGCACAGCTTGGAAAATTTGCTGTTTTGGAATACAATCCCCAGAATCCCCCAGCTAGCATCATACATCACTACCTGTTAGAAGGATGAGAGACAAAAAGATGGCAGCATCACCAAATGAGACACAGTGTCTGGCCAAAAGTTCAACTTCCTATTGCCAGAACTTACAAAATGTATTTGGATTACAACTGCCAAAGGCTGAGATCCTGCAAGCACAAGTTTCCACCAGCATATTTACACTTTCATCTTGGGATGTGAGGAGCTTTTCCCCTTTCCCACCTCCTCCCTGGTAGAGGGGGCTCCATTCCACCAGCTGCTGATCAGTTGTTGGGGTACACATGGGCATGTCATTGCTGCATCAGCACATCTGGAGAAGAAACACCAGGTTCTTCCACAAGTATAAGGATGTTCCTTCTCCCCCATATGTGTGAGATCAACCTTAAAATTTTGGGGCACACTTCCACATCTTATCACTGGCTAAGTGCACAGAAATGCAAGCGGGAATACCCCAGTTGTCACTGTCCACCTTAGGTGAGCAGTATTGCACAAGGAGGTACAATATATCTCCTTCCACAACATTCAAAAGAAAACTAGATGCACTGTAACCAAGAAATTCACCTCCAAAAGAATTGTAGACAGAATTTCTCAATCTGGGTGGGGATTCTGATAGAATCCAGAAAGTATGTTTCTAAATCTCTGTCTCCATTTGAGAGCAGGTCAAGGAGGCTGTCTTTGCTGTCCTGTTCTCTCAGCCAAGGATCTATTCTTGTTGAGATACCAGACCACCCATCTTGGCTGGTGCAGAACAACTGGCTGCTGAAAGCACCTTTCCACTTTACTTACACCCCTCCCTCACCCCTGCTAAGCTGGCTGTGAAACTATTCTTCAGTTCACATCACCTCCTTTGAAGGGGCTGTCAGTCCAAGAGGGTTGCCGGAAAGATAAAGAGGAAGAAGGAAAATGTCACTTTCACAATTCTAGCCATTGCACAGCCTTCCCCTGTTATTTTTCTTTCTTGTCTTCCAGGTCCAAGGGGTTGAAAATGCTTGCAATAGAAAACTGAAGCAGGAGGAGGAGAAAAGGGGTATAAGATAGAAAGAAGAGAGAAAATTATCAAGAGACTGATAGAGAGGACTCTCCTATCATCTCTAGTTTACATTCCAGCTAGATGCTTAACCTCAGTGTTGTAAAAGAGAGATAGAAAGCTTCAGGGTTAAGGCCAACCCAAGATATTTTGCTCCCTGAGGCAAACAACAACATAAAGGCCTTCACCTATTTCAAGCAAAAACCTGGCAGTTGTATCTTTCCTCAACACTGAGGATGGTGCAGCACCCACCCAACCATCCCCAGTTGAAGGCAGCAGGTAAAGGAAGCCATCTCCTCCAATTCTGAACTGCCTCCTTTCTGCATTGGGCAGAGCCAGCCTTCCTTAGGGCACAATCATAGGTCATGGACTGTGGCATATTTGGATCCAACTTTTGTGCTTCACTAGGAATTCATTGTGTGGCTTTCTAGGCCCTACTTTCTCTTTCAGTCCCCCTCTCTATCTTGGCTTTAAACCACCCTCCCCACACCATGTCCAAAACATTCCCCATTACCTACCAGACAATACTGAAGAGAGGCTGGATTTGAGATTGGAAAGTAGTTTTGTACAAGAAAAAACAGTATGATATAAATTATCATAAACAGTTTTAAGGAAAGGAACTAATTTGGCCTGTGTGTGTGTGTGTTTGTATAGATATGCAAAAAACTGGTGTGATTTTTCATATCCTCTGTCCACCGCCAATGAGATCATAGCTTCCAAGCCACCATGTTTGGGACCAACCACTGGACTGAGCTAGATCTGTATGTGCATGTGGAAGATTATTCCAGTAGCAAAACCAGGGGTGGGAGAGATGTCTTGCGTCCCAGATGTCCTCCTCACAACCTTTTCCCTGTATGGCTCTTGTAGACAGTTGTTTGGCTCCTCAGCACCATTCCCAGGACAAGTTTTTTTAAGGAAAAAGAAAAGAGAAGGGTTCTTGTGTCCTTGTAGTCAGTTGATTGTTTTCTGGTACATGTCCATTTACCCGTAGGTGATGCAAACCTTTTGAACTGTAAACATTCCAAAAGGGTAGAATCTACACATGTGAGAGAATCAGAAAACTGTAGTATGCTGGGTGGGACAAACAAGAAGTAAAGTGAAGGAACATGGGTGAGATCAGCAAGGAACATTTCTCCAGGAGTAAGGACAGGGGAGTATCACCCTGGATCAAATCCCAGTGGGTCCCCCCCACACACACACACACCCAGTTCTGTGTCAAGGGACTGATTCCTCACAGTGCAGCTCCAGATCAGGCACAGCTTTCCAGCTTTCCCTACTATTGCAGGATTATCTTTCAGCCTTCTCAAGTGAGCTGAGGTCTAACCAGCAACCGGAAGCAAAAGAACATAAGAGGATTCACAGTTGCTTCCACACCTTGAGTTTAAATATTATGTTCTCCTATTTCTCTCTTTAATACTGTAGAACATTTTTTCTTTCACTTTCTCTCTCTCTCTCTCTTCTTCTGTTTTCCTTTTCTGTTTTACATGTTCTGGAACAGCAGCTAGTGGTTGGAAGGGTGTATATCTCTCTCTACATTATTTCTAGCTATATATAATCCAAATTGCCTTACAGCTCAGTTGTTGGAGGGGCCTTGCATTTTTATTGTCTTTTTTCCCCAGTGTTGTATGTGTAGCAGGCACTTGAGTTTATATGAATATGTTGGCTTGAAGTCAAGGGAGAGGTAGGGAAGGGAGAAGGACACAGCAACTCTTTCTGAAAAGTGGCTGCAGCCTAGCCAAGGATGTCCAGGTAGATTGGTGTTGCTTTGCCCAAAGCATGAAGGATCTTGTAGATTTCCTTGATGTTTAGACGTTGTTGAGGTTCCCTCTGCCAGCAGCCCAGCATGATGTCATAAATTTCCTTGGGACAGACTCGGGGTCTCTCTAAGACACGGCCTTGGGTGATGCACTCAATGACCTGCAGTGCAAAACAGAGGAGATAAATCTCATATACATCTACAACCATCCCTTTTAAAGGTCCCCATCACTTGTTAGTCAAGATCCGGCATGGGAAACATGTTATGAAAACTATGTTCCATCTATAATCCATCTCCTAACACAATAATCTATCTCTCAACCCAACCACTCAAGATCCACCTTGAAAGCAAGACAATAATACCAACCAAAGGAGTTATGTGGCAGTAGTGAGTCCAAAACTATGAAGATAATCACCTGTCTAGGGTCCTGTCTGCAGTAGTCAGGGTACACCAGGGGCAGCCCAGGAGCCGGAATGACATTGTGGTTTGGGCAAGTCACACTCTCTCAGCCTCATAAAACCCCATGATAGAGTCATCATAAGTCAGAAAAAAAACTTGAAGACATACAACAACAATTCTTTATACCAGATCAACCCAGGAGTAGCATGGATCTCCCAGAACTGCACCCCAAGGAAAAATGGATCACATAGCCTTTGAACCCCATCCAATCCCCTAAAGTGAAGCCAAAATTGACATTCACCCACTTCCAAGTTTCATTTCCCTATCTCTTACTTCTGCTCATTACTTGGTGCCGGTGAAGCAGATGCTGGATTATGCATGTGTGTGGAAAATTGTACCCCAGAACCTCTGATGCCCCTCAACCTTCTTCTAGGGTTACTGTGTCTATACAGGAGAAGGGTTTTGATGATACCTCTGCCATTGAGTACCTGCTTACTCAACTTACGTGTATATATGTTCTACACCTTTTTGTCTCTGCTTTAAGGGCATTTTGCCTGATAAAGTGTTATTCTATTTTCTTGAGCTGTTTAAATACACCCTAAGGATGTTAATATCTGATTATTAATATTTTTTACAAGGGAGAATAAATAATTTCCACAATCTTGCAGGTGCAAAATATATATATATTCCTGTGTAGTTCTTGGCCAAGTGAATGAGCTGGCATAACGGTCTAAGTGTTGGTCTAGGACTGTAAGAAACTAGGATTCAAATCCATGTTCATGTTATGCAAACCCTCTGAATAACCTTAGGCAAGTCACACTCTCTCAGTCTTAGAGGAAAGGAATAGCAGATCCCTCTTGGCCAAGAAAACTCCATGATAGGTTCACCTTATATTTGTCACAAGCTGAAAACTACTTGAAGATACACTACTACAACAAAATTTCACACATCCCAAAGGATTTGTGAAAAATATTATGTCAAGAAAATGTGTGTACGTGTGTGTGTGTGTGAGAGAGAGAGAGAGAGAGAGACAGACAGACAGACAGACAGAGGATATTTTCTTGAAACACTTTGGGACAATGATTCCCAAACTCTGGTCCTCCAGGTGTTTTGGACTTTATCCCACAACAGTCTCATTCATCTTGGGCAATGGTGTGCGATTCTGTGAGTTCAAACACCTGGAAGGCCAGAGTTTGGAAATCACTGCTTTAGGATATGCACATATTGGATGAAAACTACATAAAATTTATACCACTGTATTCTTCTTCCCAAATGAATTTCATGGAGGGTGTGTGTGCAAGAAATGAAAAATTGGTGAATATCCTTTCCATATTAGCACACCACCATATATCAACAGTGTCTTCCTCTTCCATGAAGAATGTTATTTCTGCTAATCTTGGCATAACCAATACCTCTGTGTTTGAGAGCTGAAACCAAGGCTGTTTCCCATATGTGAAGATCTCCCAAAGGATCACTCCAAAACTCCAGACATCACTCTCTGTTGTGAATTTCCGGTACATGATGCTTTCAGGGGGCATCCAACGGATGGGAAGCATGGTGTGCCCTCCAACCTGAAGAAGAGAACATAAGACAGGAAAATTGTGGTCAGTGGAAAAACAAGAGTATCCATCATGGCCAAATGAATAATTTACTGGGCTACAATACAGGACAGGACTTTCTTGATGATGACATTTCAGTTCTATCAAGAAGTGGGCCATCTCCCACACTGCAGACTCTCTGCATATTCTCTCACACTGGAGACACAGGAAAAGGTGAGTAAGAATCATAGAATCATAGAGTTGGAAGAGACCACAAGGGCCATCCAGTCCAACCCCCTGCCATGCAGGAATTCTCCCCTGCCATGCAGGAACTCCATACTTCCTACCTAGCACCTGGTGTGTTCCTAGCCAACTTTTAAGCACACACCACCTGGATACACAATCATCTACTGAAATTACCCTTTTTGTCAATTCTGTGGGAAGCACTGAGACTTGGTACTTCATGTGGGAACATTGAATACCCTTCAAGGCTAGGATATCAAATATAAATATCAGCCCCAGCTCTAGCCTCATGTGTGCCCATAGAGCCTCTTCTGCTCACTGTATTGTCCTCAGACACCATCTGAGCCACATCCCTCTTTCTGTGGATTCCTAAATATCGTAAATATCACTCTCTTTACACCCCTAAGTCTTCTCTATCCAATTTTCCACACCTCTTTTTCAGTTAGCTCTGTATGGTGCTTTTGTCTGAATTGCTATTGTGTGCTTGGTTGCACTCTTGCATATTTCTAAATAAAAACTTGGAGTCCTCTCACAGTCAGTACTGGTATACACAGGTGGAAATAGTCCCTGAGGTTACCCAAACTCCTCCAGGCCTTCCTTGACCTAAGCAATTCCCCCAACATTTAAGGAGATGCTGATACAATTGGTGGGGACCCTCAGTCCCCTCACCCTTTTGAGTGACAGAACTAAATGCATATGATCTGCATCAGACTAAAAAAAAAGAAAAGAAAGAAAAATGTTTGACAACCTATGTAGGATAATAGCAATGAAATACATGTTCTCACAGTAGAGAAAGATATCACCAGGTTATTATGCACCTGTAAAGTCTCCATTTCTGATGCTGACTGTGGATGTACTACTACAAGGTTCCTGATCTCCCTTCTTAGGGTTCTTTATTATCAAACCAGACTTAGACTGGACAGTGGTGATGTAAATGTTCACTCCTTTCACCATTAAACTCAATAATATGATTCTTCTCACTCTATGGGGTGTTGAAGAGTAATTCCAACAAGAGAAAAAGAAAGACATGTTTGCACAAATGAAGGAAAACTATGCAATTGCACAGAACAATGGCTGTTACTTTGTTAAATATGTTAAGGATTGCTCACAGCAGGTGGTTTCTTGGTATTCTTTTTTACTCTATAATCAACCAGTTGTTCCACATTTCCTGTGTCTGTGAGTGCTTTGCTTCTCAGATGAGAAGGAAATTACTTTTATGCAAAAACAGTTTAGAAAAATTACAGAGTTCCTGGTGAGGAAAAAAAAAGAGTACTGCTCGTCTCACTTTACTTGGAGGTGAGGAGTCTCAGGGGGGATGAAAAATTTTCAAGGCCTATGCCTTATAGAGGTAGTTTAAATCAGGAATGAGCAACTGCATGGGAGATTGGGGCAGTTTTCATCTTAAAATGGGGCTGCATGGATGTGTTTCAGGTGACAAAAAAGGATCTCATCACATTTTCACAGTGGTTTCATGCAGCTTTAAGAGAATTTAGGGCAATTTTGACATATTTTTATAATTTTTTGAAGGGTGATGGGCTTGAAGAGTCAGAACAAAGATAAATAATGGGAAGCTGCCTGAAGGCAATGGGAGTAGGCACACACACACACACACACACACACACTGTTGGGGAAGCATTCTCTTTGCAGCTTCTTTTTCCATTTGCTATTGGTTAAAGGGGGCTTTAGACAGTATAAGGATTTCCTTTATGCCACCACCCTATATCTACTCTTTTTCTAGAATTTCCCCATGGTTATCAAAATGTCCATGCATTTGACCTCTACATTTCATGTAACCACAGAACTTCTAGATGTCTGTGACCACAATAAAAAGATCCTCCCTGTCTTCATCCCTCTTTGTTCCCCCATTCCTCCTCCTTCAATATGACCAGGGCGAGCTCTGCTGACCTCCTTCTCTACTTGAAACCTGCTTTAATTGCCATGGTTCCATCCCATGGCATCCTGGGATTTGTAGTTTGTTATGGCACAAGAGCTCTCTGACAGAGAAGGCTAAATATCCCACAAAATCGCAAACCTCAATGCCCATAGGCCTGGGAATTAGGATTTACATTCTATGGGGGGAAGCAGACGGAGGCGCTGGAGACGCCGCCGGATGGAGCGCCACCGGAGCGCAGCCTCCACACCGCTACGCTCCGGCAGCGTCCCTGGGAGGAGCGCTAAATCAGTGCTCCTTCCACAAGACAGGGAAAGTGTGCCCTAAAAGCGTAGGGCGCACTTTCCCTGACTTATCCGCCTCAGCACGTGTGGTCGCAGTGGCGGGAGGTTGTCCCCAGAGCGCCAGCCATGTGGAGGGCCGGCGGCTCCGAGGACGACCTCAGGAAGAGGAAGGGGCACCGCACGTGCGGCTGCCCCTCCTCTTTCTTGCCTTGAAGACGACTCAATTAGTCGTCTGCCGAGGCCCTATATCTCCTTGTTTTAAATGACCCTCTATTCATCCTACTTTTATTTCATTGTTATACAGTATGACTGTGTCAACATGTAGGAAATCAAGTTAATAATGCACAGATAATCAATCAATCCAAATGGACTGAATAATATTTATAAGTAGAAAGAAAGATGTAGGAAATTATGGAAGGAAAATACTGTATTAATTAAGGAAAGCCTTTTTGCATACAATTTCTAGGAATAATAAATATGGACAATTATATGTCACAGTGGATAACACAAAGAAAAAAAGAGTGATTTCAAGAACCTTTACTTACATGTTAATGATATATACGGTATTTGAATAAAGTAGATTGCCAAATTGTTATGAAAAGAAAGACATAAAAAAGAAACTGAGAATGAGCTGCATATATCCTACTGAACAAAGATTGTGATTTCTTTAGAGCCCTGCAAACACTGAAACAGATTTTGCAGTAGGGGAAATTATTTTAGGAGTGATATGAATGCAGCCATAGATAATAAGTTATACTGAGCTGGAATAAATAGAAAATCACAAAGATATGTCACTGTGTTATTTAAGAAAGAAATAAGAGATTCTCAGCATCAATACATATGAAGATGCCAACATTTTGAAAGTGTGGAGAGAGGCTTTACATTTTCCTTCAATGCAAGAAACACTTATTCTAGAGATAAGTGCATTTGAAAATAACATAAGCCAAATCATTCTGGAACAATAGGTACAATAGCTGATGATACAATCCAGTACCTGTATACTCAAAAGTAAACCAAAGTGACTACAGTAAGTCTAGCTCCCAAGTAAGTATGTACAGGATTACGGCACAAACTGAGTAGAAAAATAATAAATTAAATAATATAAGCCCTCATAGAATTGTTATATACTATAAGCATTCATATCATACACTATGATACAGATATACCATATTCATATACTATAAATATCTTAGGTACTGTGTATATGTGTACACACACACACAAATACACACACGAATATATGCTGTGAGCCATCTCATATTAGGGGAATTGAAGGATGCACATAAAGTAATATAAAATAAAGAAATAAATACAGACTTTTAGCTATGAAGGTAGACAGTTTAACCCTACATGGAGAAAGATCTTGCAGTATTCAATTGGACCTACATTCAGACAGAATTTGACAAGTTACTTTTAGCTTCTGAAAAACTCCTTTCTCTTGTTCCCATCAAACAAACCTATGTAACAGAGAAAACAACTACAAATTGAAACTTATTCAAAAATACAGGACAAGCAGGCACCAAGATAACATCCATTGGACCTGTCTGACCTACAGATATCATAGTAATTGGAGATTTCAACTTATCTTGTTATTTATAGGAAGTCAAACTCTGCCAAAAATTTAATGTCCAACCATTTCCTCACTTGCCTTGCAGATAATTTCAAGCTGCTAGAGCAGGGGTAGGCAACCTAAGGCCCGGGGGCCAGATGCGGCCCCTTGAGGCCTTTCAACTGGCCCCAGGCCAGTCCTGTCGCTGCCACCACCACCGCTGCCCCCCACCATGATGATATTGATTATTGTTGTTATTACTTGTTCTTGGGTTTTTCTTGGCAAAATCTCCACAGGGGATTTGCCATGGATTTTCTGAGGCTGAGAGAGTGTGCATGCATATTTTTAAAAATTTTTAATCTTTAATTTTTATTTATTTTATTTATTTATTTTAGGTGCTTCGGCCCCCCAATTGTCTGAGGAACAGCAACCCGGCCCCCGGCACAAAAAGGTTGCCTACCCCTGTGCTAGAGTATGTTCAGAGAAGGGCGACCAAAATGGTGAAAGGTCTGGAAACCATGCCCTATGAGCAACAGCTTAGGGAGCTGGGTATGTTTAGCCTAGAGAAGAGAAGGTTAAGAGGTGACACTATAACCATGCTTAAATAGTTGAAGCTATGCCATATTGAGGATGGAGTATGCTTGTTTTCTGCTGCTCCAGAGAGCAATGGATTCAGACTACATGAAAAGACATTCCACCTAAACTTTAAAAAGAACTTCCTGTGGTAAGAGCTGTTCAACAGTGGAAGATGGTGCCTCGGAGACCAGTGGTGTCTTCTTCTGTAGAGGTTTTTAAACAGTGGCTGCATTGCCATTTGTTGGGAGTGCTTTGATGGTGTATTCCTGAATGGCAAGGGGTTGGAGTGGATGGCACTTATGGTCTCTTCTAACTCTATGATTCTAAGCCATGAGGAGCAAGGGTCTACTACACATACGGTGGCTCTTGCCTCTCCAAGGATCCTGTCCACATCTTTGAACTGCACAAATTGAAAAGTATCTATTGTCACTAAAAAAGCAGGGATCACAGTTACATCCACTACTATAGCATTTAAACTGGAGCAAATATGAGGAATTTTATCAGTTTTTGAGTGGCTCAAGTTCTCCTGTGGGCCAGGTCATATTTAAAAAACAGTATAGAGACAAGTTGATCTGGAGTAATGCTAAATCTAGTATTAAAAAACCCCAACAAATTGAATAACACAGAACTTATAGTTTATAGCTATATGCTACGCCAAGCAAAGATATTCTGAGGAAGGTGACAATCTAAGAAAATCACTATCTTATAAAAGTGGCAAAGAGGCATAGAGAAAATGTAATTACTTCAATGAGCAAAGTAGATATTGCAATCACTAATAATAAAGAAACCAGAACTGAATTTGTCCTAGGAACAAGAATGGAATCTTTTTCATCATGAATTAAAAGAAAGATAGTATTGTCTTGCAATGTCAGTGCCTTTTGTTTTAGTGACACTGAAGGAATTTACCAGCAACTGTTCAGAGTAAATAACTGGACATGTGCAAAAGGACAGTGCAAAAGGAGCCCCCAGACTTTCTCATTTATGAGTCAAATAACTGTATGATATTTCAGATTTTAACCAATATCCTTCATGGAAATCAGAGAGATGCCATACTATTAGCTTTTTTTGTTGTTGTTGTTGGATCAAGTATTAGGAAATGAAGTAAGGCATTTATTGGATTGATTTGATTTACAGGTTGAGTATCCCCTATCTGAAATGCATGGAACCAGTAATGTTTTGGATTATGATGATGATGATGCATTTTGGAATAGCTATATTTGCATATATGTACATAACAAGATCTCATTGATGGGACCCAAATCTAAACACAAAATCCATTTATGTCTCATATATACCTTATAAACATATCTGAAGGTAATTTTATACAATATTTTTAAAATTGTGTGCATGAAATAAAATTTCTGTACATTGAAAGATCAGAAAGCAAAGGTGTCATTATCTTAGCCACTCATGAAAAAAGTTTTTTGTTTTGTTTTTTTTAAATAAAAAAGTATTTTGAATTTCAGAATTCTGGATAAGGGAGACTTGACTTGTATATAAATATGCATAATCTGTCTTTTCTGAGCAAACCTAAGCAATAAGTAATGGGCACAATAGACAAAAATAAATACAGTGGCATCACTATGGTTGGTGTCACTTGGTGCGGCGAGGGGAACACAGTGTCAACTGTGTGGAACTCCAAAAGTACTACTGCCCCCCCCCCCCCCCCACTTAATCCAGGATATTTGATACTGTTTTCTCCTCAACTTTTCCTGAAAGAACCACATCAATCTGCATTATTGGCAGTGTGAATAAGCATCCAAATCCATGTGGATCACTCTGCATTGTTCAAAGGAAGGGAA
>CM034709.1:19449871-19461891 GCA_020142125.1 Phrynosoma platyrhinos | reverse complement strand
AAAAAAAATGTGAATGCTCTCCTAAATTCTCCTTTATTCATTTAAAGAGACACTCTGTTTTGACAAATATCCATTCCAAATATAGGGTATTATTTTTTTCTAACTGTGGTAAATACTGATAAAATACAAACTGAAACAAAATTCACACCCATTTATGTGTGTGCCTGTGCATGTGTGTGTAAGGCCACTGGGAAAGGGAGAACAGATGAATCCCAATGCAGTCAAAATGTGGCACGATACAATCTAGGGACTTCTTGAGCTTAATATCTTATTTGCTCTGCTCAGGAAAGTATGAAGGAATAAGGGTCAGCAAAAGAATGAAGGATCCCCTCCCCCAAAAAATATTTGCCTTAAGCAGAAAAACCTCTAACAATCAAGATATAAGCTGGATATTAGGTGTGTTGTATATCACTCCCAAGAAGCAAGACAGTCCTCTTCTCCCAATTGCAATATGTTTGGGGCACTGAAGGATTCTTTCAAAAACAGCATCATTCATTCAGCATATATTACCATACCTGCTGCACATGGTATATCTTGAGTCACCAACAGACAATGTGTAGCCAAAGGCACTGGAAGAAGATGGTGTGAGTTAAACAAACCTCGGTATGAAAACAGCCTTTGTTTTCCCTGGTTTTGCAGAGCCAATTTATATTTCATATCCTTGGCTCTGGAGATAATCATTATGTATTTCTGTACATGGAAGCTGAGCATTTGCACTAGTCAATCAATCAAGCTGCAGTTGTGCAGAGGAGCTGCAGGTTTGCATGGTAACAGGAATGGAGTAAGGACCTGAATGCAAAGCAATTTGGAAATAATCTCTGGTTTCAGTGGTTCAAACTAGACTGCTTTTTTTTTTGACTGCTAATAAATGATCTTATTATGATTTGATGATGATGATGAAGATGATGATTAGTGATCTTAAGGCTGCATCCTATCACCCTACTTGTTTAACCTATATGCTGAAAACATAAGAAAAGCAGAATTAGAATCAGAAAAAGGAGGACTTAAGATAAGAGGAAGTAACATTAATAACCTAAGATATGCAGACGATACCATAATATTAGCAGAAGATGTTCAGGAATTGAACAGTTAATAAAAAAGGCCAAAGATGAAAGTGCAAAGGCAGGTATGATGCTGAACACAAAGAAAACAAAAATAATGACCACAGAAGAAATACACAAATTCAATCTAGACAATGAGGAAATTGAAAAAGTTAAAGAATTCCCATATCTAGGGTCAAACATTGACCAGAATGGAGACTGCAGTCAAGAAATAAGAAGAAGACTAGGAATATGAAGGGCAGCTGTAAAGAATTGGAAAAGATACTGAAGAACAAAGACATACAACTGAGCACTAAAGTTAGAATCGTTCAGGCCATTGTATTCCAAATACCATATATGGATGCCAGGGCTGGACAGTGAAGGAAGCAGACAGAAAGAAAATCAACTCATTTGAAATGTGGTGCAGGAGAAGAGTACTTAGGATAATGTGGATAGCCAATAAGACAAACAAATGGGCTCTTGAACAGATCAGACCAGGTCGCTCCTTGGAAGCAAAGATGATCAAGTTGAGACTATCATACTTTGGTCATATAATGAGAAGGCACAGATTACTAGAAAAAACAATAATGCTAGGAAAGGTAGAGGGTTGAAGAAAGAGAGGAAGACCACAAACCAGATGGATAAACTCGATCAGGGGGGTTATGGGCAAGGGCCTGCAGGATCTGGGCAAGACTGCAGTGGAAGATAGGGATTCTTGGATATGTCTTATCCACAGGGTTTCCATGAGTTGGAACCAGAAGTAATATTGAAGAAAAGGAGATTTGTCCTCTATAGATTTTTCTGAACCCCCTTTAAAACCATGTACAAAGGTGATCATTAGTACGTAACATGGTAGTAACTGTGACCTATCTGTAGAAATATTTTCTTATGTTTCTTATGACTTTACCATCATTTACATTGATTGGATGACTCAAATGTCTATCACAATATGGATTTGGCTCCTACCATGGGTTTTGAGATGTTTTTCCTAATGATCTTTGCCATGGAATAATACACTTTTATACACCACTATCATGTCTACATTTTTACTTTTTTCTCTCTTAAAAGCTACAACTATTCTAGTCCTCAAGGGAAAAATTTTTCAGCCCCAGTTTGGTTTCCCTTTTTTCTACTTTCTCTACTTCTACAGTATTCTTTATCCATAACTGCTGACCTAAACTTTATGTACTTTTATGATATTGGGATTTATTTACTTTTTTTATTCCTTTCCTAATGATCTCTTTCAAGGAATTTGCCACTGTAACCCACCCTTACCATGGATATTAGTGTTCAGTGTGATTCAGAGTCCATGTTGGTTAGGATAGTTCCTCCCTTAAACCAATAATGCCATGTTGATGACATATGATCTTGAGCTATTGGTCTAACTGACATAACATTCACTCTGCTAAGATGTCATTGTTTGAATTGCTAGATCATCCAGGATTATCAGGTTTATAGATTTCAGAATAGGGGAAAAAACAGCATACGGGGAGAATCCACTCTGGATTTTAGCCAGAAGTGGAAAGTACCAAGGTTTTGAGTCATATCCTTAAAATTTTTTGAAACATACTGGATATCTCCTTTAACATTTAGAGTAAAACCTGGTGTGGCATCACTGACACAGGAGCAGCCAGCCACCAGGTGAGGGGGAAATGAAAGGTACTTTTACCAAAGGAAGACATCAAAACACTAGAAGAATCCATTAGTGTCTTAGGAGATGCATATGGTGTAGTATTGCCAAATTAAACTCAAGTCATAGTATTTTCATTAGGCCCACCCTTACAACTCAAGGTTCATTTAACTATATCCTTGGTTTATGGCTCATAATTTTGAAATCAACTTGAATTTAGCAAGGCAAATTTGAAAGAAGGGGCCCTGTCCTCCCCCCACCTAGCACTTCTTCTTGTCTCTGCTCCCTTAGGCTTGTTTTTATCCCAAGGTTTTGAACAATCCTAATGAGCCATTAAGAAGCTGCCAATTACCTATGCAAATGAACAGTGCAGACTGGCAGCGGGTTGCTGAAAGTAAAAGTCTGCTACCTTAAAAGTGGCTGAGATAAATCACATCAGCTCAGTGAGATGCCTATACCCTAGGGCCCTCTCTCACATGTACAGTTTAGAAATGCTAGGATGGTTTATGTGTTTTTCATGCTATTTGAAAAGTGGTGATGGGAAACTTTGGAGAGACTACTAGCAGCATTTGTACAGTATCTTGAACTCCCTCTGAGCTCACAGATCTGCTAAGGTGAGCCAGTCGAGGCAGTTTATAAACTAGTATTTTCTGCAAAAAGTTTATCACTTCCAAATTCAAGCTTCAGTGGACCCACATCCCAAATTATGCTGGAAGCAAAATTCAAAATATATCCTAATGTTCTTCTACAGGTGAAACAGGATTTGAAAAAGTGAGAGAAATCAGTGAGTCCATTATCCTATCTGGCCATATATTTACCCTGGATTACACGCTGTCAATGTGTGTGCGTGTTTGTAATTCTGGCACACCTAGTGCTGCCAGAATAGGGCACACCTCAACTCAGCTGGTGCCAGGGATGTAGTCTTATGAAGATCTGGAATCCTGGCAATTGAGACTTCCTTTAAAAACCTGAACTGATCTCTCATCTGAGCCTCCACATTGTCCTGAGATTTCACAAGATCATCAGTGATGTTGTGGGATTTCACAAAACACCAGCAGGTCTTATATATCAGCAGAGATGCCAACACATGCATGGTCATTCCCTGAATGATTGACTATTCAAACAGTTCTACAAAGGGAGAAAATTATTAGCCCCCTCTCTCTAGCACATTTTCCCAAATGCTTCTAACCAGCAGTACATAGCACAAGGATTCATGCCTATAAGGTGTCTTTGAATAGTTAGGTTTTTCCAGGTTGGGAGGACTTAGTGGGTGAGAGTGTCTGCCTTCTCGGGGCATTTGTGGGTTGCTATGGGACACGTACTTCTACCCTGTCTATGTGAAGGGTGCCTCAGGATTTGAAAGGCCAAGTGCTCTATTTTTTAGGAGGAGAACTGGAATAGGGCCAATGCTCTTTGGTCTTTACAGTCCAGCCCACTGTCAACACTAGGGACGTTATCACACGGGGCCCAATCCAAACAAAATCCACACAAAATCCTGCCCGAAACTGGATTATTGGCCCGTGTTTTCACATGACGTCACACAGAACCCAGACAGAAAGTGGACAGAAAATGGACAGAAATGCGATCTTTTGAAATTCGGTTTCCTGAGGAAATGCAATTGCATGATGAGGGTGATTACGCATTTACCGTAAATGTGATAACCCAATACGTATTAGGGAGCATTTCCCCATCATTATCCATGGTTCCAGCGAGCATTCCTCTATCTGTGCATGTGCAAGAGGCTCATTTCTACTACATTTACGGGTTTTTTTCTCTTGTGTGTGGACGTTCGATACACTTACTGTTATTTTGCAATGAAGGTAATGATGTTTGCGGAAACAAGGTTTATTTCCCGTTTATTTTCGGGATGCCTCGTTTCCACTTTATTTTCAGTTTCTGGGCCACGTGTGATAACATCCTAGGATAGAGGCATCTAGACTCAAAGCATTCTGCCTCTGATAGGCATTCTTTCCCCTGTTGGTTTCTCCATAAGTTCTAGGATCAGGCAGTGGGTGGCCAAGTCCACAGAGAAAGCACTTTCACAGCCAGAGCCTTTGGAAAGTCTAGAGCAGGGGTAGGCAACATTTTCCCTTTAAGGGCCGAAGGACTTCAGCTCCCAGAAGCCTCAGCCATGTTGGCCAATAGTCCCATGTTATCCAATAGCTCCTGGGATTCTGGGAGCTGAAGTCCCTCGGCCCTTAAAGGGGAAAGGTTGCCTACCCCTGGTCTAGATAGGGAAACAGTGGAGGTAGCAGATGTTCAGCATCAGGCTGATGTCTGACCTTGGACCTTTTTAGTATTATAAGATAGGTGACACCTCTACTCTACTATCTCTCAGCCAACACTCTCTGGCAGCAAGAGAGGGGACCAGTCTCTGTCAGGGGGCTGAAACACCTAAAGACCATTTTCACCCCTAATCCCTCCAAGAACTGCATTCCCTGCACAAGGGTGGCATCAAGTGTTTTCCCCCCTGAAATCAGCATCCCATACACTGTTGTAGAAGCCTCATACAGATGCAGACCTCAGATCTGAGGATGGGGACAATGACTGTCCTGGTTGAAAGGCTTATAGGTGAAGGTCTTCAATTAAAGTGAAAATAACAACTAATCTTCCACATATCTTCCCAAAATTTAGTGGACATTTTTTTAAGGATCTCCATAATATTTATTTTCCTTTAGAAAACCCAGAATGCAAACATTAACAACTTTATTCAAGTTGCTTTGCTCGTTCATTGACAATATGCAGCCCTCAATCTTCTTTATAATTATCATCTTTCTCCCAGTTTGGACCAGTGTGGCAACATAAGCAGCGGTAGCCAAGTCTGCTTGCTTCTAAATAAGAGTACATATGAATTAAACAAGGCTCTATTAAGACACACACATAGCCTTAGGATGCTGTATAATCAATTCTGCTGCCTTGCAATTAATCATAATAATATTCAAAATTCTATTTTCCTTTAATATTAAATCCATGAAGCATGGATTTGGTAGCTGAAAGAAATGATGAGGAATACAAGACAAGCAATAGTCCTAGAAACCATCAGTCATTAATTATTATTTTTTGTTTCATATAGTGATGAATCTTTAAGGCTTCACTCAGTCATGCAATACTATAATTAGCTAGCATGACCTACTCCATGATATATTAAGGTCCTTTTCTGAGACCCTTTCTACATCCAGATGAGATCTGATGGAGGATAGCAGAAAGAGAGGGCATTATTTGCAATGGCACCTCTCTGTGGTCTTTTCAGCATCAGCAGAAGACCTTATTTAGTCAGCTCTTTTCAGTCTTAAAAATTTCAGTCTGAATATTTTGGTTGTTCTTTAGATTTTCCATACATAGGGATGGTGACAATAGTGGTGATGATTTACATTTCTTGGACATCTTTGTTGTTTGTTGTTCTGCATACTTCACCAGCCCTCTCTCTCCTTTGCAATATTCTGACAAATTGAAAGTCCCTTTATGATGGAGAGATGGATTGTCCTCATTAAATCAGTCCTGGCTCATCAAAGCCTAGTCAAGTGACATTTAGTCAATCTCTCGTGAACTAATACAGGATAGTTCTGCAACTGTACATTTCTAAGGGCTTTGTCCAGTCAACTTCAATATTCCAGACAACAACACTTCTGCTGCTTCCCTTGAGATGAGCAGTCTTTCATTCCTGTATAAGGATTGGCATGCAGGTTATCAGTGGAAATGTCAAAAAATGCTGAATCGTTTTAGAGCAAGCTGGTTCCTAACTTTTAAGCTGAGGATATACGTTATTGGATCTGATTTACCTGAGATATGGGGTGAGTGAAAAGCATTTACCCGCAAAGTGCTCTGCATGAAACATAGGATGCAGCAAATATATTGAGTCAGACAGTTGACCCAACTAATCTAGCCTTATGTACTTCAGGGATGGGCAATGTTTTTGGTTTGGGGATTAGTAACCACCAGTGGATAAGAAGAAAATCACCTCATTAGAGATGTAGTACTGGAGAAAAGTGCTCAAGATACCATGGACAGCCAAAAAAAGATTAACAAGTAAGTCCTTGAACAGATCAAGCCCGAACTCTCCCTGGAAGACAAGATGATCAAACTGAGGTTGTCGACTTTGACTACCATGTTGTTGTACACATGTGGCCCACACTATCTCCACTCACTGGCAAGAGCTCTCTGAGGTTCCACCTCAAGATATTTGTTATCATCTGCTGCTTTTAACTAGAAATGTCAGGGACAGAACCTGGAACTTTCTATATGTATTCTATCATTCTCTCTCCAAAAGGAATGGTGTCTAATTTCTTAACCTGTGTGCTAGTCTTACTACTGGAAATAGGAACATGTGCAACATCTACCTTTGCACTGAGCAATAGGAAGACTCTGGATGGGTGAGATATGGTAGAAGCCCTTGGAAAAAGACAATCTGGGCTGCATCTGTGCTGCAGAAATAATGTAGTTTGACATGGCTTTAAATGTCATGGATCAATGCTATGGAATTCTAGGATTTGTAATTTGCTGTGGCATGAAAGTTCTCTGACAGAGAAGGCTAAACATCTCACAAAACTACAAATTTCAGAATTCTATATCACAGAGCCATGGCAGTTAAAGTGGTGTCAGACTGCATTATTTCTGCAGCGCAGATGCAGCTTCTGTTTCCTTACTCAACTGAACAATGCCAGGTGATTTACCGTCCAAAATAGTAGACAGCTAGAAAGCAACCTGAAGAATACTGGATTATCCCCCAAACTTTAAGAAACATCTTCACTACTAGTCATGAAAAGGAGATCAAAAAAGGAATCAAATTGTTCTTCTTCATAAGGGATTTGCCTAGCCAAGGTGTCACTACTGAGATGTCCCCAATTTCTGTAGCAACTGGATGTCATTTCTATGGTGAAAGGACACAGAAGATAGCATTTCAGATGATGTGATGCTTATTTGAGCACTGGAAGTCCTTAACACAGCTTTGTTTTAGTCTGTAAGTGTCTCCAAGTCTTTGTTGTTGTGTTCCAAGTTGTTTCTGACCTGGTGACTCTAAGGTCTGTCATGGTATTTCCCTGAGGATGAGTGTGTGACTCATCCCAGTGGTTTCTATGACCAAGTGGGGAATTGAACCCTCATCTCCAGAGTCTTAGTCCTATGCTAAAACCAATACACCATGCTGGCTCTCCAAGTCAATGGACAATGCTTATGGACAGAAACATTATTGGGTTAGAAAATCCCTAACCTGAGGTAGGTCCATTCATTCCCACCCATGGCAAAGGCACTGATCATTTGAGAAGGTACTATGCTGCTTTGCTGTTGGTTGCCATATTCATACATAACAGTTTATAATTGGCAAAATATCCTAGAATATATCTAATGGCAATAGTCAGACACTGAGATGTACATCAATTTTACGTGTGTTTAATTTTGCCTCAGGAACTCCTTGACAGAATATAACTCCAAACTAGCATTCTGCTAATGCTAATAGCCTGTAATGGGGCTTCACTTTAGATAAACGAAAAGGGATGAACAAGAAGAACAAAGAGGAGATAAATGCCAATAGATGTCTGAGCAGTAAAGGCCATTAGGAGAACAATGAGCCAAGAAAAGCATACAAGTGTTCACTTCTTATATCCCCTACACTACTATTTCCTTCTCTTCCTGAAAGCAAGGACAGAAGGGAGGGAGGCCAAAACCTCCAAGCCCCCAAAGGAATCATTTCGCTCAAATCATCCACCAGGTGGGATGCAACTGAAAGCTTTTGCCGTAAGACTTTGATTAGCCCCTGGTTAGCTGGATGACTTAACCAGCTAAACTTTCCCAGATGTGTCTGTGGGCACTCTCTTTCTCCATTAAAGGTTAGCCACAAATGGATGCTGGAAGGAGACAAAGAGCAGGAGAAAGGAAAGAGACACTAATTTCAACTGTGCCTGATGGAATGAGCGGTGCCATGGCCCTTATGGCTGCAAAGAGGGGAGTAATTTCATGGCAGACAACATCTTTGTAAAGTCATAGATTTCCTAAATGACTCTAGGTCAGAACCCCTCTTGGAGCCTTATCTTCTTGCATTCCATTTATTGACTCTAGAGGAATTATTTTAGAGTGTGACAGACAGCCAACCAACTTTCCCTTCAATTCTTATCTAGACTATGAATGATATGTGAACCGCACTTGGGGATGGGGAAAAAAATCTCTTAATTTCACTTTTCTCCCTGCATTCATATTTTTAACCCTTCAATACTTCCTCTTCCCTAAATGAAGATATTTGCTATAGTTGTTAAATACTTCAATATCAAACTAGGGGCAAAATATCTTCCAATTTGTCACTGCCCAAATTCAAAATGTTTAGCTATTCTCAGTATGGATTGGAACATGTACAGATATTAAAGGTGAGGAACCTCTCAAAAAAGAAGAGGAAAAAGAGTAAGAAGAAGAGGAGGAGGAGAGCTTTGGTCTTGGTTTTACTCTGAACTATAGAGCCATAGAGAATGCAACTCAGTTTGGCTTTAGCCAAGCTATGCATTTGGGGGACAGCATTCAATATCTTGGATACTTCCTTTAAAGTTTAGAATAAAACCCAGAGTAGATTCACCATGCAGTGAAATAGAAGCCACAGGAATCATGTACTCAGTAGAAAAACATAGATATTTCCTTTATAATGCAGATTTTAATCATTGGTCAGAATCTTGTTAGTATGTTATACATGTGTAATTTATCCCATGGAAGTGGCTGCACACTTTTTTGTCTGATGTGAAACATCTGTATTCAGTTGTGGAAAAAAGAGTTGCACATGCAATGCAATATAGATGTGCATGTGATGCACAAGTGGATGTGCATGCTGATATGCCATTATATTGCTCATTTGGGTGTGCAGTCAATTATGCCATTCAGCACAAGTGTTGCATAGCATAATGTGTGACTCCACAAGCAGAGATTTACAATGCACAACACCAGTGTAGGGTCTTGGCTGTTACTGGACTTGAATGTGCAGGTAGCTTCATTGCTTGCCATCTTGTGCATCCAGTTTCCTGTTTTCTTGCCTTTCCATTCCATATTCTCAAAATTGCTACCTGTTCAGGACACTGGCAGTGTTTGTCATTCTCTTATAAAGCTCTAAACTGTTTTATGCACTGTACTGAGATTAAAAGAGAACCATAAGGTATTGAACATGTTACAAATAGGGATGGTGGATGGGAAAGGAAAAGAAAGCAACCAAATTTCTATGCTGGCTCATGAAGTCAAGAACAAGAAAAACACCAACTTTCACAAGTCCCATGGGATTTCTTTATCTCTTCTCATGGCAGGGGCAACTTCACACTATGGTCATATTACTTGAAAGCCATTCACAGCATGAAGAATCTCTGCACTAGCATCAACAACTACCTGGAATGTTAATCTTGGCCTGTCGCCTACCAACCTTTTTGCTAATAATTCATTTTGCCATTCCATAGCTTTCATGAGACATTGTTACAAAGCAGACAGTTTGTTATAAAGCAGATTATTAACAGTGGTGGGCCATATTGTTGTTTTTTTCCTGTGAAGGATAACCTGCAGTTTTGCCTTTTCAGATCCAGATTATAGACCAAATAAAAAATAACAACAACAGTACTTTCTTTGTTATGATCCCTATGGTGGTAGTTGTCTTTTAACATAAGCAAAAAACAGAAGTCAACTATGGGCAATCTCACATTAAATCAGGACTGGGGCATGTGTAATTTTTCCAGTCTTTTTGAACTTCATTTTCCACCAGACCTAAGCAACACTGTGAAGTGTAGGGAAAGATGGGATATCTAGTAACCTAGTAACTCTAGGAGATGTACATAACTTTTTGTGTAGGGTCTTGAAACCAAATGCTATCAGGAACAGTTACAAGAGGTGCTGGACCAATTTTTGGACACAGTTAGATACCTTTAATGTCTTAAATAAAATCTGGAATGACTTTTTGCACTATTGTCAGCAAGTGCTGCTATCTCTAGCAGGAGCTGATCCAGAATTTTAGCCAGCCAGCCTTGCCATCTTTCAATATACTATAAATTGTAAGGGATCCAAGCAAGCCAGTTTACTCCAACACATTTTCCTGAGTATGGTAATACCTTCCTCTTGGTTCTCACTGTCCCCTGTTCAGCCTCCAGTCTTTTTTGGCACTCAGTCACATCAACTGGATTTTCTCAGGCATGATTGATCAGTCATGTTCAACAGTAGGGATGGTCAAGCCTACCAATCTTAAATTATTCTCCATTTTAATGTTGTGAATTTGAATAGGTGTTAATAAAAAAAAATGAGCTGCCACTCATTGCTAGGGTAAAACTCTTCATTTCACTTCTAACATTGAAATGTTGTCAATTCTGGTAAATTCTGATCAAGTACAAGCTGTAACAAAATTCTTGTCCATGCCTAGGGATGGGTGAATCTCTCAATTCCACTTTCTCGCACATTCAAATGTTACAGATTAATTTAATTTTTTAAAAGCCCCAGTAATATGAAATGCTCACTTATCATTATTCAGACACAGAAGATCTTTAAAGATTAGTAGCTGTTAGACATTAAAATAATAAAAAGGGTGTTACATTGATGCCCAATCAGTGATTTTTGGGGGGGCATCTAGCAGGCTGGTGTGTGATAAAAACCCATTATCTTGAGATAAAGACAATTTCATTTTCTTGTCTAACATACATGTCTAACAGAATTATGGAATTCTGGGAATAATAATAATAATAATAATAATAATTTTTATTTATATTTCCCACCTCTCCCTATGGATTGAGGTGGGATTACATAATAAAATGAATACAATATGCAAAATACAAACAATAAAATAGTAAAATCAAATAACAGTAATAAAATTATAAGAGCATAAAATATAATCTAATAAGATAAATAAAAATAGAATAAAATAAAATAAAATAGCCAATTGCCATCAGAATCTAGAAATCTAGAAGATCAGATGGATAGGTCTGCTGGAAGAGCTCCGTCTTATGTGCCTTCTTAAAGGCATTTAGCGTAGTAATAAGACAAATCTCTTCCAGTAGGCCATTCCATAACAGGGGACCTGCGGACGTGTACGATCTTTGGGAAGTCGTGCTGAGTCTGGTTCTATGATGTTCTATGATGTTCTAATAAATTCTTCCCAGATGTTCTGAGAGTGTTCATGGGGCTAATAATTTGTTCTGGTACAGTGTCCTCTGACAGAGAAGGCTAAATGTCTCACAAAACTGCAATTCCTGGACTTGAACCATGGTCATTAATGTGGATTATTTTTGCAGTAAGTGAAAAAAGATGCTTTTATCCTGATCCCACAGGGTTCTTCTTTCTACTATGCTGCAACTGATCACAGAACTACTCACTTGTTCTCTCTTCCTCTCCCTCTTTTTTTTTTTTTTTTTTTT
>CM034709.1:19437785-19449801 GCA_020142125.1 Phrynosoma platyrhinos | reverse complement strand
TGTGTGTGTGTGTGTGTCAGAGAGAGAGAGAGAGAGAGAGAGAGAGAGCACATATACACCAACTGCTGCCTCTCTGCTATTATGACACCAGGTAGTAATGTAGCATTTCAAAAGCCTGTAAGAGGTCAACATGTTACAGAAATTATACAGTAGCCAGTGACCTTGTAAGTATAGGGTAATCTGCCATATCATTGCAGGGTAAATTATCTGGGTCGTTCTGTTTGCACCACTACAACCTCATCCAAAAACTGAAACACAGTCCCCAGAGTGGTAATTAATCTCTTAACCTGCTCGACACTTCCTAGCTTGGGCATTTTAATAAACTTTGAGGGGTACACTCTCTCTCTGGAGAGTCAGGGAGCAGTCTCCATTGCAGTCACTACCAAAACCAAGAGGTTGAGCTTATTTAACTGGCTAAAGGCATCTTGTAAAAGCTTGAAGGTACCGGAAGCAGTTCAGTGCAAAATAGTTTAATCATACTGGCTGGCATTCTGTTAGTGACATAGGCATGCATAAGTCATATAGGGTGGATTATTCAACAGATTCCAACAGATGCGTTCTACTGACAGCAGTGGAAGCAGAGTTGTGTACACAGCAACACTGTGCATTTTGGGTGTACTGCCGTAGCACACTGTGCATTCTGGTTGTGCATTTCACATGGCAGTTGCACATGATGGTTGCATGTTACACATAGCACAACAGGACCCACTCATGTGTGTTGACAGTGCTGCTATCCTGCACCTGAACCCTGGTAATGCAGTGGTTAAATGCCAGTACTGCAGCCACTCACTCACAAACTACAAGGTTGTGAGTTCAATCCCAGCCAGGGGCTCAGGGTTGACTCAGCCTTTCATCCTTCCAAGGTCACTAAAATGAGTACCCAGCTTATTGGGGGCAATTATTTTACAGTTATAACACACTTACAGACTGCTCAGTGTGGCATGAAGTGGTATATAAATGAAGCTGCTATTGCTGTTGTAAAGGGGTTAAATACTATTGGTGTGGCATTATCTCCACATGTGCATATTTACACTACATGGAGGGAATAAGGGATTGCAGCCACTGTCTCTTCCTTAAGAGACAAGAAATGAGTGTTAAGTTAAACTGTAGAATAGTAATGTTTGCATTGTATTTGAGTGGTGGAAAGGCCATTTTCAGCTCACAACCTGAAGATACAGGGGAAGTATTGAGTGGTTTCTATAAGATCTCTTGGCTTAGCCAGGTTGGTGGAGAGGCTGAGTCGTTGCAGAGAGTTGTAGCTAAGCAGGTGGAATACCTTCATCTGAGAACCTTAATGGTTCATACCAATAATCTTTGAGAATTCCCAGAGAACAGGAGAAGTCACAGAAGACTGGAGAAAGGCAGATGTTGTCCCCATTTTCAAAAAGGGGATAAAAAGAGGACCCAAACAATTACTATCCAGTCAGCCTGACATCAATATTAAGTGTCCAGCACCACAATTCTAGTAGGATGTTGACAAGCTGAAACGTGTCCAGAGAAGAGCAACCCAAATGGTCTGGTCTGAACCATGTTCTATGAGGAATAGATTAAGGAACTGGCTATGTTTATCCTGGGGAAGAGAAGGTTAAGAGGTGAAATGATAATTATTTTTAAATATTTGAAAGGATGTCATATTGTAGAAAGAGTAATCTTGTTATCTGCTGCTCCAGAGACTAGGACAAAGAGATTCCATCTAAACACAGAACTTCCTGAATATAAGAGCTGTTTGACAGTGGAATACTCTGCCTTGGAGTGTAGTGCAGTATCCTTCTTTGGATGTTTTTTGAACAGTAGCTGGATGGCCATCTGTTGGGAGTACTTTGATTGTGCATTCCTGCATAGCAGGGAATCAGATTGGGTGTCCCTTGTGGGATCTTCAAACTCTATGATTCTCTGAATTAGGGTAGATAATAATGGGCTAGGACCTATCTAGTTCTCTAAACAGACAAACTGCCTGACTTAGTATAAGGTAGTTTCCTATGCTTCTTCTGAGTATGCCCTGGTCTTTTCCTTGACAGATAAGTAGATCTGGAGATGATTCCCTAAAACAACAGCATTAGTTTTTCAGGTGTCAGAGGACTCTTTGTTGTTTTCTCTGCAACAAACTAATGTGATTTCCCCTTTTAAAATTATTAAAAGATAAGAATGTCCTGCTTTTTCCAAGGATCTCAGGCTATTATAAAGCATTTATTTGTGCCATTTTATCCTTGTACCATGCTTATTAAGATGTTGAGCTTTATTATTTTTTAATGAATAAACAAAGATTTGAACTCAGATCCAAGGCATGGGTTGAACACCCTACCCACTATAACAGTTGCCTCTCAAGCACTTTTGTACAGGTCTAGCTTGGATGACTGATATATTTCCATTCACATTAAGTCCACTCATGTTTCCCCAACTGGAGCAGTTAAGGCATATAAAGCAACAACCACTATGATTTTCAGATTATAGTCTAATAAGATCTGCTATTCTTTTTTTACAGAGCATGTAAAAAGCAGGCATTATATAGCTCTTCTGACATTTAAAAGTAAGAGTTTGTGGTCCTTTTCTCAAGCCTGCATGCTACCTACGAATGGCCAGAGTGACCACTCCAGAATTCAAATGGGCACTTATTCTAGAAACATATTTGGTTTTATAAGTGAGTGCCAAGGTAGCAGACCAAATACTAGCTATGTGTCCTATTTAAAAAGTAAAAGTAAAAGAATCTAATTTGTTAAATGCCTTCAGTAAGAATCCCTCCCTTCCTCTAGCCCTGTCACCTCTCTATATAAGAATATCACTGTTCTTTCCTAAATATCAATATATATTGACGAGATTGTCAATATGCTCACCTAGCTTAAAAATTACTGTCTTATTGATGGTAGCTATTAACAGATAGAAAAGCAATTTTACAACTCATCTGAAAAAGAAATCATAAATAGAAATCGACTGAATGATACAGCATTCCAGTATGATACATATTTACTGTCTGAATGATACAGCATCCCAGTTAGCCAAACCTTCAGAGATAACATTCTATAATCAATTAATGAGAAATTCAGGGAGTAACCAGCCTAGAGACCCAAGAAGACCATTGTTGAGACTTGTATGCCTGAGCCTCTGTTTTATGTATGTTTGCGAACCTGGATGTATTGCTTTGATGTTGTACAACTAGTGAGCAAACAACTTTGATGTTGTAATGTTTTTAATTGTTTGAATTGTTTAATTGTTTTTTTAAACTTTGTATTTTTAATGCTTTATACTGTTTACACTTGGACTGTTTTAGATTTGTTAGCCATCTTGAGTTCCTGTATAATAAATTTTGAATTGGATGGAAGGGAATTTTATTGAACAGGAGCTGAAGGAATGAATGGCAATGTCAGCCTCTCCAAATGACTTGCAGTGCAATCCTAGCCCAAAGGTATGCCAGCTATACACCTGGGAATTGAAAAGAGCTTCTTGTGCCAGCTTACCTGATTTTGTGCTGGGCAGAGTTCCTTTATAACTGTTTTCTGCCAGCTCATCTCAGAGATGAAGTGGCAGAGAAATCTGCTGGCTGAAATTTGTTGACAGAACAGCCAGAAAAGAAACAAAGTGAAAAAGAAGCTAATTTTCCAAACCTATCCCGGCACAGACATAGGAAATTATTGCACAGGCTTTTAACCCAACTGCACCCTAATGGGGTGCAGCCAGGAGGCAAGATGTGGGCAGGAATTATTGCATGTACTTTGCCACCAATTCTGCCAGCCAAGTGCAGCTGGACTGCAGCCCAAGTCCCAGGAGCACTCAGAAAGCTGCTTTTCAAAGCCAGGAGCTTTCCAACTTCGAAAAGTGTCTTGTTGAGTGCTCCTGTGACCCGGGCTCCAGACCAGCTGCATTCAGCCAGCAGAATAGATGGCAAATTACATGTGATAATTCCCGCCTGTATCTCACCTCCTGGCTGCACCCTGTTAGGGTGCATTCAGTTAAAAGCCTGTGCGATAATCTCCTCAGAGCAATAGGACCAGCATGAACTTAGGCCAAGGTGAAGGGAATCCTAGGTAATTTCCAAGTAACATCTCTAAACTGAGAGCAAATTTGATTCAGCACAGCTTCAGCTCACCTACTGTGAACCCAGTTGACCCTGAGGCATTTAGGTGAGTTAGGATTGTCTCTTACTCTGTGTTATAAAAGCATTCTTGAAGTTTCCTTCCCATTGTGAAAAGATAGTCTGTCAAAATTTTCATCCTAGTTGCTTCATTTCTATCAAAACTTATTGATATGCAAGCAAGTGTTATCATGGATGATGCCTATGACAGAGAAATTCATACAAAGCCTTAATGGTGTAGTGGTTTGAGCATTGGACTATGACTCTGGAAACCAGGGTTTGAATCCCCACTCAACCATGGAAACCTTCTGAGTGACCATGGACAAGACACACTCTCAACCTCAAAAGAAGGCAAAGGCAAACCTACACTGAACAAATCTTGCTGAGAAACTCCTATGATAGATTTTCCTTAGGGTTGCCATGAACCAGAAATGACTTGAAGGCACTCAACAACAATGTTGCTTCAGCTCAACTTCAGTTCAGGCACAATATGAGAGAAAAGCATTCTTTGCACTGTATTTCACATGAGAAAAAGATATTGGGGAGGTATAATCAGTTGCATTCTTTGTCCATTAATAGTTCCATACTCACTTTTTGGATCCAAACCAACAAGGTTGGGAAAGACCTTGGAGAACTATTTCTAGGTGAAGTCAATAGTTCTGTAGTAGATGGTCCAGTGGTCTGACACCAAGTGACAGCTTCTATTGTTGAGAAACTGAGGTGTAATCTGGAAAGATAGCTGACTGGGGTTTAAAATGTTCTATTTCTGTCTTGTTTACCATGCTGGGAGAGGGTGGTAAAGACACCATATATAAAATTAGAGTTTGGAAAAGTTCAGTTTCGAACTATAACTCCCCCAAATTCCACTCAACTGTCATGGCCACTAGCCATGTTAGCTGCGGGTTTCTGGAAGCAACCATCTCAAACACTAACATTGCCAAGTTCTGTATAAAATGATTTATGTTTTCAAGTAGGGACAGACTGATTGATTTCCTTCCTTCCTTCCTTCCTTCCTTCCTTCCTTCCTTCCTTCCTTCCTTCCTTCCTTCCTTCCTTCCTCATTTTTCCTTTTTTGTTTAACATTGGAATCTCTGTACTTGACATCATTGCCATTGTTGCTGTGTACTTTTTAGTAACTTCCAACTTATGGTGATACTAAGGTGACCCTTTCATATCCCCCCCCAAGACTTGTTGGGGGGGGTTACTCTTGCCTTCTGTTGAGGCTCAGAGCATGTGACTTGCCCAAGGTCACCCAACTGGTTCCCATGACCAATCAGGGATTTGAACCTTGGTTTTGTAGAAGCCCAATGCAAAACTCAAAGCTTGACATCATGGCTCTATAGATTTAGTGACTCATACAAAAGATAAAACAGCATGGAATATCCTTTTCATTCCTCCCCCATGGTGGCTTCATTCCTTTAACTGCTATTATCCCAGTGTGTTAACATTCATTAATTGCTATATTATTAAATGGTACTGGATGCGCTAAAGGATTTTTTAAAGCGGTATATTTTATAGACTTGGAGAAAGAACTTATGTTTAAAAAGGAAAAGAAAAGGTTGAATTATAACAGAGAGGAGGCATGAAACAAGGGAACTAGAAGTTGTTAGCTGGGTGTTTCTTTAAGAGAAGAAACTTTATGTTTCTTTATGTTTACAAAGAAACAGGTTCTAGAACAAGAAGGAAAACCAATTGCTGATTTTGCAACAGAAAATGGAACTTAGGCTGCATCTACACTACTGAAATAATGTACTTTGGCACCACTTTAATTGCCATGGCTCAATGCTACAGAATTCTGGGATTTGTACTTTTTTGAGATATCTAACCTTCTCTGTCTGAGAGATTTGGTACACCAGCAGACTACAAATCCCAGAATTCCATAGCATTGAGCCATGTCAGCTAAAGTGATGTCAAACTGCATTATTTCTTCAGAACCTATGTTCCATGCTGGAGAGCCAGCTTGTTACAGTATTTTAGTCACAGGGATAGGACAGAGTGTATCTACACTGTAGAAATAATTCAGTTTGACACCACTTTAAGTTCTGTAGCTCCATCTTGTGGAATCCTGAGATGTGTAGTTGCTGGACTTGCCTGGTAGCTTTGGTGGAAAAATCCTTGTGATAGGACACGTCTGCCTCTCGAATTAGACTTCAATTCAAAAGAGGTAAGGTGGGTTATTTCAGTGGTGGGATAATCTCCTAGGACACTGAGGGACCAGGGTTCAAATCCCAGCTCTGCCATGTAAACCCTTTGGATGATCTTGGGCAAATCATACTCTCTCATCCTCAGAGGATGGCAATGGCAAACCCCCTCTGAAGAAACGTGCCAAGAAAACCCTATGATAGGTTCACCTTAGGGTCACCATAAACTGGAAATGACTTGAAGGCATACAACAACAACAACAACAAATTTAAAAACAAATTCCTAGCTCAGAATCCATTACTTTTAAGTTTGGGTTAGCAATAGTAAGCAATAGCAAGTACATTTCTATACCACTTATCAGTGCACTTAAGCTCTCTCTAAGCAGTTTACAACGTGTAAGCCAATACTCCCAATAAGCTGGGTACTCATTTTAGCAAACTTGGAAGGATGCAAGCTTGAGTCAAGCCTGAGCCTCTTGGCTGGTATTGAACTCACAACCTTATGGTTTGTGAGTGAATGGCTGCAGTACAGACATTTAACCACTGTGCCACCAGGACAACAGTGTATGTGTGTGTGTGTGTGTTTTTCACCAGACTCCTTATGGGGTTTTTCCAGTTTCTTCAGTTGATCTATCCATCCATCCTACAAGCCTGACATCTTCCCACTCTGGCTGTAAGGCTGCAAGATATTATTTGGATAGGAATATTGAGCCCAGGATTGGCTATTACGAGTGGTAAATACTGCTTGAGTTCTTGAGAAGGCAGAGACCAAGGCGTACAAGAGAACATAGGAAAGGAGAGAGGATGGGAATGGGCAGTTGTTCAAAGGAATAGGGATGGGGGAGAGTACAGTCCAGGCAGAGGAATCCAAAAGGGCATGGAAGCCTTGGCAGAGAGAAGCGCTGCAGTGATAAAGGTGTAAAATACCACCACATTTCTGGCTGCAGTACTCTAATTTAAATAAAAAGACATAGGTTATAATAGTATCACCTCCTGCTCTTTTTCTTCTTCTTTTTAAAATATAAATGTGGGGAAATTTAGCAGGTTGCTAAAGTGCTTCCTTATTATCATCTTATAGTAGGTAATGCAATCTGCTCAATATACTTAGTCTGTAGCATGCTTGGTAGAATTGCTCATCCATGCCCACCATGATTTCAATCAAACAACTCCCCCCACTGGAGTCAAAATCCACTCACTGTTGTAGCTGCCATTGCTGCTAGTCTCTGGTGCTGCCACGTTGTGCTGAAATAACCCTTCGGATGCGGCACTTCCTGACAGTGAATGGGTGAAGAAAAGGGAAAAGGGGAGGAAGGAGGAAAACAATAGACAAGAGCAGGGAGGGAGGATGGGGGGGTATGTGAAGGTATGAAGCAGGGGACAAGAAGGGAAAGGGTGTGTCTTAAACTGCATCATATGTCTTTTCACTAGCTGCAACATTCCAAGAGCTTCAAGCATTTTATTTTTCAGGTTTGCAAATAAGCAGTAGCAAGGATGACTATGGTGAAGCAACCACAAGGTTTCTGTTTCCCTTTTGTAAGAGGGTCATGTGGCACATACTCACAATGCAGAGATTCACAGGCTGGGCAGCCAATAAAGTTTTGATAGATATATTTGCAATATTTTTGTAGATATGGGCCAAAACCTTGCATCATCAATATAATTACAATAATGGAGCTTGGTTGTTGTAATTATTTCTGATGTTGCCAGCCCACCACCACCAATAGGCCGTCAATATCTGTTGGGGTTTCCAGGACCCCATGTAGACAACAAAATCTGTGGATGTTCAAGTCCCATTAAGTACAATGGAAGATGTCCCTTATATAAAATAGCAAAATCAAGGTTTGCTTTTTGCAATTTATAAATTTTTGGAATAATTTCAAGCCATGGATGCTTGAATCTGTGGCTATCAAGGGCCAACTGAATCATTGAAGCTTGCCAGTACCCCAACCAAAACATTTCCAAAGTAATGGAGATGAAGGCACTGGGAAGTTACCTTTTCACCACTCTCCCAGTCACAGGTAAATCAAGAACAGGAAGATGGAGAGACCCTCAGGGTGCTGGAACAACTGCTTGTTCTAAAGCCAACCATGATTAGGAGAGTGCTGCAGACATCATCTCATAATACCCCAATCTCCAGAACCTTAGAAATGGGAATCCTCAGTTGTTGCAGGTCCAGCTTATGAGCCTATTACTGCTGAAAAGGATGCCATCCAGTATCTAGAACAGTGGCTTTCCCACTGCCATAGCCAGTCTGTCGATACTGTCCTGAAGATATATCTGCAATGCAGAAATAAAGCAGTTTGATACCACTTTGACCACACTGTGGAATCCTGGGATTTTTCTTGTTCAAACAGTGTCAAACTGCATTATTTCTGCAATGGAAGATTCTTTTAATCTATTGTGTTACTGATGCAAACATGTGCATTCTTCCATGACATTAAAAAGAACACATACAAAAGGTGCTTAATGCACTCTATATATGGTTGCATCAAGATTGTTTTTTGAAGCACTCCCTCTGTGCATGCATGTGCATCACTGGAAAGAGAAAGATACAAAGAAACTTAAAATCTACTCAAATGGTGTATGAACAATCATCAATTAAAAACTTAGATATCCAAAAAATCACTTCCACTCACACACACACACCCTCCAAACAATAGAGCTTTTCGAATCATTCTGGAAACAAGACTGAGTAGCTGAAAACTTGAAAGGTTCAAGAATTTCCAATTAGAAGAATTCCATAAGTATCCGTAATTGTTATCTTTCCAATCTCCTATCCTTCTGATGTCTCTTCTCCTTGGTGAAATGTAGGCTGCATCCACACTGCAGAAATAATGTAACTGGAGACTACTTTAAATGCTATGACTCAATGTTATGGAATTCTGTGGATGGTAGTTTGTTTTGATACCAGAGGTCTCGAATAGAGAAGGCTAAATGTCTCACAAAACTACAAATCCAAGAATTCCATAGCACTGAGCCATATTAGTAAGGCATGGTGCTAAGATAATGCTGGAATGGAAGCAAACTTGAGCCAAGCCTGCTTAAGATCTTTCTTGGGAAAGAATCTGGTTCATTCTTGGGAAAGAATCTGATTCCAACAACATAGAAGAGGAAAGGTATGAGACAGTGAGAAGAAATGTGTTTATTAATTATAACAAATGAGAATTAAGCCTGACTGAACTTTGAAACTCTGTGCAGTTTTATTAGGCAATTTTAATGCTCACTGGTTATCTCTGACAATGAATGTCACTAGACTAGATCTATAGTTTCTCAATAAAGGCTTTCTGAGTTTTAACCACTGAAGCCTGATTTTCTGAACTTGGCATCTTGCTGGACTTGACAGTATGGTGGGTCATTCTGGGAATTTTGAATGATAGTCAGGTCAGCTACCTGACTCGAGCACCAGGATGAAACAAGATGAAAGAAGAAAAAAAGGAAGGAAGGAAGGAAGGAAGGAAGGAAGGAAGGAAGGAAGGAAGGAAGGAAGGAAGGAAGGAAGGAAGGAAGGAAGGAAAGTGTTTTAGGTTACTGGGTCTAGCAGCTGCCCAAAAATACTAGCTAATTGCTTCAATCAGATCATACAGGTAACTACTATCAAACAATGATGATGCAGGGCAGAAATGGGAACCATAAGGCCCTCCAGATGTTGTTGGACTGCAGTTCCCATCACACATAATCATCACAGTTGATGGTGAGGGATGAGGGGAGCTGCAGTCCACAAGCAGCTAGAAGGCCACTTATTTCCAATTCCTGATATTCTTATTGGCAGCTGGAAAATCAAGTGTAGATAGGGAAAGTCATTATTGTTGTAGTTGAAGAATCTCCCTTGCAATAAAAAGTTACTGATTGTCTGCTGTAAGAATCCCACCACCAGTAATGGACAAACAGTATTTTGCACATCATGCACAAACAAACAAACCCCCATCAAGAAAAGCAATCAAAAAAGGGACAGTGGGGAGGAAGTAAATGTAATAAAGAATAATGCTAATCTCATCTAATGTACTGGGATGAAAGACTGATCTTCCTCTGCTGTATGTCCCCATGCAAATAACTTAGAGAGACGGCAATTCAATGTTGATTTACAGCCCACTTTGAGTAAATATGAAGAAACGACCATAGCTTCTGACTAAATAAAAAGCCAATGATCTCATACATTTTCCTTGTATAGACAAAGCAGAGAAAAAAGAAGGGCCATGAAGAAATAATTTTTTTCCTGGCTGTTGTACAAGTCTAGAGGGGAAAGCTTTAAGGTACAGTGGGCCCTTGGTATCTGCTGGGGTTTGATTCCAGGACCAAAATCCATGGATGCTCATCCCATTATATACAACAACATAGTAAAATAGTGTCCCGTATATAAAATAGCAAATCAGGTTTGCTTTTGAAAAATTTTTTTAAAAAATATTTTTAAGCTGTGGATGATTGCATCTATGGATGCAGAATCCATGGACATGGAGGGTGACTGTATTTGAAATGACTGCAAAGAATTACAGGTGGGTGACAGAAATATATTTTAGATTAATTACTGTTTTTGCATACTGAACTTTCAGTTTTTAAAATTATGTGTTATATATTTATCCCATTCTTCCTGTGAGGAACTCAAGGAGGAACATCAGGTCTTCTCCCCCTTTCTATCCTCACCAATAATCATATAAGGTAGGTTAAACTGGGAGCAAATGATTAGCCCATGGTTACTCAGTGAATATCTTGGCTAAATGGGCATGCAACCCAGCCTACCTGGTCCTCCTAGTCCACCAAAAGTTGAAAGACTTTAGGCTTGCAGGATCCCTACTTTATGAATTAACCCCCCAAATCTACCAATCTCAGCCATGTGTAAAATAGTGGATGAGGCAATCAAAATAGGGTGCATCTGAGCACATCCTTAGCTCAGAATTTTAGGTCCAGTAACAGAACCAAGTTCACATTGAGGCTAAACAGACGGCCCCTAAGGGATGGCGTCCCTTTCCTTGCTGAACTGGGGCTGTAGCAACCACACATCACAGCCCCAATCCAGAGGTTTGCCACTCTAAAAAAGAGCTGGCAAATGCTGCTCCTTCTTAGAGACAAAAAAGCTGCCCTTGCTGTGGTGGCTTTTCAGCACTCCTTTGGCACAGCTTGCATGAATACTGTGCCAAGGGAGTGCCCTAATGCTTCCTGCCATGCAGTGGGGTGCATGGCATGATGGCAGCATCAGGGTGGAGTCGGGGTGGCTGGGGTGAAGTCGCCATGCCCCCACTCCACACCCAGTCTGGCCCTTGTAACCGGTCTGTACAGGGTCATTATCTTCCAAAGAAAAAATCACTTCTGATTATTCCCTCAAATATGACAGAGTACAAAACTACTTTTTGTTGTTGCTATCAAATTGACTTTGACTTATGACAACACTACAAATAAGAGACCTCCAAGATCATCATTTTCCCTCCTGCTCAGGTCTTGTCTATCTTTTCCTATTACTTTCTACTTTACCAAACATTATCATCTTTTCCAGTGAGTTACTTTGTTTCATGATGTGTCCAAAAAACAGCCTCAGTCAACTCTACTGCTCTCATCTACTCTAGTCTGATTTAATTTCTGCCCACTCCATGCCATACCACGCAGTCTTTCATGAAAAAACAGTCTCACCTTTCTGAAAGCCCATCAAAACTTGCCTTCTGCCTCTATCAAGACAGAAACAGATGAGCAAAATCTCTGGTCAAATTGCCTTATTCTCCTGCTCCTAACTCCATAACAGCCAGTCATGAGGGTGCTGCATTTTGACAAGAGAAATGGTTCCAGGGCAGCTTTAAGCATGATAATAATGGCATATTGCATT
>CM034709.1:19419516-19437685 GCA_020142125.1 Phrynosoma platyrhinos | reverse complement strand
TTTAACCCCAAAGGAAATACCAATCAGAAGTGTCCTAGTTTATAGAAATCTTTGCATTTGCATAATAGAGTCACCTGCATCTCCCTCTTTTTTTGATATATTAATTTTATGCCTTAAAAAATTTAATACTATTTCATGTATTATTTTGTCATTGTATTCATGGTAATCACAACTTTAATCCTTTTAGCTGATTGTGTTAATGTTCTTATTCATTGTATTCTGTGTTTTCACTGTTTTGGAAAAATATGCTTAGAAGTACACAAAATTCACAATGTCCAGTCTGCCATTCTCAAGCCCCACACTTTAAAATAATTCTAGGGTCCTTGGGATTTACTGAGTTTCAACCAGTGGCTTGAATCTGGATTTCCCAAATCCCTGTTCATCACTCAAATTCAGGTGTGGTTGAACTGTGGAATATGGGCCACAAATGTCACCCTAATGTGGTTGTATGGCAGTAACCACCCATTGAACCCAACCCTATTTATTTATTTCAAAATGAATTTGTGTTTTTTTCACCCTGGAATGCTCCACTAGCAGCTTCCATTTAGGAAGTTTTTGAAAGCATTTCTGGTCCTGGTGTGGCCCACAATAGGCCAAAACCTTTATCTTGCACTCTTAAAAGTTACCAATTACTGCTCTAACTACTGGACCACATTTTTTATTCATCATAAAAAAAAAGCATTGTCTTGGGAGCTATTGCAACTTGAAACAATATAATTGCAAAACCTCCTGACTCTGGGCTGCCCATTAAGAGAGACCTTGCTACTGTATGCATTGAGAAACAAACAATCCAAAAGTTAAGGATATTTGTTTGCTGATCAGTCATGGCATTTTGCTCATTTCCACTTCATCTTTGAAAGAAGAATATAGATCTGGAAAGAAAGCAAAAATTCCGACCACGTACTGGTCAAAAGGATTTTTTTAAAGATGGAAAGACAACTCTTTTCATGCAAATATCTTAATTACAGAAGATGAGAAGGCATTTGTATGTAAATTTGTGCTGCTCCATCTTCTGTATGTCTTCTAGAATGGCCCTTCACATTCAGGGAAGCCTGCAGGTTTGTCACAATTAAAGAGCTCCCAACGTACTCAACAAGCTAAGTTTGGCAGTCGGGAAAGGCATTACATGCATACCCAAAGCCATCATTGCATCTAGCACTTATTAAGCTGTCTCTTTCATTATATTTGGAAATCCATGATGATGATGGTATAGTGATGGTGATGTTGCAGCTTAGAGGACTGGGTTTACAACCATATCATCCAGGAATATTAGAGAACTTTAGGTACAGAATTCATTAATTCCATCCCATGCCAATCTAAACCTTTCTGCTGCACCTTCAAGAACTGAATAATGAGCATATAGATCTCAATGAGAAAAGCTGTTACCTATTGAAACCCTGCTTTTTAAATACATAATGGTTGTTGTGACTGGATAATACCAATGTTCAACTAGCCCAGCATAGGGATGTTGTGATGATTTGTGTGAGCCTGGAGCAATTAGAAACTCTCAAGACTCTTCAGTGCACACTTCAAAGAAGAAGAGGATTTAAAGACATTCTTGAATCAATCAACCAAGCCTACAAGCCTAATGTCTCCCCACTCTTGTTGTGAAGCCTTCTTAAGCCTTCTCTGGCTCCGATCAATATCTAGAAGGAGAAGAGCCTCAATACAATCTCCCAAAACAATTTCACCCTTGACTCATCTTTACCAATGACAGTGTCATTTACAAGGACTACAGCTCCCATATGCCACTGCTGTGGAAGCCCCTGATGGTTTAGAGCACATCTAAATGAGAGAGAGGAAGAGGGAAGAAGAAAGAGAATATTCCTTCTATGTTCTCTAAAGGGAGGGACGACTGCCATTGTTGTTGTTGTTGTTAACTGCCCTCGAGTTGATCTCAACCCTCAGCAACCCTATGGATGAGACATGTCCAAGACCTCTGCTCAGCTTAAATCCTGCAAACCCATAGCCATGACCTCCTTAATAGATCCCATCCATCTTCCCTCCACCTTTTCCAGCATTATTGTCTTTTCTAATGAGTCTTTTCTTCTCATGATGTGTCCGAATATGACAGCCTCAGTTTGGTTATCTATTCCTGTCTTGATCTGCTCTAGGACCCATTTGTTTTTCTTTCAGGCTATCCATGGGGTCCTCAACACTATTCTGAAGTCCATGAAAGCTCATGCTACCAACTTATTTCTTTCAGTTAGTCTCAAAGGTGCTACAAGAACCACCACTACCATCCCATTTTACTTGTACTCTCATTAGCTTGAGAAGAACTGTTCTCTGTCAGCATCACTCTCATTACTTATCATAAAATGAACAGCAAGCACATCTGAAAACATCAGCCAGACAGGTGGAGAGCTGGTGGGGAGAGAGTAAGGTGGGGAAAGCGAATCTGAGGATCAGGTGTTTCAGGGTGGTGGAAACAGAGAAAATTAGGATAATTACCATTCCTGAGATAATGCCATGCAATGTAACGCAGCCTAATTGCCCTGATTAATCCCTCAACACTCACAATGCTTTGCTATGAAGGGCTCTTCACATATTAAAAGGGAAGTGGGGGATCATTAACTGTTTGTTTGTTTTTCCTTTTGGGTGTAAATGAGGGAGTGGAAAAGGTAGCCAGGGAAGAGGAAAGATCTCTTAAACTTGCAAATGCTACTGTAGGAGTTTCTGTTGAAGAGATCTGCCTCTGGATTTTCAAAGCTGCAAAGTTACTTCTCAGTTTGAGTAAAATATCCTTGAGACATGATTCTATTCTCTTGTGGATGGATTTCTTTTTTTCCCCGCACTGGTCAGTTTTTTTACCACCTGCAGGGGTGCATTATCACACTCACTGGCAGAGTAGTCAGTTTTGAAATGGAGGAACACATTATGGCAGTCCTTGTACTCATTTAATCAAGAACAGCCAAAAAAATGCAGGCAGCTTGTCAGTCCCTCTCAACAAACCAATTCTAGCAAATTTGTTGAGTAGGTCTTTTGTAAAGCTAATGGGTTTAAATTGCCCATTTAAGACCAAGCTATCCTTAAATATTTTCCTCACTCTTACAGTTAGTATGACACCTGAAGTGAAGCTCAGAGGAGGAATTTATGGGGCATAGCAGATCCCTCCAAATCAAAAATTCCCACTGCTTTGATCCTATGAATCTTGTTGCCTCTGCCTTACTGATCACACCATGTGGGGTCTCTAGGACAAACCACTCCACAAATGATGCATGGCATGCAAGATCTTAATGCACGACACTCATACCCTTCTTTCAGGCTACTGACAGGTGGCCTAATTACAGTATCAGGACCATGGGTAGCACTTCAGCCAACTCTATTTAGCTGGAAATGGCTGACATTTCACAGACCATTATTTCTTCAGTTTTAATCAAGGGGAAAAGGGCTAGAAACTCATTTAATTAGCATCAATCAAAGAGGAGGAATGATAGAACTCCTGAAGGGCAGGTGAAGAATCGATTTCTCCAGTACGCTGCAACTAGGTTTTCTAAGATGAGTGGCCTACTAACCAAGCACTAAATATACTGTGACAGTATATTTAGCAATGACTTTTGCATACTAAAGGAGGAAGGCCCATGCACTCAGCTTCAGTCAAAAGGATATGAGGCAGGTTATCTATATAATGGTGAATGCCACATCTGACCTTGTTTGGACATTTAAAAGATGTTGCATGTCATGCCACTCTGGTGAGCTGTTAGCTCATGGTGAAAGAATGCAGATCAACGCACACTAACAAAGACAAAAGCCAACAGGAGACCTCTGATTGCAATGAAATATAGCTGATGGGAACAGGAGTCCAACATCTGTTTCAGGTCATGGCTACAAGGGAGATACTCACATCATTACCGAATTTTAATTTCAGTACTGAAGGAAGGTGCCATCATATGTGGGATAGGTGGGGGAAATACAATCACTCTTCCATTTTTGCAGGGGATTTGTTCCAGGAAAATGGAAAACTGCAGATATTCAAGACCCAGAGGCTTGAATACCCCCCCCCCCATTTTATCTCCTTCTGATGAGGGACATGGACTTGAACTCCACAAAAGTGGAGGGGCAACTGTAGTGGTGTATGCATTTAATGTAAGCTTGCCTACTTTTGCATTTTCAAACCAGTGAACAAATGCTTATGCTGTGAAACTCACACTTCCTTGACTTAGTTCTTCCTCCAGTTTTTTTAAAAAGTTACAAACATGTGTACATTGGGGAAAGTGTAAACATATTAGTGAAAATTATACTCTCAATGGGAAACCTTGTAACATTAGGAAACATGAACCAAAAATGCATATGGATTTTCACAAGAACTTAAACAGATTTCTCATAGTTTAGGATGAATGGGACTTAAGAATGGAGAACGGTGCTGTTTCACATATTTGAGGTTCTATTTAGGATTGCAAAGGTCAGCACCAACATCTTGAGTGAGAAGAAGTTAATTGACAGCTAATTATGTTCTTGTAAGATTGGCATGGCATCCAAGTCAAAATTTTGAAACACATATTTTGCACCCCTGAATTTTCTGAATCATCTTCAAGTGTAGACCCACTTATAAAGACTTCCTGTTACCAGTTTAAAAATGGTTGTAAAGGACCAGCAATGTTCTAACATGGATAGCAAGGCTGACTATTCATTGTAAAAGAGGGAGAAACCTACATACATGAAGGAATGCTTATGATGGTTTCCTCCATCCATCAAAATGAATGGCATTTTTCTTATGAACAGAGGAAGACCAAGATCTGTGACCTGGGTTTCCCCACATGGAAAAGAAACAGTTGAACTGAGGCAGATGTTTTCTTCAGGACCAAATTTAGAAGAAACCATATGGGTTTGGAACAAGAAAGACAAAAATACACTCAGGAATGGATTCCATTAACATCTTGGGTATCCCACTGTATTTCTGCTAAAACTGCAGAAATATGTACTACATATCAATAACCCAAACAGCAGGGAGTTGTAAGGCAGAGGTAGGCAATTGCATGAGGGACATGGACTATTTTTCCTTTCTACACCTACCCAACAGTTTGCACCAGTGCATTTTGGTATATCAGACATGATGCATCATCACTTCCAGTCACTATTTTGGCAATTTTCAGCTAATTTTCTCCTCTATGTTTTGAGACCATGGGGGGGGGGGTTGGTGCATTAGAGGAAGGAAAGTCTGTGGCTTTGGCAGATTTGGACCAGGATTTGGACAAAGATTTGCTCCAAAATTCACCTGAAAATAAATCCGTTTTGAGGTCTTGGGGCTTCTGGGGCCATATATAGGGGTCCCAAGGGCCACTAGTGGTTGTTGGTCCCATTTTGCCCACCTTTCATTTAAAGTTCTTATTATATAAGCTAAATGTGTAAGTCAATACACCATTGAGCCCATTTGGAGCAATATTTCTCTGAACTGCCTTCAAAAATCTCCATATTGGCATTTGTAAATGAGTGTTCCAAACATACTAGATTTTGAGAAGAAAGAAATGTGTGTACAAATAAAGTTTTCTCATACCATTGTCTCTTAGGAAGGGATATCAGAGTATAACCCAGGGTGATGTTGGTGACTGAAGTCTAAAAGTTGCAAATAAGAAAGCTTTCTTTTGACTTTTTTCCCCCTGCTTGGAAATTTATCTTTAATCTCTTTGTTTTTTTAAAAAAAGTTAATCTTCTAAAACAATAAAACAAAATGTTTAAGCAGGATAAACAGCTGAGCACATTTCTAAGTGATCTGTATGGGAAAAGACACATCTGTCTTCAGGCAGAACATGGAGAGACTTCTGGAGAGAAGAAGGTGATGCTTCTGTTGCTTTTGTTACATTAATGTCTCTTTGTTGTATGCAGACATGAAGGAGGAAATTAAGTAGTTCACCTTTGCAAAGCTCTTTACATCCCACTTAGGCTTGAGCCAGATGGTACATTTCTCCCTTTGTTTTAGAAAATATTTTAATAAGTACGAAACAAAAGCACAGAGCAAGACATTAATCCTGAGCCTGAAATATATTCATGCATCCCAAATTAGTGTGTTAGTGAAAGTACAAAAGCTGGCATCCTGTTAGTGACAGACACATGCAGCAACCTGTTAGTGACTTTCTTGACATTGCACAATTGATTATTCTGCTGACAGCAGCAAAAATGACATTACACATATGAACATACAAAGTGTACACTGTGTACTGCACATGGCACAATGGGCTAATTCATTGCTGTGAATTGCACAGTGTTGTTATTCAGCAAATTTGTGTAGTGCTGTCATACTGTATCTCAGCAAATGGATATTTATGCAATGCTGAGGTGATGTTGGATTGCAGCCCAAATATGTGAATTTGTGTATACACACACACACACACACACACACAGACCTAGCAGATATTATGTAAGTCAATAATCTGCAGATAGGTATAAGGTGTCATGTTAATGACATCTTTAAGATGAAATCTGCCCTTTTTGCAAGTTATGATCAATAAATATGAAGAAGGAATGTTGGAAAGATAGGGCAAGAGACTCTGGATCTCTGTCTATCTTAGAGATGTCAAATCTTATTTTAAAGTACAAACTGGAATTTCCCTCCCTCCTGCTGACAAAAAAATGGTCTCATTGATGTGTTCAGGAGATCAATCTTGTTTACTTCGACTGAATGGACACCCAGCCAAATTGGCACAAACTGGTACACCCCACCCCCAATAGTAAGGTACTGTGCAGTTTCCAGAGATGTTGGGCAGTCCTACCTGAATTTGAAAGAGGTTAAATGTTATACTCAATTGGCTTTGTCTCATGTATGCAGCTCCATTGTTTTCAACTCCCTGGATCATCTAAGAGTCATTATCAGTGCCTGGAGAGTACACTCACACCTGACTTTTGCACATCGGCACAAGTTTTGCACTCATCACTTTAAGCACATGATTTTTAAGCCCTCCACAGAACAAAATTGAGGTCATGTTTTTTCCACCCAGAAGCTCCAGGTGACAGCTTCCAAGTTAGGAAAAGGTTGAATAGAGGCAAAGAGGCAAAGCAACACACAGTGACAGATGCACAAAGACAGAGACACTGGGAGACACACACACACACACACACACACGCATGCACACACACACACACACAGTGTCCAGAGGGTCTCCTTCATTTTGAACTCTGGAGACCAGCTCAGTCATGAAATCCACTGGGTGACCTTAGGCAAATCACGTGTTCTCAGCCTCATGGCAATGGCAAACCCCCTCTGAACAAATCTTGCCAAGAAAGCCCCATGATAGGTTCACATTAGGAGCCTCATAAGTCAGAAATGTCTTGAAGGTACACAACAACAACAAAAACAAAAGGCCCTGCAGAGAGTTAGTGTTGTTGTGTGCTTTCAGGTCATTTCCCCAGATCAGTAAACCCAGTGCAGTGCTCTTAATGTCTAGATTTCCCTTCAGAAAATGACAAATGTTTACACTCTCCAGAAGGTACCTACTATAATATTGCAGTGAGATCACCTGAAACACAACTTTGCTCTGGGTTCTGGGACTGGAAGCTAGAAATATGAATGCAGTACAATTATATGATCTGCTGAGATAGTTAAAGTTCCTTCACCATATCCCTGAAATGTAATTTTTTAAAGAAGCTTCACTATACTATGTAGCTATTATAGCTTCTCAGGATGCTTGTCAACAATCTGGATGTGTTGAGTGTGTTAGTTGGGTGAGAGGCAAAACTAGAAGGCTTATTAAGGCCCTGCCAGTTGCCATGCAGGACCAGTAGTTTGCTTGTTTGATAGATTGCAAATTGTTCAGTCCTGGCCAAAGTAATAAAGCTGAAGGATTACCATCACCATCATCACAACATGGAGTTCATCAAGCAAGCTAAAATTTCATAGATGCTAGAGCAGGACTGGGGAGCCTATATTCCTCCAGATACTGTGGGTGTCCAGCAATTATCTGTATGTTCATGCAGGTTCCTTGAATGAAGGTTTTGCTGGATGTTACTGGGAAGATAGAGAGAAGTTGATGGATGTCAGCCCAATTGCTTTGTAAAGATGGGTCTAACTTACATAGATCTGTCCTAGCCATGTTCATGCCTTCCTTGGATACACTTGAATTTAGGGATGTATTAATTTTCCCCACCTTGCCTCAAAACTCCTAATTTTTTTCTGAAGACAGAAAACAGACTAGGGATTAAAACTCATCCTTTACATTAAGCAGGGGAAAATATTTTGCTCTTTAATCCATTTTTCATGATGCCTGTAGTAGTTATCCCCTGTTTATGGTGAACTTATCATGCAACTCATTCTTTGTGAACAGAAAGCTCATTTTTTAGCTTTATGTAGCATTGCTTTGAAGAGATTAGTACAGTTGGAGAGGTCAAAATTGCATCTCTGTGCTTGTCAAATGGCAGGTTTGCCAGAAGAGATCCTCTTTTGTTTCTGATTCTCTAGTCAGGCCAGCTTATCTGGTATTTCCAGTGTTGGCGCCCAACCATCTACTAGCAACAAATTATTCCCTTGTCTAAATTGTAGAGAGTACTGAGGTCAGGCCTAAATTACCTATTATTTCCTCTCCCATATTTTATGCACAGTTATCAGTCACTCTTCCAGTTGCCTTTTCCATAAGCCACGTGTATTAAGTTTCCTTAATCTCCTTCTGCAGGTCATGGCCTTCAGTCCTTTAATCATCTTTGTTGCCCTCCATTGGATTCTCTTTAATTTATCAATGTCTTTTATTTAATGAAAGACACAGAGAAAAGAAAGAGAAAGGAATGTACAGCTTATGCCAGAGCACTGCCAGATTCTGGGGGAGGAAGAAAAGAAAGAGAGAGTGAAAATAGAAAATGTCGAATGCATGTGGTGGAATGAAGAAAGAACATATGCGTGACTAGAGTGAAATGTGGATAAACGAGGGCACTGCAAATTTGTGTGAAAGGGTTAGAGAGAGAGAAAAAATATATAATTGCATGTCTTTTCTGGGGCATAAGAGCTGCTTTGAACATTATGCTTTCCTTTTTCTTTTTTCTTGTGACAAGGAATGCCTCTTGTAGGTCAATTATGCGTCTTCACATATATTTAAAAGCATTGAGAAATACAAGTTAGTTCCTCACAGTGCCTATGAAATGTAACTGTCTAGAAAGGGCTCCACAGTTCAGAGATATTGGTCACAGGTGTCATTTATACAATATATGCCATTTTAAGATTCATTTCTTCTGAAACCTTAACTTTGACAGCAGTCTTAAATATGAGGCCCCATACATCAGCTTTCTCCAACTTGCTGCCTTTCAGGGTTTTGGTTTTTTTTTAACCCCCTAGAATTCCATCTCTCATCATCCCTCATGGATGGGAATGATGGTCCAAAACAACTGGAAATCACTGCATCAAGGATGGCAGTTCTATACAATTATATTTTGACCATTGAATGGTTATTGCTATGAATATATTTACAACTGCAGTGATATTAACAAGCCTTTTTTGTCAAGGCGCTATAATCATCAGCAATTCTATCATTCATTGAGATATGTCTGCTCTGCAGTTCATATAAGTAAAATATTTTCATCTTCTGTTATCCTAAATATCTATTTAGTTAACCTCAAGATTCCCTATTCCTGTATCTGTCCATGTGGAAATAATGGTGCTATTAGATGGTTACCTATCTACCAATTGCTTACTTCATCAAATATCACTGAGTCTTACACCAGAATCAAAGCTTACTTTTTCTACCTAGACAATAAACTTGTTCAGGGTGAAAACTGAAATCTGTCTGAACCAAAATATTGGATTTTTATTACTGAGATTGTTGGGGAGGGAAGCCTTCTGGATTGTGAAAACTGAGAGTAAATTCAAAGCAAGATAAATTACTACCAATTGAGGCCTTACTGAGACACAGCAGGTGAGACTGAACCATTGCCTCATTAATGGCAGCCATGACAGTTCAGTTCCCCCTTGTGGATGCTTGCCAAGTTGATATTATTTTAGCTTCCCATAAGCCATGTACAGAGTCAAGAGCATCACTAAAAAAAAAAAAAAACCTGTAGGGACCACCTCTGCAGCAAGGAAACCTCTGTCCTCTACCTGCTGCATCTACTGATGGAGATGGATTGCTGCTCCCACTTGGAAGCCCCTTCCAGCTCTGGTAGGGCTGTTGACCAGGAGGTACTGGTAGCCTCAGCAGCAATGGCATCCTACCTTTCCTGCCACCATTGCCTCCTTTTCCTACCCAGTCAGCAGCCCTGCCAGACCCATAAGGAACTGATAGGTGACAACAGCTCTCCACTCCTGCCAGCAGCCACAGTGAGCAGATGACAGAGGTGCCCTGGCTGGCAGAGGGGCGGGGGGGGGGGTGGCCAGGGTTGTCCAGCAGGCAGTTTGGTTGGGATAGGGAAGGCAGTGATTCAATCAAGGGAGAGTGGATAGTGATTGTCCTCCCCTGCCTCCTGTCATGTCTCCTCCCATTTCCCCTTCCCTCCCTTCTCTCTCCCCATGTTTTCACCCCTGGTATAGATGCCTGCCTGGGGGTGGCAACATGAGTTACTGCACTGGGATGACACCAATCTCAGTAATGCTACTGGTCAGAATTCCTCTTTATCGTGTGTTATCTCTCCATGAATGTGAGACAAAGGGAAGAGGCAGATACCAACTGACAGCTGCTGAAATGCCAATATAAGCCCACATACAAGACATGAAGGAATGCCCTCCCTCTATTGTTTGCACCAAACATATAGCATTTAATGTTTTACTTTCTCTACAGATGGAACTTCCATAGAGGTACTATGACTCATAACAATTGCCAGATTCTGTCTTCCATCCATATTGTGTGAACACTGAGTCGGCAATAGCAGAATAAACATGCAATTTATACACCACTTGTTGCTGAGGGCCTCCCTCAACAATACTGTCTCCCAGCTCTGTATGTAGAGATATCTTACCCTGTAGTAATCAGTGCTATAGACATCTCTGGACATCCCAAAGTCACCAATCTTCACCAGAAGGTTAGCTCCAACCAAGCAGTTCCTCGTGGCCAGGTCTCTGTGTACAAAGTGTTGGGAGGCCAAGTAAACCATTCCTGAAGCTATCTGGCTAGCAATGTGGAGCATCTGAGAAAGGCCCAGCTCCCCCTTGGCCTGCCGGGGCTGCCCATCCACAAGGATCATTGCATCTGGGCCATGAGCCCTGTAGAAAGTGATACAAGAACAAGAAAACCATAGAGTGAATTCTGTGGTAAAGGGAAACATTGTCAGAGATTTTAATGCATAACTTTGCAATGACAGGAAGACGTTGCTGACACAATACACAACCATGTTGGATTTACAACAGGGCATCACACAAAACTTCTGCTGTCCACACATTGTGCATAAGGTCACATTGCTCAATAACCATGCAGTGGGTTATTGAGTTCCAATAGTGTAGCTGCATCTGGGCTTCCCTCCTGTACAATGTTGCACAGTTCTACTTTACACAATTATAAGTCAGTTTATGATGATATAACATCTCAATAGGGTTGTTGTTGTTGTTGTTGTTGTTGTTGTTGTGTGCCTTCAAATCATTTCTGACTTATGGTGACCCCAAGGTAAAGTTATCATGGAGTTTTCTTGGCAAGATTTTGTTCAGATGTGGTTTGCCACTGCCTTCCACTGAGGTTGTGAACATGTGACTTGCCCAAGATTACCCAGTGGGTTTTATGACTGGTTGGGAATCAAACTCTGGCCCCATAGTCATTGTCCAACACTCAACCACTATGCCACACTGGTTCTTCCCAGTAGGATGTCAGCCATTACTTCTAAAGTCAGAAAACCCATCCCTAGGCTATGTAAAAGCTTTTGGGGAATTTCCTGATAGAACAATTAGCTCCTAGTTCCAGCTAACCTTTGATATTTATCAAGGAGTCGAAAGACTTGGCAAAGAACAATTTCCAGATATTTTTTTAAACCCATAATTTTATTCCAACTTTATTTAGGGCAGGGGTGGGCAGCATGCAATCTCTAAGCTTCATGTACCTCCCATACAGTTTTATAGTCACCAAAGACTCCCAAACCCAAGTTACTGTTATTAAAGATGTGGCAAAACACATGCCAGGAAATACAGTTTTTCTTTATACTACGACATCTAGTGTCTAGATGTCCTGCGGTAGTTTATTAATAATTAATAAACCATTTAAAAGAAACAGAATTGGGTTCCTTTCACACTACACAATTATAGCACTATGATTCTACTTTAATTGCCATGGTAATATCCTATGGAATTCAGGGGTTTGTAGTTTGACAAGGCACTAGAAAAATGCTTATCATGTTATCTGATGTGGGCAACTGGAAATTATACCCCACACCCATGTGCAGGGTTCAGCACCATATTTGTGTCCATTAGCTAGAATTGTTTCTTTGTTTCTTAGAAATTTGCAGAGACTGGTAGCTTAGGGAGCAGTACTGGTCCAAAGAAGACCACTTTAAGTAGCACTGCTCTAAAGCTTTTTGGTTGAAAATTCTAAATCTCTCTCTCTCTAAACTGCAAATCCCAGTATGCTGTAGAATGAAACCATGGCAGCTAATATGGAATCATGGTGTTATAATTGGGTAGTGTATAAGGGCTCCTTTCCTAAAGCCATGAAAAGGCCATATCAGAGAAAAGAAAATAGAGCCCAAAGAGCATTTCATTCCTTGCAAGCTAGCTTTGAAGAATGGAACAACTATTCTGTAGGGGAGAGTGGCATAATATAGTAAGAGGTTCCCAATGTGCAGAGGGTTTATCCAAAACCACCATCATGGATGTATGAAATGAAAGAATCAGGTCACTTAAGCCTTTCAGAAATAAACAGAAACATTTTGAACAGCCCAGAGTAGTCCTGTTGAAAACTGACAACAAAAGTCCATATTTCTCCAGCCTTCCTTCATTATTCTCCCTGCACCAAGACTTCTAAAACACATCCAGCTAGATAAAGAATGAGAAGGAGCTGGACATCCAGAAACTTTGTAAAAGAAGCTTTTTTGTCAGAGGCTTTGCTAGGAGATGCCCATTGGAACATCTTGTTGGAGAATAAATCTCATGTTGATTACCCCCTTCCCCTCTGATTTGTCCCTCCCAAACATGAGACTGATTCCGGCTTATTCTTCTTTTATAATATTGCAATGGAATTAATATTTCTGCCATTGGATTGCTTGGTCAGTTTTTGTTATCCACAGTGGGATGAAGCCAGAATGGACACTGAACACTAAAAACATAAATGTGTGGTTAAAGAAAAGCAATACTGCTGTGTGGTTTTGTATCATTTATGAGACTATAGTAGCAATATGTCCTTTGTGGTTCCTTTTCACTCTCCTTGATTCCTAGCATTTCACTCTTGTCAACAGTAGCAGACATGCAGAGACCTAGCAAATTGAAAATTGCAAATACCAAGGCTACCTCTTTTCCAACATAGAGATAACCTTCTGAAACTGCAGGTTCTGACTTTCTTACTTCCCAGGTTTCCTTTTTTATTATTTGTTTCAAGTATGTGTATGTATGTGGGGGAGAGATTGCTAGGTGATGGTATGAGGGTTTCAGATATCCAGCCTGAGATTTTTGGTTCATTTGTCACAGTTTCCATAGCTCTTTTCCTGATGTTTTTTCTAAACATATTGTCATGTGAGAGATGGCATTACTCCTAAACTCTTAATTATAGGATTGGGTAATATACAATTGTGATATTTTGCTTCTATAGTTTTGTACATTACTCCAACTGAAACACAGCAGAGGAAGTTTTGATTCTGAAAGGGAGACAATATTTCCCAGGATCTACTGTCCTGTCTCTTTTTACCATTGTGTTTCTCTTTTCATGAATATCTAGCAGTATATGAAGCAGTTTGCAAACATTCTGGCATAATGCACGACTTTTCAGGAAAATCTCATGGACCTTTGAAATTTCCACGGAGAGAGGGAATACGCATTGGAACAGACAGTCTCTTTGATCTTGACTATATGGGACAATATGTCAATATTCCTTTGTTAAATCTAGTGGAACAAAGCTTTTGACTTTTTGGTAGCTCATCAGAATGACTTGGAAAAATGCATTTAATCTCTCAGTTGCTAAAACCCCAAACATGCCTATCTGGCTTAGAAAATGAAAACAAAGGAAATATATGATGAGTTCTGACTCTCCAAATTGCCTCTAAGGCTGATTTGATGCTTGTCCATTTGAATTTTGTGAGTTTCCAAAATTTCCTGTACTGCTAATAAGAGGACAGACTGATCCTCTGGAAACTTTACCAAAAATTCTTGTCCTATGCATGCCAGCTAATAGAAATGAAACCCCAGGAAAGGGTTTCATTATTTTCTCACTTGTATGTCAGTTTCTCTACTTCTGTGATAGCTTCAGCAATTAAAAAACAAAAAAAAAACTGGAAGATAAAATAAGGTTGAAGATTTACCTCAGAAATTTGTTCAGGTCCCCATGCTTCATGTACTCAAAAACCATTATGAGAGGATCTCCATCACCACAGACACCATAGAACTTCACAATGTGATCATGCTGTAGGTTGGTTAGCAGTTCTGCTTCCCTCTGAAAATCCTTCCGTGCTGCCAAAGTTGGGTCCTTCAGAGCCTGAAAGAAAGAGATAGATATATAGACACAATGTAGAAATCAAAGGCCATGGTCCTTTCCACCTTTAAATTATTTGATCACAAATTCTTCATCTCCTTGATTTCTTACATATCTTACAATGCTTGAGCAAACATGTTTAAGTCTATAGTGAAGGAATCACCCCATACTGGGATGCTGCCTAATCGCAATCATTGAGGTGGGTGATGTAACAGCAAAGGTTTTCTTTCATACCACAGCTATATCACAATACAGTAAGCAGGGCTTCCTCTTCAGAGTGAGGAAGTTTATATGGAAGAAAGTGGTTGCTCACTATCCTCATATCATATGTACTAATTATTTCATGAATGCAGACTATCTATCAAATGTTAATTCCCTGCTTTGCAAGTAACTTGTTAATTAAAATGTTAATTCCCTGTTTTGCAAGTCCATATCTTACATTAGTTGTCTGTATTTTCCTTGGCAATGAGATGCAGAAAATGTTAGATCATGATCGAATTTCCCAGGATTTTGGAAATTATCTTTCCTATTTGGAATAGGATTGTAGTGAATGGCCTGAAACACATGGGCAAAATGAAGTGGCATCATTTGCAAAGAATTGGGCCAAGAAGGAGAGGATAGAATCTGCTCCTTCTGGCAGCCTGGGTCAGGACCATAACAGCGGTCCAGCTTGGGACCAGGCACATGCGGTTGCCACAGTCCTAGCATGAACAGCATCAGTGCAGTCTCTCGGTGCTCTATTTGGCCCATCTGTTTCTGGCCAAAGAATACAGAAAAATGTCTTCTCTCTCCCCATATATTTTAGTGAGACAAATTAAAATTATCAGGTGAGTTTTGCATCTTTGAAGTATGGCAATCCTGTGAATGATAAATCTTAAAAAGAATCCCTGTCATCAACAAACTGCTGAAGAACTGAAAAGTCAAGGCTGTGGCTTCCTTGATTGAGTCTATCCACCTGTAATATGGTCTTCCCCCCCCCCCCAACTGCCTCCCACTTTAGTAAGTATTCTTATCTTTTCTAATGAGTCATGATGACAACTTCCAATGTATTTCTAAAACAATGCGTTCCTGGGACAGAAACATCGGGTAAAGTATGGGTACTATGATCCATTCAGAACTCCAGACATGAACAATGCAAAGGCCTGCCCATTATGAAAGATTTTCTATGGATGAGCTCACATCTCATCACAACAAAATTTCTCCCAAAACATTTTCAAGATAGCAGCATTCAGCTCTCTGAAGGTAATAGCCTCCTCTTATTTCTGGCCCCATCAGAATCCAAACTGCATGAACTTGGGGGCAAAAGGTTTCATATCTCATTATTATCACTTTAACTGAAGTACTCTAACTTTTTTATTGTTGAAGAGTTGATTTGGCTGCCTTTAATTTGAAGATGTATCTGTTTGGCTGTGAAATAATTTGGACTTCTGCTGTGGATCTATTTTTAAAAAAAAATAAAAACAACATACATAGGGAAATTATAACATCTACACACTACATACTACATACATTAACATACTACATGTATCAATGCAACATCAACAAATAAAAAGGGAATTCATATGACCTCCAGCATACTAAATGATAGTTATAGTTATTAAATTCTTTGACTTCCTCTAAGGAAAACTTCTAATTAATCCAATCTATCATTCTTCAAACCATAAAATTACTATTTCCCCCCAGAATTTTCTCAAAATGCCAATTAACAATTCCCATTCTTATCACAGATTGCTAACAGATCTTTCTTTAATGAATTTAATGAATTTATCCATTTCAGCAAAGGTGTACAATTTTAACAACCATTCTTCTTATGATACAGTATTCTCATTGCAGTGACCATATATTGGACAATTCTTCCATATTTCTTCTCTATCTGTTCTTCCAACAATTCCCTATTAAAAATGTTCTAGCTTTGATTGAAATTGAAATTTCAACATGTCTTCCATTGAAGAATACGTCTCTGTCCAGCATTTTTTCACTTTATCACAACTCTACTACATATGATAAAAAAAGTCCCTTCTTTTTGCTTACATTTCCAATATATGTTAGTGGAACTTTTATACAGCTTGGAAACTATTTCTGGTGTCAAATACCATCAGTACATTATTTTGTAAAATATCCTTTAAATCATAACTCAAAGAAAACTTTAAACCCTTTCTCCTGATTATCTCCCATTGATTCATTTGAATATTATAACCTATATTGAGATCTAATGTTATCATGCATTATTTTAAATTATTTTGTATTTATAACAATTTTATAAACAATAAAAATATAGCATGTAAGTTACTGTTAATGACTGTTATGTTACATGAATATACATATATCTTTACTTTATCCCTTGCTATCTTTGTCCTTCTCTCATAATTTTAGCTCATAATGCTATTAATTTGAGTCAATATTATCAGTCATCCTATTAAAAGTAATCTTTACCATATCAAATATTACAAAGTGGTTCTGCTGATCTTTCCAGAATTTCTTCAAACTTTGTTTCTTCACCCATTATCTATTAACTTAGGCACATTAATATCACTATCTTTTCAAATTATAAACCTAAAACGGTAAAGTGTGTTTATAAGTTTGCTATTATATGTGAGAAATTCTTTCTTTGATCTCTACTCTGTGGTTACCCTTTTTATTAATAGGCATTATATGATCATGTCTTGCCACTTCTTCTTCCAATACTTAATAACAGGTAGCCACTCTTCTTCCACTATATTGAGAGAATTGTTATTTATACGTAAATTTATCCAATTCAAGCATGGCTATTAGTTTTATTGCTCACTCTTCTGTTGTTGATTCCTTTCCTTTCCAGTATTTAGCAGAAATATGTGAGCTGCTGTAACCATGTATCTTACTAATTTCCAGTATTTATTTTTGTCTGTTTTTTCTAGTACTGATGCCATATTAAGCAGGAAAAGCTCTGGTTTCATCATTATGCTTTTTCCTATAATTTGAGATATTGTGGTGTGTATGCCTTTCCAGTACTTCTTTATTACCAGGAAGCTCCACCACATGTGAAAAAAGGGTCCTTGTGTTTTGTTACATCTCCAACATTTTGGATCAACTGCTTTATACATTTTGTTCAGATTTACTGGGGTTAGGTACCACCTGTGGAAAAGTTTTTAAGTCTTAAGTAATTTTCTTTGAGGTCCTGTGATCTCGTAAATTTTTGTGTCTTTTTCTATTAGTTTTCCCATTGATCCATGTTTCCAATGTTTTGCGCCATTTTACCATTGAGTCGGTTACTGGTTCTTTTTCTAGCTGTTATCGTGCATTATTTGACCTGTTCTTCTTCCATTTCCAATCTTAACAAAATCTTATATATTTTTGCAATCAGATGTTCATCATCTGCAGATAATTGAATTTCAAATTCCATTTTTGTTATTTCCCAACCATATATATTCTTATCCATCTTAAATCTCTCAATTATCAATCTACAGAAATACAATTGAAATTCATATCCTCTTCCATTCCAATTCTTCACTTGTTTTCATTCTATATTGTTTACATTCTTCTTTCATTTTGAAATAATGTTTCATTCAGTCTCCAGTTAAAATTTCTATCAGCTTTATGTATTTTTTGGTTAAAGGTGCTGGATTATAGTCTAAAAACACTTTTGGTAAAAATTCCATATCATTAATTTGGAAATTAAAAATATA
>CM034709.1:19399406-19419416 GCA_020142125.1 Phrynosoma platyrhinos | reverse complement strand
GGACTCAATTTGCACTATTTCTGGCAGTCTGCAACCCCTATTAGTCACCTCTGTGGCAAAGTAGGTTTCTGGGTACAGTTCAACAGAATGGCATCTAGCCTTTTCTGTCAGAGGGTTTTGGTGCCCAACAAATTACACTTCCCAGAATTCCAAAGCATTAAGCCACAGCAGTTAAAGTGGTATCAAACTGCATTATTTCTGCAGTGCAAATGCAGCTGAAGATATGTTGGCTTTAACGGAATTGAGAAAGAGGCTGTCCTGGTGTCTATGTTGCAGTCTTTTCGATGCCAAATGAGCATGTTCTCATATGCTAAGGTAGTTTGGTTTGTTTTATACTTTCTGTTTCCTGACAATATTGTAACTGTTAAATATTCTGTCTGCTGTTTATTGCTTTGTAATGTTGTTTTTTGTGCTGCATGCTTTGAAGTCAACTCTGGGTAGGTGGGTAGATAACCATAGGTTTTTCTTGACAAGACTTGTTCAGAGTAGATTTGCCTTTGCCTTCTCTAAGGCTGAGAGTGTATGACTTGCCTAAGGTCACCAAGTGGGTTGCCATGGCCAAAGGCTTCTAAGCCTTTTCTCCTGGAGACCTAATAAAATCCCTACAATGTATACTCTCCTTTTGCAAACTATAAATATAGAAATATAAACATAAATAAAAATGCAATGTCCACTCCACCACCAGCCCAATCCACAATTTTTGGCAGTAGAATATAAATTAGTAAAGAAATAATTGATAACACACCACTTTGAAATCTTGATAAGGCAGTGTATAAATGTTCTTAGCATATAATAAATGAATAAATAAGCATTATCCTCAGCTTTAAATGTTTGATTATTTCTTTATATGTTATGTACTGTATGTTTCCTCAAAGATTTCTTTGGATTGAATTGTAGGATAGTAATTCAACCAGATAGTAATAATAATAATAAAAAATATTCTCTGCCATTATGATTTGATTATATTGACAAAGAATAAGAGAGAAAGGACTGGCACCTCTCCCACTGATGTATGATATGTGAATCCATCCTGAATGGAACTTGAGGAAGCTTCAAGAATTTAGAAAGAACAATTTCAAATCCAATCCATTTTATTTCATATGTTTTCAGAAACTTGGTTCTATTGAGTTAGCCTCTAAAAAAACCCAGTCATGTCAAGTAGGTGTCATTTACTGACGTTTGAAGTGCACTACTGAAGAACTGTGTTTGATAGTTGAGAAACTTTTCAAAACCAATAACACACCAAGCAAAAGAATCCCTGTCACTCCTTTACCCCACATCCATCCAAGGCACCACATAATTTCATTTTAATTCTCTTCCCCAGGGGATAACATGGCCAGAAATATTTAGATGGATGACAGTACACTGGGAAGATGGCAGAGCATCCATCCTTAACTCAGGCTCTCAGTTGCTTCTAGTCATTTAATTTCTTCATGATGTTGCTGTTAAGCCACATAGACAATAGTCTAAGATTCTGCATTGGAAAACATCTGTGTCTCATGTTGCTATATCTCCCAATGCCATCCCAGAAAACTCACATTATAAGCAGGACTGCTCCTCCTCAGCACAGTCATTTCCAAGTTGAAGAATGAGGGGATCAATAGTGGTGCATCCACTTGTGTCTAGTTGTAGGAAAATATCTGGACACATTTCTCCTGGTCCCTCTGCTCTCTGATAACCCAAAAATGGCTGTGTTGGGCAGGGAATGCAACAGTTTAAATATGGGGTGGCTTTTGGTCAGCTCTTTGAACTGGAGCTGGAAACAAAGTGAAAGCCTTGGGGCCAACTTGGAGCAATATAAACCTGCAATCTGTTTGTAATAGGAGATTGATCACACAGTCTTGTGGTTGAGGTTTATTCTAACTTGTCTTCAGTAGTCTCTAGTCCTCACTAGGAGTGGTATAGCAAAATCGCCAGTGGGATGTAAACCAAATAGGTAGGCACATCTAATTTTACTTCCTTGAAGTAACACCACAATATGACTTCTTCATATTTAACAACTAACTGAACTGAAGACAGGATCTTGATGCACCTTTGAGACCAACTGTGAAAAAGAAATTGCAGCATGGGTTTTCATAGAATTGGTCTGCTTCCTCAGATGCATGGAGTAAACTGATGTCCAGGAAGGACTTTATAGACTGTCTGAATACCCATGGAAATGCAAAGCTTAGGGTGTGCTGATGAAGTGACAAGTCCAGTTTTAACAATGGTCGTTGAGGGGGAAAGGCAGGAGGGAAGATATTAGCTAAGGCCAGGGTCAGTAGATCACCGTATGAATGGTGGAGGGAGTTTTGGGCAGGCTGGGAATCAGAAAGGATATATGTTGAACTGGATTAAGAGTGTCCATTGTCACAATATGTGCTTTTTTGGGCATCATTTCACTCCTTGTATCTGTGAAAATAGACCGAGTCTATAAAGGGTCATGCTACAACTTCTTTCACACAGTTAGTTTCAGAGGGGCTGCAAAATCCCTTTACATACTGATATTCCAGACTAACATACTTATGTCTCTGAACTGGAGAACTCTCTTATTTTGGTTCTGAAGGCTTTCACATTGTTGGACTCGATCCACTGCTGGTGTGTGGCATTTAGCACCCTTTTTGGCCACCAGGTAGCATAGGATGAGCTGAACTCCAACTATCTTAATGGATCAACCTCCACAACCTGCCTTGAAAGGTAGACAAAGGTGCATCTCCTGATTGTGATTGTAAATGTTCAACTTGGGCATCCTTGGGATTTTTACCTTCACAGCCACTAGCATCTTGTCCTTGGTAGGGCTGAGGTTGTAGCACTCAGCCAGGAAGACCTTCCCGAAAGCACCTTCACCAAGCTCTCTCTTCAGAATGATATCTCTTCTTTTAATATGTTGTACATCTGCAGGCAGCAAGGGGCAGGAGGGAGGGGAATCAGGAATTAATGTTAATGCAAAGCATAGCTAGAAAATAATTTATCCCCTTCTCCCAATAAACACATTGTCATTATTTTTTATTTCAAAATATGTATCTCCCCTCCCCAGCTGCTTACTATGTTGTTGCTCTGAAAAGGAGGGGGTGCTCTGCTAAATAGTTGTCAAGTGTTTCTTAACAAGAGTGGCATCCCACCTTGTTAAGATGTCCTATTGCCTTCCTGAGCTTTACAATTTACAAAGCTACCTTTCCCCATTGAAGGTGGTGAGGCTATTGATTTCCCTCCATTGAATCAATTGTTTTCAAAGATACTGTCCCATTGGCTTAAATCCAGCATAATATTAGCAGAGGAAAACAAGGGCCTAGAAGAATATCATTATCATGTTGTACAAATGGCAGCACACTAGTTCTTGCATGCTTTCAAGATAAGAACATGCTTCCCAAGGTATGTTCTCACTTGTCCAACCATTTGTACAGCTAGTGTTTGCACTGGATTCCCTGCTATCCATAGTTTGGAATTGGGTGTCCATGAGAGCAAAGTTATTTCTGCTGGCAGAATGACATCACTGGATGCTGACCATTTTTCAATCTGGGAATGGCAAAATGTTATTCAGGCACATCCCGATTGCTGGGACTAATGATGCAGCTGGTGTATAATAGTACTAGCCTGGAATATGAATCTGTCCAACTAGGAATACAGGAGGCTTTCCATATTTGCACGACCCCCATGAAAGTGGAAAAAAACTTTTTTTTAATCCGAGAGAACACCTCTCTAGGAATCTCTAGGTCCTCCAACACAACTCTGTGGCCAAAATCTGGTGGACACTTTCTACAGAATCATGCTAGAGGACTTATAAATGTCTAATGCCTAGAAAAGTTTTTCATTAGTAATCTCTAGATCCTCCAATGCAACTGTATCGTAAACTTTCATAGGGTTGCTCTGGAGGGTCTACAGATTCTTAGAGAGAACATATTAATCAAATCCATGAATAATAAAATCTACAAAGGTTAAAGCTGCAAATATGGAGGGCTGACTGTACTTGACTCCTTTAGCAAAAAATGAGGTCCCCTTAAAGAGCAAAGAGTTCTTTGTTTTCACTCCACAACATTCCAAGAAGAAGGAACTGCTCTGATGAAGTTTCAGTCACTTTCATCATTGACATCAACAGTCAGTCCAATAAGGTATATATATGCACTCAAATATACACCCACACCTACTGCTATGGCACAAACCTGTGCATTTCTACTCAGCTGCAACTCACACTGTATTCAATACAATGTCCAAATAAACATGTATGTGCATCCTCACGTCCACATGTAGTATATTGAAACTGCAATTCTATACATGCCCACTTAGATGTAAATCTTATTGACTTCAAGACTTATTATATGAGGTTTGGCCTATCAGTCAATGTGTTCTAGATAAAATTGTATGCAAAACAGTAATTCTGATTTTTTGGAAAGCATAATTTCATTTTTAGTTGATGCATGTATCTGCTAGAGCAAACATCCTATTAGCAACACAGGAGGATAGATTATGGTTGAGATCCTGCATTGGATACATGTTCTCTCTCCCAATCTGATCCCCAAATTTCAGCTTAAAATTCTGGGAGCCATGCTGAGCAATGGAGCTCTGTGACATTGGTGAATATGGTGCTGAAGATAACATATCCACCCCCCTCTTGACAGCAAGCAGTGGTGTGATGACCAGAGGCAGCAACCCTTGTAATGTCATGTCACGACGTCTTGTTTGCACCATGTTTTACTGGTGGGAAGAGGCTGGACACATCACCCATCAATGCCCCACTCACCAGCACTGCTGAACTCTGTCCCTCAGTATGGTTATCTAGATCTTATGGTAGGTTTGGGGGCATTTGCAGCCATAACAATGGTGCTATGATCAGAAATTAAATAGCAAACAGGAGGTTCTCACCCTAACAGAATGTTAACTTATCATTCTATCTAGTGCACCTTGTCTACAATGACTGGTTGTGGCCCTGTCCAAGGAATCAGAAAGCCCTTTCCCAACCCTACCTAAAAATGAAGGGATTGAACCTAAGGTCTTCTGCTTATAAAGCTGTGCTCTAACCCTCAGCTAAAGTGCTCCTCTACAATAGGAGGTATTTCCTGAAGGATGGAGTGCCACTTAAGATATTGCTAGGGATCAGGATATTTTAGAAGCAGTTGAACTAAACAACATGTAAACATTTTTTTTTAAAAAAAATGGTATTATGGAGGAGGACATGAAAACTGCTCAACCCATGATGCAGTATAACTAGGAATGAACACCAGACATCTTGAAAAACCTGCATCATAAGTGAAATGTACTGTTCCACATCAAGGCAAGAGCTCTTAATAAATTGTACAAATGGGTAGTTCTGGCTCCAAAGTAGTGCCTTAATTGTACTAATAATATTAATATTATAAACAAACTTTTAAAATTGTACCCATTAAATATTCCATAAATATATCAACAGAGGTTCTCTGAGGAAGCTACTTTAGTTATAAGGTCTATTATTTATGCAAACTGGAAACATCACTCTTTGCAAACAAGCAAAGATGACTGGATAGATTTGGTAGCATTTATACCAACCCATAATCTTCCAATTAGCAGGCTTAATTGTTTGAGATCCATTACAGTGTTTTCTGTTTCTAAACCTTTGACTTTTTTGTAAGTTGTGTCTTTGACCCACTTGCTCAATTAAGATGAGCCCTTTTTGGTTGAATTGTTGTGAGAGAAAAATGAGAGGAATTAATGTCTCTATTTGAAGCATTTCTAAACAAGCTGATGCTTTTTTTTTTCTTTCCATTTTCTTCTATCATTTTCAATACTCTACATAAGGACATCCTATCTTCCGAGTCATCAAGACAAATATTAGTCACAGACCTAATGCAAATGCATGGAGGCTTTTTGAGAGATTCAGTGTTCTCTGCCTAATAAAGGGGTTTCTGGCCACACAAAGGCAGCCAATTTGTTTCCTCAAGCATGATTCTTAACACCTTTGCCTGCTGAAGAAGCCAGTGGAGCTTTGAAAGTTTGCATCATGTATTTTGTGGATTTTAGTTGGTCCAAGAAAGGTGTCTCTATTTTGTGGATTTTGGATGTTATTGTATTTTGTTATATGGCCAACACAGCTACCCCTGGATATATTTCCTTGATGTGAAGATACAACATTTTACCACAAAAAAAGAGGGAGCTAATGGGCTGAGACTTTACTATTTGAGGTTTCTACCTCCAACAAAGGTAAAACCACCTGAATTTTTCCTAACTGCAGATCCCAGGTATCCATAGGATGGAGCTATAACACTTGAAGTGGTGTCAAACTTTATTATCTCTACAGTGAGGATGCACACCTAGGTTGCCTATTCAGATTTTAATAAGTATATCAACAACAGCCGATCATTTGAAAAGTTCACATCTGGATAGTTCTGCTTTAAACTTCATAAGAGGGATCAAATAACTGAATGTCTTCTGATGTTAAAACAAAAAAGAACAAATGAAATTCCTGTGCAGAGAAGATGAACACCTAAGATATGTTTCTGTACTCCTTTCCTTGATGTACACTTTTGTATTTTCATGTAGTGTGCTTGTCAGAATAGGAGGACAAGGAGAGAAATTCAGATATGTGGCCATGCCTATACATGCTCTGTTATTTGAGTAGATTGGGATGGGGCCCTTTGGCAGCAGCCCACCCAGCATGGAGGATGGCAAGGGCTATATCAGAACTGGAGAACAAAACATCTGGAAGGTCAAAATTTCCCCAACCTTGATCCAGACTTTAGCCCCATTATGAATCAGATCGGTTTGATCTTTGCCAGTGCCGGGAATACAAATGGATTTTTTTATTAATGAAAGCTGTACTTATATTAGAAAAAAGAGGAGGAAGTAGAACTTTGCCAACTGCAGGTCTCCTTAAATGATTTGTAGGTCTGAAATACATTATTTAAAATAGTGCAATAACTTATGGAATATTGTACAGGCTTCATAGAACCCAAAGGGGTACAATGGAGAAATAAATTGAATGTTCCTGAGAAATGGTGTTGACTGACGAACACCTGAGACTTGTTGATAATGAAAATTCTGAATCTGTGAAGCCTGGGTACAGTCTTGTTGGAGGCAGGGCATGAGCCCAGACCCACCATCTGGACACACACTCTAGGTGATGCCAACCAATGAATAAAGGGAGAATGCAGCCTATAAAAAAATTGCCCACAACCCCTGCCACTGGAACAGATTTATTTTTCTCTAGCATACACTCACCACAGGTATTAAAATACTACTAAAATAAAAACTGAATCTTATAAATGCCATAAAAAATAAGGACATTTTGTTTTGTGTGCTACCCCTTCAATGTCAACCAGCTGAGCTGAAGGTTCTCTTTTCTTCTCTCTCCTACTCTTCAAGATTTCACAGATGGAAAAAGGGGCATATGTGGCCAAGCAAAATCAGACTGTGATCAAGATGGCACAGGTTGGTGATGAAGAAGAACACACAAATTGGAAAAGGCTGCAGCAGTTTCTTTTTGCTTGGGCCTACTGGGAAGGGCAAGATTCCACCCATCCAGTCCTCTCTCCTTGATTTAGTAAACTGAATGTGACCAACTTTTGAAGCAGCAATAGAAGTAAGTTGAAGACAAATAGGGAAAGTGAAAAGAGGAGAGGAAAACTAGGACATTCTAAAAGTAGCTGAAAAAGTGGGACAGTAGCAGATTTATTGGGACTGTGTATGCCAAAATGGGACAGTTGGAAGATATGCTTCCTCCCTCCCTCAAACAGTGTGGAGCCTAGAGGGAGGAATAAAGTAATCCTTCTGATATATCTGAGGTAGCTCTCCTTTGCCTCTAACAAATAATTAAAATAGCCACTTTATTTTCCTTCCTTCAAATACAGCAATATAATGAAAAATTCATTTCTACTTCAGATATTTGGCTTGAGCCAAGAATGCACAATGACAGCCCTTCAGATTTATGTAGGACTGTATTTCCCAGTAATCCTATCCAGCATGGCCAGTGGTGAGGTATCTTAGGAACTGGAGTCCAAAAAGCATCTGGAGCTTGCTTTGTATGCAAAATGGTGGTAACCCTTCAACAAAGATCCCCAAGGTTTCAAAAGCCAAAAATCTAACTCAGATAGAGGCAAGCCTCCCCAAGCCTCATTCTGCATGGTAACAAACTGAAATCCAAGCTGCACCCCCTCTCTCAGTAGCTCAGAATCATATGCCATTGTTTCTCAAGTTTCCATCAATTCTTTGCTAGTCAGCATAAGCTGTGAATGATAAATCTATGTCCCAAGAAAATCTCCTATAAGGGCACTTAGGAGGTTGATCTCCATAAAGTTATTTCCAACCTTATGGAATACAGATAATGGACTGAAAGCATGACAAGCAAAATAATATTTGTGTGTGTGTGTGTGTGTGTGTGTGTGTGTAGGTATTATTGTATTGTAAAGGTAGCCCAGCGGTTATATTGTTGGAATGACAATGCAACGAACACAAATCCAATCTATTTCCATCATAACTGAAGTGTGCTGGATTTTCAGGTGGTGGTGGGGGGGGGGAGGAATGGAAACAGATTCCTTGATTTCATGGGACAAAGTCTACAGAGGTATCGTCCCATCCAAAATGTTAAGATTGGGACAAAGCTTGGTGCAACCTAAAGGTGTCTGCTTCCTAGCATACAACTGTGAAAGTAAAGATAGTTCATGCTTCCCTGTTCGATCCTATTCAACAGCAATCATTGTATGGAATCAAGATATTTGAACTTCTTCAGGCACTGATTTGCACATGGTTATGAACCAGTGTCTCTCACTGCAGTGGCAGGCAGAAGGCTAGTTGAGGGGAGAAACATGGAAGGCCATGTGTCATACACAGTTGTGTCCTCTGGTATCAGATTATCAGTCCCCAGACCAACTGAGGCAGCTGGCAGTATATAACTAATGCTTCACCAGCTGTTGTGATACAGTCCAAAAACCATTCTGAGTCATTTTTGCTAAACTCAGAAAGAACAAGATGGTGGAATTCTGATATGGTTAAGATTATGTACATTTGGGGATAGTATTTTTAATATACCCCTATGTACATAATCCCTGGATGCAATAGTAAATTCATAATCTAGTATCAGTCCTAATAAACAATATACTCAAATTCACACTAGCTATACACTGCAAACCCATTTGAGAATCCCCAAGTAAATAAGTAAGCAAGGATGTGCTATAGCGACCTTCATTCTTTGTGACTCATTATTTCCATTGCTTGAAGAAAGCAATTTCTTCTGGTCCATTTCATGGGACTTGAATTACTTTTGTCTCAAACTGAGAAGCAGCACTGTCACTCAGTGAAGACAATAATAAACTAAGCTGAACTACTGTTCAAGTCAATTGCCTGATTACCTATAAGACAGAAAACTGTGTTCTCTTCATCACTGTCCTTCTCCTTTTAAGTATCCCTACTCATATCTCAGCTATTATTATTTTTTTCCTGTGAAGGCTACTACTGTACAACTGTGGTGAATTTTTTATTGGCTTAGTGGTGATTGCTAACCAAAATCCTGTCTGCTTGTGACCCCATATCTGGTGATTCCAACAAAGTGGGTGAGAAAATCATGCATGGGTCAGAGCTTCATTTTTCTCATGACCACAGTGTTCATCAATGGAGGCATCACATTCAACAATTAGCCATAGAAGACCGACAGTTGTGCAAAATTTTCTTTCTGACACTTGAATATAATAAACAAGACAGCAGCAAAATGGACAGTAACAAAAATCATTTTTTCTAGGTAATAGCTCAGAATATTTGTCTTTCTTGAATTAAAATTGATTTCTAACAGGTTCACACAATTTATTTTCTCCCAGAAAGGATGGCCTGCTCTGTGTTTTCTGTTTCCTGGACAACATTAAATTTGTTGAAGGAAAAACATCAGTAAATATATTTAGAATGAGAAAATAGTTTTCTTTCCATATTTTAAGCAAGTTCCCAGTAAAGATTAATTTCCATTTTCCCTCTCTTATGACTGTAACATATTCCATCAACCTGTTCTCCTTCTCTTGAGATTAAGCCAACAACTCTACACTTGTTCAAAAATATAAAGGAGGAACAGCCATCCTTAATACTAAGGAGATTATTGCATCAGCTTTAAAACCAGTTTACCTGAGATGGCTTAAAATTAGAAGTAGGCAGTATCCTGATACTATCATACACATTTAGCCACCTAAATTGCTGCCTGGCTGTAGCCCAGCTCCATTGCTATTCCAAGAGGCACTCCTCATGCCGCTTTTCGAAGCCGGTAGTTTTCCAGCTTGAAAAATTGGCCATCTCTTGGAGCAGTAATGGAGCTAGACTGTAGCCAGGCAGTGATTTCAGTGGCTAAATGTGTGTGATAGTATCAGGATGTCATCCGCTTCTAATTTTAAGGTGGCTCAAGTAAGCCGATTTTAAAGCTGATGTGATAATCTCCTAAATCTGAAATCTTGTCTCTGTGTTACTCATGTGTAAAATCATCTATGAAAGTGGTATACATTTTTGTCCAGTGATGAATGGCAGCAATCAGTTCAAGGCTGAGGTAGCAAAGTAGCACATACAACACCATTGTGCATGCTGTTGCACATGTGATTCACATGTTGATGTGCATGTGCATACACTGTTGTTGAGTACTCACTTCCATATTCATTCAGTCCTGAGCATCTTGGTTAAAAACAACAACAACAGATGTTAGAAAAAAGCCTGTTCAAGAATGATCACCAGTCAGAGCAGATAATATTACAGGGGTAGGAAACTAACAGAGGTTAGCACTTGGCTTCCCAAATATAGGGATGTGGAGATGCAGCCATCCTCCACTGCATCCCCCTCCCCAATATATCCCACTGAAATGCCCTACAACTCCTTTTAAGGGGGATGAGAGGGAAAATGACCCTCTTTACCATGGGTAGGCAACCTTTCCCCTTTAAGAGCTGAGGGACTTAAGCTCCCAGAATCCCAGGAGCTATTGGCCAACATGGGACTATTGGCCAACATGGCTGAGGCTTCTGGGAGCTGAAGTCCCTCTGCCCTTAAAGGGGAAAGGTTGCCTACCCCTGCTCTTTACCCATCAAAGCCTAGTACAGGCCTTTATTTTTCAACATGAAGTAACCCCAAAGTCAATGTCCATATTTCTTCCTGTGGACACAAAGGCCTCCTTTGGATCTAAAGCATTGGCCAGAGGAGCAAAATATGCCCGGGTTTTCTCCCAAGTGGGCATGTGGGAGAATGTCTTTTTCATATTTTCATGGTATTTTAAATTTGGGGAAATATTGAAACATTTGATGCTTCTACCACAACCTCTGAAATGGTACAGTCCAGGAAGGGCTGCTGCTGATCACACAGCTTAGTTTCAAGAGCTCTTTTTGTCCCTTCTGCCAATTGTGCTTTTGTTAGTCTTTCCAAACTTTCCTCTTAGCATAGTTTTCTTTTTCTCATCCTTCTAACACCTGCTTTAAAGTTCTCTTCTTTCATGTGCTTCCCTACAACACATTGATCTCCTAAGTCGATGTGAGATTCTTCCTGGCGGGGGCATCCTCTTTCATGCACTTCTAAAGCCTTGCTCACACCTACTGTGGTTTATGAATAATGACAATGGTTGACTGCATCATGCAAAACACAAAATAATTAATTCAAGAGGAGGGGATGCATGTTTCTTGTTTTGTTTTGTTTTTGTTGCTTTTTCTTCCTCCCCCCCCCCCCCCCCGCTCCCCAAAGCTTTCTGTTCACAACTTGTCCACAAAAAGATACAGAAATAGTCTTATTTATTCAATATTCAATTTTTTTCACTAATCTCTTCTTTGAATAATTGTAATAATGAATCTAATGTGGATTGAGCACCCTGAAACTATTAACATCAAATGTAAAATTCACAAATCTGTGAGGCATGTTGTGTAATTAAGATACATAACTAACTGGCACTGAATGCAATGCAGAACTGTACAGATGACTGAAAGTTATTAGCAATTCAGACGCTGGCAACCCAGTTGTTCTAATGAGTGACATGAAATACTTTGGCTGACAAAAGCAGTTGGATCACACAGGCTTGAACAGAAATCCATGCAACTAATGTGCAGACTAAACATTCTCTTTTGATGAGTTTTTAAATCCAACAAGCCAGATAGAAAAGCTTGGGATTTGAAAGGGCGCAATCCTCATCCCAGTGTCACTCACTTGAAACAAGTGAAAGATTTGGAGTTCAAATTAGAGCCCAGTTCAGTTCAAAATATCTGCACTTCCTAAAACATTTTGAAATTATGATGGTGGTGATGGTGGTGGTGTATTTATAGTTGTGTTCAGTGTTACATTGGAAATATGTCATGAGGCAGAAGGAGCACTGCAAATGTGGCTGTCTTCATGACAACTATTTTTCGCTGCACAACTCCATTTCAGAAATAATGTAGTTTGACATTATTTAACTGTCATGGCTCAGTGCTACAGAATTATGGGATTTGTAGTTCTGTGATATATTTAGCCCTCTCTGTCAGTGAATTCTGCTGGCACAGCAAACTACAAATCCCAGGATTGCACAACATTGAACCATGGCAGTTAAAGTAATGTCAAACTACATTATTTCTGCAGTGCAGATGCAGTCTCAGTGTCCTTAGTTCCCTTGCCATTTTCACTGATGGCTGTGTACGTTTCTCTCCATGATGCAAATAAATCACATACACCAGGGGCATTGCGTGGGATTTAAAATGGACACCAGTCACCTTATGTAAAGAGCCGTACTGTGCTACTATTTCCATTTTGTTGTATGCATCAGTTCTTTTATTTCTCTCAGCAGTCTACATCCTTGATAGTCTCAAATAGAATAGGCTTATTAAATCAATTGAGTTTATCTAGTTGTTGACATCATTCAGGAATAGATTCAGTGGATCTACTTTAGCTGGCATTCTAGTCAATACTGTCTCTATCAGGGTGGACAACTGCACCAGAGGTTGAGGGCAATTTTTTATTTCATTTTCCAGTGAACCAGCCTGCTTGTCTCAAGTAACTGGTTTCATTCTGGGGTTTCATAGCCATTTTCTACTTCTTTTTGAATATTGTCTTATGCCTCTTGGCAGCAAGTGCTCAGAGAGAGATTATATGTAAGGGAAATAATGTTAGATAAATTAATCCAGTCAAGGTCATGCACAGGTGATCCAGGAAGATGAAGAGATGCACCAGAGCAAGGTTTCAGTTGGTCCAGAAGTCACTGCACAAAGCCCATAGTCCAAATAACCAAAGCCAAAAAGTTTGGCTTTGGAAGATGACACCTACCACAGCCATGCCCTCCCCCAGCTCAGTCTGACAGCCACCTGACCTCTCCAGAGGAGGATGAGGCAGGAGAGAAAGCTCCAAGTCCCTAGGAAAGACAAAAGCTTCAGAATTTGGTACAAATCCAGTCCCTCCCACACAAGCAGAGAGGCTGTGCACATGCACCTAGGAAACTCCCTCTTGAAATATGATCTGCAAGTTGGATGGGGTTGAGTTGGTGGACTTTATAACTCAAAGGCCTTTCACCCTTTCAGTTACTTGAAGTAAACTTTGGTTCTCTCTCAGCCTATGTCTACTGTGAAATCTGACTCTGGTTTACAATCCTGGACTGTTTTTTTACTCCAATATCTAGGTGATCCTACTTGGACTGTGCTTTGAATTATGGCTCCTGGCCCAGGAGTGTTTGTTAGCAGACACTGCTTGTTCTTTCAGCTACTGCACTTTTGGCAGTCTGCATTTTGTTGCAGCATGAGAGCAAGACAGAAGATTTCCAGCTACATCCACTTCCTGGCCAGAATCCTGCTGGTATCTTACACAGGCATTGTGGAATCTCCACATTCAGATCACATTTCCAGGAGTGAAATTGTGGATGTGGTGTCACTATGCCTGCTAATGCACTTTTCACATTTATGCACATTGCACATTATGATGAGCACTGCTGCATGTGCACATTTGGCATCTTGGTTCAATTGCACAATTTTCATTCAACACAAAGGGATGTATAGCACAATTAGACTGGAATCTGTTTGGTGAGTCCCATCTAGAGCAGGGACATTCAATAAATTATTAAATGATGAATCAACATATAGGTAAATCTAATTAATTCAATGGCTCTCCTCCAGTTAGGATTATCAATAAAATTTTGGCCTTAATGTGTCCACTCTGCCTGTGTAGATTCACACTACAGAACTCCAGGGCATGATCCAAGCCACAGTCTTCCTTGGTTTGCTCTTTAATAGGCTTCCGTATTCAAGGAGTTGGTTGATTATTCAGTGAGGATCCCTCTAGCATGAGGGTGGGTGGGGATGACTGCTCATAGCCTTCATGGGAAGACCACTGCTTTCTGTACCATTACCTTCTCTGCATAGCCATCCTTCATCTGCTTCAAGTCTTGTTACCCTCTCTGGGTGGGTTGGAAATCAGAGAAATATTAAAAATTGAACTGGGCTTGAGGGACGGAAATTGCATAGGGCCATATATTCTGATTGTAAAAACTTCTGCTCGAAAGTCAACTATCAGAAATAGACTTGCTTGGATTGCATTTCCATGGAATATAGCCATAGAAAATCACAAAGGTTTAAACTCTTTGGATCTATCACTCTAGAAACTCATGTGTGGCCAAAAATATATTTGCTAAGAACACTGGAGCTAAAGTGTTTTGGCACCATGGGAAATGCAAAACAAGTCAGATTTCAAGGCAGACAAAAGCAAACTCTATTAGACTTTGGCACCAACCAAGCAAGAAAAGAACTTTGTAAATGCCACCATTTCCAATGGTCTTAACCTCCTCATAGGATTCAAGAAGATTTAGAAGTGATTAACTTTCCCTGGGTGGTACCCATTAATCCCCATGCTCTCTTCAATTGCGAAAGCAGCACTGTAGAGCCTTGTAAATACAGCTGATGTGAAACACAATCTTTTCTTCAACCTTATTGGACAAGATCCCAACCATTCTGGCAAAGGAAGAGGCTGGCTGTGGAGCAAGGGGAAGAAAGAAATGAAAAAGATGGGGAGAAAAGAGACAAGGAAAAATATTTTGGTGAGTGTACTTGATCTTTTCCTATCAGCCAGCTGCCTTCTCCATTCCAGCCCAAATCCCAAGCTGCCAAAGGACTTCAGCTGCAACATTAATTCACTACTACCCATTTAACTGCATATTATTTGGAAGTAACTTTCTTTGAATGAAGAAAAGGAATCTTTGGAGAGTGAAAGCTTCTTCCAAGGCTTGTGTGCCTGGCAAAAGCAGTGGTGGTGGTTACAGGGCGAGAGGAACAGAGTGAGACTGGAGCCAAAGGGGGTTGTTTTACATCATCTGCAATTGCTATTTTGTTCACTCTCTCTAGAAAGGAAAATATATATAGTGGAGATACAGTTGCACTTTGCAGGAAATTCTGTAGGCCCCAGACTTCATTCCCCTCAGCCCCACAGCCACTGTTAAGTCTCCCAACTCCTAAATCCCATCTCTCATTCCCTCCCCCTCTCCATTTCTGGTTGGAAACAACTGTATTAGACAAATTCCACTTGTAATCTTTTTGCATTAAAAAGAGACTTGATGTGTACTTGAAAAGAGTGGAAAAGTGCAATGAGTCAGGGTCCCATTCCCTGCTGAGTCCTGTGCAATTGTCAAATTTCAGACTTTGGTACTTTAGCAATGTAGCAATCAGACACTTTGTGACATCTCATTCTCTAAAATGGATAATCCTGATAAAGGTCAGACCTGAAAGCCTGAAGAGCTTTCAGGCAGTAGGCTCAAAGTTCTTAAGGATTGGCCCTCTTCCTTTAGGAAAGGGGAATGCATTTCAATAACCTCACCCATAAGTAGTTTTTTTTTTTTTCAGATTGTGCACATTTGCAGAATTCATTCTGGGATAGTGCAGACTTGATGCCAGGTTATTATTGTTAGTTGCCCTCAAGCTGCCCTAGATTCATGGTGACACTATGAATGAGACCTCTCCAAGATCCACTGACCTCAATCTTTGCTTAGGTCCTGCAGGCTCAGGCCCATGACTCCTTTGATTGAATCCATCCATCTGGCATGCAATCTTCTTTATATACTACCTTCTACCTTTCCTAGCATTAATATACTTTCTAGTGAGTCTTGTTTTCTCATGATATAGCCTAAGTACAACAGCCTCAATTTAGGCATCTTGGCTTCCAGAGAGAGTTCAGGCTTAATCTGTTCAATGACCCATTTGTTTGTATTCTTGACTGTCCACAGTATCCACAACACTCTTCTCCAAGACCACATCTCAAATGAATTGATTTTTTTTCTGTTTGCTTTCTTCATTGTCCTATTCTCACACCTGTACATGGTGAAGGGGAATGCGATAACTTGGACAATCCTCACACTAGTTGAGAGTTATATCTTTTAAACTTTAGTTCTTTTATTGGAGAAAAACGCCTCTGACTATGACCCTGGGGACCAGAGGGGGGATGCAGATGGGCGACCATGCACTGCCCTGGGAAGGGGAGGATTGGGACCAAGGCTGCCCCATGCCTCGGCCCCAATCCACCCATTTGGTGACTGGGAAAGGAGTGCCAAAATAGTGCTCCTTTCTCAAGCTGTGGAAAGGGCACCAGAAGAACCAACACATGGCTCTTCCATGTCTCTTCCGACACAGTACGTGAAGACACTGCATCAGGAGGAAGTCATCAGGGTGCTCGCCATGTGTAACGGCTCGGGGAGGGGTTCAGGCAGCAAGCATGCAGCTACTCCTCTCCTTCCCTGCCTCCAAGTTGGCACTTTGTGCCATCTGCAGAGGCCCAGAGTGTGATTCCCTGTTCAGCCATGGAAATCCACTGGGTGACCTTACATGAGTCATATATTCTCAGCCCCAGAAAAAAACCCATGATGGATTCATCCTAGGGTCACCATAGGTTGGAAATGACTTAAAGCAACAAGAAGGATGATATATCTCCCCTTTCAGCAAACCTAAAGTCTCCCTAGACCTGCCAATGCCATGCACCCTATATGTAACACCAATATCAGAGCACCAGCAGCAAAGGCAGTAAAGACTTCCATGCTCACAATGGGAATGCTTGTCAGTGTTCCAGGTAACCTCAAGTTGCAGCTTTAAACCAGTATCACTTGATGGCTACAATGCTGCATGGCTCAGAATAGCATAATAGTTCTGCATGCAGAACTACACTACACTGAGACATTTCCTGCCACCTTGGAACATACTGTAAAGCTGATGAAGCTCCTCACTTACAATTATTTGTGCCTGGAGAAGAAGGGAATCCACAGTCCCCATAGCCAGAATTACATCATCCACTGTGGTTGACCAGAGTCTTTTGGAAGTCTCAGTGGCTGATACAATCATTTCATGTCTGTCTATAGGAACATAGCCAGATGCTTCTGCAATTCTCCTGATCTCCTTCAGGCATGAATAACCATGGATGGAGGATTTTATCAGCTCAGCCATTGGTCCATGGCAGTCTTTTGTTACAGCAGAGAGAGGAAGGAACTTACAACTGTGTATGCCACCTAACAGGATGGCAGTTGATGAGTGTTAGGTGGAAAGGAATTCCATGAATGTGGAAATGAACATGTTTTTAAATTATTTTTAAACAGTATTATTTTGAAATGTGAAAGAGGTATGATTTATTATACATTTATTTATTATTTCTGATAAAATATTATTTTAAAAACAATGCTATATGTGAAAGAGGAAGAAACACTATTAAAATGCAGTCTACTGGTCAAATGGGTATGCTAACTAATAATGATATACAATAAAATAAAGAAGTGAAATTAAACATGGATGCCTGAAAGCTGCAATTAAATCTCTGCCTGAAACAGCAATAAAATCCAAGCTGTTTTTGAAGGGGAGGGGGAAGGAGGGAAAATATGTAAGTGCATTGGCTAATTAAATCTTCAAAAATTGTTTTATTTTTAGATCTTGCTCCTCAAGTCCTGGTTTCTGTCAGATATAGACATGCCAAAAATACCATGAGAAAAAGTTGATCTTTTGTGCCATTTGGCCCGACTAAGAGCAGGAAGTGGTGTCAAATGTATCAAAAGAGTCCAGTCTCCTGTCCAAACTGGTTCCTGGGAGGTTTGTTTTGATTGCTAATGCTAAGCTTGAGACCTCTGAGTTCCTTCCCCACCATTAAAATAACTTTTATCATCTCACCCATTTTCTTTACCCTTCCTTTGCAATTGAGTTTGGCTACCATCATGTAACCAAGATCCGGGAATGAGAAAATGCTGGGAGACAAGTTACATAGTGTTAGAATAAGAGGTGCTGAAAGACACTTCTCAGCTTGTGTTCTGTTTTTATTGCAATGTTTCTGTCTAATTTAGCTAATTTCCATGTTCCGCTTCCCTTCCCTGAAAGGCTGCACCATCTTATTTCAATCCCCAAACACTCTTTTGGCCTTGTTTATAGCTGGAATGCTGCTCTCTCCCATGGCTTGACAAGGTGTTATTTTAGAGTTACGATTTTCTAATGCCCCAGCTGGGGCTTTCTACTCCTCTCTCCCCATCTCAGGTTTATTCAGCTTTCGCCCCATTTGTGTCATCCACATACCCTCCTGCCTTTCATCTTACCAAATTTTCTGACAGAAGGAACCCCCTAAAGGTTGAGCTAACGTGAGAAAACTCTTGCAGCCCCTTCAACACTGGGATCTAATATTACTATGGTTTGGCAGCCTCAGTGACAGCTATTAGCCTGGAAATTGCAGCAGGAAAGACAGAACGAGGGAAAGGTATTAGGAAGGAATGAGCTGATCAGATGAGGATAGCAGCTGCTCCCCATAAATTAGTGGGGATCAGCGCTTCTCTCTGAAGGGACTTCACTACTTTCATGGATTAGAATCAGAGGCTTCTGATTTTCAAGGCTTCCACACACATTTTTCTGTCTGAGGCAAAGAATAAGATGGAGTATCCCTTCTATTCCAAGTCAACTAGACTAGAAGTTGAATACAGTGGTCCCTCCACATTTGCTGGGGTTAAGGGTGAAGGACCCCCATTAATGTGGAAAAACTGCAAATAAAAGAACACTATTCTTTTTACCTAAGAAAACACCTCTCTAGGAATCTCCAGGTCCTCCAGTGTAACTCTATGGTCAAAATTTGCCAGAAGTTGATCATAGAATCATTTGAGAAAATCATTGAGAGAAGACTAAGGAAAAGAAGGTGGTGAACAGTTCCACCTTCTCTGTTGCATCGATATTTCACCATCTTCTGTACACTGTGGTTGTACAGTTTCTTTGTATTTCCTTTTGTTCCAAATCTAAACCCTTTATGATTTTTAAACTCTCTAGCAAGTCTGAGCTCATTCTTAGCTTTTCTTTTGCTAACTTTCTCCCTATAATTACTAGCTATCTGTTTCTATTTCTCTTAGATTTCCCCTTTCCTCAATTTCTTATGCATGTCTCTTAAATCTCAGCTCATCTGATTTCTTGTTTCCTTTGACACCTCCCATTCTTCCAACTTCTTCATCTTATCTCCCATGCATAAGACTCTCATGCATCATGAACTCCCTTCCCACTGAGCATTTCTGACCATGAGATCCATCAGGACATTCTTTCTAATGTTGAGGTGGACTCTCTTCTCCTGTACTTTGAATACATTATTCTTTGTCCTTGTCTCTGGAGCAGTGAAAACAATGTTGCTTCTTCTTCCATATGACATCCTTTCAAATATTTAATGATGGCTATCATGTTACCTCTTTGTCCAGGAACCAAAACTGTTTTGATGCATCTGTGGAGGCAGTTGTTCACATCCACTATTATCCTCTTTCTTCCTAGAATTCTTAAACAGGGAGGAAAGATGAAGTAGCAACCTGTGTTCTTCAACTTCCCACTGAGAGACTCATAGTCCCCTTGCATTATTTTGAAGGCAGTATGATTGATGGGCTTGGGTAAGAGTTAGTCTCTCTGTTATATCATGAATTTTTGCCCCAGAAAGACAGCACATCACTTGAGACATCTGCCAAGCCACACACTGTCTCTGTGCCTCTCAGCAAGGAATCATCTACCACCGCTATAAATCTCTGCTTCCTTTCAGAACAGGCAGATGCCTTCAATCCACAGAACCTCCAAGAGCACCTCCATGGTCTCTAAGGGTTGAGACAGTTGTCCCTTTATCTCAAAATCACTGATCACTGAG
>CM034709.1:19375485-19399306 GCA_020142125.1 Phrynosoma platyrhinos | reverse complement strand
GGAATCCTGGGATTTGTAGTTTGTCATGGCACCAGAGTTCTCTGACAGAGAAGGCTAAGTATGTCACAAAACCAGAAATTCTAGAATTCCATGGCAGTAAAAATGGTATTAAACTGTATTAATTGTTCAGTGTAGATGCAGCCCCAGCTATTGTTCACTCTGCTCTCAACCAAGACAGAGACTCAGCAGAAGCCTTGACCCATCACACCATGTGGTTGGGGAATGCACAGAGCTCCCAAATTATAAATACACACACAAACATCTCCAAACAGCACAGCCAAATTATTAATTCTGATCTTCATGGAAAAACAAAAGAAATCCACTCTGTCTCAGAGACTAGGTTCTATAGATACATATTTTGGTACATAAACTGCATTACAAACTTCTGTATAATACAGTTTTCAAGTTCTGGTTTGAGTTTAGTTCAGGGAGTGCACATTTGCTGAATTTACAGTGAACAAATTTCTCACTGTTTCCTGTTCTTTCCAAATAGAGGCTATTCTTAGTCAATCCTTCAAGATTTTTAAAAAATTGTAATCAGTTATCTCCAGAGATTAGAATTTGGGTTGAATTTGGTGTCAAGTTACTTGCCATTTTCCACCCAGAGGAAAGCATTAATAGAGATTATGAACAACGGTGGGCCTTTAAGGGACTTGGGAGACCTCTTGCTTCTTACCTCTTTCCATCTATCAAATCTTCAGTCAATGCTCCATTGTCATCAACATCCCACATTCAGATTTCTCTCCAATCCCCCTTCATACTCCCCCCTCACCCAGCTCTGGAATTCTTTTTCCTGTCCATTAATTTCTAATGTGAAGACTTGTCAAATGCTTGCTGACAATCTAAATAAAGACTCCATGCTTGCTAGAAGAATATATGGGCTGCAGCAGTTGAGTCCTCCGAGGAAAAAAGCATGAATTCCCAAAGTCTCAATCCGGTTAGGTCTTCCTATAATTTTGCTTTTGCAGGTGTGTCATCCTTAGTTCCTTTCAGATGATGATCCAAAACAGATGTCAAACTTGTTGACTTTAGGGAGACTCCAAGACTTATTGGCTCAGTCCAGAAAAGAAACAGATGAGGTTGCATCTCTGCAGACGTCAGTGAAAGGGTGTGGGGTCTTTGGGTTGGATTCTTGCATGAAAACAATAAATTATCTTCAAGCAGAAAGCTAATGGAGCAAAGAGATGGCTGGGGCAGAATTCTCCTCCATGATATTTAGCATTTTTTATGTGTACAAGAGAAACATTAAATCATTAGTGATTGGTAGCTTCCATGTCAGTGGAACAAAAAAATTGGGTTTTACTCCACTCTGAATTTTAGTCTAACCTTTAAAGGAACAATCCAAAGAAGATGCAAAACCTATTTTGGGGATGGGATTTGCACCTTCCTTGAAAATTTGGATTAAACCCTGGAATGGATTCAATTTTCCACCAATATTTAAACCATTTGCCACCAGTGCTCACAGCCATATTTAATGGTGTATGTGTGTGTCTTATTTCCGATGCTACAATATCATACTCATTTGTCCAGGAATATGTCAAAATACAATCAGTGGGGCTTATTTCTGATTAGATATGCATATGAAAAAGTTTTAATTATCCATCAGCTATTTAGACAAAAAATAAAAGATCTTAGTTTGAAAATCTGTAAGTCATTGTGAAGTCATAGGCTTTCATGGCTGGCATCCATAATTTTTTTGTGGGTTTTTTTTGGGCTGTGTGGCCATGTTTAAAGAGTTTCTTTCTGATGTTTCACCAGCATCTGTGGCTGGTATCTTCTCTGAATGAAGATGCCAGCCAAAGATGCTGGTGAAACATCAGAAAGAAACTCTTCTAGAACATGTCAAATATTGGAGGATATGTCCCTTTGTGTATGGGGGTGGTGATGTCTTAAATATTTTGACCTCAAAATCTCTTCATACAAATAGGGGAGAGCAGTTCAGGGAACTGTAAGGGAAATCAAATTTAAAGAATTGAAATCTGGAGACATGCTTCACTGATTTAATTTCTAGAATTAAGATTATAAACCCATGATGTGAACATGGGATACAAGAGTCAGGTCCCAGAATAATAAATCTGTAAGAATCTGATCATTACTGGCTGATTGTATGCCTGATTTTATTGTGATGTTCCTGTTCCAGTAGGAAGCACATTTATCTGTGTAGCTGAGAAAATATTCAGAAATGGAGTAGTCACATAATGTTTATTGGTGCAATAGGAATAAAAGCATTCTGCTATATAAGCTTTAAAAGTTTTCCCAAAATAAAATGTATTGAATTCTCAGAATGCTGCCTGGGAAGATGGGAATAACCTGGGCTTAAGCTGGTATAGAAACTCTATTATGTGTCCTAAAAGGAAGTCCTGCTTCTTGATTCCAGATGTGTGGGACCCAGCTGCAAGTGCTCAGTGGTGAGAGAATGACCATGGGGGATGTAATGCATATACTAGCAAATTTCCTCAGCTCCAATGAGAAAAGGTATCTTGACTCACTGAGAATCCATATATAGAATAAATGGTCAAGCAGTTCAAGAATAGATATAGATATAACTGTAGATATAGAGCAGGGGTAGGCAACCTTTCCCCTTTAAGGGCTGAGGGACTTCAGCTCCCAGAATCCCAGGAGCTATTGGCCAACATGGGACTATTGGCCAACATGGCTGAGGCTTCTGGGAGCTGAAGTCCCTCAGCCCTTAAATGGGAAAGGTTACCTACTCCTGATATAGAGATACTGCATTTTGGCACTTTCTTTTCAAAAACAACATGCTTTCACTAAAAAATAGGAGTAAGATCCTGCTTAAGAGTCTAAATGCACAACTATACAATGACAGAATTATGTGGCTGACAATATACACAACCATGCTAGTGAATTGAGATGATACATAATATATCACTTTGCAAGATGTCCTGCTGTGCAGTGGGACACCTGGATCAGGACACATTGTGCACTGACATACATTGTACAATGGGACATGTTGTGCATCAGAACTGTTGTGCAATGGCCATGCTATCAGCTCCACTAGAGCAATGGTCCTGATGGTAAAGCTAGATGCACACTTCATTCAGTTCTGGGTGCATTATTTTAGGAATGAAGTAGACAAGTTGGAGCAGGTTCAGAAAAGGGCAACAAGGATGATAAGAGGATTGGAGAACAGACCATATGAGGAGAGGTTGAGAGAGTTGGGCATGATCAGCTTGGTCAAGAGAAGACTGAGGTGCAACAAGATTGCCCCCTTTAAATATCTAAAGGGGTGTCACAGAGAAGAGGGCACAGGTCTATTCTCTGCTGCACTGAGGAACTTCTTGACAATAAGACAGTTTAGCCATGGCACCAATTTCCTAGAGAGGTGGTGGAGCCTCATTTCTTGGACATCTTTAAAAAGAGTCTGGACACTACTTGTCTGGGATGTTCTAACTGGATTTCCTACACTGAGTGTGTGTATGTGTGTGTGTGTGGACATTATGGCCTATGAGGCCCCTTTAACTCTATGGTTCTGTGATTCCATGATTCACAAAACAGTAGTAAGCATAATTTTTTTTTAAGAAGAAGAAGAATAAGAAGGAGGAGGAGGAGGAGGAGGAGGAGGGGAGATCTCTCATAACCTCACCCACCAGATTCTTCATTGTTGCATGGAAGGGCAAAAGAAGCAAGGATATGTATCTTCAGATCTACTGTATAACATTACCCCACCCCTTCATTTTGTTTTGTTCTTTATAAAGAAAGAATCTGATGAGAGATTGGAACCTGATGGAGCAAAATGGGAAAAGTGAAAGGAAGTGGTGATGAAGCTACACATTTCACAGTACCATGAGTTCCGGTTCCTTCCCCAGCAGGAAGGAACAAGTCTAATGGCTTTAAGTTACAGAAAGGTAGATATTGATTGAACATTAGAAGGAAGTTCTAGACAATAAAGCAGTTTGGCAATGGCTGTTCTGTTGATGTTGCCTGTGACTAGAGACACTTCTTTCTACATGGCCTTTGTTTGGGACTCCTGCATTGTATGTGTTTACAGACATTATGAACAGCATCCTGAGCAAACAAGGTGTACTCCTGAATAGCAAATCACCATCTTCAAGAAGCACAGAGTCACGTGATAACCAGATTTCTGTATTGCGTTATTGGGATGAACATGTGCATATGTAAACATGCATAATCACTCCTGTATTAATCCGGGTTTCTAGACTGCAACATTGCCCAATAACAAAGTGGCTCACCTTCTCATTAGGGAGGATAATCAAACCCTACTTCACTAGCACATATGAAAATAAATAGAAATAATGCTTTGCTCTCAGGGGTGGCACAATCTGAAACGTTGGCAGGAAAGGCATTTTAACCTCTGTTTAAAATTCCTTCCATAGGTGAAACTGCAAATGCCCTCAACTGCACACGTCTATTTAATTGGAGAGTTAATAGGTTAAAAGCATTGACACCCACAAATAAGGGCAGATTCCATAAGCTGGAAAATCCTTGAGTACATTGTAATTAGCCTGGCATGTTAAATCTCTTAATAATAGATAGCGGGTGTCACTATTAGTCTACGCACACTGAAAGGCCATCTTGTTTTCTGTTGTTTTCTTTCTTGTAACACTGGCAAGCATAGCTGAAAAGGAAGATAATCTCTCATAGCCCTTAGTGATTAAAAGGAATTTGTATATTTTGATCAATTCTTCCAATTTTTTTTTCAAACCAAAGCATTTAGGGTTCCATTCAGAATGTCCTGTCCTTCCCACTATAATTCATGCACTATCGCTTGTGATCCAAATGTGCTACTATACTAGTGACATAAATCCTGACTTGATTAATTGTTGTACAGTACATGAGACACAAGAGCCAGTGTAGTGTTGTGATTTGAGCATTGACTATCTGCCTCGGCAGACGGCTCAATTGAGCCGTCTCCGAGGCCTGGAAGAGGAGGGGCCACTGCACGCGCGGCGGCCCTTCCTCTTCCTGAGGTCGCCCTGAACGCTTCCGGGTCACCGCACGCCGGACGCGTTCAGGGCGACCTCCCTCCACAGCGTCCGGACGCGCTGTGGAGGATGAGTCGCAAAAAGGGCGCCCGCCGCTTTTAGGGCACCCTTTTTGCGACTTATGAAAGGAGTGCCTTTTTGGCGCTCCTTTCAGGGCCACTCTAGGAGCGCCGCGGTGGGGCTGCCATAGCCCCGCGGCGCTCCGGACCAGGGCGTCCCAAACGCCCTGGTCTGCAGAGGGCCTATGACTCTGGGGAGCAGGGTTCAAATCCCCAATCAGCCATGAAAACCCACTGGGTGACCTTGGGCAAGTCACATGCTCTCAGTCATAGAGGATGGCCAAGACAAACCCCCTCTGAAGAAACATGCCAAGAAAACCTTATGATAAGTTTGCCTTAAGGTTGCCATAAGTTGGAAATGGCTTGAAGGCACACTACACACACACACACACACACACACAACAAGACAAATACACTTCTCCTCACCACAAGGTGGCAACCTTGGGAGTTTTGTTGGGTTTTGTTCATCAGTCTTGGTGCTCATTACATAATTCCATGGTAACATCCCACAAAATCCTGGGATTGTCAGTTTAGGGAGAAGCATTTAGAATTCTCACCCAAAGAGTTCCAGTGTCTCCCCAAACTACATGTTGCAGGATTTCATTGGAAATTGCCATGACAGTTAAATTAGAACACAAGACTCTATTTGTGTAGTGTGAACAGGACCTTAGGGAGCTGTGACACATTCTCAAGGCTGCCCCCCCCATATGTCTCTAAAATGCCAAAAAGAAAAAAAAGAAAAACATGACAACTATTCCCATATTGAATAGATGACTAAAGGTAGAAGGAATGGAAGGGCTGCTTGTGTTTTTGTGATCTACCAACCTCTCCTTTTGTACTGTCTCTGAGTTTGTGTGAGTAAATTTGACACTGACATAAGGAAAATAATTTTGATTATTTGGTTGCACATTGTGGAAACCACAAGGGAAGGGACACACTGAATCTTGATCCCACAATGAAGGATAGACCTTTTCAGGAGTGGGATGACTCCTCTATAGATTGTCTCACCAGGCAAAGGCAGTGGTATGGTTTTGTTTCACACCCATTCCCTCTCTCATGCTCACAAAAAACATCTAAACTTGTCAATCATTTTCTTTCACCCTTTCAAAGGCTGCTACATTTAAGTTTACCCCTTTACCCTAAGTGAAGCATAAATGTTTTGAAAGGGCATGGGCCAAATGCCAGGAAAATAAGCTGTTCGCACAGGAAAGCATACAATTATCTCCTGTATATAATAATTGTTTAAAAACTCCTTTATTTGACTCTGGTAAAAGATGGTACATCAGAGCACAACATCTTTGAGAAATGAAGGGAAGACTTGTAAAAAGAAAAGGTTAAGAGTGTGTGCATGTGAATATGGGTATCAGACTTGGCAGGCGGGGGGGGGGAACGGGACACAACTCTACCAGCTTAAAAATCTAACACCATTAATAATGGAATTTTCCTCTCCTCAGACCCTCAGCCTTCTCCACACTTCTGGTGTCTGGTTTCATCTTTTTGCTAATAAATGATTCATGGGTTTCCTTTTTTATTTTTATAAATCTCACTCTTTCTTTCTAAAAGATCACAAGCCATGTTAGAAGAAGAATGGGAGGCAGGCCCCCCAGTGTGTCTTTCACTGCTCAGCTTCTTCTGCAGCCTAGGCCAGACTCTTCCTTGGGGAATGATCCTCCCAAACACATATACACACACCCCTTTAACATTTATTTTCTGACATTTCAGACTATTTGTCAGGCAGAGCTACTTTCCTGAGATCAAAGATGGGAAAGCTTGCTGTTCAGCATTACATCTCCTTGTCTATCTATGGCAAAGGAAATCAGCTACATTCATCTTCACAGCTCCCTTATTTCCATAATAGCCACAAAGGCAAAATACCCCAGTTTCTTCCAAGCCCCGGAATGTCTATCTGCTCCCATAGTGCAAGTATGTATACGGAACATCAACTAAGCACAATACTGCACTACACTGTTATAGCGCTATCATTCCACTTTTACTGCTATGGCTGCCCCCTGTGGAATCCTGGGATTTCCAGTTTAGGGAAGAGTATTTAGAATTCTCAGCTAGACAGCTCTTAAAGGTAAAGGTAAAGGTATTCCCCATTGACAAGGTTGTTAAGTCGTGTCCAACCACAAGAGGCAGTGCTCATCTCCGTTACTAAGCCAAAGTTGTCAGAGACTACTCTGTGATCCTATGGCCACACAGAACACTATTTACCTTCCCACCAAAGTGGTACCTATTTATCTACTTGCATTTACATGCTTTTGAACTGCTAGGTTGGCCGAAGCTGGGACTAGTGACAGGAGCTCAGCCCATCATGCAGCACCCAGGCCTCAAACTGCCAACCTGCCAATCTTGCAATCAAAAGAGTCAGCGTCTTAACCACTTGAGCCACTTAGTGGCCTTAGTGGCTCCTTAAATCTCCCTAAACTACAAACTCCAGAATTCCACAGGAGGCAGTAAATCACAGTAAAAGTAGAATAATGGTGATATAACAGTGTAGTGTGGTATTGTGTTTCTCTCAAACATTCCTTCCTGTTTCTCCAGTCATGCATGCTGTGTGCCTTCAAGTCATTTCCAACTTGTGGCAACCCTAAGGTGGGCCTATCATGGGGTTTTCTTGGTAAGATTTATTCAGATGTGGTTTGCTATTGCCTTCTCCTGAGGCTGAGAGCATGTGACTTGCCCAGTGAGTCTCATGGCGAAGCTGAGAATTGAACCCTGCTCTCCAGAATCATAGCCCAATGCTCAAACCACTACACCATGATGGTTCTCCTCTACAAGAATACATCTAAAATAATATGTCTCTGTGTGCATACACACATACATGCATGTGCCTTCATTCCAATACCATGAAACCTAGATCCCTAAAATTTGGCATGCTTTGTAAGGAGGCTCAGAGGGAATGCATTGCAGCAGGTTTCACTAATGCTGTGCATGAGGTATGGACCATACCAAGTGACAACTCAGAGAGGGGTATCACCTGGTGAGCTGATGGGAAGGGGCTGCCTTCCAGGTCTGGTGGCTCTGGTGGTTAGGCAGGAGAGCGAGTTTCCTCCCTTTCCCACCTGGCCAACAGCTCCATTAGACCAGGAAAGGCTACAGGGTAAGAGAAATAGCCCATCCTGCCAGCGACTACTAGTGGGACTGGGCTGCCTTCCAAGTCTGGGTGGTAAAGAAAGCCTACAGCTCCTCCAGATCAAGAAAAGGCTGTTGAAGAGAGGAGGGGTTATTAAAAAGTGATCTACACCACATGTCAAATATTCTAGGTACGCCACTGCATTCCAGATTATTATTTTACAAAATTGGGTTAAATAATGTAAATTGATTAAAACTTGATTATAGTCTCCTGTGATAAGTTGAATTATTAGGTGGCAGGCACCAAGTTCCTTGGAAATAAGAGTGTTCCTCAAGAGTAGAGGCTCCCCAAGAGCAGGAAGCTTTCATGTATGGTCCAAAACTTAGCAGTTGGTTTCAAACAGGGAATTTGAGGAATGGCCTTTCTGACTTTGTGAATAACATATGTCCTACTGCTGTGTAATCCAGCTGTCTATCAACCCTTGCTTATACCCACCCCACCCCATACCTTTGTCTATCTATCTGTCTACAAAATGAGAATCGTGCTACCTGAAATGTAGGTGGACAAATTGTCATGGGGTGGGGAAAGAGTAGGAAAAAAACTATTTAAAAGGTGCATATGCCAAGTTTCCCAGTTTTGAGGTTTTTTTTACTTGAATTTTACCTAAGCTATGTCTGCTTATAGCATTAGCCAGTCTGGATTCCCAGTTTTGATTAAAACAAGGATTGTGGATCAAATTATTTTAAACCAGAGAGACACTCAAGGGGGTCTCTAACAGAGAAGTTAAAATAAAAAGATTATACTGAAGTAAAATGGTAGAAATGTGGAGAATGTTTCTGTACAGACCATCAGTTCAGTCTCCCTTACTGTTCTGAACATTAATTATATTCTCAGAGAAAGTGAAACCAACAAGTCTAGTTAATAAATCTAAGTTGGGAAATTTGATGGTCATGACATTAGAATTGAGTGGAATAAAATTAGATTGTCTTGTGCAAGTAAACGAACAGAAAATGGCCTCAGCTTCAATATCTAAAATATATAGGACCCTAAAACTACATTTGGTCCAGTAAAACTTGATATTTTGGATTTGTTGGACAGCACTGTATTTTTCTAGGAAAAAAACCTGTCCACTTAAATTAAATGTTGATGATCTAATACATATAATGTTTCTTTGTGGCATATAATGCAGGCATGTTCCATGGTTAGCCCTTTATAGTGTGATACAGTACAGTGTATTCCTTTTGTATTAGAACAACAATACCTGGTTCTGCAACATGGCTGTGGTAGATTTTGATTTTCTCACCCCATACAGAGATCTTCTGCTCCAAGACACAGGAGAACAATATTTCATCCTATGCTTTAGAAGCCACAATGCCCCCTTCCTTTCAAAGTGCAAATGGTCCTCAACTCACCTTTACCTTTTGGGAGTGTTCCTTCCTCAGTTCTTTCCAACATTTGATTGATGTCAGACAGGCAATTCAGTCATGAATGAACAGTTGGTTAATTTAGCTTAATATAATGTATGTGGGGAACCATAAACTTTGGGCCAAATCTTGCCTTTTGAGTTATGTTCAGCAGATCTCAGGGTCTGGCCCTGCATCTCCAGTTTTCATGGGTCATCTAAGCAGAAGAAGAGTGTGTTAAGTGTTCACTTTTGGTGGTCTCATCTCCAAGTGAGAGAAAAGGACTGTGTGCAAATCCCCAGCTCAGCTAGAAGAGCAGCAGCTTGCTATAATTTGCAAGACTTAATTGATTTCTTGCTCCAATTTACAAAGACTCTTCAGTGGGTCTATATATTTACTATTAGCTTTCCTCTGAGTTGTTATAGTGCCAAGGATCACCTTCTGTTCAGTTCTGCATCCAGCTTCTAATGAGAAGCAAGTAGGATAGGTTACATGCACTTTATCCCATCTCCCTATGAAAATGAGGAAGAATAATACCCTCATTTCACCTTGATCTGGTGCTAAGACTTCCTTTAGCTAAGATTTCTTTCTTAATTTCAAAATAGGAAGATATATTCTCTCTGTGTGTTTGTCTTTGAATTACAAACTTCAAGCAATGGTGTTAGTATTTTATTTACAATACTTAATTGCATGACCAAAGGCCATCTCTATGTCTCTGATTCTGGCCCATAAATCTCAGGATCTGAGATTATCCAAAATTGGTAACCCTATTTAGAATCCCAACCCCAGGTCCCTGGATTTCCTCAGATATCCCAAACACCCTCCCCATGACACTATAATTTAATGCTTTCCCAACTTTAATATAGTTTTCTTTTCCCTATTATAATGCCTCTCCTAAGAACTTTAAGATTAAATGTCCTGGTATTTTTTGATCCTGCCATTTTGCCCTTGACTTTGCCCAATAGTGGAAGGAAGAACTGAGAATCTCTGAAATTGAATGTGGGCCTTAGGATTCATTAGGGATGTTACTATGCGACTATTTCATTATCGCAAGATGAATAATCTCTACAGGTTTCTTCCCACTGCAGAGAAAACAAGTATTTCTTTACAGTTCCTGCACAGATTCACATTTCCTGAAATGTTTTGGAAGATTAGTCTGCACAGAGCTGAACTTTTTTGGCACAAGTATTGTGGGGTTTTCCACAAAACAACAATACTGTTTCCAGACAGCAACATGTTTTTTTTGTGCAAGACTGCTGTTTTCTATGCAAAGCCCAACTGTCATGTGCAACAAAAATCTTGCCCACCATGTGGCTTTTTTGTTCAAGATTATTTTTGTTCAATATGTGTGTGGGTGTATAAGGTTTTTTTTTTAATTATTGTGCAACATTTCTGGTTTTGCATATAAAATAGCAGTCTTGCGCACACACACACACACCACTTATGAATGTCAAGAAACAGTGCTTGTTGCACAAAACTCTACAATCATTACACAAAACCCCCAAACAACTCACATGTATTTCTGTGCAGAATAATTACTGAAAATATTGGGTTGTGTGAATATTGGGCAAAAAATGCACAAATTTCCCACCACTATATTATTCTTCCGAATTAGGTTTTTACACTGTTGGGAAACCCATTTTTTGGTCAAGAAATGCAAAATGGTGAATGTTATTTCCACCCCTCTTCCTTGGAGTATAGGCTATTGTATGCAGGATAGAATTAGCCCTGTGTGATTTCATTCAGCAATCTGGAAATGCCTTGCTTAGAGTTGTCAGGAATCAAAGCCGGGTACATGAGTAATATGTGGAACACAACAAGGAATGAAGGATGCTTCTTTACCTGGAGTCAGCCCATTGCTACATCTAACTCAGTATTAGCTACACTCACAACCAGAGGCAAACTGGAATTTCTATCAGAGATTTTTCACATCCCTACCTGGAGATGTGGAAGATAAGAACCTTGAATCTGCTGCATGTAAATCACATGGTCTTCCACCAAATTGCATAACTCTTCCCATCCTGTAAGAGAGGAGCTGTCCATGTGGGTTCTAATATGTTCAAAGAAAAGATGGTGCTAATTTACACACTTTGATATAATGTGCTTCCAGTAACCCACCCACATGGGCTGAAGTATTCTTTAATTTCTCTAGTAACTCTCAGTCTAGGTCATAAAAAGCAAGCACGTTCTGGTCATATATTTTTTTTCTTCAGCTGTTAATGATTTACTCACATGACATTGTTTGGAACAGTATCCTGAATGGCCTGTGGCTTAAGGCTGTCATCTGTATTCCATCCAAAATCAATACTCAAAATAAGTCTTGCATTCATTGCTTATCCAAAACTCACACAGGAAGCAAAAATCAACATTGGTATTTTGCAACAAAGCCTTCATTTCCTCCGTTAGAAAGTTCATTGTTTGCTGGTTGTCATTTGCAAATTTATAATTCCCTATTTGCCATCCATTATTTCAATATTTAAGTAATGCAGGCTTGACAGCCATAAGGTATGCTACTAGTTAGTTAAATATTAAAAGAATGGCTTGGGAAGTCATGAATTATTGCAAAGTCACAAAGCACAGCTCACAAATTGTGCATTTACAAGCCTAGGGCATTTACAGTGGGTCCCTAAGCTGATTTAACAGTAGTCCTTTCAAAATTAATTTAGATTTGACTCAATGCCTTGGAACAAGACAGGATAATAATGATAATAGAAAACTCCCACCAACCCAGCTTAGAATCACTGTTTCTGATGGCCAGTCAGTTATTCCACTCCTGGCAGCATTGTTCTGTAGAGAGCTACAGGCCTTGAACTGGTGGCTCTAGCATTCACTGGCTAGAAGAGGGAATCCCCTTGACATCACCCACACAACCATCCAAGAGCTTGTACATTGACTTAGAGGTTGTGAGGGTATTCAGGTTGCCACTGGACTCTAACCATATAAAGCCTCTACATTGGTTTTTCTGTCTGAGACGTACATCTCTTAAGTGAAAACCAAATGATCACTGTTTCTGTTGTGAAATGAACAGCCAGTTGGCCAATTCCTTTGGAAGAAAAATGTGACCAATCACAAAAAATGCTGAGGCATGTTAAAGTACATGATGCTTTTAGCCCCCTTAAAGAGGACATCAAAGAGGACAGACAGCCTAAATATCCTTAAAGCACCAGATCCCACCTGATCTTGGAAACTAAATAAGGTAAGCCCTGGTTAATATTTTGACAGAGAACTGCCAAAGAACACCAGGTGCTGTAAGCTATAGTTCCAAAGAAGGCAATGACAAACCACCTATGAGTATTGCTTGCCTAAGAAAACCCTATGAAATTTGTGAGGTTACCATAAGTCAACAGACTACTTCAAGGCACAAACACATACATAGGGAAAAGAGGGTAGAATTATTTAAGATTGGTAGCTAAAAACTGGATGTGGTTATTATAGTCTCAGGACAGCATCTTATTCTCCCACTATCCACTTTGAATTCTTACTTGGTGGGCCCTACAATACTTAAATGTTTTTATTAAAAATTCTACACCCATTCTTTTTGGATAGGGGCAACGTCAATGGTAGTAGTGACCATTGTTTCTCACTGGCAGACATTCAACAGATTGGGTGATGGCATTCCTCTTGTTTTAAGTCTTATGCCCTTGTCTTGGGCCACTGGTAAACAATATTGAGAGAAGGGGAGCACCTGCTTACATAAACTAAGGTTGGAAATTTTAAACAAACAAACAAACAAAAATCATAAAAAAGGAACCGTGACTCCTTTTGTTGATTTCTCTTTCACACATTTTCCTCAGTTTCTTCATGCTTACATTTATAGCTTTACCACTGGATGTGGTACACTTTATCCCTTACTAATGCTTGAGCTTAACCTGATGCATTGGCAGATGGCATTGAAAGTGTAGATCATAATGAAGGAAGAATATACAGTTCATGAATACTCAACCAGTTTATGGTTGTTTACAGCTATTCAAAGTTTGTTGTGAAACTTAACCTACCTGCTTTCCAGGCTTCTAAAAGGGAAAGTTATAAAAGGCAGATAGGAAAATGCAGAACTTTGGGGAAGATGGATTAGCATTGTCACCAACAAATACCTTACAATTACTGTTGCACCAAAGAAGCTCCATGATTTTGGATTGCATCAGACAGGGTAGGAAGGTGTAATTCATACCCTTAGATTAAAAATAATAATAATCAGAGAACTGTACTGTTGGAAAGGATCCAGGGGTGATCTAGTCCACAATCTCCTGCCACTGCAGAAATCCAGATCTAAGACATCTCTGACAGGTGTCTATCTAACAGCTGTTTAAAAAGCTCCAAAGAAGAACCCACCTCCTGTCCATTCCATTGGTAAACAGCTCCAGTCACCAGAAGCTTCTTCCTAATATTTACTTGGAATTTACTTTCTTATAATCCTTGTAATTTGAATTCAATAGAATCCTGTCCCTCAGAGCATCTGAAAACAAGTTTAGTCCATATTGCAAATGACAGCTATTCACATGTTTAAAGATGACTATCCTGTCACTCCTGCATCTTCTAGAGGTGAAACATATCTAAATCCCTCACCTTATTCTTCATAGGTTTTGTTTTCCAGACCCTTTTATCATCTTGGTCACTCTTCTCTAGACACATTTCAGCTGGCTGATATCCTCTGTAAACTATAGGGCCAGAACTGGGCATAGTATTCCAGGTAAGGTCTGACCAAAGCAAAAAGTATGGTGCTATTATTTCCTTTGATTTTGAACACTATATAGCTGGCCCTTCATATCCACAGATTTCTTATCCATGGAATGAACCATCAACAGCTTGAAAATATCTTTTTAAAATATATAAATCCCAAAAGCAAACCTGGATTTTGCCATTTTATATAAGGGACACCATTTTACTATGCCACTGTATTTAATGGGACTTGAGCTTCCATGGATTTTGGTTTCCACATGAGTTCCTGGAACTAAACCCCAGCAGATACCAAGGGCCAACAGTGCTTCTGTTTATGCATTTTTGAATTGCATTGGATTTTTTCTTTGAGCCATCTCATGAGATATGTACTGCAATTAAACCAGGTGCCACCCATATTATATTTGTGTATCTGATTTTTTATCTCATACTACCTTCTTAAAGTACCTCCCATTTATTCCTATTGAAATAAATTCTGATAGTTCTGGCCCAGTTATCCAATCTTTTCAGGTTGTTTTGAATCACAATTATTTCTTTTCAGGTTTTATCTCTCTCTTTGGCTTCATCTGCAAATTTAGTGAGTGTGCCCTCTGTTCTGTCATCCAAACAATTTATAAAGATATTGAACAATTAAGCTCAGGACAGGACCTTGCAGCATTCCACTTTTAACTTCTCTTTGGGATTCACAAAAAAAATATTGGTGAGCCCTCTTTGAGTGTGGCCTGCCAACCACTTTCAAATATAGTTAAAATTGTCCATTCTATGCTTTACTAGCTTATCTGCAAGAATATCATGGGGTGGGGTCTGGTCAAACCCCTTAATGAAATCTAGATTTACTACATCCACAAAATTTACCTATTCTAGTGTAATGCTTTTTAAAAAGAAAGGATGGAGTAATTTGAAGTGACTTGTTTTTGAGTCACCCATACAGGCTCTTAATCTGGTTTGGAATTTTTTGACATTATCAAGGTCAAGCTGTTCAGGTCCTCCTCTGTCCATCTTTTAAACAGGAGAACAGCATTCACTTACCTCCAGCTTAGAAGGGCCTCAAAAAGTCCTCAAAGATTACAGATGCAGACTCTAAGATTACATCTGAGAGTTCCTTTAGTACCCTTGGATGCAGTTCAGCTGTACAAGGAATGTAACTTTTGGCTAATTTTCTTCTCAAAGGATGCAATGAGTAATTTTAGCAATTTTCTTCCCACTGCAAGAAAGTCATTAAAATTTCAAAGTTTCTAAAAACTATCTGCAATATGTGACTTACACTGTGCAAAATTCACATGTAGGTGTTTTGTGTAGAAAACAATTTTCTACACAAAATAGCTTCCTGCAAATTTTGTGTTAAGTAAGGGCCCTGGCTTAAAGGGGTGGCACAGAGCCGCCCCTGGGAGTGGCAGACCAGGGCTGCAGCAACCGCACACCATGGCCCTGATCCTCCTTTTTGTCGCTCCTTTTCGGGGTGGCGAAAGGCCATCCTTTCAGCTGTGGTGGCGGCTTTTCTGCACCCTTTTGGTGCAGCATATGCACACGATGTGCCAAGAGGACATCCTGACACTGCACACTGTGTGAACAGGTGTTCAGTGTCAGGACAAGGTTGGGGTGGCTCGCGTGAGGCTGCCCTGTCCCAACACCACCCCCAGGCCGGCCCTTTAGGCCAGTCTGCAAAGCCTCTAATTCTCAGATTGTAATGTCCAGGTCTAACCAGTCCATCTTTCTTCTAATCAAGTTTTTAAAATGTATGTTGTATGTTGGAATGTAAGATGGACTGTAGTGTTATAGGAGGTGAGAGGGAGAGGTGGAAGGGAGAGTGTGTGTGGGTATGTTCTGATGTGGTTGTCTAATTTACTTTGCATTCTATATATATTTTGTCATTGTTGTTTTGGTCTTTTGTTTTCTATAGATATTATCTTTGCATGTGTTTTTCAATTTTGTAAATAAATTTCTTAGTATTTTTTTTTTAAAAAAAGAAAAAGAAAAAAAATTCTTGACAATCAAGCAAAATAATTTTTAACCATTTAATGAATATTTTGGAATATTTTTTTCCATCCCTAATCTGGACCTAGAGATCTGTATTCATTTAAAGTACCCAAGTGTTCCAATATTACTTCTTTACCTATTTCCGGATGCAATCCCCTCACAGCATATTGATTGTATTTCCACCAGGTTCAGCACTATTTCCTTCTGGATGAAAACGCTAGGCAAAATATGTGGTGAGCAGTTCTACCATCCTTTTGTCACCCATTAGTATTTCTCCATATTTTACATGCAGGAAACTTCCCTCCTTTTTTCCTGTCTTTCTTTTTTTAATTCAAGCATACCACAAATCCCCCCTTTCTTATTTTAAATCTTTCTTGGAAGCCTGAGCTCATTCAAAGCTTGAGACATTCTGACCTTCTGCTTGTAAATACTGGCTATTCATTTGTGCTTTTCCTTTGTGATTTGCCCCTTCTTCCATTTGTTAAATAACCTAAAATGGCAAAGCAAGATGAGGTAATTCAGAAAGTGTTTACTTCCAGCTTTCTCTCTTTCCTTCTTATCTTGAGCCTCATAGGACATTATCACATACCACTTTTAAACAATGACAAACCTCCTCTGAATGAATGTTGTGAAGAAAACCCCATGATAGGGTCACCTTAGAGTCACCATAAGTCAGAAATGACTTGCAAACAGCAACAACAAAAATTGGATAATAGTGCCTTTGGCAATAGGTATCACATGATGCTGTCAACCGCTTGTTGCTCTTTGCCTTCAAAGCATGGTTAACCCACATCTGGCCACTGACAGGGAAAACCCATCAATAAGCTCCCAATCATGCTGATATAGCAGTAATTCTCAGATGCAATAGCTTACTTTTGTGGCAATTTTGGGATTGTGTTGTAACATGGTGTCAGCATCTCCCCCTTTCCCCCATCCTTCTTTCAATTTGCTATTCCAAAATAGTCCACTTTTTGTTTTCTGGTTTTTTGTTTTCTTTTTGCTTTTAATTTATTTATTTATTTATTTATTTATTTATTAACCTGCATTAGCATAACTCCAGAAGTGCATTGAAACACACACATGCATGCACATACACAAACCCCAAAGGCAAATTGGATAGGGCATAGGGCAAGGAGGCAGGGTTAAGGTTGAGGGCAGAAGAACCAGCAACAGCCCAATTGCACTATAGAAGAGACAAGTGATAGGAAGTGCTACTAAGATGGCATGTATGTACTTCCTTTCATTAATTTGACTATTGCAATAAACAGAGGTTGTGTGATAAAGTCCATAATTATAGATGTATTGTCAATGCTGGCTCAAACAAGAGATGAAGTACTTTGCAAGAATCTTTCACTTTCCAGTGAGCACACACCTGATTTCTGGTTATTTTTGCATTTTTTGTGAATGGATTCAAACTGTTAAGAGACAGATGATAGGAAAAGAGGAAATGCACACCTATTAGCTAGACTGAGAGGACAATAGTCCTTTGCATCCCAGTCCTATCACACACAAGACACTTGTGGATGCATAGTCTGTATAAGAATATGCATTTAGGTGTACACCAACCTCACTTTTTAAAAATATTCACTGGTATTCATTCATATCTATCTTGTGCCACAATTGCTAATATATGATTGCATGCCACTGGAACAAGATTTGTGCAAAAGCCCTGTTCTGCAACACAGCAGAATTTGGTTCTCTCTTCCAGTGATACTATCACCTTTGTAGTTGGCAACAGTGGACCAAGAAGCATCAAGTTGGTTAGCTGCTTCATCTGCTCTCATTGCAATAGACAACTGTGGACCAGCATTCTGTTGGTCACATAAACAGGCATATCTAGAGATTGCACCTGTGTATGCTCTTTGGGGGACAATAGAGAAGAGATATTCATCGACAAGGCCTCCACCCTGGTATATCATAGCTGTGGGGCTGCCAGGTGAAGCTCCATCTTTCTGGTGATGGCTCTACTGCTGGGTGTGCATCAGTATGTTGCAACTGCTATTGCAACATAGACAGAAGGCTCAGATTTTGCCATCCTCACTGACATGTAAGGCTGTTCCTCCATCCCTTGGTGCTCAAAAGTAGAATGTAATGAGCCACCCTTGTAGCTGATCAGTAGCTGAGGTAACAGAGCCTTGGCAAGTGGCCCCCAGTTTTTATTGTGAGGGAAAATATTTGGAAGAGAGAGCAGATTGTGACATCCTCATAACCTCCTGTAAATACACTGGCAAAGACTTCCATTTCATCAGTATAAGATCTCAGCCTTGATGGCATAGCTAGCCATCTTTTCTGACTGTTTTGGATTATGCAGTAAATGAGGAAAGCATCTCTAAAGTGGGCTTCTGGATATTTTTCTCCAACTGCATTCATTTTAGCTCTTTGCATTTTTAAGAATACATACTACCTGTGAATTCTTTAGCCTGAAAGTCTTACAAATGGGCAAATACTTGAGGTGATGTAACCCTTTTATCACAAGAAGTCACAGGAGATGTGTCACTGCTCCTTTCATTGAGACTGCCAAGTCCAGCAATATTACTTCCCCTCCCACATACACTATTTGAATTTAGTGCAACCAACATTCCCTAAGAGGACAGGACAGTAAGAACCTTCCAATTCAAGTCCCACAGGAGACTTCTGACTTCATTTAATTGCAAACAATAAACAATAGGCTTTCAATATGTAGACCTACAAGAACTGGCAAGAAATTTAAGTGCTCTTGAGAAATAAAAACATGGAATCCTAAACATAAAGGGTAGTACTATATCTCTTCTTGGTTTGTTGTCCCCATGCATCAATTGTAAAAAGTATCCCTGGACTTTCTGAGTCAGCATGATATATCAGAAAAATGGAAAACCATGACACTGGGTCTTATGTTCTTGAATGCACCAGTCAACCATTTCTAATGTCAAATATACCAGACCTCTGAGCATGGAATGGTACCAGCATACAATGAGTGGTCTCATATTATAGAAAAACTACAACCAAAATCTGGAATTTGGTAAGGCAATGGTTGTCAAAGGGATCTGGAAACAGTGTGAGTGGAAGCCAGGGAGCTTCACTGGTCAAGTCAATCCCAGTTGGTATTAGTCCACCATTAATATAACCGTGGTGGGGCAATTATAGCATTTATGCTGATTTCATAAAAATGGACATATAAAACCAGTGTAATACATTGACAGTTTATTACAAGTGTGCTAACATATACAATATTTTCAGCATGGGAGTGGGTGGTGGTCATCAATAAATGGGGGTAGCAAAAGTGGCTTTTTAATACTGCAGCTCACATTATCTTTCAGCAAACATGACCCCTAAAAGTAAAATTTCCAAAGCTGATTCACAATGCAGGAATAATCCAGTTTGACACCACTTTAACTGCTGTGGCTCAGTCCTAGGAAATCTGGGAGTTGCAGTTTTGTGAGCTATTTAGCCTTCTCTGTCAGAGAGCTCTGGCACCACAATAAACTACAATTCCCAGGATTCCACAGCCTTGAACAATGGCAGTTAAAGTGGTGTCAAACTGGATTATTTTGAAGTGGAGATGCAGCCCAGGCACTGAAGTATGATAGAGCATATGCTTTGCATGCCAAAGTCCCACTGGAATCTGAAATCTGAAGGATCAGGTAATAGGGGGTAGGAAAATGGTCTGCAGAGAATCTGGATAATCATTGTCCATCAGAGACACTGTTGTAAAGTGATTTTATATATTCCCTCCATCCATGAAAGTGCATAGTCAATATCTGAAAACAGCACGTATGGGTAGGAGAAGCACAGAAGCCTGAAACACCACCTTTCAAGCAGAACAGTCCATTTTTGGTTTGAAAACATGGAATTTCAGCAGCAATGGCATTCAATCTTTTGTAATGTATCTCACTGGAGATTCTCCTGTTGAATAAATTCTACTATATACTGATCCTACTCAGCGGACATATAGGGAAACTCTGTGTGTATAAGGAAAGAGCCTAACCCAAATATCAGTGGGAAGTATGGTATCAAAAAGCTGAAAGGATAAACTACCTCTTGAAAGTGATGTCTTCATTCATGCTCCTTAGGGTCTAATGCAGGGGTAGGCAACCTTTCCCCTTTAAGGGCTGAGGGACTTCAGCTCCCAGAAGCCTCAGCCATGTTGGCCAATAGTCCCATGTTGGCCAATAGCTCCTGGGATTCTGGGAGCTGAAGTCCCTTGGCCCTTAAAGGGGAAAGGTTGCCTACCCCTGATCTAATGCTAGACTGCCCAAACCTCCTGAGTTTATTTTCTCCCAGGTCAGCTGTAAAACTATTGCAGCAATATCTACTAAGGTCAGTGCAAATGCATCACCATCAGGAGTTTTCCTCCAAAGTTCTTATACAAGATCATAGATTGTGGGAGGCTGGTGACAGCAATAGCAATCTTTTGTATGCAACAACTCCTGTCCTCACGTACCAAATAGGGCAGATGTTTCCAACTTGGTATGACTGACAGGCTACAGGGAGTTTCTTAATCACAATCCAGAGAGCCCTCAAGATGCTTCTCTGGTCCATGCAAGCAATGAGGCAGTCTCTGGGTGACAGGCTTTTACCTTTATTTATGAGCTACTTTCACTGAGACTACACTTTTTGTTTTAACGAAACTGTGCTCTACTCTGACAGAGCCTTCCAAGAAATGTTTCAATGCTCTAACAAGGCCCTAAACAAAAGAAAATCATGGCAGGAACTTCCTAGGTAACAAGTAACAATGCTCTCATGAAGACAGCTTCAGTTTCTTGTAAAACTAAAGTAATTGAAGGAGTAAATAAGCAAGCCAGCCAACAGGAAAACTTTCAGCCATATTCCCCAGCCTTAAAATGGCATGGGGATGATGGGAGTTGGAGTCTACTCTAAAACATACAGAAGACTATTGGTTACCTGCTCATTTCAAGACATGTTTACATGAGAGATTCCCACATTGCTTTAGCTCCAAAATGGAAAGAGTCGTATGTGTATGGATAGAAGAAAAATTTGCTTGGATTCCATTTTAATGTGAGCTTATCTAATTTTACACCTCCAAACCAACACAAAAGCCAAAACTCAGTTATCTTTTAAAATTTATACTCCCTCAATTTAAAAGATTTTCCCAGTCAAAGGAATTGCATATATAAAGGGAAAGTGCATGCAAATATCCATTTATTCACCATATTAAAAGGGTCTTATTTTAGGAAAATTATTCATTTAATATATATAGAGAGGGGAGGATGTCCTAAAAGCATGTTTTATACAAATTTATCACTTTACAACTAACCAGTCATAAGACTGGAGAAATTTTCAAAATCTGTCATAGTAAGATCAGGAAAATGGACAAGTGACAGAAGCTAAAATGGACAGATCTATTCATCCCAAAATGCATATTATGGAATAACCCAGGGTTTACAGTGGATTAGGTCCAGACCCAGCTACATGCAACTGGATTAGCAGGAGCAATTCCCCTGCCATCTTTTTCCTACAGGTGCCTCTTGGACACTGGAAAGTGCTACACTAAAGGTTAATTGACTGTGATGAAAGGGCTGAGTTATGTTTGTGTAGGACGGGAGGATCTCTCCAAAGCACAGTCCTTTTTCTTATCAAGGCCAATCTGGGATCCAAATAACTACATTTTGGATTTAGGACATATTGTTGAAGTATTTTATTTATTTCATTTGTATGCCACCTTTCTCCCAGAAAGGACCCAAGGCAGCTCACAGATTTTGACTCTGTTTCTGTATGCACTGGATTAGATTCAAATGTGCAGTGTATCTACACTGCACACACAGTAGCTCAGTGTACCTAACATGTGCCCATTCCATACAATCCTTGCATTTGTAGTCTTATGAGGTGCTTAGAAACCTTTGCCAGAGAGCTCTAGAACTGTAGTACATAGCAAGGCACTAGAAATCTCTAGTAGAATATTGAAAAACAGGTGGGTTTTTTTTAAAAAAAAAAAATCATGCCAGAGTTGTGTTCTTGGATCTGTGATATAAATAGTGATTAATGTAAATAGAGGAAGCTCATTCTATAGAGAATCACTGGAAATCAGGGGAATGTATTCTGGGGGAGCTGACATAGCCACACACAATCAATCCATTAACAATTTCAAAGAGGTTTAAAACATAAATACCCAGACTTACCTTTTCCAAGCTAGAGAACTATGCAGATGCTCTGCAGAGGGACTAGAAAAGGCAGCAACTGCTGATCCCAATAGAGGTTGGTTGGGATGAAGTGGCTTGTCATTAGGGGACAATTTCTTTTCAGGGAAGCACACAGATAGAGAACAATTGGTAACTTCTGTGGTATCACCAACAGGCTTCCCAGGGGGGAAGCACATCAGGAGAGGGGGAGAGAGAGAAGCACCACATCTTCTGCCATGTCTTCTCCAACAGATGCAGAGGACACAAGAGGACCTGAGGCAACACCTCTCCTGTACAGTAACCAGATGCATGAAAAAGGGGGGACAAAAAAAACCAAATGTCCTCTTTTATCCCAGCATCTCCTTCCCTCTTTCCACACAACTGTCCTCTTTCCACCCTAGAGTCTTCTTCCCTTGTGCTCACCTCCACAACTGTTCTCATACCATCATCTTCCCTCACTGCATGATCCTTCTTTCCATTGTCATTGCTCCCCTCTTATTTCCTCTTTGACTCTTGCTCCTACTTCACTCGTATGTCTATTCTCTCCTTTTCTCTTCACTCCAATGTCTGAGTCCTTTTATTTATTCCTTCTGCCCTACTGTCATCTCCCTCTTTCCGACAGTGTTCTGGTGTCTTCTACCCTCCTCCTCCTTTCCCCTTCAGTGTCCTTCTTTCCGTCCTTACCTGTGGTTCCACCTTTCACCTTCCTACCCTACCTGATTTCCACTTTTATCCTCCCCATAAATTTGAAAAGTCATAAATGTGTGCATGTATTGGTTTATTTGTGTACAGGGCATAAATAATAACTCTCCTGTGACTCACAAAACTCTAAATCCTATGATTATACAGGATGAAGCTGTGTAACACAAAGTAGTATCTTAATCTTAATTTAATCATGCTTAGAAAAATCTCACTGCAGTTGTAAGTAGCACAAATCTCACCGATAGCAAAAGGTCTGTTCAAAGTGTGACCAAGGCTGCATCTGCACTAATATTGCACTTAGACACTACTTTAACTGGTATGTCTCAGTTCTATGGATTCCAGGGATTTGTAATTTGTTGTCGTATCAGAGATCTCTATCAGAAAAGGCTAAATATTACACAAAACTACAAATCCCAGATTTCCTTAGCATTAAACTATGGTAGTTAAAGCAATGTCAAACTACATTATTTCTGCAGTGCTAGTGAAGGCTAGTCCAGGATCTAATTCAAGGGTAGGCAACCTTTCCCCTTTAAGGGCCGAGGGACTTCAGCTCCCAGAATCCCAGGAGCTATTGGACAACATGGGAGTATTTAAGGGCTGAAGTCCCTCGGCCCTTAAAGGGGAAAGGTTGCCTACCCCTGATCTAATTTGTTATCTTGGCAAGAGAGTTGCTTCAAAGTATCAGACCACATATCCTTCCATTCTAGACATCAGTTTTATCAATGTCCTCTCCCTGTTCTGTAAATGCTCAGAAGCCTATAACAGTGGGCATGATGGCTATCCTCACCTATTGTTGCTTTTTTAGCATTTAACCCAGGGGTAGGCAACCTTTCCCCTTTAAGGGCCGAGG
>CM034709.1:19350912-19366816 GCA_020142125.1 Phrynosoma platyrhinos | reverse complement strand
TTTTTTTGTATGGCTCAGAAACCAAGATGGCACATGCTATTTTACATTATGTGATCTATCTGTGAGATAGGACCACAGTAATCTGAGATTTGGAACAAGCCTACAAGAGTCCTCCGGGTATTTTTGGCTTATAAAGCTCCAACAGTTCCTTACTATTGGCCATGTTGATTGGGGCCAACAGAATTTAAAGACCAAAACATATAGGGAATAAAGTCTTTTCCAACTTGGATATAACTGAATCTCAAAAGGCTTTGGAGTATGGATTTAACCTGGAAATAGATCATTGTTCTGTCACCAGTATAGGTGGCAGTTGAAAATATTAGTTCAAATTAGATGAAATGGTGTGGGAATCCATGATCACAGCTCCTGCATGATTTTATTTTATTTTATTACAAATAATGCATTAATCTGAGGCTAAGAAAATAGGGAGGAGGGATTAGATGGAGGAGGAAATTAATCAAAAAGCCACATGAATGCTGTGTTCCTGATCTGAATCCATTCAGTACCACTCACAAGCATGTTGACTGAATGATTTAGCTCCTCACATCATGTCTAGTTTGGCTTTTAATGTTCAACATCTTATTAAAATCGTGTCTGAAACATAAAAGGCTCAATGCTATCCAAACCATAATGAAAACTGGACTATGAAAATGAGCAAGCACGTTGGGCAAAAGAGGGTACCGTTTCACCCATTGCCCATCATTGGTTGATGGGATATCTGGTAATCATGAAGTAGAGGAAAAGCATGAATATGGGAAAGCTTTTGCTGATGAAGACAAAGGGTTTAGAGTGGCCTGAGGTTAGACATCATGTTAGTATCTAAACAATGATAAGGTGGTGGCTGGAAGTGCAGAGACAAGACGGATAAGTGAAATGATCCCGTTTGTTACACAGAAAGCTATGTTCACTACTCCCTTCACCTAGCTGTTCATGTTCTCACCAACCATATTACATTCCCCTCCTCTCATCTCATTTCTCTTCCCTCCACCCCTACCACATTTCTCCTCCCTTCTGGTTTTTCAATTGCTATCCACACTCCATTCTCATCTGCCACAAAAGGGTATAATTAGTCCACTTATAGACATGGTCCCACCTTGGCACCACAGTTTCTTAGAGGAGGGATGGCATGTTCCTCTAAGACAAAAGGTTATACTAATGGTAGGACTGCTTCTGAAAGATTCTGCCACATCAGACAGGCTTTTGCTGAGGAGCCAAACATCTACTGGGCAGTAGCAATAGTGGGCTTGAGTATACTGGTAGAAGAGCTCTCATATACAATTGCAGTGTCCCTTTAGCTAACTCTTATTAGTACTAAGCAGAAAACGACACTAGTATACCACTTCTGAATCTCATTTACCATGAAAACCCTGGGATGGAACAATACACAAAATGAAGTAAATGAGATGCAGTTCGCAAGTCAGGAGGCACTCTGATAGGGATCAGTGTAAGATGTGTAAAAGTAGCATCATGTCTAATGATACAACTGGACTCAAGCTAAAAGGACTTTGACTGCTGATATGCTCAGGTGTGACAGGAAAGTCGGAAGTTACACAATGTATACAATAGGAACACAGATTGTGAAAGTATGACTCAGGAGAAACTACACATTTTAAAATTGTAAACGGAATGTATAAATACTGAAATGCTTGATGAGAGCAAGCTAAAGTGGATAGGAATATAAGATTTTCAATCAGATAATTATCTAGTGTTTCACTCAGAAAATGAAAATCTATGGAGAAATGAGGTAGCATTAATAGTGAGATGAGATGAAGCAAAAACAGTCAGGGGACACAGTGTAATTAACTGAATAATATCAATAAGATTTCAGGGAAATCCCATCAATATAATCAACAAAACAAATTCTGTGGTCCAACTACAGAGAGAAAAGTGGAAGAAATTCAAAGATTCTATGCTGGTATTCAGAAAGAATTGATTCTGTATCAAAACAGAGCATGTTGATAGTTATAGGAAATAGGAATGAGAAAGAAGGAAACAGAGAAAAGCCAAAAAATTCATTGATCAGGAAATGGGTCAAGAATCAAGAAGTGAAGCTTGGGATCAAGAAATGAAGCAAATGACTGACTTATCAAATTGTATAAGGTCAACAATTTGTTTCTTGCCAAAATGTACTTCATGCAACTAAACTGACTATTATATTGGACATCATTAAATGGTAGACACCGATATCAAATAAGCTATAACATTTGAAGCAGAAGATGGAGAAGCACTCTTTTTAGGAGCAGATTGTGGCACAACTAGCAATTCCTAATTTCAAAAATTACTCTAAATCTAAAGAATATCCCTGCAAAATTTAAATACTATGTAAATAATAGATTTGCATTACTAAGCTGAATTTACAGAGAACCAGAAGAACTCTAGACCAGGGACACTGTTGGGGAAGAATGCAAAACAACAACAACAACAACAACAACAACACCATCTGTAGCCAAATAGTAAGAAAGTCCTCACTGAATGAAAGATGAATTTAATCTAAAAGTTAAGGATGAGTGAAAGTAAAGTTAATGTAAAAGGTGACAGAAATGGGGTCAAATTCCTGAATGCTACAGTTCAGTGACTCATGTGTCCAGGCAAAGAAAAAAAGTCAATGCAAAAGAATAATGGGAGGTCAAGAGATCTCTTGCAAAAGACCTAGAAAATAGAAGCAAAATTTAAATGAAGAGTGAGGATACTCTATGACAAACAATATAACACATGGTATGATCAGGACAACATAAAAATATGATGGAAGTAATACACTAAGTAATCTTATCAAAGAGAGGAAAGGAAGAAAGATTTTTCTAAGGAATAACCTTGTGATGATGAACCCACAATTTTTTTTAAAAAGTGAAGGCTTTTAAAGCACCAGAAAGTAAACACCTGAAACAGATGGCATACCACTACAGTTATTTAAAGCTTTAGAGATGGAATCCACTCAAATTCTAATGAAAAAAAATCTGTCTACAAATATGGAAAACAAAACAATGGCTCACAGGTTGGAAATTTTCAATATACATTTCAATCCCCAAGAAAGGGGACAGCAGAGGTTCTAGTAGCCACTGGACTATAGCATTGCACTTTCATACAAGGTAAATGATGCTCAAGATTTTATAACAATTTTTTTTTATGATGAATAGACAAATGTCAAATGTCCAAGCTGGTTCAAAAAAGAAAGAAGCACAAGTGAGTGTACTGAAAACATAAATTGGCTAATGGAGCACACCAAAGCATTTCACAAGAAAATCAGCTTGTGCTTCATCCAGGACAGCAAAGCTATTGAGGTTCTAGAATCTAGATCATAAAAATTATGGACTGTTTAAAAAGAAAACAGTGTACCAAAACATCGGATTGGCAGATGTGTAAATTATACTCAGAACAATCCTACAGCTGCACGTTGTAGAAAGAGACTGAGAGTGTCTTGTTGAGCCTTACTGAGAAATCTCTGATTAAATTCCAGGGGAAATTGTGGTCCCCAAGTTAGAATACAGTTTGAAAGATGATTTGTTAATCTCACTTGTGGCACCACTGTTTGTGGAATGACTTTTCCTTGAAAGTCCAGTTGATGCTGATACTAGTATCATTTCTGACCAAATTAAAATGATTAAAACTTTTTGGGGACCTAAAGACTGCCAGACTAAAATGTGTTTCATCACAACATATGCAGTTTCATTTCTGACCAAATTAAAATGATTAAAACTTTTTGGGGACCTTAAGACTGCCTGACTACAATATGTTTCATCACAACATATGCAGTTTCAAATTGTTTTAAATCATTTTATCACTATTTTCAAATTGTTAAATGGTTTAACCTTGCTTTAAATTGTTCTGTTCTCTGTGCTCCAACCTGGGATCTTTAGTATAAGGCAGGGAAAAGGTTCTTTAAATATGATGGAAATTTAGCTGTTGCATGTTTCAATCTTTTTGGACAGTAACACGGTATTATTTTTTGTACAGAAAATGTTGTTTCCTGCACAGAAAATAGAGTAATGAGGGACTTGTTATGAACAAAATTCACACATTCATAAACAATGGCATCTTCTGTGCAAAAAAACAAAAAAAAATAGTAATCTTTATACACAAAATGCTGTTTTCTGTGCAGAACGGTCACATGAGAAATTTGCACAGAAAAAATGTCAAATTGCAAACAGACTTCAAATCTTCTATGTTTTTTAAACACTTTCTCACAGTGAGGACAAAACTGTTAAAATTACTTTTTGCTTCTTTCAAGAAGCAAATTAGCAAAGAATTACAATCCTAGACAAATCTCATAATTCCCATCCAGGATAACCAATAGTCAGAAATGAAGTGAGCTGTTCCAGATCCTGAAGGAAGAACATCTTCCTTGCATTCCAAAATCTATCTCACCTGTCCAGCATATACTTGACCAGTATCTTTTTGGTGACACACATGGTTATATTTGGAGGTTTATGTTTTCTACCTAGCAGAAAGAGGTACGTAACCTAGTGTGGAACAGCAGCCAGGGACTGCACACAGGTCAGTTTCTCTTGCCACTAATGAACAGAAGGGGTGCACCTAGTTTCGTTCCATCTGTTACTGAATATCAGGGGAAGAAGAAGCAGTCTTACCCTGGGGCATAGACTGCTCCATCTCCCTTCCATATCCAGGAACAGCCAAAACAAGGTCAAGTGCAACAATTGCAAGCTATTAAGGGTCAGAGGGAGGAAGCCACATCTGTTAGCCTCTCAGATCTTTTTGCATGCTAGGCTGGGGATGTCAAGTGAAGAGAGCAGCTTCCATCACCTAAATATGTAGACATATTTCCCTAAATACATAGACAGACACTCAAATTGGCAAACATTCTTACATTCATCCTACTGGGGGGTGGAGAACTAACCCTGAATCAATCTATTGCCAACTTGGGGGGGCTCCAGTAGCAACCTTTAGAGAACCTGACAGATGCACATATAAACACACACTTCAAAATGAAATTAACATTAAAAAACAAATCCCTAGACTTACATCTTCTCAAACAGCCAAGAAATACATGGATAGATGAACAAGCAGGGCAGCACATGAATTATGTTAGGGATATAGAACAGCAGGAGGTGAATAAACAAGATGCTACATACAGCATTGTTGCTAACAAACCAGATTCAGAATTATGGATGGATGCAAACACACTGAATGCTATATACATAGAAACCAAAATGGATACATAAAGAATTTCCAGATGAGCTGAAATTTAAAAGAGAGAAGTAGGGGAAATGGAAGAAGGGGGAAATTACCAAAGAAGAAGGCAAACATATAGCCATGACTTGTAGAGAGGAAGTCAGGGGGGAAAAATTGAAAGCTGAGAATGAGCCGAGGTTTGCTAAAAGGATTAATAATAATAAAATGGAGGTTGTTTTTGGCTATGTATAGATTAAGGGTAAGAACAAGGCAATGGTAGGGCCACTGTGTGGTGAAGATGGTGAAATGCTAATATGACAGAGAAAGGAGAGAATTGCTCAACACCTTCTTTGCCTCAGTCTATTCCTATGAGGAAAACAGTACTCTGGTGAAAACAGACCAAATGATGCTGTAAGGGGACTTCAGTTCAGAACAGGCAAAGTGATACTACAGGTAAAATTAGTTACTCTACACGAATTCAAATCTCTAATTGCATTCAAAGGTAGGAGATAAACTTACAGACATAATCTCAAAACCTCTGACAATAATTTTTGGAATTTTCCAAAGAGCAGGCAAGGTCCCAGCAGATGGAAGGAAGGAGAATCACAGAGTTGGAAGGGACCACAAGGACCATGCAGTTCAACTCTCTGCTCTATGTAGAAGACAGAACAGCTCTATTTTCACCATGCTGAGCAATGTTCCCTTTTGGGAAAAGATGCAAAGTAAAGCATTGAGCAGTTCTGTCTTCTTTCTTTCTCCTTTTAGCATTTCTCCATCTCCATTCAGTGGTCCCACTCTTTTCTTGCTCTAAACATAGCTAACCTCATCACCCTTTTATTATGTTTAACCTTTCTGTCAAGCTTGAGCTTGTTCTGAACTTTTTTCACTTTCTCCTTACACATACTGGCTACTTATTTGTCTTCCTCTTTGATAATTTCCTCCTCCTTCCATTTCCTCTACTTGTCTCTTGTAAATTTCAGCTTGTTTGGAAGTTGTTTATCCATTCATCCTGGTTTCTTTGGATGTTCCCTACTCTTCATTCTCACTGCAATTGCTTGCATTGGTGTCTTCAGCATTCCACTTCCTTCCCTTTGAGCATATCTGAACATGGGATTTTCTTAAGTTTATTGATATCAACTTTCTTGAAGTCCAGAGTGGGTTGTGACTACTTTTTGCTTTCTCTTCCCTCTGTATAACAGTGCCAAGAAAACATAGTCATTCTGACCTAAGGGTCCCACTGCTTCTACTTCATTGACCAGTTCTTTCTTCTTGGTTAGGATCAATTCCAAGGTAGCTGATCTCCTTGCTGCTTCCTAAACCATATTTGCTTTCCTATATTAAAGAGTCAAAATAATTTCTTTACTTCCTGTGCTCTGGCATTAGATATTAAGATCATGGATCATTTCCTCCAGCTGCACCCTTGGACTTTTTTCTGCCCATTGGTGGGTTTTTGTATTATCACCCCAATCCCCTTGTATCATTGAGGCTATTTCCCCCATACTTGGTGTTGCCTTGCCCTCTGGAATACTTGTCTCCCTTTCCCATATATCTCAGTTTAATGCCCCCCCCTTTTTTCTGGTCAGGTCTGTGAGACCTCCACAAGATATGCTTTTATCAACCTCTGTGTATTGCAACCCATCTCTTGACAGAAATCTTTCTTCATAAAAGCACAGATCATGATCCAAAACCCTAGATCTTTCCCAACTGTACCATGCATGGAACTTGTTCACTTCCAGTATTCTTCTTGCTCTGATGAACTGCTGATGAAATGGCAATCTGTGTGCCAAGGTCCTTCAGTTTCCTACCCAGATCCTCAGAGTTCTTCACAGTATGTTCAAGGTTATATCTAGTAGTATATTTTTTCTCCATGTGCATCGCAATGAGATGTGCTTGATGAGTCTTCTCTGCCTCTGTGTTATATCATGAATTTTCATCTTTGGAACCAATGACTAAGAGCTGCAAATCAATTGTGAGAGAAAAATTCCTGATAGTTCTGCTTCCGTATGTCTGCTTCCTATATTTAGGAATTGTCCTCTTTCTTTAGAGGCATTCCATGCATGTTGTCCTTCAGGAAGAGTCTGTTCTGTTTTGTCCACAAACGTTTCATCCTCCCTGATAAGTAGTACTGTGGGACTCAAGCTATTGCACCTTCTCTTTAGCAGAGCAACCAGCTTACACTTGCTGCAGGTACTGGTGCTCACAACTGCCTCAGGCAAAAATGCAAACATTGTAAATATATAGCAAATCACTGCAGCAGCTCCTTTCATGTTTAATTGTCCTTATATAAGCAATGTCATAGCACTACAGACTTCTCCCATGAAACATCCCACACAAAACGCATGTTGTCTTCATCCTGTTAGCTGAGCTCCAATTGCTTCTCCTTAATTGAATAATAATAACAATAATACATTTCCATTTTGAATGTGTGTGTTTTGGTAAATTATTTATCAAAAACAAACTGAAAATGAAATTCTTGCCTAGCCCTCCTCACAGCGAGTTGTCTTGTTTTGAACTTAAAAAGCAAAGCCAAGTTGTGCAGACCTTCCACAATTGCTGGCCTTTAACCTTTCCCTGGGCATCTGTATTTCCCTCCACCTGCCTGCTTGCTTTTTAAAATGAAGTTTGTATTGATTGACAAGAAAATCAAACAACAGTACATAGAACGTGAACCTCAGTAATTGAATTAGGACATTATGGCCCCATGGTGGACATATTCTGAGCAGAAGGAACAAGAAGAATTGTTAAAATGCAGCAATTAGAGGCACAAGGAATAAGAAGCAGCCAAAATTCAAAGGAAACCATTGATCCAGATACTGAAACTCAGCATGGGTCTGAAGCAGCAAATAATTCAGTTCAGAACTAGTGAAACTCAGTATTTTCCCAAATGTGGCATTTCCAATTCAAAGACAGATAAGGCAGATTTGTCTTTGTCTTAGGACAGAAGACCACCAGTGAGTCATATTGCCTCAGTTTCTCTCTGTCTCTCTCTCTCCAAATACACACACACACACACACAACACAACACACTGAAATTTTATAATACAAAACTACATATAGTGGGAAAAGCTACATAACAAACACACAATAGAAAATTGGCTTCCAATTTGTCAGCAATTGGCTGTAATAAACTTATTTTGCTTCTTCTATAGCATTACATTACAACTTCTACTTGTAAATCCACTCTACTATTTGCTGAGTGTCTATCAACTGGGATAACCCCCCCCCCGAATAAGTCCCAAATTGTGAACAGCCTTCATAAACTAGGATAGGATAGATAGATAGATAGGATAGATAGGATAGATAGGATAGATAGGATAGATAGATAGATAGATAGATAGATAGATAGATAGATAGATAGATCAATTTAGGTTTTTTTTTTATTCCTGCTACATCTCAGTTTTAAAAACTAGATATATATGGAGTCTGAAGTACTAAAATACCCTCTCCATATCCTGTGAAACATTCTCTCCCCTTTTGAAATGCAAGAGGAATGTGGGCAAAGAGACAGTTTATACAAAAACTGGATCTCAACTTTAGCTTTGTTCATCAAGAACCAAGACTGGATATAGAACAGCTGTAATACAATGCTGACATCCAGTGCTTTGTTGTCAAAATAAGCCAAGTGCAATATACAATATTTCTGGCAATTAACATCAGGACAATTGACTGAACAATCCAACTTTTAAAGAATAAGTTAATTGCTGCTCCAGAAAGCACATTGCAATCAGAGCTGTGCTGAATATTCTTCAGTTGTATTAATTTGTCATCATTTTTGCCACTGATATAATGTCCTAAGTCCATCTGATTGGCTGGAATGCATTGTGACTTGGGTAGGATCTCTCTTATGGCAAATCAAGGAAGGAGGAGGTAGCAGAATCTGGAGACATCTTATAAAATCAGAAGAGGTTAATATCTGAACAATCTATTTTTGAAGTGAGTATTCAAACTATCAGTTCTGAGGGTCGGGGGCTTCTCTATCAACATTTCTATTCTTGATCCTTTTAAAAACTAGAAAACATTCAGTACAGCTCTGTTGGAAATGTAAAGCCATGGTTCATTTGATAAGGGCTAACTCAGAAAGAAAGAAAGAAAGAAAGAAAGAAAGAAAGAAAGAAAGAAAGAGATCAACCATCTCTGTAGAATTAACCGACTTGGAAAGAATGAAGCACCCTGAATTATTAAATTTAATTAATACATTAGTCATGACACTACATACACACTAAATAGGTTTAATGATTGCCTGGAATCACACAGGCCGAAGGGAGAGAAAAAGAATTAGCAAAGTGTAAATTATTCCTTCTTTCCCAATGAAATTTCCCAGTGTGAATATAGTGATTGAGTAGTGCATTAATGTTCTTTTCCTCTTCCCACCAATGCATCTATATCCCGATCCCTACCCCAACATCAAATCTTTCTATCTCTAGAGTCTGCAATTGCCCTCAGCAGACTATGAGCTAGGAAAGATCATTAATAGTCTTTGATGCTGTAGATCTAATGTATTAGCAAAGCACAGCAATTACTTAGATACAGGCCTCTGTATTATTCATAAGACCCATATCTATTAAGAGAATATTATTTATGCTAGTATGGGGAGAAGTAATAAATAAGGCAATAAGTTATTCTCCCCTGCAAGCTTAGGCAAACCTTGTACTCAGAGCATCCATTTTGACTGGTCAGCAAGTTGTAAACCCCATAGAATCAATGTGGTTCATCCCCATACTCCAACATTAATGAATTAGCAGCAAAAATGCAAAACAACAACAAAAATTTTTGGAGAGCTTCCACACAAATGTGATGAAGAATGAGTTCTCCATTCACAATTAGGGGGAAAAATGGAACCTGATGAACAAGATACTAGCTTTTGGACATTATTCTTCAAAAAACTGCTTATTATGAATAGCAACAACGCTATGTGCACTTTTCAGCCTATCCCACCTGCATATTTTCCAAAAAGCCAATGAGCCATGAATAGCACATTATTTCTAAGCTCTAACTGAGGGGTCGTCCGCATGGGGCAAAAGACCTGTGTTCCACCCAGCCTCACATAATCCAGTTTAGACAATGCAGGCCAAAACCCCTGCCTGATCCTGCCAGACCAGATGCAGATCTGATTAATCTAGCCCAATCCCAGTGCCAACAGCTTTATTCTGAGGTAAATTGGCCCCTGGCCTACTACAGAATTTCCTGGAAACTCCACAGCAAACCCTGGTTGATAATACAGCCCTCTGTACTTTGCTGTGCCATTGCTCAAATTCAGAAGCCTCCAATCGCTGCATCTGATGAAGAAACAAGGTTCCTGGCCAGTCCAGACATGGTAACGGAGGGTATGAGCTACAGCACAGTAAGGTAAATACTGCACACTGGTAGCAGATCCTGGGTGAGTATGAGGAAGTGTGTGTAAACACCCGCCCATCCCTGTGCCAACCCAGGGACTGACCAGGGTGAGCACCCAGGATAGAATAGCATGGATTTAAGCCCCTGAGTCTAATCTAGAAAGGCAACATTTCTATTCTGGATCAGGTCAATTTGAATGCTCAAAGGTTGCTCAGTCTGAGGACCTAAGCCAAAATCATTGACAAAATCAATGGCCCCTTGTGTCATAGCATGCCTGTTAAGGTGGCAAGCACATCAAAGAGCAGGCAGACCAGACGTATTAGACACTGGAAGACCAAAGCCAATCTAGCACCCTGTTTCCTCACAATGAACAACCTCAGGGAAGACCAAAGCCATAGAGCAGTCTCTTGCTGTTTCACTCTGTAACTGCTATTCAAAGAGAGCATACTTGTATTTCCGGAAGCATCATATGGCCACCAAAAAAAAGGAAGAGCCTTCTGTGGCATGCTGTTCAGCAAAGAGGAGAACATCAATACTGCATCTTGAGATCCTGGATCTCTTATGCCAGGGATGGGGGAACTTTAGCCAACCAAATATTTTAACTGACGACTAGAGATGTAATTCTTTGCTAATTTTCTTCTCAAAGGAAGCAACAAGTAATTTGTGCAATGTTCTTCCTGTTGTAGGAAAGTTTTGAAAACTGCAATTTCATTGACTATTTGCAGTTCAATACTTATTCTATATAAAATTCATATGCAAGGTTTGTCTGTGGAAAACACAAGGAAGCATTTTCTGTGAAGAAAATAATATCTGAATAATATATGAAAATAGCCATGTATGAATTTTGTGTAAAGTAAGTCCTGAATAGTTTTGTCAGTCCAAGACTCATCTTATCAGGATTTCTCAACACTCAAGAAACACATTTTTGAACATTTTCGAATATTCTTTTCATATCTACTGACAATTCCCATTGGTCCCACTCAGCATGTCCAATGATAAAAGATTATGGAAACTGCAGCCCAAAACACTTGCCAAGCCAATGTTCCTCACGGTGTCTTAGAGGAAAAGTCAGAGGGTCATTTTCTCATTCCCCAGCCATTCCAAGTTGAACCAGTTTCTAATCCTAAAAAACCCAGATTAACATCACAGAGACATATTTCTCCTGCCTTCACCAAGCCCAGGTGACATGCTTCCTCTCCGCAGGGATGTTCCATTCAGCTCTTGATACTTTGCCATAAATTACATGGCAGTGATGTGAGATGACTGATGCTTTTAATACAAGGAACTGGACATTTATTTATTAACCGGCAATGGGCTCTGGAGGCTGATGCATTATAAATCAGCCACATTCTCAGCTATTAAAAATTCATCCAATTCATAATGTACGATGCTAGTAATTTCTTTATTAGTATTGTGCATGAACACACTCCCTTCCAGTCTTCTCTATTGCCACACTTGTCTACATTTTACTCTGTTTTGCTTACTGAGCTAAAGATTAAATCTCAGGAAGATGAGAGGTCTAGGGGTGAACTTGAATGGAAGGGAATCATCTATTTTTGATGAAGGCATCTTTCACAAGATCTAGACAACACATTAATGAGTTTAATGTAGTGATTTTAAAACTGTGAAGTACTTTTAGAGAAAGACACCTTCACAGGTGTGCCTTCTTAGTGGTTGTTCCAGGCTTTGCAGATCCCTTCCTAGAAAGGCGAGGATGGTGCTCTACTTGTTATCGCTTCATTAGCAGGTGGAAATGTTTCTATTCAAAGGGGCAATTTGTCTACAATACTGTGCCATTCTACTGGTTCTTATATTTTGTCTTTTTAATGAGTTTATTTTAAATATTTGTAGTTGTTGTTCTTGTGTGCCTTCAGGTTGTTTCCAACCTATGGTGACCCTAAGGCTGCCATCATGGGGTTTTCTTGGAAAGATGGGGTTCACCATTGCCTTCCCTTGAAGGCTGAGAGAATGTGGCTTGCCCAAGGTCACCCAGTGGGTTTCATGGCAAGGCAGGGAATCAAACTTTGGTCTCTAGAGTCACAGTCCAACACTCAAACCAGATACTTTAATCCAGGGTAGGAAATAATTTTAGCTTTCATTTCCAAGCTAAAAGAAAAGTTTCCCAACACTAAGGAAAACCCCATTGAGAAAAAGAGTAGCTGTGATATTCTTTTGCAGTTTCAGGAAGAATGAGGCAGTTCATTTGAAAAGATGTTTGCACAGCAAACATATTTTTAATACAGAATGGATTTTATATGCAGGGAACTGTCTACATATGGCTTTCTGACACAGAAATGTCAGCAATGTAGATATGCCCTGAGAAAGATAAGAGAGTGGAGATGGTAGGAATGTGTCAAAGTAGCATTTGCGAATTGACCATATCCATTTATGCTGGAGTGAATGTGTGGAATGGGACCCAGCTCCATGTCAGGTTTGAATATCTCTGAATTTTGAAATGAAAGTCTTGGCTAAAAAGGAAATGTACTGAAATGTGTACGAAAATGTCTACTTGAGGACAATATGGATAAGCTCTTGCATCAAGGGTAATTCATAACTTTACAATGATGGAGCTATGCTGCGAACACAATACACAACAATGTTAGACAATTGCCACTGTGTGTAATGGATATCCATGCAAGATGTCTTTTTGCACAACAGTGACTCTCATCATGCACTAGGGCAGCATGAAAAGTGTGGACATTTTCCTGATCAGGTGGAGAGCACCCATACCTTTTTGCTACCTTCTGTTCAGTGCCCCATGATTGTGCTGGGTGACACTGCCCCCCACTTGTGTTGTGCTGTTATTGGGCAGAGACATCCTCTTTCACAAGTTGCCATGTTGTGCATCACAACAATTGTGCAATGATCACAGTGGTTGATCTGTTTGTGCAATGGTCCTGATGGTGTAGCTATAGCAATATTCCCTTTCTGAGAACATGACCATTGTACAATGCCATAATCCTAAACTATACAATAATGAGATGGTTCACAATGTCATAAATTCCAAACAGCATGCCAGCCGATGAGTTTAAAAATTGCTATTCTGAAATATAATATGTGAATAAATGTATATTTTCAAAGAAAATATATTGAAAAACAAATATTTTAATCCTGCATGACCACAAATTTAACGTAAAAAATAATTTACAGTTAATGCAGAAATTTTAGCAGATCAATACACACATAGGAAATTGACCATCTGTCCATCCTGAAGACAAGGACACAGACATTAACCATTTAAATTGGGTTTTATGTTCCTATGGGCCAACGGGCCAGGAAACTCCGACGTTTACTGTTTCAGGAGCAGGAAGTATCTAAATTCATATTTCAAGGCTATAATTCAGCTACAAACCACAGGCTTTATTTGCAAAAGATCACACATGCCATCTTTATTATTTCTAGATAGGAATGTATGAAATCCTGGTCATCAGCCAGTAGTTAGCATGAATAATAATGGTATCATATAACGTGGAGTCAGTGCTGAAATTATGGTAGGATGACTCCCAATGTCTTTTTAGATCTACATCCTTCATTCTTTCAGCTTTTTAAAAAGTTATGTGGGGCGTGCGTGTGTGTGTGTGTGTGTGTGTGTGTGTGTGTACACACACATCATTTCTACCCATAGCTTCAAGTTAGCTAAATTAATAAGTATTCTAAAATGAAATTTAAAATAATTCAATACATGTAGCCTTACACACAGTGTAATTACTAATTAAAAGTTATAATATACTCTGACAAGCATACATTCTGTTGTATCTTCGACTCTGTGGTGCCAGTACATGATGAATAAATTCCATTGTTTTTCAATAAAACTGTTTTCCTACTATTTTCTGCCCCTTACTCTGAATATATTTATTACCCTAAACCATATTTCCCATATCCTGTACACTAATGATCTATTCATCCAAAAAAATAGGAGGGGATATCTTTCCCCATTTCAGGTTAATAGCTTTTTGTTCAAATAATAATCTCTATGTCTTTTCACAACATTGCATTTAAAAATATTGCACAACAGTAGGGCTCTGAAGCCTTAAAGTAATACAGATCCAATGACATTTTTGATTAGATCTGTGACAGAGAATTAATGTATTCTGATCTTGGATCACATCCAGAATAAATAATATACATCTACATTAGGATTACATAGCCAACAATTATCTTTTAGTCTTGCACGGATTTTGCAACATGTAACTAGTGTCAAAATGCTAGTGAAATACTGTACATACTCATGTGAAAGTCTAGAAATCTTTGTTGAAAACATAACCCAAAGGTGACTTATCCATCAGTCAATGTAAGTACTGTACTTGTACTGATATATATGGAACCTGGTGAAAGGAAAGAGTGTAATCTGTACTGAAAGTACTGACACCCTCTCAGCTCTGTTCCATCCAGTCTTAATATGAACACAAACAGTTATGCCTGCTGAATTCCTTGGCTTTGTTTTCTTTTGCTTCATCCTTTATGTCCTTTGTTACATGTCCCTAAGTTTTACTCTCAACCTATCCATGGGCCATATCAAAATCAATAATTTTGGCCCCAAAACTTGCCCTCGACTTATACATGAGGCTGACTTATAGTCGAGTATACATGGTAGTATGGGGGGGAGGGAGAGAATTGTTCAAATTCATGGAAATTATCTACTGTAATACCTTTTTTTTTCCTAGCTCTGCCTCAACACAACTGATGATGATTCACTTCTAAGTTCTAGGTATTCTTTCTTTAGATATCAATTCCTTGGCAATCATAAATTACAATGAAATTGTATGATTGACCAACGTACTTCCTTAATTTGCCCATTAGGTGTCTGTGTTTAAAACTTTCTGCTATCTGTGAGCAGAGTATATTAATAGGCTTAGGGCTGATACAGACTGGCCAAAACGGTTGGCCTGGGAGTGGAGTTGGGGTGGGACAACTGCATGCTGGCTGTCCTGACTCCACCCTGACGCCACTGTCATGTCGCATGCTCGACCGCAGGGTGCGCAGTGTCAGGGTGCCCCATTGCCGCAGCGTGTAGATACGCTGTGCCACAGGTGTGAAAAAGAGGCATGGTGGTAGTGCTAAGAGCAGCTTTTTGCTGCTCCAAAAAGGAACAGCATTTGTCAGCTCTTTTTGGTGTGGCAAAAAGCTGGATCGGGGCCACGGCATGTAGTTGCCGCAGTCCTGATCCAGCACTCGCAGGGGCCAGTCTGTATGGCTCCTTAGTAACTTACTATTCCACGTGTGATGTAGAGATAAAACAGAAATTTGTTCACATCTCCCAAGAACTGAAACAGAATGAAGGCTATCTGTGTACATCCGGGATAGTTGAGATGTGTTTCAAAGGAGTGAAAATAAACCCAAAGCTAGGATTGAAAAAGATAAAGGTAAAGGTATTCCCCATTGACAAGGGGGACTATCAATGGCTTCGAACTGTACCTCATGAAAAATGGCTTCGGGGGGGGGG
>CM034709.1:19325193-19350819 GCA_020142125.1 Phrynosoma platyrhinos | reverse complement strand
AAAAATGCCTCTAATGAGCCAGCACCATACCTAAGAGTGCACCATACATTGTCATGTAATTGGTAAGAGTGATGGCCCTGGGCAACTTGTTTTCCTTGGAGGATTATCTGTAACTGCTGGCTTTTTCAGTGAGAAACTTGCTTCCCAAGAAAGCCTAGATTCCAAGAACAAAATGGATTGTTCTTGAGTATGAAGAGAATGATTTGCATTTAATTAAAATTAAAATTTCTCATTACATTTATTATTAAAGTGAGTATGCAAAGTCTTAAAATCAAAACTGAGAAACGTAATTCAGACCATAAACACCTGGGCCATAATAGTTGTTTGATAGAGTGCTGGATTAGACCCAAGTAGAACTAGCTATATCAGACAGAAATATCTGGAAAATTTTGAGCGCAAATTCTGGAAGCAAATCACCCTTTACATCAGTGATGGGAGGCTAGGGGACCAAATAAGCTCCTGCAGGAGAGCATGGAGATAAACAATATGCCAGACATAACTGTGGATGAGAAAAAGAAAGCTCACATTATAATGTAAGTTCTATAAACAAGCTTGCATTATAGATTTGGCAACACTGGGGGACTGAGTAATTAAAGACAAAGAAAGGATAAAAAAAATGAAATACAGAGGCCTACACATTGAGAGTCAGAACCTCTGGAAAAAGAACACACTTGTCATACCAGTGGGTGATACCTGTTCTGGGAGTAATCCCGAATGGATTTATGAAGCATCTGAATGAATCACCATAGATAGAATCACAATAGTACCATTGTGACACTGCTTAGAACATCTTACATTATCTGATGATACTTTATTAATTCATTTCTTGGATATAATTTGAATCATTGATAGCCCAAGACTCCAGACAGTAACACCTGGTAGACTGTGAAACTGAGATGATTTATTTATTTATATTCTGCCTTTTATGCAAACGTGGGACTCAAGGAAGCTTTCAAGAATTAAATGAAATGCAGTTAAAAGCACTTACAAGGACTAAGTAAAAATACATGAAACATTATTGTTAACATTCACTTAAAACATCCATAAAATTAAGGCAATTTAAAACAAATCCATATTAAAGACTTTTGCCACAACCACAGCAAGACATGTGGGCATAGGATAATCACATTAGGAGAATTAACATGTTTGTTGATTATGTTTCTACAGCTGATGACAGAGCAGCCTTGGTCAAAAAATAAGTATTATGTTAGATCAAAAGATTCTATGGAGTTGACAGTTCCATATTTGAGGGACCCCTTGCCAAATATTCCCAGATACTCTCTAATTCATTAGTGGCTTCTGTCAAACTAGTATGGCATCAATTTTAGGATGTTGGACTGGGACTTGACCCCATTGAGTTATGGAAGTCAATAGCTGACCTTAAGCCAGATTCAAAACTCATGTATGGTGAACATATTAAGGTACTAATCCATCTTTAACATTACAGCTTGTTTCAATGGAATGAATCAATGTTTGGGACAGGCAGATTTTCTAGTCAGCATGCCAAGAGGCTGCCTACACTCACCCTAGGTTTCACAGTTTGGAGGTGTTACTTTTGAGACTACATTCCACTAAATCCCCCAAACATGATCATGCTGGCTTTTCTTCAAAAGAGTGACTTTTCCAAGATATGGTTTCAACTTTGGAAGCAGTTTCAGCTTTGGGACTAGAATATCTAGTGGACAGAAGACAAAACAGAGAGCTCATCATTCAGTGCTTTTTGTCTTGGCTACTTTATGACAATTGGCTATTTTATTGAATTATTAATAATGTTGCTATTTTATTGATTGTATTTTGTACATTGTTTTATATTTTTATTGATGTAATTCCATCTCGATCCATAGGGAGAGAGGTGGGAAATATAAATAAAAATTAATAATAATAATAATAATAATAATAATAATAATAATAATAATAATAATAAAGTTTTTCCCCACATAACGGGTAAATGTTGTTCTACTGCTGGAGAGTATCAGCTAATTCAGTGGTTTGTTTTCTAATGTATGATCCCTGCTGCCGCATCACCAGCCACCACTGTATTGTCAGTTCTTGGTCTTTGAGAATTGCATTTAGGTTTTTTGTGGGTTTTTTCGGGCTGTGTGGCCATGTTCTAGAAGAGTTTCTTTCTGACGTTTCGCCAGCATCTATGGCTAGCATCTTCAGATTAGCTTGCATTTAGCTTTGTTTGATCTGTACTGTTGAAACAAATGCTGGCAACAATTATGCATTAAAGGGAAACAGGAACCAGCTATGCAGTACCTCAGATCCTAGTCTCCTGCCTATAAGGGAGTAAGTAACTCACCTGTATGTTAAAAGATGAGGCAGGTTGCATGTCAGAAACATCAGAAGAGAGGCTTGAGTCACAGACAGCCTGGGGGTAATGCACATGCCCTGAAGGACCTTTCCAGTCTTATTAAATTTGACTCACCCCATTTGAATTGTGCTGAAGAGCATACTGAATGTGTTCTAGACCACAAGGTGAATCTCCATGAATCTCCATGTACAGTTGAGTTTTTCTTTTTATGGAAATGTTATGTCACCTAGATTAATTGCATTAATGCATCCAAATTTCGGGAGATGAGAATAGCCCTGATACTTACACTACAGATGTTACATGTAGTGAATGGGGGTGAAGCATAGACGGACTAGGGTCACCATATTCTTTCACCTCAAATCTGGCAACCTAATTTGCATACTATGTAACTTACTATAATTATGCATATTATTAATTTGCATTCTAATGCTGCAAATTCAATAATTAACCATTGCATTTTCCCCTACCACTTTGTTTTAGCCTATCTACCATTACATAGTAACTACTCTCCTGAGAGAACTATGTTATAAGTGCTGGACTTGGAACAGAGAGACACAAGTTCAAACCCCTGTTTGGTCATGGAATATATTCTATGAAGTTGATCCACTGCTAGATTTCAGAAAATCTACCATTCAGGGTCACTGTGGGGATTAATAGTAATATATGAAACATGTAAAGTGATCATCTACATTTTTTAGTGTGGGTCATCTTCATCACCACAACCATCATCGCAATCATCATCCCACCACTACCACATTTTTGAACAGAGGAGCTTTAGTTTGGAAAACAACCCAGAGCACCAACTTTGTACTAAATTCATCAGTTGCACAAGGTTAACAAGTATGCTAAAAGTCACACACAAAAATTTATGGGAACTATTTCATACTACCATTCTGGGCAAAACACTTGCATTCCAGGAAAGAATGCTGTTTTCCAGTTTTCCAAGTAGCCTGTTGTTGTCGCTGCTCTTATTGTGTGCATTCAAGTTGATCTTGACTTATAGTGACTATAAGGCAAACCTATCATGGTTTGTTTGATCTTGTTTTTTGGCAAGATTTGTTCAGAGGAGGTTTGCCTTCTTCTGAAGCTGAGAGTGTGACTTACTCAAGGTCACCCAGGGGTTTCCATGGCTGAGCAGAGATTTGAGCCATGATCTCCAGAGCCATAATCCAATGCTCAAACCACTACAGCAGACTGACTCTCAGGTAACTACATCCATCCAGTTCAGCAGTTCCATATCACAAAATGGGAGTGATGTAATAAGTCAAAAACAAGGAACCAAAATCACTAATGGTCACCTTTCCAGGGAACCATGCCACCAAAGTCAGTTGCAGACATCTAGATGAGAATAATATAACAGGTCAGAAAAATTCAGTTGGAACAACCTTCTCGCACCTATTCCAAGCAAAACATTTCTATTTTGAAGATGGCCCAGAAAGCCAATTTTCTGGAAAATAGCTGCTATGGTTTTGTAGAACAATGCCCTGTTCTGACAACCTGAACAGATGCATTAGCAATGGGCATACCTAGAGAGAAACCAACCAGGCTATCTGGGTTTATTGCCATTTGCCCACTTCTTACCAAAGGGACTTACATTCACTTAAGACTTGAACCCTTGGCTTTCACCACCATCTCCCCTGTATTCTTTTCTATGAGGTATTTAATCAAGAAGTTGATAATCTACCAGTGTATCTTTAGGAAGCAAAATCCAGGAGTTGTGTAGAAGTCTTTATCCTCTGGTGCTCTTGGAGTGTGTGCATTACTATGTATTTTCATTTTCTATAATTATATTTAATTATTCAGTTAGTGTAAATATATGTAATTGCTAACTCAGAATATGCAATTATATAAGGGCAAGATATAATAAATGAGGTCGTAAAAATGCTTTTCAGAACTATGTCTGCTCTGCCCATGTAGTGAACCTAACTGTGCTAGTGAGGTTGAGAACGTGTCAGTGTCAGTGACAATGACAAGAAAACAGCTACCCCCAGACACATCCATGAGTTCTTGAAACTCATAAATACAAACAGATTTTTGTTTGGCATGCAGGAGTTGGGGCATGCAGGAGTTGGGGACCACACCAGGTGAGAAAGCCTTCTCTGTGGTGGCTCCCTACTTATCGAATGCACACCTATCGAATGTGGTGGCTCCCTACCTATCGAATTTTGAGTGTCTCTACCTTTGTCTATGGCAATCCTAAGGGTTCTATTGGAAAAGCAGAGCAGGTTTGCCATTGCCTTCCTCTGAAGCTGAGAGAGCGTAACTTGCCCAAGAACACCCAGCAGTTTCCATGGACAAGCATTAATTTGAATCCTGGTCTCTCAGAACTCTAGTCCAAGACTCAAACTACTACAACATGCTGGCTCATGTTGTTATGGGCCTTCAAGTCCACTCCAATTTATGGCCACCCTGTCACAGTGTTGTGTGTGTGTTTTGACAGGATTTATTCAGAGGTAATTTACCACTGCCTTCTTCAAAGGCTAAGAGAGTGTGACTTACCAAAAGTCACCCAAAGGATTTCCATGGCTGAACCCTGGTCTCCCAGTCTTATCCCAGCATTCAAACCACTATTCTATTCTGACTGTACAACTTTGGTTAGAACAATCCAATTAACATCAGCAATTAATGGTTCTCTATAAAACAAATCTACTGAAAACCTAACTTGTAAATTAGACCAATTCAGATAATCTTTGGCAAGTATGCCCTTTTCCAGCCTGAATTTGTGTTCACTGAATTTGACAGCAACAGTTAAACCCAACATTGGCAAACATGCGGGACTGGCACACAAATCCAACACAAAGGCAAACAGCATCTTCAGGAAGATCCAACATTTCAACTGTCTCCTTGCAAAATATTTATTAGCAAGAATTTGTACTTAAGTGGTGCTGCAACTTAAGAAGCAAGCAGAACACCACTGTCTGCATTTCATCAGCTATTCCATTGCACTGAACTAAGTGGACCAAAATAAACATCTGTCATTTCTCCCTCCTCTTTCCCAACAAAGGGATAAGTGATGTTTGTTAGTATAGAAGGTGACAGAAATCTATATCATGCCAAAATACTATTAATAGTACATTAAGTATATAGAGTTTTCTCTCTCCTCATTTCAGCTCAGTAACCTGTGTCGACACATCCTTCATCCACAGAAGGTTCAGCTGGGTAGGTTAGCTATCCAGAAAGAATGTATTTAATTTTCAGATAAACATGTATCCTACTTTTTGTTGTGCCTGTCCACCATGTTGAGTGGCCTTCAACAATTTAATAGTGCAATATTATTTAAAATCATATTTTTTAAAAGATGGATAGATGATAGATCTGGATTCATTTGTATCTCAGCACATCATTTGTAGTAGATTGCCTCCCAAAGTGCACTTAGCCATAGTGGTGGGCCATGGTGGCAGGACTCAGCTAAGCAGCTTGTTTGGCTATGCTGGCAGGTTCTGTAGTCTGGCAATGACTGCCTTGGGTCAGGCACCATAAGGTTTGGAGGGCAACTGCAAATCTCATGAGTTCAGCCAGGCTCCTGGGATCTGTGGAAGCTCATGAGAGGCATCCCTCTTGCAAGATCTCCATAAGCCACATATTGTTGTGTTTCATGTTCTCCAGTCTCTTACGTGGCCAAGCATGGGAAACCCTCTCATCTTCCTCTATGTTATGGGTATTCCAAGGCATTATCCCAAGGCGTTATCTCACACATTTGTTTGTCACCTTCCCAGGGCATGATCCATGAAAATGGATTAGTTTATTTTAGGAAAATGGGTATCTGTGTAATTCTTTTCGAGATGAGGGTTGGATCATGTACTCATTTCTTAAGGCACAAAGGAAGTGTATTCAGGTGAATGATGGGTCACCAGTAAAATAAACTGGGTGTAAAAATGGTGGCTGCCAAAGAATACCTTCCAGTTTTGGCACAATAGGAGGGATAGCTCTTTGACTGATGGCCACCTTTCCATCCTCACAATCAGCCAGCATGTTTATCTTTTTCTCACTACTTTTGATTCTGTTTTTTTCCACATTTTCCTATCTATATTTCCATAGGTTTCTAAATTTACAATGTAAATTTGATTAACACATTTTCATAGATTTTGCTGTTGCCTGTGGATATTACTGTATGCAAATCAAACAATATACATTTGTTCTTTAATTATTTTGTTTGTTTTTTTTAAAACTTATATAGACATTGTCTGCAACCAACTAACAGGGAAATAAGCTACTATATATTCAGGAAAATTTAAGTGATGAGAGAATAAAGAAATACAGTCAGCCCTCCTTATCCACAGATTATTTATTCATGGATTCAAGCATCCTTAGATTGCAAATATTTATATAAAAAGTATAAATTCCAAATAGCAAACCTTAATTTTCCATTTTCTATAAGGGGCACCATTTTACTATACCATTATGTTTAATGGGACTTAAGCATCCATGGATGTCATTATCCACAGAGGATCCTGGAATCAAACCCCAGTGGATAACAAGAATCTGCTGTAATTTAAAACTTTGAATCCAACTGAAAATTAATTGCAAATAGGGTTGCCAGGTTTTCAAAATTATAAAACTGACAATTAGGGAAGCCAAAATTCATGACATCAGGGTTGACAATCAGGCAGTTGCTATTAACAATTTTGTGTTCTACCTAGATACCAGTATTGATTTCAGCTAACTTAGCTATGTATTTCCCTGTAAAATTATTGACCATGGTCATATATATATATATATATATATAATGTTATTTTATTTTTGCATTCATTCAATCTATATGCCAGCCCTATAAAGACCATATTTTTGGCCCTCCAAGATATTCTATAATAAGGGACACCTGGCAAGCCTAATTGTAGACCAATTTTATTTGATACAAAGTTTTAATGAGATAGAGAAGGGACCATGTAAAAAAAAGATGCGTGAAACTGGGGCTTTAAAAATTGGAAGAGTCAAAAGGGAGGACATTGCTCTATCCTACTTCTTATTTCATCCCCCCATTTATATCCCCTCTTATTCTTTGGATCTTTATTTTCTTTGCTAGTCTGTTTTACAGTCTACATTGGGCTGTTCAGACTTCTTTTGATGAGAGAAAGAAACTGACTTTTTCTGGTTTGGGGGCAAAAGCTAGCTTCTGAACCTTCTCTTTGAAAAAGGAAATCATTTTTAGATAACTGGGAGACAAGGACTTGAGACATTTTCTCTTCATTTCTATCTTTCCTTATGTCCTTTTGTAATGAAAAATATTATTTTGTTTAAGTAATTTGGGGGGTTTTAATCTTTATATATTTATTGGCTACGTCTATGCAGAATTGACCCCAAAATGACTAGATATTGGGGATTCAGTCAGATTGAGCCACATTCTGAAAGGGTTGCTATGTCAAGCTTTTCAGCTTATTGCTAGAAATTGTTCTGGTTTGTGTAGTTTTAACCTTTGGCTCATGAGTTAGACATTTGATTTATATATTTTCTGAGCACACTGCATTTAAGTTTCTGCATTTAATAACATTTCAAGGTAAAGGTTTTGTTCTGAAAGATGGAAGGCTGGAGGTTATGTTAAAAAGTTTTAGTTATTCTGTATTTTTTAAATTGCATCTTATCCTTGTTTCAGTAGTTAAGCTTTAACCATTGTATTACTTTATTATTTGCTACTCAAATTTTATTTGCTTAAGGTGTCATGCTGTAACTATTATTACTACTACTTTTACTACTGAATGGTGAAACAACAATGGTAATGAATGTGTCAGCCCTACTATATAATATATAATATATAAATACATATATTATATTAGAATGCAAGTTATCCCCATCAAGGAAAGGCTGAATTACCAGATGGAAGAAGATATGTAGCAGTTGCCAAAATAATTTAAATACCAGGGGACTAACATTCTTTTTCTTTGATAGAAGAAGAAATTATTCTAGACCAAAGTTTGGCCATTGCTGGCTCTGGGATTCTAGGAGTGGTAATCCAGAGAAGTAACTGTTCTGCTCAAATAATTGCACAGAGATACCAATTACTCTCTAACTCAAGAGATGTCTTCTTACCTTTTGCATGTGTGACAACCACTGACTATGATAGCTGAGGGGTTCTGGGACCTGTAGTCCCAATAGTAACTTTTCTCATTCTGAAACAAACAGTTCTGTGGAGAAGGTTGAAACTTCCTTTTCCACAGATTGTATGGGTGGCATTTTGGCAGTATTTTTAACTTGATATCCTGGATATTTCTAGACAAACATTTTAATGTTCATTAGTCATTTTGCAATTGTTTTGCAAAAATTTTTTTAAAGTGCACATGAAGGTATAAGAAACATCTGGACTTTGATGTGTCAGAAAGAGGAAACTATGTCAGTAGAGAAAAGGAGGTCAAAAAAATTTCAAAATAGCAAATATCAGTATTCTGGAATTTGGGAATGTATGCATTATACAATCATCACTTCAAAAGAATACCATGTAGAACTTAGGGGTCAGAAATCACCATCCTTTACCAAAAGAAACAAAGTTTCTCATCCAGTACAAATTGCCATAGTTTTCTAGTCTAAGTGCACAGAGCTTTTGCAAAAATGTTTATCTCATTATAACCATCTCCCCACATTTTAAAATCATAGACCACAAGATGGAATACAAAATATTCCTAGTAGGGATGTGTATATCTATGAAATCCACATCTACAAATATCATACCAGTCCCAGCTCCACCTTCACTCCACCCCTGGTTCCATCTATTTTTGTGTGTTTATTGGTTTATAGGGAAAGCTCCATTCCTTTCTTTTCTCAGCCCCCCCCCCCATAGGTACATTTATGTCTGCAAGTTTTCAAATTATGCACTTGGCTTAAACACATCCCCACCACTAAGATAGATGAGCACCAGTGGCAGAAACCACAGCTCCAGCATCACCATTTCAGCTGAAAATTGGCCAAAACAGAGGTTATGGAAGTATATTTTTTGTTTGTATTTCCGGATGATTTCCAACTTTATTTGCTTTTTTGTGGGGGAGGGGATATTTTGGGAGTAGGATTAAAATGCACCCACTGCTCCAAAAAATGATAATTTACCAGGCAGGAATACTGGGGAGCAAGATGTGTGTGTGTGAAAATGAGGGTCTGGGGATTTGGGGATGTCATGGGGGTTTAGGGTTACCAAGAAGTTATTGGGTTGCATGAAGCCCTGCAGACCATAATTTCCCTGGTTGTTAATGGATGTCAAATTAGGGTTTGTCTTATGGCAACCCTATGAAAGAGAGACCTCCATGTCACCTTGTTATCAATATACCTGCTCAAACTTTGCAAATGCAGAGCATAGAATTTTAATAGAGGTGTAAGAGACAAGGTCCCTTCCTTCCCATTCAACCCTCTGTCATGCAGGAATATACAATCAAAGCAAAAGATGGCCATCCAGCCTTGGTTTAAAGCCTCCAAAGAAGGAGAAACCACCACACCCCAAGACAGCATACTCCACTTTCAAAGAGCTCATACCATCGGAAAGGTCTTCCTAATGTTTAGGTGAACATATTTTCATGGACTTTGACTCCACTGCCCTGTGTCCTACTCTCTGGAGCAGCAGAAAACAAGCATGCTCCTTCTTCAATATGTCATCCTTTGAAATGTTTAAACATGACCATCACCTCACTTCTTAACCTTCTCATACCTAGCTTTCATCATTTTGATTACCTTTTTCTGGACATGCTCCAGCTTGTCAATATCCTTCTTGAATTGAGGTGTTCAAAACTGGACACAGTCTTCTAGGTGTGATCTGAACAAAGCTGACTAGATTGGCACTATTACTTCCCTCAGTCTAGTCACTATACCTCTACTGATGCAGCCTACAATCATATTGGCTTTTTTAGCTGCCAAATCACATTGCTGACTCATGTTCAGTTTGTGGTCTACTAAGACCTCTGGATCCCTTTAACATGTACTGTTATCAAACCAGTGTCCCTCAGCCTATACTTCTGAATTTCATTTTTTTTTCCTGCCTAAGTGTAGTATTTTACATTTCTTCCTGTTGAAATTTATTTTGTTAGTTCTGGCCCAGATCTCCAATCTGTTAAGGTCATTTTGAATTTTGAGCCTGTCCTCTGGGGTATTGGCTACCCCTCCTAATTTGATGTCATCTGATGAGCATGCATCATCCAAGTCATTGATAAAGATATTGGATAGCACTGGGCCCTGAACAGCAAGACTGAGCTCATTCTGTGATTTAGCTTTTTTGACTTTCTCCCTACATGTATGTGCTGGCTATTCATTTGATTTCATCTTTGGTGATTTCTCCCCTTTTCAATATCTTGTACATGTTCCTTATAAATCTTAGTTATGTTGACAGTTCTTTAACATCTATCCTGGTTTCTTTAGACACCTCCCATTCCTCACTGGAACTGTTTGAAATTATACCTTCAACATCTCTCTTTTAAGAAACTCCCATCCATTATGAATTCCCTCTATTTTAGTATCATGACCACATGATCACACCCAGTATTACTCTAAGTTTCCTGAAATCAACTTTCTTAAAGTCTAGAACACACTGACTACACCTGGGAGCTTATCACATACCCAAAAGAGGTGCTTTACCTCTTCTGGGTTCAATCCTTGATCCAGAATACACCTGGATGTTATCACACATAATTCACCACCGATTCTGCCATGATGCCACTGGTCACATTCAGCCTGGATCCAAGTAGTGCTCAGCCAACTAATTTTTAACCTCGGAAAACTTCCATTTTCAAAAAAGTGCCAACTGAGTGTGGCTTCGACTCAAGCTGGATGAAGCCAGCAGCATTGCAGCAGAATCAGTGATGAATTATATGTGATAACATCCGGGTGTATCCTGGATTGAGATTTGAACCCAGAAGAGGTAAGAAGCCTCTTTCAGGTGTGTGCTAAGCTCCTAGGTGTGTCCTTTCTGCTGTATAACAGACTCCAAGAAAACATTATCATTCCCACCTAAGATCCCACCACTTCCACCCCATTCACCAGGTCACTGCTGATGGTTGGGATCAGATCTAAAATAACTGATCCCCTTGTCATCTCCATCTCTTCCAGATTCTGGACAATTAAACTGTTTACAAGACAAGAGAAATTTGCTGTGGCTTTCTTCATTGAGTCCACCTACCTGTAATGTGCTCTTCCTCTATCCCTACTGCCGTCCACTTCACCACGCATTGTAGTCTTTTCAAATGAGTTATGTCATCTCACAATACGGCCAGACTATGCTTTCCCTATCTCAGGACTGCAGCATGTAGGAGCAGAATTTTGCACTCATTTGCAATTTGGGTTCATTTCTATGTGAGCTTTTCAAATCCAATACACATCTGAGTTTTACACAATACCTGGCAATCTAGAAATCTTAGAATGGCCCACAATATACAAACAAGAACTCACTGTCATTTACATAAGCAAGTCAGCTAGCAGGTTTTATAAATGTCACAGATGACAGCAAAAGAAAATACCAAGCCAATACAGTTCAGAAGCACTCTATAAAGTGCATTCTAGGAATAGATGGGGTGTGTGAGAGAGAGAGAATTTTGACTAGGAAAAAAACAACCCAAGCCTGTTTTAGCTGTAGTTCCCCCTTAATGTCTTTCAGTGCTTAAACAGGATTACCAAAGCTTCTCCACATAGACACACCAACAATTAAGACATTATAATCAAAGTCAAAGTGGAGTGCAATTAAATGATCACAGTCCATTGGTTTGGTGATTGAAGAGCAGCCACTGGCTCCAGAGTGCAGGCTCCAGCTATGCATCATATAGCACAGAGCCATCCAAAGGAAATTTTTTATCCTGTGAGGATAGGATGAAGCAAGTGTGTTTCTAGGAGCTCTGGTGTGTCTGAACTACACCAAGTGACTCCTCAAAGAGGGTTATCTGCCTGCTGGGCGTCTCTGTAGATAGTCTGAGACTCCCAGAGCCTGAAGGTCCTGGGAAGAACCAAGTCCAACCATCCAGAGGCAGCTAGGAGGCTCTGTCAGCATGCCATGGCAAACTTCTGGAGGCCCTTCCCTTTGCTAAATGACACCTGGGCCCCTCCAGGACTTGTGAACAATGTGGGGACACTAGAAAAACCCAGGGGATTAACAGCCTCTTTGGACACCCTGGTCTACCAACCATCAGAGGCAGGTAGATTGGAGCCTTTCTCTTCATAGAATCATAGAGTTGGAAGAGACCACAAGAGCCATCCATCCCAACCTGCCATACAGGAACTCCCAATCAAAGTATACCTGATAGATGGCCATCTAGCCTCTGTTTAAAGACTTCCAAAGAAGGAGACTGCACCACTCTCCGAGAAAGCGTGTGTTCCACTATTGAACAGCCCTTACTGTCAGGAAGTTCCTCCTAATGTTGAAGAGGAATCTCTTTTCCTGTAGCTTACATCCATTATTTTGGTCTTGTTCTCTGGACATCTCAGCCACTAGCCACCACTGTAAGTACTGAAAACTCTGGTATTTACTCAAGTGTGCTTTGGCAGGGGAGCTTGATCACACAGCCTTAACATCAGCAATCAAGAGAGAGATGTCCCAGAAACTTTTCCAAAAGACTCCCCCAGACATATTCACTTTAGGCTACAGATGAATTGGATCCCTGAAGGAAGATTCTCTATTAACAAAACTCAATGCATCTAAAAATGTTGCAATCTAGGGTGCACAATATAGTCAGCCCTCCACATTCACTGGGGTTAGGAGTGCATGACCCAAATGGAAATGGGAAAAAAAACATAATTACCTCTAGCTCCCCCCCCCCAAAAAAAAATAATAATATTTAACACACACAAAAAGTACAATCTGTGGATTCAGCCCACCACAGATGCCTTAGAGGTGGTGGGGTTCCTTTGCAAGGCAAAAGCATGTGGGTGGTGGATGTAGGGTGTTCCCCTACACCATTTTAATTGGGAACTTAACAAGCCTTGTTTGCAGTCTCAATCTCACAAGCCTTGAAGTCCCTATTAAAAATGGCATAGGGCAGCAGGTGAGGTAGCAGCCAATAATCCATGAATAATTCATAAATAATCAAATCTGCAAACAACACTCACAGATGTGGAGGGTGTACAAGTTGCCTTTGAAGTTTTGAAATGGAAAAAAATATGGTAGACTGTTGTAAGAAGGTTGATTGACACACCTGCATTTTGACAGTAAGGGACAGAAACTACCTAGTGCAATGGTTCTCAAACTTTAGTCTCCCAGATATCTGATCTTGGAAGCTAAGCAAGGTCAGCCCTCTTTAGTATTTGGATAAAAGCCCACTAAAAAATACCAGGGGCTGTATTTCAGAGGAAGGAACTGGCAAAACAACTTTGAGTGTTCCTTGCCTAAGAAAACTCTATGAAATTCATGGAGTTGCCATAAGTGAGTGGGCACATATACACAAACACAACTCTTAGAATCTCTGACCCCAGGCCACTGTAGAGCTGCAGTCCAGAACAGTTGGATGACCAAAGACTAAGAAACATTGGCTTAAGGGGCATGAAATTGAAAATGTTGAGCTATTCTTTTTAAAAGGGTAATTACAAGCAGACCGTTTTGAGATTCAGGTAGTGTGAAAGAACATACAGTTTTATAATGATCATTGTCACATGCTTTTAGTAGGAAAGCCCATGTTTAAAGAATTTCATTTATATTCCCTATTTCAATTACAGACTAGAACCACAACAGCCTCCAAGCATGAAATTTCAGCCCCACTGATTAAAATTGGTTCCCTAATTATAATCAGGGCTGAACTGAAATGTCACCCCATTTTCACAAATATTGTAAGCTAACATTACAAGTAAGAAAAAAATCTGCCTTCTAGTGATTTCCCCCCTCCCATCCACAACACTCTTTGTGAAGATGTTTGCTTGCCTGCTTAAACTAACCTTGCTTGCCTATAGCAATGTCATCATACAGCCAAATCCAACTGAGCACAAAGTATATTTGTGAAGTCTTCCCATTTCATGATGTAATTTCTAATGGCAAGCAGGAGTGGAGATTGATTAACAGTGCAATCCTAACTCAAAGATGTACTGACTATATGGAGTTAGAAATAAGTAGATGCTATCTGAACTTACTACCTTTCTTCTAGAGGAATGATCTTCATTTTAGAATAATCCACTTCTGTCAGCTGATCTCAGAGATCAGATGACAGAGTAATCTGCTAGTACCTCCTCTCACAGCTGAGATTAGCCAGTGGAAGATCCAAAAAGGGGAAAACAAGGGAGGAATAAGGTTATGACAAATCCAAACACCCTCCAGCCCAGGAACACAGCCACTCTTCTTTCATAAAGCTAGCATAGTCTCAGGTCATTTCCAGAATTCCTAGGGTGGAAGGTGCTTGTATTCAACACAGCTTGAGCTGACTTATTGTTGGCTTATCTGGCCCAAGTCATTTTGGTGAGTTAGGATTTCAATGAAAGGAAGAAAAAGAAAGCAAACACAGAAAAGAGCATGGTAGAGAACTGAACAAATGAAGAAGTGTGTGTAGAGGTTACATTACTAAAATTGCTAATTTTGATCTTAACATGTAAGCAGTACATATTTGTCAGAGCTGAATTATAATAATATCTACCAAATCAACCATCTGAGTATGCAATCCAATACACACTTACCTGGCATTAAATCTCATTAAATTCAACTGGGATTACTTCTGGGCAGACATGCATGGGTTACACAGGACCGTTTTCAGTCTTACTAAAAATATTACAATCTTTGGCTTCAGCTTAGCAGAAATTCTGTTCAAACTTGTCTTTCAAACCAACACTCTAAGCCCTAGCAAACCAGCAAATGTAGACTTTTGCACAGAACATCTGAGACTCCCCACCTCTACAAGCATGGTCACAGTCACCCAACCCACCATCCCAATTCTGAGCAGAAGCAAGAAACACAGAAATTGACAAGCACATGAGCTGGAAGAATATGAGATGGGTGAGAAAGAGGAGATGGAACCTTTCATATGGTTTGGTTTGGAGCCATTCTAGAAGCCTTGAAAAGCTAAGGACATGTGGTTACCAATATTATGAGCTTTTGTTTTACAAGGTTACAAGGTTCGCCTGATTAATTGGAAAGCATGAATTATCACTTGATGATGCTTGTTATTTTAATGGAAGCAATAGACTGATCACAAGGATAAAAAGTAATTCCCCCACAAGAACCAAAGTGTGAAAATAAATTAGTAGGTATACGGATTAAGCAATGAAAAATAATCCTATAAGGGTGGCAACTGTTTTAATAATAATAAACCCTTCTTGTTTTAGAAACTAGGTAATGCCAACTGAACTCTTTTGTATATATGTATGTGTGTGAGGTTAATTATGTCTAATAACAATGCTGAGTTCATAAGGAGAAAGCACAACATTGTCATAGTTATCTAAGGAATAGTGAGATTTCTGAAAAAGTTGCAGATTTTTGGACCTAAATCCAATTGGTACTTCCAATTAGAGAAGAGTCAACTTGAATCAATAGGTTTGATATAATTGTTGACTTACCATTCAGCAATTGATTCAATGGGATTGGTCTATTTAAGATTAACAGTTGGATTTAGTCCGTAATTCAAATTTTTAACATTTTATTTCATCAGTCCCTGGAGTCCTGCCTATGGTTTAAAACCATTATTTTTATCTCACTTCTACTCAGTGTTAATAAAATATGAAATTTGACCATCTGATCACATAGATATTTCACTACCTGTTCCATTATCCACAATGGTTCATTTTTTGTTGCTTGTATCTCTAGACATAGACATAGCAATGGAAAAGAGATGGCCTTTGTTGCAATCTCTGCCTTAGTTCCCAGTTAAATCAGACAACCCTAGGAAATCTCAGAATGATATAATGTAATTTTGTATTTATTTAAGCAACTAAATTTGGAGGCCTTTCATTGCACCATGCACTGACTTTGAAGTTGATTTCCACCCAATCCCATAATTCTCATAGATCTTTTGTGTACTATAACCCAAGGCAGATATAATTCTAGAAATTTAGTGCTACATCAACAAGAAGTGCTAATCAGATGGTCAATATGTCACTTTTTAACATCTGCAGGCATGCTGTGATTTGGGGGAACGTGAGATTCCCTTCTGGTATCTAGATCATACAATACTCACTAATTTCCCTCTCAGTCCTCATGTTTCTTTATTTAAATCTTTTTGATTCACTTTTTCTTCCTTGTTGGCTTCTTTGCTTTCCTAATTCCATCTTTGCATATGGAGGGAAACAAAGCAAACAAAAACACACACTTACATGTGTCTGGTTTGTGGCAATTGTGTCCTTGTCGGAAGTACTGTGGGTTCTCGATGACAGGAATACGGGTCATGCCTATCACTACTGTGTCTGGGCCAGCATCCAATGAAGATGGTGTGGTGATACCATGATTGATATGATGGAGAGGGCTAGCAGAATCTTCTTCTCCACTGATTACAGCCACTGGACCTAGAAAAAGAGAGACAAAGTGATTACAACATCCTGGTCTCCATTGGTCATTTATCCTTCGGCATCAGGAATGTTTCACATTGGTGCCAGTCTAGAATTACACTCATGATGGAGGAAATCCACAACTCACCACATAACTCAGGAGTGTCTTATCATGCCATGTATTTATTTATGTGTTATGCATTCTCAACCATGTGTTTGGCCTTTTAAATTTATAATGTGTTGGCCCTGATTCACATAGCCTGTTATTTTAAACTTGGGATGGGTGGTAATTTTGTCTAGTTTTGTTTGATTCTTCTGAAGAAGATTTTTTGAAGAAGTTTCAACATTTTTGCTGTTCTCCATAAATTGATAGAAATAGATAGAAATTGCTATATTTTTGAATGAAGCAGAGAGACGCAAGGCATCTAGATCTTCCACATCTAGATTTATGAGACCCCCCCTTGCTTCCTGTTAACTTCTGATCACAATTGTCCCAGTATTTGCTATCTCCACTTAAGGTCATGAGACAGTGCATCTTCCCTTCCCCTCCTCTCTCTCTTTCTCCCACCTTTCTCTCAACACAAGAGCCCAAGATGGCTCATAGAATGATTAAGAAACATGCATAACTAAAAATCTAATGACATACAATGTTAAAGCAAAATTAGAACTTTAAAGTTCTAACTTATCATACTAAAATTAGGAACAATTTTTAAAAAATGTAAAGTGTAGAAAAAAAGAACAAATTTAGCAAACACATGAAGCCAATTAAAAGTATCCTCCTTGGCACCCAGTCAATTCACAAGCACTTGCCTCAGTAAGCATATCTTTTTTCACTGAGGGGGGCAGCCTCAGTAACCTCACTTGGAAGAAATTTGATAACCAGGGATCAGTCAACAAGTAGTCCCTCTCTTGTGTCTCCACCAAATATACCTTGGAAGAGGGACCAAGAGAAGGGCCTCCCTTCTTAAGATCTTAAAGCCCAAGCAGACTCAGGATGGTCAAATTCAATTGTTTAGCTGAGTTTTTTTAGAGACTTTGTGTGTTTGAAGGTGTGTGCTCTCCCTGAAGGTGGCAGGACATCTGCCAAGTCACTTACTTGGTTGGAGGTGAAGCTAGCAGCTGGTAGCTCTATAATGTTGCTGCCTCAGTCTCTAGAATTTGGCAAAGAGGAAGAGGAAAACAGGTCTTTATGTGAGTATTTCACAAGGGATTTTAAGGAGAAGACCTGGTGTGCTGTGCTGATATCTATATAGTATGATGAGCGTATATGGTGATGAAGCTGTTGTAGTGACATTTGTGTATTGGTTGTTTTCTTGTCAACCTGGGGGGGGAGGTTTGCTATACTTGCAACCAGTGCAAGCTGGTTGTTGTACTGGAAAAGAAGGTCTACCAGCTTAAAGCCCAGATATCTATACTTATCAAGGAGGACAAAGGTGTTTTGTTTTTGTTTTGTTTTTTTGGAACAAGCAAAGCAGCTCTCCTAAAAGGAGATGCCTCTAGGATGAGGAAACAATTTCCAAACAGAGGAGGCAGATACATAGGAGAATGTAATGCAGAGAATTGGAACTATCAATCATTATGCTGCGATATTGATGCTACACAATTGCTTCCAAGCTCTTCCCCTAATCAATGATTATGAGACACAGGAACAGGGACAACAGCCCCAGAAGTCATGGAGGTGACCTTGAAAGGTTCCATGAAAGGAAGGGCTCTTGTCAATCCTCTGTACTGGTGGTAGGTGATTTCCTGCTCAGATGAATAGAATCAGTGTTTTGCAAATTTGATAAGCTGTCTAGAGAACTGTGCTATCTTCCAGGAAAGACAAAGTCTATCAACAACACAAAGTCCAAAACAGAAAGTCCTCACTTGCCTTCCTAAAAATATCACTGGCCAGAAGGTGGAGGAGGCAACAAGAAAATCAGCTATTTTTGATTTGATCCTAACCATCAGAAATGAACTGGTCAACAAGGTGGTAGCAGTGGGATCCTTGAGTGGAAGTGACCATGTCTCCCTGGGATTTGTTATGCAGAAGAAAAAGGAAGCCAAACACAGTCAGATTCTGGACTTTAAGAAAACGAATTTATAAGCTTAAAGAAATACTGGGAGATAATCCATGGTCAAAAATGTCCAAAGAGTAGAAATCTCATGATGTACGTGAGTTTTTAAAAGATGGTCTACTGAAGTCACAAGTGCATACAATTCCAATGATGAAGAAAAGTGGGAGGTGTCTAAACAGACCAGAATGGATGTACAAAGAACGTTCAGATAAGCTGATTTTTTAATAATAATAATAATAATAATTTATATCCCGCCCCTTTGAAGACAATCGGGCTGATAACAACAGTAAAATACACATGTATTATACTTTTAAAAAGTATAACAAATGGAAGAAGAGGTAAATCATCAAATAGGAAGACAAATGGATAGCCAGTACTTGCAGGGAGAAAATGCTAAACATTAGCAAGAACGCCCTGACAGTAAGAGCTGTTCAGTAGTGGAACATACTGCCTTAGAGAAAGGTGAAATCTCCTTCTTTGGAGGTTTTTAAACAGAGGCCAGATGGCTGAATTTAACCTCTCTAACAAGTTATTCTGAGCATTATAGAATTGTAGAATTGGAAGAGACCATTGGGGTCATCCAGTCCAACCCCCTGCCATGAAAGAATATACAATCAAAACACTCCTGACAGATGGCCATCCAGCCTCTGTTTGAAAATCTCCAAAGAAAGAGACTCTACCACACTCCAAGGCAGACTATTCAACTATCAAACAGCTCTTCCCATCAGGAAGTTCTTCCTAATGTTTAGGTGGAATCTCTTGTCTTGTAGTTTGAATCTATTACTCTAGTTCTGGAAGAGCAGAAAACAAGCTTGCTCCATCCTCAATATGACATCCCTTCAAATATTTAAACAGGGCTATCATGTCACTTCTTAAGCTTTACATCTGCATGACAGATATGTGCAGAACAACACATGTCCACCCACTGTCAGATCTAGCTTGACCTACTTTTTTAGCATACCTAGCAAGGCATTCTCCTGTATAACTGACAGACAAGGTGAAAGAGGCAGCACAGGAATCCACTCCTAAGGAAAAATGGAAGGAGGAGGAAGAAAGAAAGAAAGAAAGAAAGAAAGAAAGAAAGAAAGAAAGAAAGAAAGAAAGAAAGAAAGAAAGAAAGAAAGAAAGAAAGAAAGAAAGAAAGAAAGAAAGAAGCTGACATATTTATCAGCAGCATAATCAAAGAGCCTAATTTATTCACACAAAGAGGGAAGAAAAATCTAAACGCCTGGAGAAGTTTCTCTTCTGTTTTTCCGAAGCTGCCAGGGGCTAAGAGAAGGTCAATGCAAGATGAGGAAGAGCGGCTGCATTCACACTTCAAACACATTCAAAAGGCCTGTCTTTTACCTGTTCTAAGGAAAGGGAGAGATCTCTCTTCTGTCGCCTAATCTTTTTCTAATTGCACAATTACTTTATTATGGAACACAAGTAATAAAAGAGGAGAGGCTTCAAGTTGTTTGAGTCTCTCAGTGCCTCTGAGAGCATCCAGAGAATACGAGCGCTGAATGCATTAATCTGTCGTTTAAAAAAATAAGAAGGAAAGAAAAAGGAGAAACAAAAAAAGTCCACACATTTTTCTAGACTTCAAGTATTGTTTGTTCTTCCAAGTGGGACATAATAAAGTTGCTGTGTAATTAGCCAGACTCCCAGTGGAGGTGACAGGTGTTTTTACTTACAAGGAAAAAGTCTTTACTGCCTCTGCCCCCCTCCTTTCCCTGTAAACTCAGGATGACAGCTTCACATTTTTATTCAGTCACTTTTATGAAGCCTGGGCTACAATCAAGATCTCAGATGTTCAGGACAGAGGACACATGGAGTAAACTGATCCCCATTGCAAGACTGTGAGAACCATCCTTATCATGCTTCTGTTTTTCAATGGAACAAGCAGTTTCAGACTAAGCAGGTTTATTATAATCAAGACGAATGCTGCTTACTATGACAGCCACAGTATTTCAGCAAAGGGGAGCCTGCATTGACCTTTTCATGCTACCAACTGTCACAAAGCTTTGGCTAAGAGTGGAAAATTCATAAGCATAATGGTTAGTTCTAACATAAGGCAACTATTATGAATCCTTGGGTGTTTTACTATAATTCACATTTTAGTATAAGGATGGAGAAAAACTCCACCACCATTTGCTCCCTACACACCAAACTTGCCTGCCTCCACACACAGTACCATGCATCTTTCTTCAGATGGTGCTGTCTTCCATAAAGAGAAATTGTGTTACTAAAAAAAGAAGCTCAAAAAAGGGAGACATAGGGCTCCTACAGATGGGCGGCCATGGGCGCCCCGAGAAGTTGTGGATTGGGACTGAGGCCATCCCATGCCTCAGCCCTGATCCACCCTTAAAACAGCACTCCTTTCAGAGGAGCCAAAATGGGCACTGGAATTGGCACCAAGCACCTTTTCCGCACTCCTTCCAGCTCAGTGTGTCCAGACACTGAGCCGGAAGGACACTGCCAGAGCACTCGCGATGTGCAATGGCGAATACTCTGATGACGTCCTCGTGAAGGGGTGGGGCACCCAGCATCCGGCTGTCCCTCCTCTTCTCTGGCTCCAAGACAGCACTTTGTGCCATCTGCATCCCCCCATACTTGCACAAAATATGTATATGATAATTTTGAGGGACATATACACACTGGGTGACCATAGGCAAGTCACATGCTCTCAGCCACAGAGGAAGGCAATGGCAAACCTTCTCTGAACAAATCTTGTCAAGAAAACTCCATGATAGGGTCATCTTAGGGTCACCATAAGTCTGAAATGAGTTGAAGGAACACATAAATAACATACTGGTAGACCAGGATACCTATAGCACTCTAAATGTTTCTGAACTCCCCCATTCCTGATCACTAGCTATGCTTTCTGGGTCTGATGGGGATAAGAATCCAATAAATTTTGGAGGGGTACAGGTCATCCACCTCCCTGTAGACCAGTGACACAAGAACAGAAACACTGCTATAGACCAGTGGTTCACATTTGGTTCTCCAGATGTTTTGGGACTTCAGCTCTCATAATTTCTGACTGCTGCCCAGGTTGGCTGGGGCTTCTGATATCAGAACTCAAATAAATAAATAAATAAATAAATAAAATGAAGGAGCAAAGGTTGGGAACCACTGTTATAGGCACATATACACATCTTCACAAATTATATGTAAAGCATTTAGAAGAACAGTAAAAAGTATCTATTTCTTTATAACTCCCTATCTCTGGTGCCCATGCTAACATGTGGCTGGTGGATAATCGGTAGGTCATCAGCAGAGGAAATGCTCCACAACTCTTTTTTGAGATACATTACAGGTTTAACTGTATCCAGATGATCCAACAAATGAATGGATATCCACACTAGCTTATACTGGACTTTTTCATATTGCTAGAGAGTCGGAAATCAACACAGCTGACAAGCAACCTGACAGCAAAGTGTCACACTATGTCATGGTATTTGACATCTAACTACTGTGAATCCAGGGGATCCACACAATGGGAAGCCTCTTGAGAGCTGATGTTTCTGAAAGCAACCCACATGAACACACAGAGAGAGAGAGAGAGAGACAGAGAAAGAAAGGGAACACTTTAAAAATATTCCTACTATATTCTTTCATCACATTACCTGTTTTTTCAAAGCTGTATCACTTCCAATGGCAAATGAGAATCCAATTGTACAGAGATTCCAATTTACCGTCTGAACATATATGCCTCTGTTGTCACCCTCCCTGCCTACTACCCTCATATTGCAGGATGCAAATGTACAGTTTCTCTCTCACCCTCTTTTATGTTGTACTATACCTAGAGCCTTAAGAAACCATTGTAAATATACAATAGCTGTGTTACATGGATTAAAACAAATAGAATATAAAGACGGCAGCAGAAAATAATCACTACATTTTACATATAGGCCTGGGGAAACAATATAAGACTTTCCTTAGAGCCAAACTGATAGAAGGCAAGCTGTAAATCTTGCAAACTAATATGAAACAAGGACGTCTGGAAAATGTAGGTAAGACTCATAAAAATGCAACACGATTTAGACTGAGAGGTTTTCACAACTAGAGAGAGAAAGAATAAATTTTTAAAGAACCTGTCAAAAATGGCTTTTGAGTGACAGAAACCCTGACAAGAGGAATCATGGACTATTCAGAATCTTCACAGTATGCAAAAGGATCTTGTTGCATCTTTAAGACTAACTGTGCAAAAGAAATTGTAACATTGCATTTCCTCAGAGCTATGGCTATATTCGAGTATCTTCACCATTCAGTATTTATTCTGTGCAAAATTTGCATGTGGCTGTTTTGTGCAGAAACAGTATTTGCTCCATGAAACATATTTCTGTTCAGAAATATGTGTATGGTTTTCAAAGACTTTCTCACAGCAAGAAGAAAATTGCCAAAATTATGTATTGCTTCCTTTGAGAAGTATAGTAGTGAATAATTGCTTCCCTATTCGTAGCTCTACATCATGCTTGGTGACTCTGTGATCAAAATGCTGGATTGGGTCTTTGGTTTCATGATGCATGAATCATATGTTCTGAAGACTCCCTCCCTTTCCCTCATGTCTATAAATTGCATGTACTGCTTTTATGCAAAAAGGCCTGTAGATCAGTATCAGACGTGAAAATATAACTTCTCATAGTATTTCATTATTCATCTCAAGTGAGAGATGAAAATTAATTTTGCTAGGTTCACATTTTCCCCATGAATGTAACTATTTCACACCTCTTGCGACTGGCAATCTGATGAAATCAAAGCTTGTAATGCATTTTGGAGAAGGAAAAAAATGCACCCAAAAGGATCTGTACATTTCCAAAAGTATATCTGACTATAAATGCATACATATTTCACATTTTAGTGCATTGATAAATTGGGTTAAACATGTGCATATTAGTAAAAATGAGTAGAAAAATATGTACATTTTGAAAAAGTAGGGGAAAGGATAAAAATGTTGGTGGATTCAGAGAAGCACAGTAAAAACACTGATAGATGTTAACATCCATAGTCCAAAATTTACATATTTCTTTACTCTACAATGCCATTTTTAAATGTGCAGAGCCATGAATTTAAATCCATGTTTCTCTAATTTTAAGAGTCAACCTTGGTTCTGGCATATTACACTAATAAGGAATGGAAGAGAAGATGAAAAAGATGAAGAGACAATCTCCCTCTCCCTGAGAATGATTATATATTAAATAAGGAGTAGTCAAGGTGTAGCCCATGGGCTGAATGTGGCCCTTGGGCCATTTTTGTGGGCCCTATGAGGGTGATTTTATTTTGCAGAAAAAAATGTCCCCAATGACATCCAGGGGATACAGGGGACATTATTACCACATGGGGGGGGGGGGGGGGTTAGACTATTTTAGGCCAAGGAAAGGCCTAAAATAGGAATGACTTCCAGTTACTTTCATGTTTTGAAAAAAGTCACCTCCAGGGTCCCTAGAATGTATTGGGAGGCATTTTTTTTTTTAAGAGGAGATTTTACTTTACTTTTTTGCAGTGGAGGTTTTAGTGGTAGGGGTGCAGCCCTCCAACTTCTCCTAGGGGTCTACTGTAGCCCATTCGCCTCCCACAATTGCCCACCACCTATTCAATGATAAAGTATTTTATATGGAAATCAATATGATTAAAAGTCTTGCTTTCAGCTTTCAGCAATATTTAAATTTACTTTCAGACTGCTGACTAATTATAGGTTGTTTAAAAGTAAACAAATAATCAATAAAAAATTTAAAAACACCTTGATTCTGCCCATAGTTCTTGCTAAATCCCAAACTTTTGCTTATCCAAAATGTAGTGCTTTCTCATTCCTCATGTGTGAGTTTTCTGAGCCAGCAAAGATAGAAACTGCAACTCATAAAACAGTGTAAGTGAAAGCACAACAAATACAATTAAAAACCTGGCTGTGCTCAGAGATGGATTGCATTTACTGTCTCGTAAAAAGAGCCTTCATCCTGTCAGGCAAACAAAGGGAAATCAATTTCTTAATTTTTATTGGCAGACTTGGGCTGAGAGCCAAGCCAAGACTTGCTTATCAGAAACCAGTGACCTGACTAGAGGCAGACTACTGATGATGCTCTTCTGTCCCTTCTTCCCAGAGCAAAAGTACAACTGTTCCTGTCTCTCTCCAGAAAATGTGACTTCTTTTCTGTTGTGATAGTTTCCAGGATAAGCAAAATCTGCTGTTATCAGCATTTATCCATGAGCCTTTAATCTTTTTCTTTGCTCAGACAACACACGTGTCGTGGAGTTCCTATTTGTACCCATTTTCCAAATGAAAGGGGGGGAAAAAGACTAATGACCCTTTCATACTACAGAATTATACACATGGAAGTCCACATTAACTGCCAAGGCAATTCTGAGATTTGCAGTTTAGGGAGGGGTGTGTGTGTGTGTGTGTGTGTGTGTGTGTATGTATTTCTCAGTGGAAGAGCTCTTATGCCTCCCAAAAACTACACATCTCAGGCTTCCACCGAATCCAGCCATGGCAGTAAAAGTGGAAATATAGTGCTATAGCTGTATGAAAGGGCCGTACATGTCACTCTGTTGTCCAAAGCTGCACTCATGAAGGATGGGTAGACTATCATTGTGGAAACTGTTCCAAGTAAAAACAAAAAACAAAACAAAAAAAACATTAATTTTTGGCATAGAGTAGTGGCATAAGCATTGACATATAACTCTGGAGACCAAAGTTTGAATCTCTGCTCAGTCATGGAAACCACTACATGAGCCTTCCTGAGTTTTAGGTTCTTCAGGGGAGGGCTTTCTTTTAGTTCCCCTGACATGTTACATATTTCTAGTGAAAACTTGGGAGAGTCTTTTTGATGACTGCTCCAAGACTATGAAATTCTCTTTGTAGGGTACATCTACACATCTATTCCATCCAGTGTCATCTGAGGGAGAGACACTAGGCCCAGCACC
>CM034709.1:19314341-19325093 GCA_020142125.1 Phrynosoma platyrhinos | reverse complement strand
GATATAAATAAAAATTATTATTATTATTATTATTATTACACTGTAAAAAATGCAGTTTGTTGTTGTTATCTGCCCTCTAGTTGAGCTCAACTCATGGAGACCCTATGGACGAGACATCTCAAAGAACCGCTATCCTCCACTTTTTTCCTCAGTTCCTGAAAACCCATGTGCCCCTTGATTGAGTCTATCCACCTGGCATGTGGTCTTCCAGTGATCAATGCTTTCTCATTATATGGCCAAAGTACAACAGCCTCAAGTTAGTCAGTCATATTGGCTTCTAAGGAGATCTATGGCTTGATCTGTTCCAATACTCATTTGTTTGTCTTTCTGGCAACCCATGGTCTCCTAAGCAATCTTCTTCAGCTCCACTTTTCAAATTTTAACTCTGTCTTTTCTTTACTGTTCAGCTGTCACATACATAGTGATGGTGAATACTATGGCTTGGACAATTCTAACTTTTGTGCTCAGTTGTACATCTTTACTTTTCAGAAGCCCCTCTAGGTCTTTCACAGCTGCCCTCTCCATTCCTAATCTTCATATTTCTTGACTACAGTCACCACTCCAATCTGCTGTACTGTTTTAATTGCACTGTTGTAAGAGCTTTTTTACTTTTTAAAAATTGCATTTTATTCTTTTAATTTGTGATGTATTTCAATACTGTAATAATCAGGTTCTGTTTTAATTCTTACTTTTCTTGTTTTTAATTGTACTTTTATTTTAAAATGTGAGCTGCTTTGAGTCCCACTTTTTTGGGGAAAGTGGGATATAAATACATATAATAATAGCAGCAACAACATAAATGGATAGTGTAAAACAACAATGCTGCAACTTTCTGCAATCAAAGCATATGGGTTTTTTTCTTGCTGACCTAAGGCCCCTTCCCATAAATATGTACACCTTTTATCTTGCAGCACAACATATTTACCAAAAACTCAGTCCTCAAAGATCAAGCAACTGAAGCTGTATAATTGATTAAAATACTAATTAAACCCATTTTATTATGGGGCAATTATTATCTCTCATGTTGTCATTTAGCTTTCATTTTGGAATCAAATCTATGCAGCTTTTATGCATTCTCAGCTAAAACAGTATCACCTTTTGAATCCTGTAACCTTTTATCTCCTTTCTTCTACTTGACTTTACCTTCTTCTTTTTAGCCAAGTTCCCAAACCATCACCTTGAGGGTACCTTGAACTCCAAACTTTGTGCTTTACAATGCCAGAGACGGTCAGTCACTGGGTAAAGGCATCAGTGGTGCCTATTAATCTCTTGGCTCACTCATCTCTATCAGAGTCACACCATTAAAAATGATATAAATGTTTCATTCAAACCCACTGCAGAAAGAGTCAGGATGTAGCACAGAGCCGATTGATTTCCAGTGTGTCAGCTCTTTACTTTCAGGTATAAATACAACAGCAAAATCAATCGCAATAACATCATAACAGCCTTCTAATCTCTCCTGGTCGTAAGATATATTTTATATACTGCAGCTTTCACTCCCATTTATACACGTACATACTAGAGAATGCACATGTCCATTTCATGATGATGTGTAGATACATTTACTTCTCTCTTTTTCTTATTTATCAACATATTGATCATGACATAGGCTGTTGTTCAAAGGAGATGAATGTTATGAAATACTTTTTCTTCTTTTGTTTGCAAACATCTTCTAGAACAACAACAATTTTTTTTTGCTAGGGCCATCAAGCAAATCCATAACTGAGATATCAAGGAAAGTAAAATTGTTTGACTATGCTAATCCTGCTAAATTAATCCAGAACTTGTGGCCTATCAGCACAAAGGCACCCTTCACTCATGCCCATATCAATTGGTTCATTTACTAACATTCATGCATACTCAGAGTCACTTAAAAAGCCAGCGAAGGAGTACTGAACACTCATGGCCTTGGTCTCACTTGGGAGTTTGGGGCAAGGCATCGATCTATAGCTCTTGTATATAACTAATAATGTTATTTATCATTTCCTTGTGGCATATTTCCAAGGATACATTAAAGTAGTTGAATTCACAGATACAGCTGTGATAGTCTGTAGAATCAGTATGTGGAGAGATCTTGTAGCACCTTTGAGACTAACTGAAAGAAAGAAGTTGTTAGCATGATCTTTCATAAAGTCTACTTCCTCCATATGGATCTGAGGAAGTAGACTTTAGTCTATGAAACCTCAAGTTGCCAACTTCTTTCTTCCAGTTAGTCTCAAAGGTGCTACAAGATCTCTTCACATATTAAACTAGTTGGTTTATCTTGACCATTTTTCCTTCTGGTTAGGATAGCTTTTTTCTGAGATGTTCCTGACTGCTGTCTGGAAACATCTGTATCTTCATTTTTCAGACCAATTATTGTGGTGGTTTAAGAAGAAGGCAGTATCCAACCACCAGAGGTCCTGATTTGAGTTCCTAGGGCAAATACTCATTGCCTTCAAGTAAGCCACTAATTCCTGAATTTTTGTAGGTATTATTATTATTATTTCCTCAAACCTCAGATCCTTATGTAATCTCAGAAATATTGGATTTTTTTTCTGGAAGGGGCAGAGCAGAGGTAGTGGAAGTCCAACCTCTGTTTTCTTTATCACATTCTCAAAACACTCCCTTCAGATTCTGTAATGGCGGTTCAGGGCTGGACATATACATTCCCTTTATTTAAGTACATCAATATAACAAGATTTATATCCTCTTCTTTTGTCCCTGAGCCATAACTGAATAAAACTGTAACAAATTGATAAATGCTTTAACCAAGCTCCAACTCTTCTGATCACATATTGAGCTCAGCTGGAGCAGAGGTTGCTTGGCGCACACACTTCAACTCCAACAGTGCTGTGTCAGGAGCTTTGGCTAACTCTGGCTACCAAAATGTCCTTGTACCTGAATTGGGAATAACACTACAACATAAGTTATAAATTGTATTCCCAATGCAAGTTAAATCAATGCTTGGAATTAAACATTATGCAAAGTGTGCAACAGAGCAAGCCTTCAGCCAAATTGTTAAGGCTCTGATGTAGAGTAATTCATCCATCCAATGGCTTCACATTACTCATATTAAACATCACCACTCAGAAGACTGAGGTCTTTCTTACCATATGACAAGAAGACAGCAGCCAATTTCACAACTTTCACTCAGAGAAGTTTTAAATGCTGGTAGATTTCCAGGTGTGAAAGGAAAAATGACCAAGTATTCTGGACTATAGCAAGTAGAAGAAATAACAGGATGTTGAAAAGAGAAAAGAGGTGAGCAGAAGGAACACTATTTTCTAGTGGTCAACTGCTGATATACTTCTAGTAGACCACCAAACCTGTGACCTGAGGATCTCGTTGCTACCATCCATGCTTGCAAGGCCATAGCAGATGAACCTTTGGTTTAAAGGGTGAGGCCAGTTCTGTGCACACTGCGCTCCACCAGAAAAATGCATTGCACAGGCTCGAAGGACAAATCCAATCTCTTAGTCATCAGCGTGCTTGCAAAAAGTGTGGGATGAGTCCTTCCTGAATCTTCGTTTGTGAAGAAAAGCCAGAGACCACCAAATGATAACTCTCTTACAGAACTTTTGCCAAGATTCTTATACTAGGAATCTCTTATTTATTTTGGTAGGGTACTCTTTGTACTCAGAAGTATAACTTCATATTCAGAATCATGATACTTTGTTATGGCTCATTCACTCTTTGTTTGTGAATTTAATATGTTCAGAACAACTGAAAATAAGAAATGCTGTGGTGCACCTGACCAACATCCTACCTAGTCCTATCTAATTTTGTTCTAATCCTTCAGTGAACAATCATATTTCTATGGGAAGACCATAAGGAACATCTGAGCACAATAGTACTCTTTTACCCATATTTCCAAATAAATGGTATTGAGAGGCATAATGTCTCTGATACTAAAAGTATTATGGAACCTTCATGACTAGCAACCATTGATATCACAATTAACATACATATGGCTTAAAATTTAACTGACATCCATCATATTAGTACTATCACCTACCAGTGCCCTATAGTGTGAGAAGAAGATGTTTCTCACCACTGCAGCACAAGCCCCTTAGATGATTGGTTGTGAATACTATCAGCCCTTAGGATTTCTTCATTGTGCATCAGTTCTTTTGAATCATCTTCAAGAGGGGAGTGTATTGAAATTGTTCAGTTAAGATCTTATTTTAGTTAAGATGGTATCATTATACAACCTTACAGCAGATTAGACAACTGGTCAAGCTTATTATTATTTTCTTTGTTTGGCTGGTGATTTATGGTTCCTCACAACCTCTGCTACCTCATTTATTTTAACAAAAGAGGCCACAGAATTTTTGGCATCCCCAAAATGTACTCTATCACAAATCTATAAACATGTCCCCACTATTAAATAGATGCGGTATTTATATACACCTTCCAGCCAAGGGCAACCATTTATTTCTGACCCATCAAAAATCCACCAGCCTAACACAGATTGGTCTCCTGGCATCACATAGCAAAACTGTGAAGCCACTATGGTACTGCAGGAATTGCACTGAGCTAGTTATCATAAAGTAAGTAATTCCACTATAGTTATGTGATTCAGGATATGAATTTGCCCAGCTTATAATGTAGACAGAAGCATCCTTGACACAAGAGTTCTCAGAAAGGATGCACATTTCCAAGCTGGTTCCAAACCTAAACAAAAACAAAAGACAACTGATGATTACTTATGGTAAAACTAGACAGCTGTCTCCTTCTTGTTTCCTATGAGTCTGCATGTATGAGGGGAGGAAGAGAGAAAGACAAAGAGGGAGTACACTTTCCCCCTTCTAACAATATTTTCTCATATTGAGAGACATGTCTCTCAAGCTGTGAATATAGCCTCTTATCCTCTTTCGTTATCCCTCCCACTCCACTTGGCTACAAAACATCTGTTTTTCAACCATCTCCATCTACCTGAAAATCAAAACTGCCATGGATGTAAATCACTTGTCCTCTGGCTCCTATGCCTTATAGAAATTAGTGCCAATGGAAGTGTCGGTATCAATTTCATAATGTTACTGAATGAAGGCAAAACTGGGCCAAGTCCTATGCTCCAGAAGAGCTGTCAATGTGATGAGGATTGTGGGTAAGGAGACAGTTCTGACAAGAAAGACAATGACTCAAGATCAATGATTCTGACAAGGCTATCTTTAAGCCTCATTGGTTAATGCTGACACTAGTGTATTCTCATTTCCCTAGGAGACACACTCAGGAGTACAACAATCTCCCTCCCCACCAAGTGTAACTGGAAACTCTTGGAGTCCTGCAGGTCACACTTCATCTCCTCCCACAAAGTTTTCTGATTTATAAGACTCCAAAGACAGTCCAGGATTCAGCTGTCATTATGAGGCATCAACTTTCAAGAAGCTATTTTGGTTTAATTTTTCATCACAATTACAAGTGGAAAGTCAAGCATGGAGAAAATGTGTGTGTGTTTGTGTGTGTGTGTGTCCAAGCAGCAAACAGTACTCATGGGAGGACTGAAAGAGAAGTAGTCAAAACTCGTTCAGCATTCAAAAGCTATAATTTAAAGCCAATCTCCCCTTCTGCTTCTCCTGCTTAGAAAAAGGTCAGTTTTCTCCGTTAAATTCCATTGCACTCCCATTTAAAAGCTGTATTTTACATATAGTTTAAAGGAAGCATTACTTTATTATCCCTCCTTAAAACCTATTTACTTCAGAGGAACAGTAAGCTAATATATGTTTGAAGAATAATCAAATTATTGTTTATGCACCTAAACTTACTATCCTACATGGATGCTTACAAGAATTTTATATGCTCACACAATAGAAGCTTGCATACCAAACCATACTATAATTGCTCCAAAGGTACTTATTGGATTATCTTCACTTACTCAACCTTTTCATAGCACAGATCCTACAATTTAAAAAACAACAACAACTCTGAGGCCATCTTGATTCTTACAGCTCTGTTTCTAATACCAGTTCCTTTTCTTTGGCAAATTTACAAGGTAGGAATTTAAATTATTTAGTGGAACTTGCCTGTAGTGTACCCATCCATGACAGACAGCACTTGAAAAGTCCATACATGTGTACAAATGGATATAAATATACAAATGCAGAGCTTTTCATGCTGATGCCAAATATGAAATTGACAAGTGGCACAGTTAGAAAAGAGGTAGCATGGGCCTTGAGGATCATCTCACTTTCCTAAATATTTGAGCAGCATTAATTTGAACAAACTTCAAGTGATAATCCAATTAAATTCATAGTGGGACTCTGATGATAGCAGAGAACCTCTCAGCTGTCATGATGTTATGTGGGACATAATATGCATTCACAGTGCAGAAATAATTCTGCATCCCCATTGAAGAGATAATCCAGTTTGATACCACTTTAACTGCCATGGCTCAACGCTATTGATTACTGGGAATTTTAGTTTTGTGAGACACCTTAGTCTTCTCTGTGAGAGAGTTCTGGTGCCACAGCAAACTACAAATTCCCAAGATTCCATAGGATGGAGCCATGACAACTGAAGTAGTGTCAAACTGAATTATTTCTGCAGTGCAGATGCAGCTAAAGTTACTATTCTACAGCTAGTACAATTGTTGGAATATGGGGAAATCTTGAGAGAAAGGCAATAAATAAATAAATAAATAAAGCAAAACAACACCAAGAAAGAAACTCATTTCCTAAAGTTGCTGTGGTTACTAGATAAGCCCAACATATTTTGGAAAAATATCATTTCTTCTTTAGGAAAAATGTAACAAAGTTTATGCACCTTGCTTACTGAGACCTCTCAAGCCATGTTCCAAGGTGCATACAGTTTGTTACATTTCTCTTAAAGAAGAAATATTTTTTTCCCAAAATACATTGGGCAGATCTAGAATTCAAAGATAAAACCATGTTAGTCTGTGTAGAATCAGTGTGTAGATAGATCTTGTAGCACCTTTAAGACTAAAAGAAAGAAAGCTCATGCTGCCAATTTCTGTTAGTCTCAAAGGTGCTATGAAATCTCTTTGGGCAGATTTAGTAACCCCATAACAGATTTTCCATGAATAGTAATTTTCTGAAAATTTAGTAATTTTACCATGGCATGCATGGTAGAAAGCCCCAAAAGGAGCATATAGGATTGTCATTCTGGGAAATAGGTTTCTCTTTTCATATATTCCACAGCACCATTGTTGAGATTAGGGTTGCCAGATTGTCAAAATGACATTAGGGGACACTAAAATTTCATGACTGGCAGGGTTGACAATGGCAAGCAGAGTCAACAGTCAAGAAGTATCTATTGGTATGTTTATATTTTACCTAAATTCAAAAGGAAAGTATTGATTTCAGTTAACTTAGTTATGGGTTTCTATCCAAAATTAACACATTGTCCACATTCATAAATTACATGAGCACATTTTTGACTTTATGAAGGGACCACATGCCCAAATATGGAATTTGAGGTCATCTTGTTGAGTCTATATAAAAGGAAAAAGCTTTTTAGCCCTCAAATAGAGGACATCTCTTCTAATAATGGAAACCTAGAAAACTAATTTGGGATGTAAAGTGGGGGGTCTGATTCATCAATGATCCCTCTCGCCCTACTTTATATTCCTCAGAATGTAGCCCTTCCCACACACTAGGCAAGTCAATCTGGCAATGTTGGTATCCCATTCATTAATAAAGATGTTCTTTCACCAAGGACAAACATGGTGCTAGAAGAGGATTTTTCCCCCACATACTCTAGCTGTAAAACACAGGTGAATGGTGTGTGTGTGTGTGTGTGTGTGTGTGTGTGTGTGTGTGTAAAATAATAGCCTGGATATTCTGTTGTTTATCTCTATAGTAAAAAGCAGAATTATGAGACTGCAGGATCACACAGCAGAGACATTGCATGAAAAATGAAAAATGCACAGTTGCCGGGAATACTATGTTTTATGATTAGACAACTTTCACCACTAGAGGGTGGACTGTCTCTAAAGCAAGTTCAGTGTTTCATCTATTCTGACCCCCCCCCCCCCCCCCCCCCCCCCCCCCCCCCCCCCCCGCATCTGTATCCCTGATGGGACTATTTTTTGGGTTTTGAAAAAAACAGATGGGACATATATGGGTCAGAAAATCAATCCAGTTTGCTTTCTCCCACATTCAAAAGTGTCTAAACTCTCATGTTTTTTTCCATCCCGAATCTGAAATGTGTAATTTAGTAAATTCTTCAGAAAACAAGTTGAAACAAAACTTGCCCCTATTAACACCAGGCAAATTCAGTAGATACAGATGTTCCAAGCATGGAGCAGATCATGATTTATTTGTCTGCCAGTTGATCAAGGGAACGAGCCTCTCGGAAGAAAGAAAAAAAGCCTAACTCAGTCTGAACCCACACTACATAAATAATCCAGATCGATGCCATGGCTCAACTGGCATGGCTCAATGCTATGAAATTCTGGGAATGGTAGTCTTGTGAGACATTTACCTTTCTCTGTCAGAGAGCTCTGGTGCCACAACAAACTACAATTCCTAGAATTCCAAAGCATTGACCATTACAGGTAAAGTGCTGTCAATCTGGACTACTTCTGTAGTGCAAATGCAGCCTCAGTGTACAAACACAATGCCACAGTTTCAACATTAAGTACTCAGAACCCTGGGCCCAGATATATAGATCTGCCAGTTTTAGTTTCTGCCATATGCCATTGTGAAAATGCCTCAGATTCTACCCAACCCAAACATGATAATATTGGCCAGTTTGCAAAATTCCCTCTTACACAAAGCTGAAAGAAAATTCCCAACCATCCCTGAAGACCAGAGTTAGATGTGTGGCCTGTAGCTAAAAACAAGGAAATAAACAAAAAACCCAGCCCAAAACCATTGATATTTCTGGAATCCATCTTCCATGGGTATCTGTTCTGCTTTCATCATCCTTTCCTTCCCATCACTTTCCACATACCCTTAACAGCTGTCAAAGGAAGGAGACTGCACATGTTAGCACAGAGGAGCTAACTGCTAATCTGAGAACCAATTGAGCACTCTAAATATCTAGCATAAGAGTACCTCATCTCACCCCCTCTGCCATAACCTCCTTCCCCTTCTGCCATAATCTTCTTTGTGAGGAGGAATAAAATATGCAGAAGACCAAAGGCTATGGCACTCAGAGAGGCAGAGCAGAAGTCATCTGCTACTCCAAGAATTTGATACAGTACCAAGATACTTCCAGCCTATATAACCCTTTTAATAAATTAGAGAGCTATTCATTTAAATGTATTCCACCATGCCACCACTGCCAGTTAATCTGTAATTCAGATACATCAGTCGGGAGGCAAGAATCCAGAATATAAAATGATTGATTCTTCCAAAGGCTCTGGCATTCACGTTTTTAAAACAGTTTGGCATTGCTCTCATCCTTGCAGGTGCTCCAGATGCTTGGCCAGATGAGTCTCCAGAGGGGTTAGGAGGTAACACAGACCTCTATTTACATAATGAAAGCATTGCCTGTTGGGGATGCCAAAACCAGAGGCAGTTCCATTCTGTTCTTTGGTAGCTCCAATGACTGACAGCAAAATGATGACTGCTAGGGCATTCTGGGATTTGTAGTCACTAAAATAAACTTTTCCAGCCTTTGTCCATGAGCCATATCTTGGCCCACCCTGTTCATGCCCTGGCTCATCCTTGTACCACTGGAATTGTCTCTGATTGTATATTATATTCTCAATAGATTGCATTTAAGTCATTCTCCTTACCACATTTTGGTTGGATGGGTGCATTGGGAATGTTTCATCAGAGATTAAACCACTGTTGCACTTTCAAAGAATATAAGGCTTTTGCAGTTATGGATCTGTAACTCTAGATTATGAATCCATAAATGCAATATAGAATGCCAGCCAGAGAGTAGAAGAAAGATAGAACATGCCCCCCTCCATCTTCATCAGCCAAATTCTCATGTTATTCCAAGCACTGGGAAGACTGAGTTTTATATAACTACCAGAAACATCTAAAAAAACAACAACAACACAGAAGTAGCAATCTTAATTCATCACCTATATGACTGAATACACAGGAATTAAAGAGAAGTTTGAAGCAGTAAGAACTCTCAGTCTTGATGAATGAAATGTTTAGCCTTTGTTTCTCCTACATTGTGTTTGTTTTAAGCTCAGGTTATTTCCATTGTAATATGAACTCAAACTATCCTCTCACTAATCCCTACAAGGATCTAAACAGGATATTGCTGGATAGGCAATAGAGAAAGCCTTTTAGGAAAGGGTACTCAAGCCACTGGAAGAGCAATGAATTTAAGTCACCAAGTGGACTGCTTATGTTGGTTCCATAAACTCATAGCAACAGTGTGAATGTGTATGCAAATCTTGTTTAAAGTTGGCCTTTTGAATCCAGAGAGATTTCACAAATTTGGAGTTTATTCCTGGGTCAGATGGTTGAGTCTATCTGAAGGATCAAATAGCAGTCATAAAACAAGATTATGAACAATACAGTCCCCAGTTAATCAAAATACTTTCAACAGGACTTATGCCAGCTAGGACATCCTGATTAGCATTAACTTCTTATGAGGAAATTTGAAGAATTCTCATTGCTTTTGGAGGTGAAAATTGGAAATGTGTTGTAGCAACAGTTGTGAATTGAGGCAAGACAGCTTTAAAAATTAAATACAATGAGGTACAGTAAGAAGTAGGTATAGGCACATACTCCAAGACACTCAGATATAAACATCCTTTTCAGTCTGTCACATTCAAACAAAACTTCCAGAAGACATCAGTAAAGCCAACAAAAGATAATTTGGATAACTAGAAACCAC
>CM034709.1:19301212-19314241 GCA_020142125.1 Phrynosoma platyrhinos | reverse complement strand
AATCACAGAATAGAGTTGGAAAGGACCACAAAAGCCATCTACTCCAACTCCTGCCATGCACAGCTAAAGCACTCTCAAGATATGACTATCAACCTCCTCTGCAAATATCTCCAAAGAATGAGTGTTACTACCTTTCAAGGTAAACCATTCCATTCTATTCAATTCTGTCAGTTTTGCTATACCGCATATTTGCTTTAACTGCCACCCACCCAAAAACACTACATATTCTTTCCATTTCATATGTTCTACCTGTCTGGTCCCCTGGCTCAGCTGCTGCTTCCCAACTCTGTGTCAGGGAGTTGCCTACAGTTGAGCAATGATAGAACTAGATTAAAAGTGAATTCTATCACTAAATGGGGTACACAAATTGAATGGGATTGACAATAGTTGTTGCAGACAAGAAGTGCAGGGGAAAACCTGGAGACAAGGGATGGAAAGTGCACCAGGACCTTTGGTTCTTGGGTGTTTGTTTTTTTTCCCAGACTGGACTGGTAGCAGAAGCAAATGCAGTCAACATTTTGGTTTGACATTTGAGCAAATAAAGCAACAATTTTAGAGCAAGAGTTAAAGAAGTGTGTACCTAGGTGAAGCAAGCTTTACCTCTGCTCTGAAAAGAGATTCTGAGAGCATTAAAGACTTGTATTATGGAACAGTATGAGGCATATTAATGCCATGTGGCACACTGATCGGGCAAGAGAAATGATGAAGGTCACCATGTTTTTCCTGGCAAGAAATCATGTTGGCATCTGCCCTGGAAGCCATGTGGTCCATTCCTTTCCTACCCAAAATCTGTGCAAAAGGGAAAGTGTGAAGGCAGCATCTGCTTCTTCCTAGCACTGGAACAAACTGTTTCACACAATTTTGCACCATTCATTTGCAGAGTAAAGGAAACCAACCATGGCTTCCAAACAATATGTTTCACATCAGGTGAAATTCTAATGTACCTTCTGCAATGGAACTTCTTAGTTCCATAGTATTAACATATTTCACCAGAATCTCAATGACAGTAGCATTTGGAATACAAAAGGCCATTAACCAGATGGTACTTTAGATCATCCAACCTTCCCACTTAGAGGGTCAAAAAGAAGGACTGGTGTTGCTGACTGTGCTATTTTTGGGTTGGAGGATTTTAGCATTAAGTTAACTTACTCCTATGGAGAGGTGAAGAGTTTATTCTTCATCATGCAGTAGATTTTTGGGCTTAACAACAAAAATTTGAGTGATTCAGTTGGTGAAGAAAAATAGTAGATGGCAATCCATAAAGCTATTTTATACTGAACAGCAGGCCCACTGTTCTGGACAGAAAAAACATCAATATAACAGAGAACAGGGTTTTACAGCAATTGATAGGCTTGTGTTTTCTATATCTTTTTCGAATTCTAGGCTAATGCTTTGTTTCTTCTTGAATAAATGTTACTTTTGTTTAACTAGATTCTTCATTGTGTCTATTAATTAGTCAAAACTTTTCTACCAGCAAAACAAAATATCTTAATGTTCTTAAAAAGATAACAAAAGACTGGAAAAGTACTTGAATTTAAATAATTTAAAAAGCAGGCACTCAGAAAAAAAACTCAGAAGATGAAGAAGAACCATAACAAAATTGACAATGAAGATAGGCTCCTGAAATACTAAGGAATAAACTCTACTTTTAAAAGAGATGAAGAATAATTCATGATCTGGAGAAGAAAAAGTTTGAAGTTATTTGTCTACAGGAAATAAAAATAAAAAATGATGATAAAAATACTTAAGAAACCCAAAATTAGGTCAAATGTTTTCTTCAAATAATAATAAAAAGCAGGGGAGCTGTGTTGTACTTTCATGGTTTCATAACTGATACTGTGTTGTAGAATGCTTCAAGGACAATGCAGGCCATTATATAGGAACAATTCATAAAATACAAAATATCAAAATACTAATTGTAGGAATCTACAAACTCCTCCAAGACGCAGAACAAGAAATACAAGACATTCTAATAATGGGTGAAGGGAATGGCATCATAAAACCAGAAAGAGACAAGACATCAAACAAAAATAAAAACCAAGTCATGAAAGATGTTTGGACAGAACTGTATGGTGAAACACCTGGCCACACTTTCTTCTCAATGCAATTCAACTCAGTTTCCCACATTGACATGTTCTTTACTTCAAACAGACTAATAATAATAATAATAATAATAATAATAATAATAATAAAAAATGGACATAATGCCTAGAACTGAATCAGATCAGATCATAATCACATAATTCTGGAATTTAACACCTGGACTACGCAATAAGGCTAGAGACTAAACCGCCAACTGTTGCAAGGTGTGGTGATTAGAAGTACTTAAGGAATGATGATGATGATGATGATGATCATGATCATCATCATCATCATCATCATCACTTCCCCATTCTCATGTGATCCCTAAAGTTGGTAGTAGCTCTATTAGTGAAAACAAATGTTTCCTTACATTTTACTCAGAGGTACTGGGAGGTATGAGGAAAACACCAAAGAGAAAGGCTTAAATTTCCCTCCCTCTGCATTCAGGCTGCCCCTTAAAGAAATGGGAAAAGAAGGGTGAGGAAAAAGATGATCCCCACATGTTTTGTCCAGTTTAACCCCCCGCAATTTCTTACATATCTGAAAAAGGGACCTGAAAAAGGTTTTGTTGATGTGCAAAATAATTTATTTTAATTTAATCAATTAGTCAGTTCAAATACAAATGATAACTAAGGATTCTTTACAATGTTCAATAGCTCCCCACAAAATGCCAGAGGAGAGTTATGGAAATCTAAAAACACCCAGAGGATAATAAAACACACACACACACAGTCTATCTGATCTGAATCCTGCACAAGGGAAGCAGTTAGCCCTTGCAAGGAAGGAGAATAGAGGCATATTGCTAAAGTATTGTCTCTTTGCAACTGCATGCTGTCATTATTCCTGTCTATTTACAGGCCTAAGCAGCCATCTATCTACCTAATTATCTACAGTATCTGTCTAAGTGTTTACATGTAGCACCATTTGTTTATGCAGAGTGACCCCGGTGTATTTAACTTTCTCTTCCAGTAGCCAGTAAAATTTGTCTCCATTTTCCCACAATGGAAGCTGTTTTGCCTTTGTTATAATCCCAAATGTGGAATGAAGGTTTCTAAAGATCCACAGAAACTCTTTCAGCATAGGAATCTGATTGACCCTTTTGGCCACACAGTGGATCCTTTGCAATACAAAAGGAAAGTTCTGAGCAAAGGGCTTGTAATCTCTGTAGGATATTGATAAGGCTGCTGCACATTCATGGTTATTTATGGAAATTGGTCAGAATGACTATGCACTAGCTCCATTTTCAGAGTCAGCATGTCAGGTCCACCTTCTTTCTGCTGAATGTCTCATAAGACTGGTTTGTGTGTTGGACTCTTACTTTAGGAGTTTAGGATTCAAATCCGCTCAGCATGGAAACTCAGCCTTATGGCAAGCCTCCACTATGTAAATCTTGGCAAGGATTCCAAGGAGTGGAAACATAAGTGGTTTGGATTGCAGCTTATCTCTTTTAACTCCCCATTCTTTCTCTGTTCCCATTTCTCTTTTCTGCTATCTTATTATACAGAGGGCTGTTAGGGAACCAACCTAACTTTTACTGGCAATCTGGGCTCTTTGCTCATGGCTTTTCAAATTAGAAACTAAGCTGGGGGCCCAGATTGGTGATCCACCCTTGAAGTATGTATTTCAACTAAAATTGCTGGAGAACATGAGCAGGAAATTGCTGGAGAACATGAAGGCACAATTTCACTCAAAGCCCTGGGAAAAGATAAGATACATCTCATTGCCTTATGACAGGGCTAGAATTGTTGATGTTGGTAGCAAAAGAGTTGACTTTTCTTCTCAGAATGCTATCTCCTCCTCCACAGAGAGATTATTTTTTTTTCTATCTCAAGGCAGTGTAGGTATAAATAAATAAATGCCTATTTCAAAATAAATTCAAGGTAGCAAAAAGAAGAATCAGCTTTGGATAGGAAATTATTCTCCCAGCCTCAGTGCAGTAATGGTCTGACTAGGGTTCAATCCCCATGTGACCCTTCATGTGCTAAGCCATCTTTCATGAGTTTAAGCTGCCAGAGGGAGATGGATGTGAGAATAAGCCCAAGATTGTGTGTGAGCCTGCAATATTGAAAGGATATTGTGTTCACCCTCTGGCCACCTGTGAAAATAAGACATTTCCATGAGCATTAAAGGTTTCTATGCTGGAATGTTTTCTGCACTGCCTTTTTAGAAACATAACCACACCGCCTTCCTATCAGTTTAGTGCTTTAAGCTGATATTCACACACAATCATCTATGGCAGCTGGAAGTTTAACTGTCTGGCTATAAATCCAACTCATGAGGAAATTAATAGGTAAAACATGGGCAGGGCCCATCACTCAGGAGAAGAATGCAAGATCGATACAAGAGAACCTATGATACATTATGTAAAAACATGAAGAAGACTCCTTTTTTTTTTTGCACCTTGTGGAATACTCTTCCTATAGAGGTGCAATTTGCACTAACATATTCTCTTTCTGTTTTTGTTTATTTTTTTTTCCTGGATTTATTTTTGTTTATTTTTGTTGTTGTTTTTAAACATAACCTTGGTGTGGTAGGAAGCATTGCTGCTGGTATTGGGGATTGCTGATGAATGATCTGGGACAACAGAAATGTTGTCTGTTCATTTATATAGTTATTCCTTTATTTTTAAATGAGAACGACAGCCATGAAATCCACTGGGTGACCTTGGGCAAGTCACATGCTCTCATCCCCAAGGAAGGCAATTGCAAACCTCCACTGAACAAAACTTGCCAAGAAAACCTCACCTTAGGCTCACTGTAAGTCAGAAACAACTTGAAGGCACATAACACACACACACAGAGCAATAAACATGACAACCAGTGACAAAATTTACTCTGTGTGGATATCCCCAATAATTGCATTTTGCATGCTGTTCTGGTACCAGTAGATACAGACATATAAGTATTTTAAATAATAAATAAACAGTTACAACAATATTGCATATTCCACCCACAAAACTGCTAGCAGACAGCACAAAGGGTACTGGTTGAAACATTTAAAAAGGAATCTTTTCAAATCTCTCTGGATTCCTTTGTGTTCCAGCACTTAAACTATGCATATGTGTATGCTCCATATTATTGTACATTAACTATCTTTGGAGACAAGAAGAACCACAAGAAAAGAAGATACCAACAGAAAAAAAAACTTCACAGTGGTTTGAACTAGTCATGTGTACTGCACACTGTTCAGAATCAACTGGAAATTTGAAAAGTAGCTCCCTACATATTTACTAATATGTAATCATATTTACTAATATGTAATGTACAGCCATCCCTCCTTCATATGCACAGATTTTTTTATCCTTGGATTCAACGATCCATGGTCTTGAATATATATATATATATATATATATATATATATATATATATATATATATTCCTAGAAACAAACCATTTATTTTGACATTTTATATAAGGGACACAATTTTACTACGCCATTGTTTTTAATGGGCCTTGAGTATCCATGAGGGTCTTGGAACCAAACCTCACAGGATACCAAGGGTCCACTATACAAATACCATGCCAAATTCTGCTGTTGTTCTCCTCTCCAGACTTATTTATTCAAGAGGTTTGAGCCATGGCTCCACATTAGCCTTCACTAGGTAACAGCATATTTTGTGATGTCCTTGGCTTAATATGAAAATTCTAATCTTCTGCTTTAATTGGCTATTCAGAAGTAGAATGACTTGATCAAAGGAACCTTTAAAAACAAAGTAATTAAAAAGGTTTGCAAAGTAATTAAAAGAAACTTTAATGCACCTGAGTTGCTAGATAGCTCAGTTCTAATATTCCATAATAAGAACTTGTCAAAGGAACCTAGGGAGCTTTATTCAGGGATAGGATATTTGTGCAATCAAAATGAAACTGACAGGGATGTGAAAATCTGTCAGTTTCATTTTGATTGCACACCTCAGAATTCTACCAACATTCTTGTCCCATGCAGATGTAATGGAACCAGTTTTTTCCCCCTTTGCACATGGAAATTGAGGCATATTTATTATGCACTTCCAAAATTAACAAATTTTGCATTATTTTTTTTTCCTTAGCATATCAGTTTTTATGTTTCTCCTCCACTGAATAATGGGGTTCTTTTTTTCAAATAAATACAGTGCATTTCCATTCTATGTATTTACTTATTTACTGGCTTGTTTATTTATTGGATGCCTATATTTCATATAACTTGAAGAAGGAAAAGAGAGGGGGAATTGGATTTCTTCCCAGTAATGGGAAACCAAATGACATACTTTCAGTTGCATAGACTATGAATTGGATTTTTTTTAAAAAAAAATATATTTTGATTACTATTATTTTTCCAGTGCTGGGGGGAAAAGGGGCCAAAAGACTTTGCAGTGTAATCGTATACATAGAGTAAGTCATACTGGAGATTAGCTGAAAAATGTCTGACCAGTATTCATGCCCTAAGGGACAATCCAACCACATATGTATAAATGTTCTCCTACCATCACAACCAGCATTTTGGGTTGACACTGGTAGACATACAAGCCAGTTTGACTGGGGTAAGATACCATCGGTGGACCAACTTAATAGTATTCTCTTTCATGCAATGGACTTAGCTTTAAATGGTGTATGACTCCATATATTTTCCCACGTTCTAATCAGCTAATCTCCAAAGATCACTAAACAAAGCATACAATCATCACCATTCCTGCTCCTGTTCTCCTTTTTTATGGTTGAAAATAAAGCCCTACAGCACAAAGAACTTATTGGTTTCCCTTTGGCTGTTGCCAGGCTTGATATAGCTAAGAACTGGAAAACTGGAAAGTTGAACATTGTGGGATATGGACCAGACTTTGGGACCTGTGGTTAACAGAGAAAATTGCAGACACTAATAGAGTGAGAGGTGTACACTCTGGATTGACTTTCTACATGATATGGCATTCTACTTATTGAATACATCCAGCAGGACTAGTTCTAGACATCCCCCAGTCCTACCTAAATTTTCATGGAAAGATGTCTTCCAGGATCCTTGAATGCACTTTTTCTTTATAATTTACAGGGCATTATTTGAGTTATGGTTTAATTTCTGCTTTTTCAGTGAAATAACCACATTTGAGGGATTATTGTATCTGACATTTTTTTATTTGTTGTCGGTTTAATATACTATTTGTTGTCATGTTTTGTTTAATAAACTGTATTTAATAAAAGACATACTGAATCCCATAAAGCTACTTCTAGGTAAGCAGCTATAGGACTTCAGCCTAAATCAACCTTTTTCATATATATATATAAAAAAATGGCAGTTGTTAAACACTTAAATGTCTCACCCTTTTCTCTCTCCCTTTCTTTCTTTTTCTTCTTTCTGCCTTTTTTTTTAAAAAAAATTCTGAATGTATATTACTTTGAAGGCAAATTAGCTTGTTCATTTTTAAAATTAATTTTAAAAAGTCTCACCCTGCCTGCTGAAAGTAATTTGGAATTCTGAGCAGGATAAACTATATTAGGCAGTGGAGGAAAGGCTGTCAAGAGCCAAGGAATACATGGAGAACATGTGGAGAAGGAAAGAAAACCAACAAGTGCTGTCTCTTGTCTAACTTGATTTTATACAGTGAGGTGACACCAGACTGACAGCCTTAGATGGGTATGACCTCTCATGACCAACAGAGCAGATGCAGCATGAAATATCAGCAGAGTTTCAACATGGGTTTTAGACTGAGCTATCCAAGGTGCAGAGTCTTTTGTGGGCATAGGATGCAACACTTTGGGTCACTCCTTTAAAAGCTTAGGCTGCAATCTGGAACAGAGGCTGAATTTGCACGACAGAAATAATGCAGTTTGACATTGCTTTAACTGTCATGGCTCCATCTTGTAGAATCCTGGGAACTGAATTTTCTTGTGGAACTAGAGCTCTCTGATAGAGAAAGCTAAATATCTCACAAAACTACAAATCCCTGCATTTGAGGCATGGTAATTAAAGTGGTCTCAGTGGTGTCAAATTGTGCTGAGTGCCAGCATGCTGTAGAGGTTTAAGCGTTGGACTAGGACTCCGGAGACCAGGGTTCAAATCTCCACTTGGCCATGAAAACCCACTGGGTAACCTTGGGCAAGTCACACTCACTCAGTCTCAGAGGACAGCAATAGGAAACTGTTTCTGATGAAGCTTGCCAAGAAAACCCTACGATACTCTCCTTAGAGTCACCATAAGTCAGAAATGACTTGAAGGCACACAACACACATACAAACTGCATTAATTCTGTAATGTAAATGCCGCCAGAGACACTGCCCTACTGACATGGAAGCCACCAATTGCAAAGGGGCCTTGCCACAGTTCCACTGCACTCAGCAAAACCTCAGGATGTAGGATAGGTAAGCTCTCCTCCTAGCTAGCTTTTCACCAAGCATTTTAAATAGTACATTTTTGTATATTTGTATCCATATCTGTTTTTACTTCTGTTCCTTTTCATCTTGTAAGTTGTACTGAAGCTTTAGAGAGAAGGTAGGGTATAAAACTACTATAACAACAAATTCGAACTGATTAATTAAATGCAGGAAAATAGAGAAAATGTTAGAAAGACTAATCTATCATAATTGATCCCAACACCTGCCTAGGAATTGAAATCCTATTCGGCCCCTTTTGAAGCATGATAAATCATTGTCCCCTCCCCCAATTAAAACAGGCATCTAAACTGGGGATGGAAACAATATTCAAAAATATTTAAGGAGAGAGAATTCAATTTGCCAACCTTCCTCAACCACCAAAACAGCCCATTTATATAATCTAGAACAAATTTTTAATCAGTAGATTATTCCCAAGGAATTTTGCTGCCTGAGGCAAAAGATAAGATAACATTTCCTCCCTTGCCTATGTATACAATCCAATTGGATAGGCACTTGTAATAGAATATTATCCTATATTATTAATAAATTAATATAATATAATATAATATAATATAATATAATATAATATAATATAATATAATATATTCCTGTACTGCAATACAGTACTATGCTGTATTGCATATGCAGACAACACCATACTACTAACAGAAAACATCAAATATTTGAAACAATTACTAAAGGAAATCAAATAAGAAAGTACCAAGGCAGGCTTGCAGTGGCACATTAAGAAAACAAAAATAATCACCATGGAAGAGCTACAGGAATTCAATATGGATGACAAGGAAATTTAAATTGTTAAAGAATTCCTATACTTGGTTCAATCATTGATCAAAATGGGGATAGCAGTTAAGAAATTAGAATAAGACGAGGACTGGGAAGGGCAACTATGAAAAAATAAGACAAGATCATAAAGTACAAAGATATTTAGATGAATACCAAAGTTAGGATTATCCAAGCCATTGTATTTTCCACCACCATGTATGGATGTGAGAGCTGGTCAGTGAAGAAAGCTGATAAATATGATTTTTTTTTGTTCCCAGCATCTGGAAATTATATTATAGGCACTATTAAGACACTGCTACCAATTTGTAATACACACTCCAGTGTGAGCAACATTAGCACAAACAAAAATGATTTGCTGAAGACAGAAGCATCCGAGGTGGAGGGAGAAGGTCTTGCATCCTTATTACCATGGCTGCACTTGGCAGCATGAGCCTCCTTCATTCTATCTAGCCTTGGCCTGTCCCTGTGTGTGCTGTACTCTGAGTAATCTTCCAGTGTTGCACTTGATGTTGCAAGTCGGAGAACAGCACATTCCTGGCGTATGGTTCAATCTGTTTTATCAGCCAGACCAATTTGTTTCCTGCAGGGACAAACCGATGCAGCACATCTAAAGGGCAATTTAAATATCATAACCAAAGGAGCTTGAGGAAAGCTGGGCTGCCCTATGTAGGCACTGAGCCTGGCAAGATGTCCAGGCACCCCTGAGTGAAGAATGTCATCTGTTCTCCAAGATTCAAATCTCTCTCTCTATAGCCAATTGCTAAAAGCCATTAATCGACCTTTCTCCTCACATCCCACATAGATTAATCCTCCTCATTTGTTTTTATCATTTGGAAGCTCAAGACCACCGATAGGCAAAGCACGGCTGTGGGTCATAGCAAGCCTACCAGACACCACCATCACCCCAGTGCTCCTGTGGGGCAAAAATAGTAAAGACCATGAATGCAAAACTAACATGGATTTGCATGTGTTATTATAATTTGTTATTCCAGATCCCTGATAGGACATTTGTTCCCATTCAGACTGGTGCTATAGATCCCAGTATCCCCAGAAATAATTGACATAAATTAGTTGTTGTCATTTTCTTCTTGACATAATGGGCCTTGCATGCTACCTCAGCTATTCTTCCCTATCATTGCAGGGATGTTAACAAGCCCTTGAGGAGTAGAAAACCAGGATAGAAGGCTAAGAAGTATGACATACAAGGTGGAGATCTAACCAACATTGCTTGACTTCAGCTTGCTGGATATGTTTTATTTCTTTCATTCTCCCTAGCATGCACTAGTATTTCCCTGGCAAGCAGAAGGATATGCAATTCCCCAAGGAAATTATATGAATCCCTATTCCACCTCTGATGCAAAAGGGAATTGTATTTGCTTTGCATGAATGTTCCTATGAGACCAGTAATTTATGGAGTGGGAGAGGAGCTCTGGGTCTTTTTGACAGAGCCAAAGGAATGGTATCATCTCCCAAAGCACCAAGATAGCTGGCACAGACTCTTTACTATGACAAGTGAAAGATTACAAAACTTTCAGACATTACTATGTGGTGGCCTCTCTTTTCAAATAACTACCTCTCATGGATGCTTCCTAAATTCGCAGCGGACTGGATCAGACCGCTAAACTCTGCTATGTGTGTGTGTGTATTTAATAGATCATCATAGAGCAGAAATGCACAACTTATGGTTTGTGTGTGACCCTCAAGGCCTGATATATGGGCCCCATGCTACCACGGACTACAGTACATGTTGCTGCTTCTAAGCCTCTAATATTTCAGTGCTGTAAAGATCTTCTATCCCTCCATGCTAAAGCATTCAGTCCATCTCTTTCCACTTATTAATGACAGTGGGAAAGATGTGATCCAGATTCAGTTCAATGAATGGATCCCTCAAACTGCCCTCATACTTACAGTCTTGTAATTATTAGGAAGAGATTTTATATTTATAGTGATTGACAGAGATAAGATTTATAACTCCATAATTTGGAGGGAGGAGGGTGGAAGAAAAGGTTAGAAAGAGAGTTGTTGTTTTAACTGCAATGCCTGCATATAAGAAGAACTTATTGTATGTATCAGAATTATAATTGACAATATGTATGAACATGGACCATATTCAGATAAACATTTGTATAACATTTCAAAATATATATGTGTAAATATCTTTGTTTTGTTGGACTTTACTAAGTTGGATATGGTCAGGATTTGGTTCTAGCCCCTTTGACAACATCTCTTGCATCTGATTTTCTCTCATTCCACCATGTTATCCACAAATGTCTTCTCACCTCTACATACAAACAGATAGATTGTCCCATCTGTCTTCAGTGAATTCCAGCCGCAAATTTTAAATAATATAGTGTACTGGTTGGAATTTTCAATTAGGCCCAGAGTTAATGACAGCCTTTTTATTTTGTTTCACATGGTTATTGATTGAGCTACTGTTATCAGGTATCCACAGATAATTATAAAAATTCTCATGAAGTATTGAAACTTTTCAATTCTTATTGTACCTTGCATATTCATGGGTTTTTGTCTAATCTTTTTCTTGAAATATCATAGGTTTTATCCCTCCTTCCCCTTCCCCTTCCACTCATCATGGGTCACATCAAGTATCATACAATATTTTGTAAATTGATTTTCTACTGAGCCTTTTTTATCATTATTCTGGAGCTATAGTCAAAGTGCTAGAGTGCTTTAGCAATATTACGCTAGTTAAGCATTAGGATCATTTGGTTTTTAGCGCTAACATTCCTCTTTCCCTTGTTTGATCTTTATTGGCTTTGTTTCTTGGAAATAATAATAATGTTTCCTTAGTGATGGGACTTGCAGAGACTTTTCCCCCTATTTGGAAGCATCTACTCTTAGCATCTGTGTTAGTCTTTACAGCATTACATCAAATGCCAAATGTAGCCCTCGCTTCAAATAATAATTAATATATTTTGTATGTTCATTTGTTATATTATCCTAGCACTTCTTTAACTATCACCAAAAAGGCTAAGTATCAACCCCACAGATTCCCACTTTTCTCCAAATTCACCCCAGGGATACCCCAGGTACCCCAGGCATACTGAATCCTCTGACTACAAATTGTTTCAAATCCAGGCTAGATCTCTGCTAGGCAACTCTGGCTGTTTCTAAATTATTTTTTTTTAGGTTTCTACCAGGTGTTCTATATTTCTGTCTGCCTTATTCCTAGTCAATGTTTCTGCCTACCTCTTCCCTTCCCATCCCAACCCAATCATTTAGTACCCTCATATACTTGGGCTGCATCTGCACTGCATAAATAATGCAGTTTGACACTGCTTTAACTGTCATGGCTCAATAATATGGGATCCTAGGATTTGTAGCTTGGTTTTGCAACAGAGCTCTCTGACAGACATGACTAAATATTTCACAAAACTACACATCCCAGAATTCCATAGCATTGAGCCATGACAGTTTTAGGGCCTAAGCAGACTGCCAGAAATAGTGCACATTAAATTGAGACGCTGCCCTGGCTCAGTACTAGGGAATCATGGGAACTATATTTTTTTTTTCTGAGACATTGAGCCTTCTCTGTCAGAGAGCTCTGGTGCCACAATAAATTACAGTTCCCATGATTCCCTAGCACTAAGCCAGGGCAGTGCCTCAATTTAATGTGGACTATTTCTGGCAGTCTGCAAAGGCCCTTAGTTGTGTCAAATTGCATTATTTTTACAGCATAGATCCAGCCTTACTTGCCTAGCAGCTGACTTGCCAGCTTCCCCCTTCTCCATTTTTGCCCTGGTAATCTTGGCTCAGCCTCTGATATATGTGTGCTTGAGACCCCATACCA
>CM034709.1:19264836-19300946 GCA_020142125.1 Phrynosoma platyrhinos | reverse complement strand
CTTCCAAAGAAGAAAACCTGCAGACACTAGCAAGATCATTGGTGTGGTGGAGACCAAAACCTGGGGACTATAAAAAGGTTGCACTGGCCATAATGCTGGTGTCATTCTCCTGTTTCCTCAGAAGCTCAATGATGGCATAAGAAAGTTGTTAGTGTCTTATTTAGCTAAGGTCCTCTGAAATGGTACAATAAGGGCAACTTGCTCCAAAACCACCAAATTCCTTGAGCCAGAGTGTGCACGTCATCAATCTTTTCCCACCTTCCTTCCTATTCACATTTTTACAACATGAGGGGGAAAGTGGCAAAATCAGGAGACATACACACACACACACCTGGGAATATTGTAGCTTGAAATTTGGGAGAACAAGAAAACATTGCCAATGTGGCAGAAGTGCACCAGCAAAAAAACAATCTGGGAAGTTTACCAAACACCTGTACCCAGCGGTGGCAAGCACCCCCTGCTTTCTCCTAATGCACTGAAATCTAGTTGATAAATAGAGAAGCTCCTTTCAACAATGAAAAGACCCTAAAAAAGCTCATCTAATGTTTCCAAACAGAGCTAGCATCAAAGATTTTCCCCTTCCTCCCACAACTCTGGAAATTACTAGGATATTGTCCCTAATTATCAGGCTCAACCAGTGAAGTTGAGAAATGTGTTAAAGACACAACAGTGAAAGAGTGCACAAAGAACAGCTGAGCTGGAAGGAGGCAAAGACAGCCCCAAAGAACTCATCTAAGAACACACAGTGAAAGACAATGGGAAACTCTAAAGAAGGAGGGAGGTAGTTCTCTCAGTTGGGAGAAGAGGGTGTGTTTTGTAGCCTATCAGCCTTGTTCAGTTCTTGCCTCCTTCCACTCTCGCATCAAATGTTTACTTCAAGTATTGTGCTCAGTGGGTTTACAAAGAGGATTAAGTAGTGAGGCGGTCTTGCCGACTTCCAGGGAATTAATCAAGAAGTAATCATAATGGAAATTAATCTGAAGAGTTAATTAATAAGCCCAGACTGGGAGAGTGCAGTCAGTCTTCTCTATCACAACTTCCAGTTTATTTCTTGGAGTACCCCATGGGCTCAGTACAGCAGCCATGCAGAGGATGGAGCCTGGCTGAAAGAAACAAATCAAGGGATGTGTTCTCTCCCACTCTGCTTTCAGAGACAAAAGAGCTGCAGATGAGTGGCAGACTATTTGCTTTCTTGCGGGTTGATTTTCTTTAGTTTTCCAGTTCAGTCTGGGGAGCAGAGACAATCCAGCTTTTCCATAGTCTTTAAATTAGAGATGGGCAATGTCTCTATCCCCAAGGCCGTGTGTTTTGTATTATGTGCCCTCAAGCATTTCCAACCTATGATGACCCTAAGACAACTTTATCGTGGATATCTCTTGGCAAGATTTGTTCAGAGGTTTGCCATTGCCTTCCCCTGAAGTTGAGAGCATGTGACTTGCCCAAAATCAGCCAATGGGTTTCATGGCTCACATGGGAATCAGATCCTGATCTCCAGAGCTGTAGCCCAACATTTAAACCACTATGCCATGCTGGCTCTCCAAGGCAGTACAACAACAAAATAAAGCTCTTTGCCACGGTACAACAAGGAATGTGAAGGATGGGCACATTATTGCATGTCAGAAGCCTCCAGGAAACATGGTTATCTTAATAAATAAGGTGTGCTCTCAATGCACCCCTTATTTTAATATGAAAAGGTGATTGTGAAAAACCAGAAACCCTCCAATTGGGATTACAACAACTCTTGAATCACAGTGATACAGGGGAGGCTGTAGCCTTTGTCAAGACTGGAAGGGGACTGAAAGTGTTCTCCAATCCCAGTGAAAATGCCCATCTTTCTCCTAATGGCCCAAATATTGTGAATGAGTGAGAGGAATGTGTTTGCTTCTCTGGAATCATTTTGCTAGAGCAAGCAAAAAAGAGAAGATAGAGTACTGAGAGGGCAAGGTATATAAAAGACTTGAGTTTCCCCATAGTCCTTAAATCACAGATGGTCAGCTTGTTACCTAGCCACCTCTTCTCATTTTCACCATCATCCAGCAATTTTCAAATCCATAGACAAATTCTAATGACTGAAGGGCAATGAATGGACTGAAGGTCAAGGGTATTGCCTCATCCTGTCATAGCACCTGCTCACAGCTACATTAACCAAACTCTGGTAACTCTGAAATGGGTCTTTCAGTCACATGATGTGACTTGTTTAGCAGCTACAATGGAATCCAAGGGGGTGCAGTGGTGCAGCCTACACTGGGTGATACCCTAGAGAAGGGGTGACACCCGATTGGGCCCTCCACCCATGAAGTGCTGCCTGAAGAGAAGGAAAGAGAAAGAGGGCAGCTGAAGCCCCACCTGTGACCCTCACCCACCCACTCCCGCCTTTGGTCAGCGCTAAGCTGGCAGCAGCCTTGGTTCTCTCCTACTCCCACAGCTCGGGTGCAGTGGCTGAAGGAATGAAGTTTGCTCCACCTCCACCTCTGCTCCTCACCATGGCCATGCCAGTCAACTGCCCAGGTAAGCCTCTTCCATTGCCATAGCACCTTGGCCACCCAGCCACCTTGTGCACCCCCCCTCTGCTGCTACTGGATCACCCACAGCCCTCATCCATCCTGACAATGAAGGATGGCCTTGGGGTGAAGTGGAGTGGAGCCAGGCACAACTGTGGGAGACTCTGGCACTCATTTGGAAACCATCCTTCTCCCCCTGAGGAAAGGACACCCAGTACCTGGCTCCTGCCCCACTGCCACCACCACTGTCCTGCCAGCTCTCCCCAATGTGTCTTCAAATGATCAGCCAGTGCCACAGCAGAGATGCCAGTTCCTTCCAAAGGAAGGCTTTTGGCCATGCCTCCTGGCAGCCCTGCCCCACTCCCCAGCATCGGGTAACATCAGGGGTGGTGATGCCACTGGCCATGTCCCTGAGTTTGCAAGACCTGAGTATGATAGTTCATGTCCAGGGATTTGAGCAGAGTAGCAGAGGACTTATTTATAGGGCTGCCATAAGTCAAAGCCAACTTAATGACAAACAACAACAACAATACTGGAATAAGGCCACTATGTTAGTACAAAAAAAAATGCTCATCTGAATAAGTGAAAAACATCTAGGGGGCTCTACTTTCTCCCACCAACAAAAGATTTTTAGACCCATTCTTTTGAATGAGATGATTAAGCACCTGCTTAGTGCACACACACATATACACACACCAAATTCAATGATACTTTCATGTGCTTGACTAAGGCTGGATCATGACCAGTGGATTTTGTACCTCACTTTCTCCCATAATATCAAATCCTGCATGTGAGCGAAAATGCTATTTACCTCACTGCACCTTCAAGCAACCTTGCTTTTCAGTTTTTTATGTCTGGCTGCATAATTTTGCCATAAACACATGGAAATATGTTGTCCAGCCAAGGATTTATTTGCGTAAGTGGCAGTACAGATGTGGTTTTAAAGCACGCACTCTATGAGAGGAAGGAGCAAAGAAATAAACCACAGTTTCCACATATGAAAAAATTATTGGCACAAGTGAAGACTCTGAAAGAGAAATAATACAAATACTATGGATGATGGATGTCTGTGTGAGGCAGTACATGTGTGCATGTCTGTGTGTGTGGATGTGTAGGTAGGTAGGAGGATTTAGGGGTGACTTAACTTGTCAAGGGTAAAATACACACAAACCATCCAGCATCAATTGTCTGCTCACTGGGAAGTATGTGTCTGCATGCCTCATCCCAGGCTGCTCGCTGTTTATGTTAAAAAGCATTAACTAATTCCCAAGACAAGCGACAAGGTCATTAAAAGAGAAAGCCAGCCTATCTTTCTGCATAATGCCAACAAGAGAGGAGACAGCACTGGAAGCACAAGGCAGCATAAGCCCAATTGCTAGTCACTGCAGCTTATCTAAATAATGCTATTCTGAACATAAGGAATGAGCAGATCAGCATGCCACATTTGATGGGTGAACATTCCCCAGAATGCAACTATGGACTTAAAAATAAAGAAAAATAAATCGGCAAAAAGGGTGGAACATCAGTACAGTAATACAGGAACTGCAGCTCAGTGCTGTAACACACGCTTTTATCTTGACATACCCAGCTAAAAATGGGATCAGGCAACTGGTAATGTGGAAGACTTGAGAAATCTAGAAGGTCAGAGAGCAAATGGAAAACCATTTGGCTAAGGGTGATCTAGGAAGAGCATTGGAAACCTGGGAGAGGAATTTTGAGAGAGAAAGGCCAAGTCCAGTTTCTTTTTCCATAGCACCAGGGATAGGAACAAAGATTTGTAGGTGTGGTATTTTGTCTGCATCTTGAAGCAGTTGTGTACAAAGTAATACACACCAAGATGAACAGTTTCAAATGTGAGGTGACATATCCAAAAGGTCCCAAGAAACCTATCTGTTGTGTAAGATTCTGACCTCACAACAATCAAATCTGAAATTTGTCTTAAGTATAAAATCTGTGGTGTAAGCCGTAACAGTTTAGTTACAGATCAAACCACAGAAGAAGTTATTTGTTGCTAAGTTACAAGTGTAACATAACTTAGTGACAAAAGAGATCGCCAGTTTGGGGCAGTGACAACCGCATGCGATGCTCCCAACCCATCATTTTCCCAGAACAAAAAGAATGGGCAGAAAGCTTCTCCTTTTTGCACCAGGAAAAAGGTTCCTTTGCCACCATCACAGCAGTTTTTGGGCATTTCTGTGGCACAGTGTGTGTAAATGCCATGCCGCAGAAATGCCATGTATGGTCAGCAGGGCAGTGTGATGCTGGCTTGGGGGCAGTGTCAGTTTGTGTGCCATGTATATTCCATGCCCCCATGCCACCCTGAAGCCAGCATTTTTTGCTGGTCTGTTTTGGCCCTTCGTTATGCTTTCATTACTGGTGAAAGGAACAAATTACACAGCTATATATAACAAGTTATTTCCAAGCTCTGTTTGGCACCATATTTTACAGACTGAGAAAACCAAAGGTTTCACACACTACTCCAGGATATGCTTATAAAATCAATTCACATCTGAATCCAAAGTCACTGAATTATTTGACTATCCTAGCAAGAGAATGTTTATTATCATATATTCACTAGAAGTTTATCTCCCTCAACAAAACTTGGTATTTTTATTGTCATTTTTGAACATAATTTTCGTGGAACACCTGCCTTCTCATATATAATTGTCAGTGCTTGCCTCTCACACATACAAAGAATGAACAGAATTATCAGTAGAAGATGTTCTTTAAGTACATTATGACATTACAGCCAAGATGTTGAATAAAGCAAGGTGTTACTGTTAACAAATTTTTCTTGTTGTGGTTTTCTTTTTTTACAGAAACAATTTCATGGTGGCTAATATAAAAGAAATACTGGTATCCCTCAGTTAACAAAGCAGATGTGTTCCTGGGTACTAACTTTTTCAGAAAAGAGGAGCATGTCAACATGTTGTTTTTCTTTTTTAAAAATTCAGTGGATCTTCTCAATGCTGTCAGCTGGGCATCAACTAAAACCAGATTTATTTGTGGAAACCTTTGGAGGGTAGGCAAGTGCTACATTTAATTTGCAGTATTTTACTATTTATCCTTTTATCACACCTTCATTTATTTATTATTTACAGTTGTCCCTCTGTTTTCATGGAGGATCTGTTCTGCCCCCCCCCCTGCAAAAATGGAAAATTGTCAATATTCAAACCTCACTGGCTTGAATGGTGGTCCATGGGCATGCACCCCATTTTATCCCCCTTCATTTGCTGCCCACAAACAGGTAAGGGATACAGATTCTAAGTCCATGAAAATGGAAGGGAGACTGTACTTTAGAATTATCATTTTAATAATGCTTTTGTACTGTGCTGTCATTTCATGTAAGCTGTTAGCCATCCTGGGCTATTTGTGGGAGAGGTGGGATATAAATTTAATAAAAGATCTAACTATACAAGCAAAAGTTATATACAGCTGGGTTTCAGTGAGTAGTAAATTCCCTGCCCAGAGAGCAACTAAAGGTCTCTATGAGCTATCTTTGTCATTTAAAAAAGAATGAAAAAAGCATGAAGAAGAATTAAGCGAAAATAAAGAAGAAACATAGCAAGGGCTTGAAAAACTGAATGCAAGTTAAAACTTAATAACACAAATGTAAATGGGCCATGGAGGGAATGGGGTAGCCAATGGAGAAACAGTAATAAGGAAGCAAATGATCCCATTTCCTAGCAGAGAAAATGTCAGTTTGCCAAATGAAAAGCCGAAATAAAAGGCATAAAAGGAGACTTAGGTAAAACATTACAATAATCCAAATGAGATAAAATTAAAGAACAAAGGAAACAATGAGCCAAAGAGAAAGGAGCACATTTTAAAGAGATTAATAAGTTGGCAGTGGCCATGTTTTACAAAGAAAATGTGAGAAGGAAAAGAGGAAGAAGATTGAAGCAAATGACAACAACAACATAATCTGAACCTCAGAAGGACCAAGTAGGAACAGTGATACTAGCAATGGGAAAAAAACCCAGCAGTGGATAAAGAACCTGGAGAGAAAATAAGAAGTCTAGGTTTTAGCTCAGTTATGCTTAAGGAAATGGGTCAACAGCCATGAAGAATCAATTAACAAATAAACAGAAAGATCAGACAGTGAAAGAGAATAAATGTTGTTGCTGCTGTTGTTTTGTGTGCCTTCAAGTCCTTTATGACTTAGAGTGACCCTTAGGTGAATCTATCACGGGCTTTTCTGGCAAATTTCATCAAAGGGGGTTTGTTATTGCCATCCTCTGAAGCTGTGAAAGCATGACTTGCCCAAGATCGCACACTGTGTTTACATGGCCAAGCTGGGATTTGAACCCTGGTCTCCAGAGTCATAGTCCAGTGGTCAAAACACTACACAACACTGGCTTTTTAATCTTTAATAAAGATTTGTTTTAGGAAAATAAAACAGCATTGGCTGCAAACTTCACGGCAATATACATATCCATTCACATGAACACCGCCTGATCTCCATGTTCTGCATTGCTGCCCTATTCCAGAGAGTCCTAACTTTGAAAGCCAGAACAACAAAGCCAAAATGTAGGCCATGGAAAGAGGATAGCTTTAGAAAGAATATGGCAGAGCAGATGCAGAAGGTCCCATTTTCAGAAGATTTCAGAAAACAAGATAAAAATAACTTGACTAAGCACTAGAGAGTATCAAATTGGAAAATACTAAATGAAATAGAATAATAGTATGATTCAGTACAGTTGGCCCTTGATATCCACTGTGATTTGGTTTCAGAATGTCCCATGGATATCAAAATCTTTGGATGTCATATCCCAATAAATTATTTCTCTTATTGTGTGCCTTCAAGTTGTTTCCCATTGTTGGAGAATCTTAGGTGAGCCTATCATGGGTTTTCTTGGCAAGATTTCTGAGGACATTTTCCATTGCCTTCCCCTGAGGCTGAGAGTGTGTGACTTGGCCAAGGTCACCCAGAGCCAAGCTAGGAATCAAACCCTGGTCTCCGAGTTGTAAGTCAACACCCAAAACACTATGCAATGCTGCCTCTCCCATTAAATACTATGGCATAATAAAATTGTGTCCTTTACATAAAATGGCATAAGGTTTGCTTATTGGGAATGCTTTTTAAAAATATTTTCAAGCCGTGGATGGTTGTATTCATGGGTAAAGAATCTGTCAATACCAGAGCCGACTGTATAAAACAGATGATTATGGTGTCACAATCAAGATCTTACTCCTCAGTACACATGATACAAAATTAATACATTCGGTAGCACTGACTGCTACCCCATTTTCAGATCCCATTCACAGTACTGATCTTGATCTCTAAAAAGCCAGGGACTATGATACTAGACAGGCCATCTCCTATCATGTCTACCTACTCAGACCCTAAGCATATCACCCAAGAGTTTCTTCTAGGAGCCAGCACCAAATGAGGCAAGAATAGTGATTAGAAAAGGGCATTTTCAGTGATGGAAACCCATTTGTCAAACTCCCTCCAATAAAATAGGTATGGTTCAGCAGAAAGATGGATTAATGTAGCACAGGGTGGGCAAACACATAGGGACTGGAGACCAATTTCCCTACAAGACCCAACACACACACAGAGAGAGAGAGAGAGAGAGAACACAAAAATATTCTCATTCCTCCATTTTCATGGATTTTGAATCCGTGGTTTCAGTCCTTCACAGACCGCCAAGCGGGGAGGGTTAAAATGGTGTGTGTGCCCATGGCACGCATTCAGAGCCACACATAGGAACATGTAACCATTCAAGCCTATGGGGCTTGAATATTTGCAAATTTCCATTTTCACATGTTTGTGTGTGTGTCCAGAATGGATCTGCTATGAAAATGGAGGGACAACTGTACAACCATTAATTTTCAGAGTCCCTCTCAAAACAGCAGCAAAACCAAAATATTTGAGCGGATTAAACAGTTTTGGTTTTTAATAATATAGGATGGATTGAATTTGGAAATAATGATACGAATTAACCAAAATATTTTCTTTTGTTTTTTTCTTCTTATGTAAGGCATAGCTAGAGGATAACAACATGGGAAAGGAATTATAAATCTGTAATAAGACCGATGTTCAAGTCCAGGAAGTTTTGTTTTTGTGTTTAATGTGTGTTTATTGGTTTGTTGTACTGTTAATATGTGTTTGTCTATGTCTTGTTGATTTTTTCTTTGTTCTGTATGTTGCTTAATTTAATCAATAAAAATTAAAAAAAACAGCAGCAAAACCTGATGTCAGAACACTTCTGGCCACCATTTTGAGATGGAAACAGAGACTGGGAGGGTAAGGTTCTAGGGGGAGTTAAGAGGTGCTTTGTATACTTTTTGCACATTTGGGAGCTTTCTGTGATGTTTTATGCTGGATTTTTTTTAAAACAAAACAACATTTGGGAGACTTCTCTGGAGCTCCAGGAACCATAAAATTGTGGCCAAGGAGCCACTTGTGTCCCTGAAACACACATTCCCCACTGTTGCTCTAGGCAAACGTAAGGCAAGTCAGTGGTTTGAGAATTGGACTAAGACCTTGGAGACCCAGGTTTTAATCCCAGCTCAGCCATATAAAACCTACTTGGTGATTTTGGGTAAATCACACTCTCTTGGCCTCAGGACATGGCAATAGCAAACCTCATCTAAAGAAAATCATATCATGTCCAGAAAATCATGTCATCGGATCACCATAAGTTAAAAAGTACTTGGAGGCACACAACAAGAAGAAAGGCAAGTCAGGATTATGACAACATGAGGCAAACGTGCTGCATCAAGGCATGCCATCTTCCTGTCTAGATTTGGGAAGAACCCAAAATGTGGGCATATGAAAGCTAAACTGTGAGCAGAATTTGTGACACTGAACAACATCATTCCTTGGGCATATGTATTAAAGCTTATCCTCTAGTTTCCTGGCTTTCTGTGCTTGAGGCAACAAAGCTTCTCAACCTTTTGGCTAAGATCAAGCATACTGCGAGGCAACAGAGCCTTAACTCTGATCTTAAACCATCAAGGGGTTGAGTTTTTGTCTCATTAAACAATTTAGATTTTTCTTTTCCTTAAAAACAAGACAACCAGCCTTTTAGTGCAGTGTGAAGAAATTATGTTGCAATGCCAAGCATGCAAATTTCTCTCATTTATTTACTTGTTTACTTTACTGATAAATAAGAGTTGGTGTAGGGATTAAAAAACAACAACAACAACAAAAACATAAATTGAACTCGGGGATTCTATGGCCTTTTGTTATGCTTGCTTGTTCTGTCTGTTTGCAAATTCAGCTGCTTCCCCTTGATTAAAAATCACAGCCTCCTATTTATCTCTGTGCCAACCATTATTTCCCAATTAACATTAGGAGTTCCATAATGACTATGTCAGAAGAGCAGGATTTAAAGGATCACAGAGGTGAGACTTTCTGATAAGCAGGGATGATAACATCACTGTCCACCTCCCCCAGGATTCTCCAGTCCCTCTGTTAACTGTTAATAGCAGTTCCCAAAGTAGGATGGGTTTTCCATGCAATGATAAGGACTATCACATTGTCTACTATCACACTGTTAGGTAAAGTATTTTTGAGTAATTTAGTTTTGAAATGGGATATTAAGATCCATTAACTTTATAAAAGACTTGCTCCAGGTGCTGATAAAAACTGCAAGAATTGTTTTGTTGCAATGGACCATAGAATCATAGAACAAAAATTGGAAGGGACCACAAAGGCCATCCCATCCAACCCCCTGCCATGCGGAAATACACAACCAACACAGCTGTCTGAATCTTTTGATTCCTTGGCTATGGCAACCAACGAGATGAGGGATGGGAAAAAAAAATATTTGTTATTTTCTGGCTGTGAAAGGTGTTTCTTGATTCCTGGGAAACCCCATTGGTAAGAACAGAGACAACCATAAAGCAAACACCAGATTATTTATGCTTCAGTAAGTATTTCTTTGTACATTAAATTATTTCTGTTGTTGTGTGCCTTCAAGTCACAGAAGTTCATCTGTTTTCTGTACAGAAAATCACCCACTGAAATGCAAACTGTGATCAAGAATTGCAAAAAACAAAATCAAAAAACTTTCTGCTCTCATGCAGCTGGGAAAATAGTAGAGGAATTCTTTGTTTTTGTCTGTGAGGATAAAGAATGTAAAGATTTATATCCCAAGTGTCTGAAATTCAAAAGGTACCTCTACTTCACTGTCTGAAAGAAAGACAAGGGACAAACCTAGGATGGATGGAATAATTGAAAATAATTAGAAAAAAAATGTTTTTAAAAACATGCTTCTTAGAACCTCCCAGAATAACAACCTAGAGATGATTCAATTATTTAGTTTGAAAGATTAAACAGTTATTACTAGGGGTAACTTGTAGAGCTTTCTTCATCCTAGTTTCTCTCCTGACTCCTTTTTAAAATCTAAATTACTCAATCTTCTTTCCATGAAAACACCAACACATAGCAATACATAATATACCTATCTTCCATTGAGTTTTCCAAGCTTTCCTCAGTCCCCCACATATGTGGAATTTAGTACAGTTAACCTTGATGCAAGCCCAGAATTGTATTAAAAATCCCCACTCTGTGATTTAAATCATTTAATTAATGCTATGAAGATCATCAACAATCAACAAGGACAAAAATTAAACTGAGGACTGTTGTCCATTAAATCAAAAAGTATGAGAAGGTGAATGTGGGGAAGAGAAAACACAAATAGCAATAGAAAAGCAATTTGTTCTACCCTAGATGTTCTCATTTTAGCAGCCGTGCCTTCAAATTTCCTGCATCTATGCTGTGCAGACACACAAAATTAACTGCTGCCATACCCCCCACCAAAAAAAAGAGAGTTATTAACACATAATTGACATCGATTGACTTCAGAAAAATAAGCTCTCAAACCCACACAGATGCAGACACAAAATCTAGGCTCCACTTTATAGATGATAGCAGTTTTCCTGGCTCCTCCACTGAGAGCTATCATGCTGTGCTTAATATCTTTGTTAAACAAACAGAGCTATATCCTGAGATGGAACAGGTGCCAGAGAACTGGCAAGGGAGGCCCCCTAATGAGAAGTGGACAGGTTTGACTGTTAAAGACTGCAGATGCCACAATCAGGCGCATCACCACAGCAGTACATTCAGATCCAAGGTGCATTTGCAGCAAAGCCTAAAGACGGGCACAGAATGAGACCAAGGAAAAAGGGAGAAAGGCATGCAGGATGATGAACTGGAGCTCATGGGAAATCTACATGAAACAGGAAGGTACTTAGCTGATGCTGGAACAGAAGTGTACTGTGAATTACTAGTGCTCATGAAACTTCCTGTACCTGTGTCCTTGGATGGGTAAAGGTAAAGGTATTCCCCATTGACAAGGTTGTCAAGTTGTGTCTGACCATAGAGGTGGTGCTCATCTCCATTGCTAAGCCAAAGAGCCAGTGTTGTCAGAGTCTACTCTGTGGTCATGTGGCCAGCAGGATTGCAAATAATACTGTTTACCTTCCCACTGAGAAATGGTACCTATTTATCTACCTTTATTTGCATGCTTTTGAATGCTAGGTTGGCAGAAGCTGGGACTAGTGACAGGAGCTCACCTCATCATGCAGCACCTGGGCCTTAAACTGATCTTGCAATCAACAGAATCAACATCTTAACCACTTGAGCCACTGTATCCCATTGTCCTTGGATGACCAATCATGAAATAGTAAGACCAGGTACAAATAAATGGGTTGAAAAAGGGCCACTTTATAGACCTATACTCTATTTAACTGAATTTGGATCTGTGGATGAGCTAACAGGAAGGAAGACAACCTGATGTGGGTCCAGCTGAGGCTCAACCTGTGACTTGCCTCCACAGCCTTCCCATGGGTGAAACAATAGACCCCAGGGACAATCCAAACACCATTGATTGCTCCTGGACAGTTGTTTACTGGAAGGTAAACTCAAAAGGCTCTTCTGCCAAGCCTCGAGACATTATAAGAGAGAGTAAACCCCCAGTTGGCTCCAAGAGCAGACTCTTTCTCCATCCCTCCTATTCCCATGTCCACAGAGGTGATTCCACAGCCCAGCTTTTCACCAAAAAGGGTGCCAAGGCATACATTAATCTAATAAATTCTCCCCTGTTCCCTGCCAAGTAAGAACCTATTTTAGACACCACTCCATAGCCAATTATCCAAGTCCCGTGAGATGTATTGTGGGTAGGCAAAAAACAAAAAACAAAAAGCACTCAAACAAACAGATAAATGGGGGGGGGGGATCTTACTCAGCCCCAAAGTGACCTGTGTAGCTCACACTGACACTGGAAGAAATGGAATATTAGATCTGTAAAGAGAACTTCTTTTCTTCCTGTTTTATCTAGTATTCCTGTTTTGCATTTCCCTGACTCCAGTTAAAGTTTCTGGGATAGTTGACCTTTTCCAGTGTCTTCCCATATGCAGCTGGAGATGGATTAAGAATTTATTGGAAAGAATACAAGCATCTAACATGTGTTAACTAACATTTATTCTTCAAGGTCAATGGCTCTACATATTATTCTTCAACCAAACATTTTCTCAAAGGGCTGTAATATATGTTCCACGTAGTTTCATCATTCTCTTCTTTTCCTCAGGTAAAATGGGCAGCTTTAGGCTGAGCAAAGGACATTGTTGTTGGGGAAGAGGGAGTCTTCTATCTCTCCCAAGGGAAGTGGAGATTATGTTTACCAAATTATGATGAGCTTTGACATACAGGGAATGTGAAATCAGTGCTGTAGGCTTAAGTTTGTGCTTGTTCTTTATGGTCTATGGGGATTTACTGTCTGATTTTATTGTTAACTTTTTGATTCTATTGTTTTATGATTTTCTTGGAAGCCATGCCAAAGGTCCATTGCAAGCCAAATGGCAGGGTAGTAGAAATTTATTATTATAGGTGATGGTTATGAAGATGACAATGATTACTGTAATAACAACAACAGCCTGAGAAGAGGCCAATGAATGTGATTAAATGCATAGGGTGTTCTTGTGTATCTAATAAACATACAGAGCTTTGAAATGTTACTTTGGGGGGAATTCAACTGTCCAAATTGCCCAGAAGCCACCTATAACAAAATTGTATTTGTGTATGTGTGTGTGTGAGAGAGAGAGCATCTCTAAGCTTGCACATATTTGGAAGATCAGAATGGAGTATTACAAAGAAATGCTTCTTCACCACATTGAATGATGATACTTATATCCTTAAATGCAAAATTCACAATGTGCTCTGCAAATCTCTCCAGGTTTCTTTAAAGATCTATATCCAGTTGACCAAATGACCAATAAGAAAAACATGTTTCAGAATTACTCAACATTACAAACATAAAGTGAGTGATGATGTAGTCAAGAAACATGACGCAAGAAACAAGGAGCAACACTGATCTTAGTCCCAACCTTGAGTTTGCTGATGTATGGCCGTACTCTGTTGGACAGCCTGAGTAATATAATCAATAGACAGTTGGGTTGGGAGCAGAGAGACTTGGGTTTGAATCCTACTCAGATGTGATAGGTCATTGAGAAGTTTTTTAGGCAGATCAACATTTCTCAACTAGAAAGTGATGAAGGAATCGTATAAATACATAGACAGTATCTAAAGTTTTGTTAGGGCCTAAGCAGACTGCCAGAAATAGTGCACATTAAATTGAGGCACTGCCCTGACTCAGTGCTAGGGAATCATGGGAACTGTAATTTATTGTGGCACCAGAGCTCTCTAACAGAGAAGGCTCAATGTCTCAGAAAAAAAATACAATTCTCATGATTCCCTAACATTGAGCCAGGGCAGTGCCTCAATTTAATGTGCACTATTTCTGGCAGTCTGCTTAGGCCTTTACTTCAGCAAATAAAGTCACGCTGTCATTCTGTACCACAAAGCAAAAATGCTAAATTTTGGAACCATTCTGTAGGCGATTGAAGAAAGAGGTGTAGCATTTCTACCCACCCTATAGCTTCACTTGCTAGTACAACTGGACCAAGATCAGTTTTTAACAAACCTTTGGCCTCATTCAAAGTGAATCAGAATATATGGATTCCTTGTAGCAAAGGAGGTTAAGCTAACAAGATTTTGCATGGGGCAAGCTGCTCACAAGCAGCATCCTCATCATGCCCCTGCACAAACAAGAAGAAAGCACCTCCATCCAAGGACAGTAGCCTCACCTGCTCCCACCATGACGGCTCCACTTAATGTAATGATTATTAAGTCCTGTCAGCAGATATGAAAATGGCTGGATGCAGCTCTGTGGGCAGGAGCTCAGAAAGCCACTGAGACGCCCCAGCTTACAGGTTTTTATTATCCATCTGGAAAATTGCAGATGTCACGAGAGCTTTTAGGGGATCAGATGGAAATTGTCTTGTCGGCAACAAAAGGGACAGCTTCTTTGCTCCCAATTCCAGCAGCTGTCTCAGTGCTCCAGGCTTTTGAGTGAGCGACAGATGCTGAGCTGTGTGAGACAGAGATCCCCTTTGGAGCAGAGAACAATGCTATAGCTATGCCACAGCTTAATTCATACCCATTTTTGCTATGAAAAGGCAGAGGCTGAAAATGAGAGTAAAGAAGCAACCTTTGTCTTTTCCTCTTGCTATCCAAACTCCACAGATACTCTCTCCCCACCCCACCCCAATTATCCCAATAATAATAACTACAACTTTCCATATTGGACACACTGCCTTGTATGGAAGCCTATGCCTCACTTCCAAGGATAACACTATCCTGGAAGCTACTTACTACTGAGTGACCAAGTACAAGTCAGACCACTTGTTCATCCAGTCCAGTTGTGTCTACTCTGACTGGCAGTCAGTCTCCAGAGTTTCTAGTACAGAATTCTCATATCATCTCCTAGTGGTGATGGGTGAGGATCTGATTGTTTCATGATTATTTTTTGATACAGTATCAGCAGAATTTGAATATTTCTTCACATAGGAAAGCATTTGCACTTTTATAATTTTTGTCTAAAGGAAAAACAAAAACTGTCAGATTCATCCATTCAAGCCCTGGACTTCAAATGCTTTACTCTTAAAAGTTTAGTCTTCAGTCCCTGTGGATATTTTAATTCTGGAAAGTTTGTGTTTGGCTATGTGAAACCCTGGAGAGCCACTGCCAGACAGAGTACAGAAGCCTGGCCTGAATCAACAAATATATTGACTTGGTATGAAGGACTTCCTTGTCCTTGGCTGTCCAAGTACTGTCCTTGAAGGGGAAGAGTGGGCTATAATCATTGTTGTTGTTATTGTTATCTCAATATTTTCCTAGTTTGGGACTCAAAAGCATTTTACAACATTTAAAATACAATGAATTTAAAAAGTCATAGTTTAAAAATTCATAGCATACAAAAGTTAAAATGTAATTAAACTATCAAAAATGAAATAAAACTAAAGACATAAACCATTAAAAAGAAGAAAATGGGGCAGGGAAAGAGAAAACTGAACACATTATGCAAGGCTTGCTCCACTTAAGCAACCAGTCTTCAAAGGCCTGCCAAAACAAAAAAAGGTTTTCACCTGCTAGGAGAAAGATAGTAAGAGCATGCCACTGGGAAGGGAGTTCCAAAACCTAGGAGTAGCCATGGAAAAGTTCTTCTTCTGTATCTCCTCACCCCCAGATATACCTGTGAGGGTGGTGGGACAGAAGGAGAGTCCTTCCCAGATCCCAAAGTATAAGCAGTTTGGGAGAATATAGTCCTTCAAATAATTTGGATTTGGGCTGCCTTATCAGCAGCTTGTCCAATATGGGAAGTTTGGAGAAAAGTTGGAATTTTTCTTCATAAATAATAATTTGAGATGATTAAAAAATAAATAAAACATAGAAGAAAGCAAAACTGGTTGCTTCTCCTAGAATGGCCCTGTTAGCCATGTTATACCATCATCTGGCATCAGGCACAGGCTTTATTTTGAAAAGAAATAAATGACTATCCACTGGGGGCCACCTTTTTGACCATGTTATCCAGAATGAAGTTGTAAGACTAGCTATAAGATGTAAATTTAGGTTTCTATAAAGGGCACATCACTAGTTATCAAACAAATAACAGGAATGAACCTGGGCAAATACAATCTAACTATCCAAAGTAAGTCCACCCATCTGAGTGGATACATGTAGAAAAGCACACTGTCTGCTCTGAGAGCAACATGACTTTCACTCAAATCCAGTTACAGAAGTAATGTTGCACAAAGTTTATTGTACCATTCTTGCCATGATAGCAAGGAGATGTGTGACCCAGTCTGCTCTGCTAACTCCCATTGGATCATGGTTGGATGGTAGGAATCTGAAGGACCCCAAGGACTGATCCCTATTCTGGTTGCCTACAAGCTGGCCAAGCACTGACGCTTAGTGATAAGTAGTAATCCTGAGGCTTAGTGATAGGTAGTAATCCTTCAACAAGGTATCTCTGTCTGCCTGCCAGAGCATTATGTCTACCCATGTCCTGCATAGCCAATCAAACTTATTCAAGACAAGACAATAAACTATAGTAACTATATACAATGAATGAGAAAAAGGCCGCTCCAAAGGCCAATTCCAATGTTACCCAAAACAGTTCCTGCTCTGTCCCGAATGAAGGCAAGGGGTCAATTCACACTACATAATTATAGTACTATGATTTCATTTTAACTACCATAATTCCGTATGGAATCCTGGAATTTAGAGTTGAAGGAGAAGAATTCAGTCAGTGAGCCCAATGGCCCACCAGACTACAAACCACAGGATTCCATAGGATGTTGTCATGGCAGTTAAAGTGGAACTTATTGTTATAACTGGGTAGTGTAAATGGACCATAGATAAACTCATAGAGTTAACAGGAGTGGGTGCATGGGTGATATGTGGAACTAAAAGAGGCCAAATGTGTCATCCACACTGTCATCCTCTTATGGGTCTTCAAGGGTCCCCAGACTCTCAAGACTTCATTCTGACCAAGGCATTGGGGAAGTTTCATCCCTTGAAAAAATATTTCCCTTTAAAATGCCAAAGATCAATATTGTTCAATGTGACAGGAGGGTGGTGACTGCCAGTGGATTGGTCCATCCCCATGTTCTTAGTACAATAGTAAATTAGCTTCACTACACAGGGTCATCACACAGAAGACAATGTGAGGGATGCCACCTGACTTACAGCAAGAGAAATTAATATGGCCGGGGAATATTCTTATCCTCTGGAAAAACAACAAAGCTGTCTATTCACAGCATTGCCCCTAAAGTGTGTGGAAAATGGGGACATTTCAGCTTCATGTGGGAACACAAACACATTTTGAAGCCCTCAAGCAAATGGGAGAACGACGAACATGATGAATGCCTAACAGCAGCCTCCACAAAGCACCGTTTTATCACTCCTAATGGCCTTCCAGCATCTTTTGAAAAGAAAAGCAAGATAACGACAGAATAAACAGATCCCAATTAAAACATTAATTAAAGCCAACAGGGGAAAGAGAAGCCAGGACTGCCACCTCAGCTCACTCCCTGTTCTATCTTGTGGAGTTGTTCACTTCCTCTGTCTCTTTTTTAATGCTGATAACAGTAAAGGAGAAATTGCATTCAATAGCTTATTTGCAACTCACTGCATAGTCATTTTACCTCCTACTGGGCTCCTCTGCTACCACCACATCCCATTTTTTCCCACTCTTCTTCCCATACTGCTTGGTAGGTTTTGATCAACAGTGGATACACAATGAAAGCAGTTCTTGTAGCTGAGTGCTCAGGTAATAAAAAGGAAGCAGGGAGGTAAGGAATACAGCCATATACACAAAAAGAGGTAAACATTAACTGGTAGATTTCTGGATGGCAATTAGAAGCTAAGGGCAAGGTAGATTAATTTGGAACTTGACATCAAATTACTTAAACAACAGCTGTTTAAACGCGCCAACAGTGAATAGATAGGTAAAGGGACAACATGCATTAAAATACAAGCTGAAGATAAGTCGGGACATTATTTCTAAGATACACATTCTTCTACCTTGCAGGTCAAAAAAAGTTTCTGAAACAATACAGAAACCTAAATACTCATTCCCCAGTGAGTTATTTTTTTAAAAAAAAAAAATTATATACATCCTCTTGCAAATGTAAAGTGGGGAAATCAAAACTTCAGCTGCCAGTTCTCAAAATGAAGAGGAAGAAGGACTAAACTATTGAAAATGACCCTGAACTGATGGGAATAGCATAATCATTAATGTCATGCTCCATTGGAAGCTGAATCTCACAGATGAAATAGAAGTGTTTAGGCCAGGTTTTTCTGAACTTGTCACATCAGACAGAACTAGGACCAGACAGATCAAATCAAAACTGAGTGAATGGCTGGGGAATCAGAACCATGGACAGTTCCCTAGCCTGCCTTGCAAGCTGGGATCTCTTTCTCACTACATTGCATTTTGGAAGTGGTGTGATCTTAGTAGATTGCTAAAGAGTTATGTAGGCTGACAAGACTTACACTGTAGTTGGCCTCACTTTCCTGGCTGTGTTTTATTAAAGGACCCTAGCCTAATTCTGTATCCACTAGTTTTTATGAAGTTGGAAACAGAAGCTTCTGAATCTGATGATACAAGAGATTTATCATCTGGTAGATATGGCTTAGGAGAAAGTACACAGAGTGATGCAGGAGATGACATAGTAGCAAGTACCTAAGAAGCATCATGTACTTTGTACTCTTCTAAGTCTTTTGCAAGGCTTTTCATGTGCCCATGTTTAGTGAGCATGGCCACTGCCCCAAGTCAGAAGGGATCTAGGGTCCCCATCAACATCATGACCAAATATTAACAGCTGTCCAGTGGCCCCAAAAGAGTTAATTTGCATTTAGCCATCCCTGCTAGTTTCAATTATCATGATCAAAGTACTCAGCACTTTAGTGGGAGGTGTCCATGCAATGCTAGAATTAACAATTGTGGGGCAGAGCAAAGAAGTGTGCAGTCAAACATGGACTATGGATTTCAGGAAAGCTGATTTTAACATGTTAGGAAAATGCTGAGTGGAATCCCATGGCTAGGCATGCTAAAGGGGGAAAAAACTACTCAGCAAGAGTGGGAGTTCTTGAAGAAAGAGTTGCAAAAAGCACAATCACAAACAGTCCCATGGAAGATGAAAAACTGGAAACATCTGAGAAAACCAATGTGGTTGCACAGCAAATTCAAGGAAGAAGTGAAAAGAATGGAAGGAAAACAAGTCACCAAAGAAGAGTACAGATGTGAAGTCCAGGCTATTATACTAATAAGGAAAGCTAAAGCTGGGAATGAGCTGAGATTGGCTAGGCAAACAAGAAACAACATAAAGGGGGTTTCAGATACATTACAGGCAAGAGAATGACCAGGGAAACAGTGGGGCTGCTGTTCAGTAAGGATGGTAAAATTCTAACATAGTACAACAAAAAGGCATATCTGTTCAATACTATTTTTGCTTCAGTTTTCCCAAAAAAAGAGAACTGCCTGCTTCCATGCAGCAGCAAAGACCTTGGCAAGGGATCTGGATGGCAAACCATGATTGACAAGGAGTTAGTTAGTCAGGAGTCACCTAGCTAACCTATGGTAAATGATTTTTACAGGGCCAGTTGAACTGTATCCTAGAGTATTGAAGGAACTTGCTAACATATTCTCTGAAACTCTTGCAATCATTTTAGTAAAATCTTGGCAAAGAGGTGAGGGGTCAAAGGACTGGGAAAAGAGCATACATTGTCCCTCTCTTCAAAAAAAAAAAAAAAAGGCAAAAAACAAGATCCAGGAAACTACAGGCCAGTCAGTCTGACCTCAATACTCAGGAGAAAAATATTGTACTAAATGCACATTGATAGGATGAAATATGCATTGTTCAGCACTCCAGCATGCAAAAAGTGCCTTGGAATTACTGTTGAGCATACATTGAACACAACCAAGCAGAGTGATGCTGCAACAAAGAAAGTAAATGCTATTTTAACCTGCATTACTTGAAGCATAATTTTCCACTGGGGGAGTAAACTTCTCTGTTTATACTGCTCTCATAGCTGTTGAGATGAGAGATGGGTCACACTTGTGCACACCAATTTCCTTTGTTTGCTTCTGTACTATATAAATCTTGAAGAGTCCATGTTCCATTGGTCTCACCCTGGGAAGAGTGTACTCTAGTCTAGGGAACCTATTAGCCAGCAGTGGGGAATTGAAGTGTCAGCCATGGAATAGTCTGGGTCCTATTGGTAGCTGAGAGGCCCAATTCTACTACTAGTGTCAGTTATTGTTCAACCTCAGTTGTGATGTCTTCTCTATTGTAGATTTTATGCTGCATCATTTATCACCAATAAAGCTTTTCTTATAGTGCTGTGTGCCAATTTATGGTAGCAAGCCAAACCATGGATAAACCTGGAATAGAACACCAAGGTGAAAGTCATGAGACACACAAGTAGCTATACTTCAGTGGCTGAATTATAGCAGGACAGAGCAAACAAATGCTATAAGCTGAATGACTCAGTGTATGCAATATATGTGAAAAGATCAAGAACCATATTCAATCTTAGGAATCTCCAGATAAAGGTATGACTTTAGTATGACAGCTCCAACAGACCTGAACACACATTTTGGAACAACACACAAAATTGATAGCATTCTTATGAAGCAACAGTGATATGCCTGCTAATCCCAGTAATAAAAATTGATTAGGGGTGTAAAATTAATTCCTTCACCCTCTTGCCCACTCACATTCACCATCTTGAAGGTTAAAGTGTCTCACTGAGGATATTTCGCATAAGGGCCCTGGAATCCAATATGTGACATAATTGTCCTCCTGTTCTACAATACAACCACAACCCTTTTCCAGAGGGTGAGCACACTGCCTGTCAAGACAGCAAAGATGGCATTTTCAATTGTTAGTCAACCTTCCCCTGCTTTCCTCTTTTAGTTAAAGAAACACAGTGCAGTCTCTCCTATGAAATGTGTCAGCATAACTTTGGACACATCCATGGGGAAGACCAAAATAGCATTTAGTACCAAGGAGGCCTACATCTGAAAAACAAGACTCACTCAAGTGACTCACAGTGACTATTTTTGGATGATTCATTTCCATGAAAGAAAGGAAAGAAAAACAGAAGGAAGATGTGCAAGAGAACTGTCCACTTCTAAAATCATCTCTATAAATTCTGCCCCATATCGCCTATTTTCAGTACATTCAGCAGAGGGCTACAACTATAGGGACACAAAGGAACAGAACCTACTCTAAATCTGACACAGCTCCTGCTTAGCTGAGACTTTCTGTGAAGCTGGGAAGTAATGACTGCTATGTATGGAATGCATTTCAAAGATAAAGAATGTCTGTCTCCAGGGAAATCAAATCAGTAAAGTTTTAATATTTTCCTGTCATTTGAAAACTCTTAATTATCCTCAACTGCAACTCCTGTGTTCTAGGAGAGCTGCTGCAACTGGCAGCAAATGAAGATATCCCCTCCTTTTTGGGGAAAGGCACATAAGCAAAAAGGATTTGATACCACATTTGGGCATCTTGCCTTAATCACTGTAATTAAAAGTCATTCATTTGTATCTTTTCCTCTACCTAAACCCTCTTTGTTTCTCATTTCTACCATGTGTGGTGTTTCTTACATGATTGGATGATTATTAGCAGGGGCTGGAATTCAGTCTGGGACGTTCAGCCACATAAGTGGACTTACAACTGTGGGAAATAGAACTGAGAAGTTTTGTAACATCCACATTCAGGAAGGGCTGCCATGACATTACTACATAGAGGAGCCAGTCAAGTGACAGAATTCTATACCATTGATCCATGACAGTTAAAGTCGTGCCAACCTGGATTATTTCTGCCATGCAGATGCAGTGAGTGTCAATAATATTGTGATAGGTAGACCAATGATCTGTTTTGATATCAGGCAGCTATGCTAATCCTAAAATAAGAAGGTAATTACAGAATAGGTAGGCTGGGAGTTTTCAGCAATAATTAATAATAATAAAATGGAGTAGCTGAGGCCAATGGCACAACCAGGTCATTGTGATTACATGCTTGTTCAAAGATAAATTCAAAAGACATGAGGGAGAGAATATATACAAGCATATGCAGCCAAATGGAAACACACTGAACACTAAACTTGTGATATTCCAAAGATTGGACTAAAATGTTAGATGAATAAGCTTTAAAAATGGAGAAAGTTTTTGAAAATATCCCCATCCTCAAGGGAATGCTGCTTTGATGAGTGAAAAGTCAAGTAGTGTGGGATTTTGAGAGTGGTAAAGCTGAAATACTAAAGAAAAGAGAAAGCAGGACACCAAAGTGCTGTGTGACTTCCAAATTTGCCATGAGCAAAAGTATTCTTTTCAGCTCCTTCACCCTGACTCAGGCTTATCCTCCCATTCCCGCAGGCACTGACAGCAGCTGCAAAAGTTAGAGGATTCACATGATACCAACAATATTCTGCTAGGTCACCAGCCTCCTACCTCTCCTCATTAACCCAATATCCCCGCAGCCTTGCTACTTCCAGCTTACGCCATCTTATGAGTGCTGCCATGGCAAAGAGGCAGAACTCTGCAATGACCTCAAGGTTGGGGATTGTGCTGGGCTTTTATAACTCAGAAAAATTATGTTCACTGGACCTGTATTAAAATATTACATCTCAGCCTGGCTGCAAACAACTTTAGGAGTCACCAGTATGCATTCACAAACCTCACTGGGAAAAGGAAAAAAAAAGGTGGGGGATTCACATTTCATCACTTTAAAAAGTTCTGCTTTTATGGAAGGCAGGGGGAAAATATTTAAACATCAAGCTAGATTGCTGCTGGGGAAAGGAAAATGGTCTCAGTGTTGTATCCAACTTGGCAATCAAAATCAAACCATGATGTTATCAATGTCCTAAACTCATAAGAATATTTTGATCATGGAGGTCCTTTCCAATATGGTTGTTCAGAGTTTGTGGGGCTTGTGCCATCAGTGTATGGATGATACCTAGCTCTATTTCTCCTTCCATCTAAATCCAAGGATACTCCTGATGCCCTAGCTAACAGCAGTAAGGGCAGAAGGAACATCTGCATGATCTTGACGTAGTTAGTCTGTAGAATCAGTATGTAGAGAGATCATGTAGCACCTTTGAGACTAGCTGAGAGAAAGAAGTTGGCAGCATGCACTTTCATAAAATTAAGTCTCTTTTCTTATATGCATTCTTGGGGTTTACATGCTGCATGGTTATTGCTGATTCAACTATCCCTTCTGTCCAGATTTGTATCCTCTAATTTTGGGTGGTCAGTTACCTGAAATCTTACCATAAACCTTCTCCTCACCTTGTTGGACTGATCCACAGCCTCACCATTATAGTACCTACACAATGCAGGATTTGCTAGTCAGGATGCATGGAGACACTACCACTAGTAAACCCCAGAGGCATATCTTGAAAGCAAAGACTGTCAATAACCATATTCCACATCAGAGCTAAAGATTCTGTAGTTATGTAGCTAAAACTTATGGGACCAAGCTGCATGAAAACACTGGTGGCAGGTGGCTGTAGGACCTGTGGGAGGGGGTCTATGGGGAAGGGACTTGGGGGTTCTCTGTCCATTTTTTTGAATATTTATTTATTTATTGCTATTGCTTTCAGCTGAAACATTGTACAAAAAGCTCTGCTTGGTTATTGCTTTTTAGAAGCTGAGTTTGTTTTGTCTAATGGGGGGCATGGTACCTGCAAATAGGAACCAGATTTTTTATAATGCTGGTCAAACACACACACACACATATACAGAGAGTCCCATGGAAACCACTCCTTGGGTTCAAAGGCAGGTGAAAATAAGTAGTGTTGAGCCAAGGGAGAGGAGGCTTTTAAAATCCAATAAAGAACAAAGACACAAACAGAGAGGTCACAACCCTGACAAATTTAGAATGCCCTAAGGCACAGATAATTTTAGGAGTGAGAAAGTGTGTATGAGAGAGACAAACCATAACATTCAACAAACTGTAAGAACAAATCTGGATAAGAGCTGACAGTAGAGTTGAATGCATTAACCTGCATTTTGAATTGGGTGCCAAGGATTGAAATATATATTGAGAATGAGGTACAGTCCTAGCTGCCCACCAGCCAAATGAAACTGCTAGTAGAAAGAACTTCTTTTTCCCTCTGCAATCCTCAACATACTCACACAAATCTGCCCTGCAGAATTGGAAAGCCTCTAAGGTAGATCTGGAGGGCATACAAGTAAAGTTCAGAAAAAGGAAGGCAAAATCCCTTTATAAGGGCAGATATCCATGTAAGTAATATGTTAAGGACAGGGAACATTTTAAAATTTACAGCTAAAGGAAATTTTGCACAAAACTTCAGACATAGAAAAGGAGAGTAAATTCTTTGCAACAGTCCTTCATTGTATATCTTGGGATTACTTTATCAGCAAAACAAAAAGAAAACAAGACTGCAACATTTTTAGATGCCCATCTCAACTAGATACCCACAATCTAACATTGACTGGCCCTATGTCCAATGTAGTTTAATTTCTGAAGCTAAATGGGTCCCTTATCTAGTTCAGAAGAACTATACTTTGCAAAGAATAAATCCCAAATTATGACAATTCTTGATCCATTATTCTGCTTTTTTGACATTTGAAAAACATGTTTACTGATCATTTCCCCCCAGATACTTTTGAATAGTCATTCCATCCTTGGTCATGATCTTTCCACACCATCAAGCATCTGTCACTTGAAGTGAATAGCAAAGCCTACTCCATTGGTCAAGAGATCAGGACTTCTACTTATAATTTCAGAATCTAGATTTTCTAACATCTAGCATTGAATAGAAAAGCCTACTCCATTGGTCAGGAGATCAGGACTTCTACTTATAATTTCAGGATCTAGATTTTCTAATATCTAGCATTGACTGTTCAAGGCTGATGTAGATGTCCTTTAAGCTCAGATGTGAACACAGACATCCAGTCTGGATCTATCAAGCCAAATGTGGAAGTCTCCAAAATTACAGAGCAAGAGCTGGTCTCCTGAAGATCCTAATACTGGCATTGTTGGGCTATCAATGTGAAGGACAGACACCATATGTTTATAACTATGTTGTGGACCCCCAATCATAATCAAATAGGCAGTTACTTTGCTTGACACACCTATTGACCAATTCAGAATTGTGACTGAACAACTCTGGAAATACTTTCTACATCCACATTCATATAGCCATTCTGATCAGGCCTGTTAGAAAGGAACATGAAATGAATCAATGACAGTATCATTTATAAAACATCACAGAATGATCATTCTTGCTCTCTTTTCTTCTTTTCTGTGGTTGTCCCCACACCCACTTCCTTTCATCTCATGAACTCAATGATGTTTAAAGCCATGCAATAAGGGAATTTTCATTCAGTTCAAATTGACTGATCAATTTTTAATCTACACAAAACCATCATTATTTATTGTTCAAGTAACAGATATAATAATTAAATCAAACCTCACATGAATATACTAAGACCCATACTATTTAACAAATATTTCTATTCATGTCCTTCCATTTTTATTAGAAACGTATATATCCTGCCACTGTGTAAGAATGTAGTAAGTAGAATATCTTATAATGAATCCAAATATTGTTCCTTCTGCTCTTACACTCAGCTGAGAACTGAGTATGTTCTAGGTGGTATAGTGCTATCATTGTATTAACGCATCCAATCTGGGGAACATGGTTTAAAAAATAATATTTTTAAAATAGTATAACAATCAATTCAACTGATGTATCTTCAAACCTAAGCACATGAAATCCCAGAGATAGGCAGCAGATCAATGGCATGTTCACTTCTAGAAGTCATGTTCAATAAGCTGACTGTGAAACTCTGGATCAGTTGACATTTCTGAACATTTTTTTTCCAAAGGAGCACTATCATCATTTGGCCTTCAGAGGTAGGAGCCCTGAGGGTCTTCTTAGCTCCACTTGGCAAATTGAAATGTATGACTGTGAGTTAACAAACAACTCAAATGGCTATTAACTTACTACTAATGAATTGAGAATGGTGCGCCATTAAACCAACTGTGCATGCAACAACAATTTGGGGATTTGTGGACTTTGAATCAATTTGAAACACTTGCAATTACTTTGGTGAATAAGAGTTCCATACACACAGCCCCATGATGTAGTAAAAAGGTGGGAGAATTATCCCCACAAATAAATTGGAAGCGGATTCACTTGTACTTTGGATTAATACAGAGCACACTGACTAGATAAATTAGAGAAGGAAGGAGAAACCATCCCAGTTTGAGACTTCGTCATGCACTGAGGATTCTTCCTAACAGCTTTACCAATAAAAGGCTCTTAAAAAAGGAAGAGGAAAAAGAATTAACTCTGCAGAAACACATTTATGTCTATGATTTATGAAAGAAGTTGCAGAAGGTACAACTTGGTAGATGAACTTATCAAAAGGAGCATGGTTTTTTCTCTTGTTAAAAGACCCATACCATTCAAATGTAGCCCACATGCACACTTCAAAAGAAGAATGTGAAACACACTGGCAACTCTCCCATCTTTTGCAGAGTTTTAGTAGTTATGCACAGTTAATATTTAAGACTTTCAAATGTGTTTGAATGTTGCACTTGAGAGGAGGGGAATCTCGCGAATTCTAAAAACATGTGAATGGAGGAGAAATTGCACAGAAAGTAAAAAAGAACATATTCGCCCATCTAGGTAAATGCTTTGAATGCTTTACACTTCAAGTCAGGACTTTAGATCCCATATATTTGTATTGCTAAACTAGGATGGATATTGTTGTTGTTGTTGTTGTTCTGAAGAGGTCTTCAGCCTCAATTACAAATATAATTCTTCACTGATTTTCTTCTCAAACGGAGGAAAGGTAATTTCAGCATTTTTTTCCCTGATGCCAAAAAAAAAAAAAAAAAAAAAAATCCAAAAACCAACCAGTTTGCAAAGTTATTCACAATTCAGGATTTATCTTGCATAAAATTTGCATGTGCTTGGTTTCCACAGAAAACAGTATGAAACACCTATGCCTAAAAACTGTTTTGTGCAGAAATATTTAGTATGCAGAAAATTGTGTTTTCTGTGCAAAACAACCACACATGAATTTTGTGCATAATAAGTCCAAAACTGAAGATTCTTATCAGTCCAGGATTCTTCTTGTTTGGGTTTCTTGACATTAAAAAAAACAACAACCATGTTTTCCCATCATTTTATTTTCAAATATTTTCAAATATTCTTTTCATTCCTAGCCCAAATCTTACCATTAGTCACAACTAGAATAGACTGTGGGCCATAGCAGGGAGGCAGGACAACATGGGGCAAGCCTGTGGTAGCCTGTCCCTGGTTCTAACCCAGGTCAGTCCCCAGGCTGGGATGGTGATGGGTGGGTGTTTACATGCCCACCAACTACCATACCATGAACTAGCTTCACACCCAGTACCTGTGGTACTGCTAGTGTGCACATCCTGAAGGCCCCTACTGTGGCCCATAAGGTTGAAAGAGGGTACCTGGGTACACCTATGTGGCCAGGTACCTCCTTCCAATGGCAGAGGCCATGGCAGAGGCCATAGGGATGGACATGACAGTGGTGGCAGGTACAGAACTCATGGGGCCATTTGGTCTGCCAGCTGTGGCTCTGGAGTTTCCACTTACATTGATTTGGGATGGTATAGGTGCAACATAATATTTTACATCCTGAGATTAGATTTACATCTTGAGTCTGTTAAGTATAGATGCTAAGAACTTTGTACAGTTTGTGTTTGATAGAAACGTTCCAAAATTTCTTCATAAATTTGGCAGAAGTAATTTGAATGTGTTTTTTTTAAATGTATGTGTGCTAAACACAGACTGACAGATATGTCAGTCCTAGTCTATATATTTATGATCCAGTATCAGTTAACCTGCCACTTGTCAGAGCCTTATGATATGCTGGAAAATCTATTTTGTGGTGAGAGCACAAAATTATTATACACAAAATTTCTGATGGGATGTATTTGAATTGCAAACTTCCATCTACCTCCAACCTATTCAGAACACATTAGCCCCTTTCAAACTGATTCCATGTTCCTTTAAGCTTGGGTTCACCCCAAAATGCCCCAAACAAAACAAAATGATTGGTTTTTAATACTGTTGGATCTTAACACGCTTCAATCTTTACACTTTTTTACTTTGCTGCTGCTTTTTAAAATTTTGTTTCATATGTTGTAATGTTATTTTTCTTTGCTGCTAGCATTATCTTGGTTTTAACATGTTCCATCTTCAGTCATTGTTCTATTATATTTTAATATATTGTGCAGTGACCTGAGAACTTTCAGTAGTAGGTGAGCTAAAGGTGCTACAAACAAACAAATCAAAGACCATGGAGTCTGTAAGGTTACACCCCCCCCCCACACCTCTGCCTGCTGACTTATTTTGGGAAGAAAGTGAGCCCAAGTCCATATGGTCTGTCTGGATATGACCATAAGAGCCCCTCTGCTACCACTTTGGGATTCACAAAGTAATGGTCTTTTATCTTTTGAAAGGCATCAAGGATGTGGCACATAGCTCACATGTCAGAGGGCTTTAGGGGGTTCCCATATTCTAACAAAGACTTGTGTTTTTTGCAAGGGTCAGATGACTATTTGATAGGAATGGTTTCCCAAGTTTCCCAAGTTTAGGAAACTACTACTGTTCCAGAAAGAATGGAGAGACAGAACACAATCTGTAGGAGCAATATCAGCTATGCATGGGAGAAGGTAGCTTTCTGGAGATCAATAAAAATGCAATAACATAGCAATGAAAGTCTCCAGTGCTTAGTCTACATAAAGTAATTGACATTGGAAAGGGCTAACTCTTCCTATCACATAGAGGAATGGGATCCATTAACCAACCCTCATGTACAAACAGAACAGAACAGAGAAACCCTATGTTTGATTGGTGGTTCATCTCAGAATAGATGCTGATCTGAGGACATCAGTTTTCTTCCGCATCCCAGTCTCTTTAAAAATGTATTTGACAGTGTGTTCATTTGAAAAGAAAATGACATATAATGCTAGAAAGTGCACACTTTAGTCAATACGTACAGATTGCATGGACATTACGAATGCATTTCTGCAAAAGAAAATAAAAACTTGCATGGAACAAGAAACAAATGAGCTTATCAGTTGGGGGAATGAGGAGCTTGGCAACATGAGCTTGATTAATTGGCCCATCACCATTCAGCAAGGAGCCTCTTAAGGCAAAATGATCAATGCACACATCATCATTCCATAAGCCAGATTCTTCTGAAGTACTGCACCACATGCAACCAGGTTTTACATGACCCAGTTCCTCCTCACCAAAGTTAAGAAATTCACAACACGGGTGTAAAGAAAGAAGGAACAGAGTGCTGACCTCCAGGCTAGAGTGTTGCTATTTTAATTTCCTACTGTTCAGGAGGTGATCAGAGGCTGCGTGGAAGTGGATGGGTGGAAGAATGGTGACTCAGGAAAGCTAAAAGACCTCTGATGAGTGCCAGACCATTTGAAAGTTGTCTGCTTGGAGCAATTAATATGCTGAAACTACATCCATGCACAACCTGTTACTTGCTGGATGAAACCACTCATAGGCATCTGTCATGCCCTATGGGATCCTGTACAGGATCACAGCATGCCAGATGGAAATTATTAAGGTATTTAAGGAGGCTGAAAGAAGGGAAAAATGCTTTCATTAGGTGTCACATCTAGAAATAAATTCCCAAAGAACCAGTGCAAAACCATCAGTGTTCTGTAAATCGGACAATGTTCTTTCATCATATATGGTATTCCACAATCCTACAATAGATAGAGATAGCCTGGAGATTGAGCATTATATAGATCTTGAATGGGAAAAAACCCACCAAACATTCCTTATAAGGCTCACCAGAATTTTTCTTACTGTATAGCTTTAGACTCAAAAGAATGGAGTCCCCTGCACTGTCACTTCTTCAATGGAACAAATACACTAAGCAACATGAAATCACCAAACAAAGAGTAGGTTGAAAACCAATAATTATTACTGGCAACCCATAGTTAAAACTGCACATAAGCTATCCTTCTATGCTTGAAGTCTCTGCATCATGTCACAAATTCTTGATTTAGATTTGCTCCCAGTACACAGTTGGATTTCCAACAGGAACATTTATACAGATGCCAAACCAATGTCCATCAAGAGACAAAGACAAGATGAAAAGAACCCCCCATACCTCACCCGAATATAATACATTGGGAAATGTGGGGATTGCCGTGTACCTTTCATTCCAAATTTTGACCGTCGACCATATTTGTTGATCATAATGAAGAGGATCACCAAGAGGACACAGGCAAAGGCAGCAAGTCCAACGGCTATGGATACCTGTGAACGACACAATGAATATCAGTATTTCTGCAATCCTCAAAGTGACTTGTTCTCCACTATGTATATCATATGATATCTATTGTAATGATATAGTGTTATGTTATAATACCCACACATTCTATTTGAAGTGAAAGATAAATGCACAAAAGATGAGAGATATCACAGGAAAATGAGAAAGAATATAGGATAAACACAGAACAAACAATTCACACTGACAGGGCTGTTGTTGTTTTCATTTACCATTATTTCAATGCCACAAAGGAAGTTGACAGTTTTGAGTCACTTTATTCATATATACATTTATATACATATTTTGCAAGCAATCATGGTATAGGAACATTAAAAGAATGCAAAACCTCTGTAATAATAATGGAATATTAGTAGTAAAACTGTACAGGGGAACAAGATCAACAGAAGTGTTGACTATGGAAACTTCTTATCAAACAGACATCACAGTCTTGTAGCTTTTTCAACAACAGAGTCAAGGAAGTCTCCATGAAATGGTGAGATGACAAGTGTTTATTTGCAACAAAAACTACTACAACAATAAAAATTCTAACCCTTTGTGAAGAGGAACTTCCATGTGAGTCTTTCCTTCTGTTTTCAAAAGTGCACATTTTTCTGTGTGTTTTAAATGTACACATTTGCACCCATTGGCTAAAACATGTTTGCATGCATTATAGAATTTCCTGCAGTTTTCTTTGCTCATTTTTGAAATGTGCTCATTGACAACCTTTTTTTTCAACTCAATCTCAGAATATGGGAGGGCAAGAGAGATACCTGCATCAGCTTCTTTAAAACAATAATTGCTTCTAACAATAATTGGTTTCGAAATGACATATCTGCTCTCTGTGCATCTTGTTTAAAAATGGAGGAGTTTGGGGGAAAAACCACTGGCAAGAACCGTAACACTTGGTGAGCTACAGTTGTATTAATATGAACCCCTCCAACCGCTGGAACCTGTCCTCCCCTGTGACACAGCCCTACTTCTTGCATTTCTGGTTAGTCATTTATTTATTTCTATGCATCTATATGGATATATACATTGCTGTCTCCATTTGCCTATCTGTTATCCATATCCATATATATATATACACACACACACACACACACACACACACACACACACACATATATCTGCCCAGAGTAAAACCATACAATAAAACTGAATCTTTCAGGCCCCACAAGATGTTCCATTTTTGCTGGAGCAGGCTAACTCAGTGTGCATTGTGGGATGCCTAATTTGCAGAATTAATTCTCACGGTGGCATTTATGCTTGCCTGCTTGGTTGTTTGTTTTAGCAAGCAATTTAGATTACAATCTCCCAAGATTACACATGCCTCCATAGTTTGTATTTACCACTGATAGTTCTACTTGTCTGATCTCTGTCCCTTGAAAACTTTTTTTTTCCCTTTTGGTTGCTGCATGATAGTTCACTTTCATGAGTTTCCTTGCAAAAAATATATTTTAAAAAGCCAAGAGGTTGGTACAATCGTGTGCACTTTTTTTCCTTTTCCTTTTTCCCCTTACTTTCCTCTGAATCTTGTCCTGTGAATCAGGTAGCAGCCAATCTCAAGGGCTCAGGGCCTTTGCAGACTGCCAGAAATAATGCAAATTGAATCCACTTTAAGGGTTAGGGTTAGTGCTAGGGAATCATGGGAATTGGGTTTTTTTCTGAGACATTGAGCCTTTTCTGTCAGAGAGCTCTGGTGCCACAATAAAATACAGTTCCCATGATTCCCTAACCCTAACCCTAACTGTATCCCTTAAAGTGGACTCAATTTGCACTATTTCTAGCAATCTGCAAAGGCATTCAGTTTGTTTTCTGAGCCATCGATGTCTTTGCTGCTTAGTCAGATCCCATGTACTGCTGCACTACACTAATTTCTAATAGGTTATGGGCCCAGCACACTTCCACTACAAGAGATGTACCTTCATTAGAATTGCTCTCTCATTAACTTTCCTATCTTAGAATGGAGCTCATATAATAAAGTTCTCTGACCCATTGGGTCTTTGCTCCTTAGTCACATCATTTGTATAGCTGCACTGCACTAATGATACACACAAACAAGCAAGGAATCTAACACACTGAATATTTTTTTAAAAATTGTGACAACATGCTTGTCAAATGAAAAATGCCACCCAGCAATCTATTCTGAGCACCACTATCCCCTCCCCACAATTCCAATCCAGATTCACAGGACACACCTGTAAAAAGCAGCTTTTTCCAAAAAAACTGTGAAGTAAAAAGTGAGTTTGTAAAAACTGCATTGAAGCCTAAAAGAAGCAATTTCATTATGAAAAAAGTCAAACAAGCACAAGAGTTGAGGTGGGTACGGATTTTTTGCTAGTTTAGATCTGACTTGTATGAATGGAATTCAGAAGACAAAGAGAAAGTCACACTTTAAAAGGTAGAGAGGATCTGGCTGAAGCCCCTTCTTAAGCATACTTTAGGTGGAAGATGCAGGTTTTCTATCATATACTATGGGAACTGGCCCTGAGAAGATGTTCAAAGGCAGAAACATGATGTAGAAATTGCAATGGGGCTGGGTGGAAAGACAGCAAAGAAACCTTAGGATGAAGCAGGAGAAAAGGCAGGCAAAAAGAGAGAGAGAGAGAGAGAGAGAGAGAGAGAGAGCAGGCAGGATTAGCTCCAGATAGAAAGCTTTGCTGGAGGCACCAGCCTTTCCTTCTACACATATTGACAGAATATTTATTCCTGGCTTTTCAGTACACAGACAGCTTTCTCTCAGGGGTTCTTCCCTCTGCATTTGAGAAAATATTCATCATGCTTTGTGCAAATTACTTTGCTTGTAAAACCCCTTCCTTTAAAAATGAAATACATATCACATAAAATAAAGAGATGTTTTGTTCCTTGCAGGCTATTGCCTGATCCAACCATGGATTATTCTCATGCTTTTATTTATACATGTTGTATCTGATCAAGTCTGCCTATACATTTCTTTCTGACTACAGGCAGCAAGCTGGGAAATTGGCAAGGAAGGGGTGGTGGTAGAATTTTCCCCTAAACTGGAAGAGGAGGATCATGAAGGCCTCCAATTATTAAAAGGAAAAAAAAGAGGACTGTTAACACCCAATGGAACTGGATTTAGAGAAGAGAGTTAAGTTTCAAGGAGTTAAAATGATGATTTTATTTTTGCAATTATCCCAATATGTTTTGGCCTAGTATATATGCTGGTTTCTCTTCAGATCATATACATCTTAGTAATATTTAACAGCCTTCTTTAGGGGCTGAAAAAAGATAAAACAAAGAAAAAGGACAATACATAAACATCAAAAATTATAACAGGAAATAAGTTACAATTTGCTGTATTAATATGTGTACATATATCAAGATGCATGTAAAATGTCTCAATTTTAAAAAAACACCTAATTAACCCAAATAAACCTATACAAGTACAAAACATTACTTACAATGCAACTTGAAAATCACCTGCAGGTATTCCAAACAGAGTTTTTTTCTAAACATTATACTGTTCAATTTTTTTCAAGCACATCCTTATCATACCAATTATACAACAGAGTGGAAAGTTAGGGGACATGCTTTAAAATACTCACATTTTAAAATAGTTGGATGTACTCTAAGTCCACATTTAGACCATGTGGGACTAATGTGACAATTCTCAATATCCATATCTTTTTTTAAGCAGAGTGCTCTCATTCTGGGAAAATAAGTTTCTGAGACACCCAAAAGCATAGAATCTTAAAGGAGTGATCATGTTCCAGAAAACAGTCAACCAAGAGGACATTGATCTTCTATTCTTTATATTGCTAAGAAGTTCCCCTACAAAGATTTTTAAGACTCTGGATGTTTCCTATATATAATTTGTTGCTGGAACAATTGATGGCATGAATCACACATGGAGTGCTAAAAGTTGAAAACTGTTTTAAGATGTATGGTGTTTTTTTTCTCATTATGATTCACAAACACTATTATCTTGAATGTTTACTTACAATAAGTATCCTGTCCATATGGGTGATGGCATCTCAGGGCTGTTGCTGATGGGATGGGCATGTTGCTATGTTCTGAAATCATTTCTTATTAATATGTCACAAATGCATGGGGAATATATTTCCCCATGGGAGCATTTAAATATATACATATATAAACTTCTGTCTAATCTCCTGTTTAAAGTCTCCACTGTCTGAACTTATACAGCTCAAAATAAAAACCTGTCCACCTAATTTCCCTGAACATACAAAATGGCCCTATTTTGTTGCAAATAGGAGAGTCAACCCTATTTTTTAAAACTGGAAGCATATATGATAGCCTTAACAAAATGTCATTCAATGTCTATACACATGGTACACAAAGTGGTAGTATATAGACTAGCAGAGATCTGAGAGTCTTTGGCTGCCGATCCATGGCCAGGATCCAGAAAAGATTTTCAAGAATCAGTTGTTGCACATTAGGGAAAGTTATTTGCCAGTCCCTCATTTTAGAAAGCTTGAGAAGCACTGGCCTAGACTATTAAAACAATTTAAGTGAAATGTCCAACAAAGTGATTTAGGATTACTCCAATTCTTAACTAAAAACTCAAGAGCTTTCAACTCTTTGAAACAGTTAGTGCTTCAAATTACTATTTAGGGCACATTGTCCTACCTGCACTTGCTTTTGGAAGAGATATTTAGGACTTGCTATCATAGACCAGAATGTGGCAGCCACCCACACAGAGCTTTACAGGATCCAGGCTGGTCAAGCAATACTTGGCAACAGACAGAATATAAAATATTCCACATGCACCTTTCCTTCAGATTATATGAGCAATAACTATTAAGTAGTTAACTATTTATGACAGTCAAGATCTGCTGCCCATGGTAGCCACCTTATTTTTCACAATGGTCAGGCTGGCTACATGAAAAATCACCTTTTGGCATACACTCCTCCACACTTTAATCTTCCACCTCATAACCCTTGAAGCAATCTCCTTCTTCCAAATCTTGAGATATGTCTGTATGGTTGAAAACTCATATTTTACACCTTGGCAAATCAACTTGGTGACACTAAAGCAAACTTATCATGGAGTTTTCTGGGCAAGATTTCTTCAGCTTTGACATTGCCTTTCTCTGAGGCTGAAAGAGAGTAGGCTTGTCCAGTGGATCCCAAGGCCAATCAGGGATTTGAACTCTGGTCATCTGGCTCTTCTATACTCCCTGCTTTTCTCTAGACAACATCAATCAAAGTCCACCTTTGAACTGATCTTGTTCTTTTTTATTTTTTTCCAATTCATCAGTCAGACTAAATCAAAAGCAAGCAACTTCAGGGCCCAGTGACCAGTGGTGTCACTAGGGGGGTTTGGAGTGGTACGAAATGCATCAGGTGGCACCCTAAGGGGGGGTGACACCACTGGTCCTCAAACATCTGTATTTTGGCAGAAAAATTGTGGCATTTCCCTGTATCTCTTTAAAATGCT
>CM034709.1:19222197-19264736 GCA_020142125.1 Phrynosoma platyrhinos | reverse complement strand
AAAAAAAACAGAAAAATTGTGTTTACTCTTTTTCTTTTCTTTTTTGGAATAAAGAAAGACTGACAGCTACTCAGAACAAATCTTCCATCCCATATGAATATGTCTTTCTGGCTTGGGCTGTTTGAGTATTGTAGAATCATCACCCACAAACAAACCTGTGAACATGATATGTTCTCCCTCTCTACAGTACATTGCAAGATATATTCTCCTTTGCACACTACATCAAAACATTTTTAAAATATGTTCAAAAGCATATTTATCCATACATGTTTTCCCTGTTTAATCCAACTCCCCATCTATTTCTTGTATTTTGACAAATGTGATTGTATCTGATGCATTTGTTTACTCTGTCTGTTTTATATTTTATGAATGTACAGTGCTCATATTTTATGGATGTATAGTGATTTGAATTTTTTGGATATAAGCAGTATATCAATATTTGGAAATAAAAAAGAACTAAATACTCTAGGAAATTGTTGTTGCAAGCCTTCAAGTTGTTTCCACTTATGAAGACCCTAAGGGGAACCTATCAAGGGGTTTTCTTGGCAATGAAAATATGCCAGATTAAATCATACTCTATGGAAATATTCCAGATTAAATCTCTCTGTGCAAGTGTTTTGTTTTTGAGGAGAGTTAAACTGTTGAAGAGAGTTAACCCTCGAGGATGGTTATGTTGATTTAAGTTAGATATTTCTCCCCTTCACAAAAGATTGGAAATAGAGAAAATGTATGCATGAATGCATGAATGCATGTATTTATACCAGGCTTCCCTAAAACTGCTGCCCTTCAGATATGCTGGATTTCAACTCCCCATATCCCATAGCCAGCATGGGAAGTGTGTAATATAATACAACCAAAGAACCCTAGGCTGAGAAAGATTTGAGCACTGGTCCAAAATTAATCAAAATAATTTCAACAGAGAGAAATGTAAGGTACTACATTTGGGCAAAGGAAAAATTAAATGCACAGTTACTGGATGGGTGACATCTGGTTTGTAAACAGTAAATGTCAAAAGGACCTAGGGGTCTTCTAAGACAACAAACAAAATATGAGTCAGCAGTGTGATGTCGCAACCAGAAACCCAATGCAATTCTTGGTTGCATCAACAGGAGTATCGTTTTCAAAGTGAGGAAAGCAAAAAAATACTACTCTATCTTGGTCAGGCCTACCTGGAATATTGTGTCCAGTTCTGCACACCAAAGTTCAAGAGTAATTAATTATAGCAAAGAAGACAACTAAGATGATAAAAATTTAGAAAACTAGCTTAGGGAGCTGGTTATGTTTAGCTTGCATAAGAAAAGACTTGGAGGTCATAGGAGATCCATCTTTAAATGCCTGAACATATATAATGTATAAGATGGAGTGATCTTATTTTCTTCTGCTGCACACACCAGAACATGAACCATTGGATTTAAATGTTGAGAAAAGAGATTCTACCTAAACATTAGGAAGAACTTCTTGATGATAAGACTATTCAGCACTGGAGTAGACAGACTCAGAAGGAGGTGGACTCTCCTCTGGAGGACTTTAAACAGAGGGATGGTTGTGTCTTGGGAGTGATTTTGTTGACTACTGTGTATTTTTCTATGAGCCCAAACTTATGACTGTGACTTAATTTTTCAAAATTATTCTGGGCAAATTGCAAAAAGGACATAGCAAGCAAACAACAGCATTAGGTATGATTCTTTGAAAAGGATATCAGAGAAGGGACTCTTAGGTAGCAATACAAAAATCACAATGGTAAACAGCGAAATTGCACTTTCCCCACCATCTGTCCCACAAGTCTTACCCCAAACGTGTCTTCCTCTGGCTTATGCGTCACTGTGATAAGAGGGCTGGGACTTGGACTATATTCAACTGAAACCAAAGAAACAAAGGCAAAACATTTATTCAATATTTTATGGAGAAAAATGCAAACACACCTAAAAATGCCATATTTGAAATAATTATTTCAAAAATATAAATGATTTATGTGGAAAAATCCTTCATCGTGTACCACTGCCTTATCCTCCCTTTATCCTTCTGAGTTCTTAGCCTCCTACACCCCTGCTTATTTCTGTCACTCTTCCAATTGTGCAGCCCTGTCACTGGTAGTTTCCTGCACCTTTCAGCAGCCTATATTATTTTGTGTTTGCTACCACCTAGAACATCTTTCTACAATAACTTTCTGGAATACCCCTTCCATCCCCTTTCCTTCAGAACCTTCCTTAAAATCCACCTCTTTTGTTTTCTCCATTGTAATATAGGCCCAATGTCACTACTAGCCATACTCTAATAAACAGACAATGAAGAAGAGGATTTCCTACCCTATGAATCCAGGTGGGGAAAACATATTGAAATACAACAGCATATGGGCATATAACATCAGTTCCAAACACATAACATCAATTAAAATACATAACCAGTTAAAAGAGCATACATAATAAAAACAATCGATTCATAATTTTTAAAAACTCATCATTGAAAAACCATATGGCTAGCCTGACAGAAGAGATTGGTCTGTTTAAAAGTGAGATATCTTATACAGCTTTTGGATCTCTTCTGGCAGGTCATACCACAATTTGAGGGTGGTTGAAGAAAAAGTCCTCTGGGTAAAATTGGCAGCATAGTCCTGCATGACTGGAGTAAATGTCACCCAGAGGGGCTGAGTATATGGGTTGTACAAACAGATTGTATAAACATCCACACTCTTTTCAGAGTGCCAGGCTTCTGTACATTATTTTATTCCTCTCAAGATTTGAAGGAGCACTGGACACCAGTACTTTAAATTTATGATTGACTACTAGGGGAATCTCCTTTAACAAACAATTTGCATTGCTATTTCTTTTGCTCCAGAATGCACATTTATGAACCAGTTTGCACCAACTCTGCAATTAAGTTGACATCTTGGACATGCTGCACAAGTTCAGGACTGATAAACTAACCTTGTCTGGGCTGGTATGTGTCTGTGATTTCTGTTTTTAGTTCATTTTAAGGATTTTAGGTGCAACCACACAAACTTTCCTCTAATTCAGTTTATATGCAAAATCACCAGCATTAACTTGAGCAATATCAGGTAAATTTGCTGAACTTCTATCTATCTCCTTAAGTTTTCTGATGCTACTGTCCATCTCTTCAGTATGTATGGTGCCATGTTAGCTACATGGGGATCCACATGGAGAGAATTATATATCTAGTCTCACAAGATAACTACTATTTATGGTGAGAGTGGAAAATTTTACTTAAGCTCATTTTTTAAATAAATAAATACATCGGACATTATCAGCACTGGCACATTTGAGTGTGGGAGAAAGTGAAAATGAATGATTTGTCATTCCTGGTTGGTGGTTTGAACTGACAATGTCCATTCCCAGGGCTTCCATTCCCTCTCTATTAAATTTTAGCTCTACCAGCCCAATATTTCTGGCTATAGTTCAGAATAGGATGAGACTTACATGTCACAATTCCATCTGAAATGCCTAAAAGACAAACAAATCAAACCAAATGGACAAAAAAGAAGGGGGAAAAAAAGAAGCATGGTTATTAGCACTATCAAAAGACATCTGCATTCACATGATCAAACTCACAGTTCACTGAGCAAACCCTCTCTTTCATATTTAAAGGTTCTTCTTAACTTAAAACATGACTTCGCCTACGACCACCCCCACCAAATCTGACCTAGGTTCAAATCTCTGCTCAAACGATAATCTTACAGGGTGAACCTGGGTGAGTCAATCACTTTTTCCTTATCTCTGCTCCCCCCTACACCCAATTCCTTTTACGTGTATACTTTGCCAAGTGGGGTATATTTCTGTATACATAGTTCTATTTTTTTCTTTTAAATCTTCATTGTACATTGTTAATCCATACTGTTTGTGCTTTCCACTTGGAACTATATCATTGGTGGTTGTAATTTGTCAAGAACTCCAATATATCCTTACATCTCTACTAAGGTATGCATCTAACTTTGCCTCTTATCAGAGCCTGCCACATACTAGCTTCAGGAACATCCCTATTGTTTTGTTCAGGGTGCCTTGCATAGCTAAAGTAGCCTATTTTGACCTGTTCCACTCAGATTAAGAAAAGAACAGTCAAGCTATATATTTCTTCAGAATCACATACATGGTAGACATTTCAAAGTATATGAGTGTCTCTGTGTTTGCTGTTAGTATATGATAGTAAGTCAACCCTTTTCAGCTCTCTTGGATTCTTACTATGACAAGTGTGCCTTGTGAAATAAATAAAAGGATATCCAATGAAATATGTTTGCTTCTTTAAAAAGTGAAATGAAATGAAATGAAATTGATTACAGTCAATGACCAGCATAAAACAATATAAAACAAATCTACTTTTTAAAAGTAGATTAGCCTGTATCTCCTTCTCAAACAAGATGACAATGGAAAGAAAGGGAAACCTGCAAACAGTACTGCAGGTCAGGTCTCCCTCATCCAAAATACTTGGAACCAGAGGTGTTTTGAATTTTAGATTTTTTTGGGGGGAGGGGGGTATTTTGGAATACCTGTATTTGAATATATTTACAAAATCTTGGAGAAGAAACCCAAGTTTAAACAAAAAATTCATTTATGTTTCTTATGTATACACATAGCCTGAAGGAATTTTATACCATGTTATGTATAACAATAAAAATATTTAAAAAATAATAATTTTGTTTGTGGAACAAAGTTTGTGTACAGAAGGCAAAGGTGTCACTATCCCAGCCACCCATGAAAAAAGCCTTGGTTTCTTGGAATATTTCAAATTTTTCAAATTCCAGAAAAGGTAGACTTAACCTGTATAATGAAGCCAGAGCTCACTGGATCAAAGAATCAGAACATCCTGAGGAGCACGGACACCGACATTGTCTGGCTCTCCCTGAGGTTTCTTATTCCTTCTGAGCTCACTTACAATTCTTTACAGTAGTTGGAACAGTGAAATGGATTTTCCCAGTAACAGTATATGTTTTAAACTGTCCATGTTGCAAAGCAAGGATTTGAAGCAGGGGTCATCTTGAAAAGGGAATAAAGACTCTTTGCTTTTTACAAAAGATCTGCTCCTTATTGAGATGGTTACTGCTAGAACTGAATTGTTAACATGGATTTACATCTACCTGTATTTTTGGACCATCTTTGGGGGACATGACTTCTGCAGATTGTCACTACTGTTTGTATGTCCTAACTGACTACCATACCAGTGTATTTGAGAAGATGGGGAAGGTTACTGGTGGAATGGAGAGCTTCCTAGGAGCACATTAAATTCCATGGCATCTTTGCCCTGAATTTGACATGTCCTGAATCATGCCAAGGAACGTGAGCTAAATCAGAACACAGAGGACAATACCCAACTCCTGCTTTCAAAGGAAATATCCAAAGCATGTGTTGAGGCACTGTTTCCAATCAAGGAGTACTCACAACACTCTCCCTGTTCTCAGTTACCTTTTTTCAAGGGAAATGTTGTGGAGAAATGCAAAAAGGAGAAGGACCAGTAAGGTGAACATGGACAAACATGTTTACAGGAGAGATCCAAATTCAAAGGGGTTCTCTGTCTTTTAAAACTTGGAGCATTTGTGTCTGAGACTCTGTCAGTCTGAAGTTAGTTTTTATAATTTTCAACATACTTGAGCCACATCTTGGAAATAAATCCCCAAACATTCCAATAGCACAAAACAATATATTAGCACGTCTACATAATTACAACCACCTGCACTCCATAGACACATAGCACCCCCATATGCACCACACCCATATTTATTAGTCACTTGTTATCTACAAGTGAATGAAAAGACAGTTTCCCTACATGGTCAGCTGGAAGGGTAATCTATTCACCACAGGTAATCTGAGCCCTGTTTCTGTGCATTGGAACATAGAGACCTGTCAGATTACTAGTCTATCTAAGACAGTCTTTTTATTCATTTACTGACAGCAGTTCTCCAGAGTTTCTAAAAGTATTTCTTCATCTTAGCTGCAAATGCCAAGGATTGAACCTAGGACCTTTTGCACACAAAGCATGTACTTTGCCATTGAGCTATAATGCTTCCCTATGTGCCAGGGGAGTCAAAAAAAGCTTTTCTGTGCCCACATGACCTACCCAGACATTTTGCTCTTTTCTAAGTCCTTGACTCATGAGGCTCGACATCTTCAAATAAATATTTCCTTTACTGCAACACCCAGCCAAACTCCTCCGTACACTCTTCTAATGCCTCTCAGTGATACTCAAGCTTATACACAACACGGGAAAGAAAGCCAGATATCCATGCACCCACAAGCAGAGAACATTAAAACCTGATACAAAGAGAACGTGACATGGCTTTAAAGACCAAAGGTCTCCAGAATGATTAAGCAGAACCCTCTGTGTAGAGTGGCATCTGAAACGCACAGCAAAGGATAAGACAGTGCAGCCCCCAGGGAGGGCTGGAGCTTGGAATGAACAAAAAAAATCAGTTGACAAAGAGGGATTTGGTTATGCAGAGACACCATTTGCCAAATCAGCACTTTTTAATTCTGATGTAGGTCACAACAATGCTTGTCTTGAGGGAGTGATATTTTTTCTTCTTTTTTGGACATAATTTAAACTTGCCTTTGGAACCCAGATCAGCAACTTTTTCTTCTTCTTTTTAAAGGACAGTTTTGAAGAAGCAACACTTTGAGAAGACTGGTAGGCTAGTGCCTAATCTATTTGTTGTATTTCTTCATATGGTATTACAACCTATTCTCAGTGATTCAATAATCTAATCAAATCAGCTCACTGTAAACTACTTTTTTTTAAAAAAAATCATGGAGTAAATAATATATTAAAATCAGATTTAGAAAGCAACTCTCTCAAATGTGCATTCATACAAATAAAATGTAGGTCAGAATGAAGTAGCTCTACAAGAATTTCATTTCTAAATAGGCCCTTGGGGCCTATTGTTCACAGAAAAAATAATCCAGCCAAAATGTTGAAGTCCAGGGAAGTCTAGAGGATCAGCAACTGCATATGACCCACCACATGCCTCATGAAGCCTGTGCACCCCCCCCCCCCCCCCCCCCACACACACACACAAAGACTTTATCTCACAGGGGAAATCCTGTGCAGAAACAGGGTTTTAAACAGGGGAAAAAAACTGCAAAATCAGGTAGATTTTATTTCAAAGTGTGCTTAACCAAGTCGGAAAGTAGTCAAATGCCACTTCTTTTTACTTTTGTAAAATCCTGAAAGTATAAAGAAGCAGTTTTTGATTACTTTCCATTCAGGTTAAGCACACTTTAAAACTGATGTGTGTGAAAATCTACCCACTTTTGAGGGTTTTCCCCACCTTTTAAATCCCATTTCCACATGGGATTTCCCTTTGTGATAAGGTCCACAGAGAGAACTCTGGATGTCAGTGTACTATGGAAAAGGCCTCTGATAATAATCCTAGTGACCAATCTTCAAAACTGTTTGGAGAGATAGGGGGAAAGCAGACGGTGCTTTGCGCCGTCTTGGAGGCAAGGAAGGGGAGGGGCAGCCTCACACTGGGTGCCCCAACCCCTTCCCAAACACGTCATCGGAGTGCCCATCACTCCACATGACGGGCGCTCCGATGACATACCTCTGCCACAGCTCCAATGACATGCTTCCTCGTCCACACACACTGCAGTGGAAGAGATGCCGAAGGTGCGCCCAGCATCTCTTGTGGCACACTTTCGGCATCTTGTGGAAGGAGCACTATTTTAGCGCTCCTTCTAGGGCCCAAAAAGGGATACATTGGGGCCGAGGAGTGTGGCTACCTCGGCCCCAATCCACAGCTTCCTGGGGCGGCCCATGGCCACCTGTCTGCTTAGGCCCTAAGTTCAGAAAGACCCTTGTGTAGTATATGCTTTGCATGCAAGAGATTCCAGGTTTAAGCCATAGTATTTCTTCTTTTAAAAAGTAGGTAGGTCATGGGAGAGATCTTCTACTATAGACCTTAGAAAGCTTCTGCTGTCAGAAGAGTTACATCAGGGTGTGAAATGTTCCCGGGCCTGGAGAACCTGCCATAGGCTACTTGTCCACCCCTGGATCCTTATTATTATTTCTTTTTAAACTTCAAGTCCCTAGACATTTACTGTCCCTTTTTAAAGAAAACTTTGGAAGTGCAAATTTTCACTAAAGCAAGGAAAATTTAGTGCATCACAATGTGGTCTATAAATATCTAAATTGTACTTCAGTTCCAACTGGCATGGCATATCCAGATCACAAAATGGATTAACAGCAATGCCTTTTGCCAACAGAATTCTGGGAATCATTATATCAGGAAGCCAGGGCATCAGTAATTTAGTAATTGGGATAACTTAACACTCTTCCCAAATACAATTTCCAGAATTCTCTGGTGATAGCTATGAGATCAAAAGTCAACATGGTGTAGTGGTTTAGGGTTGGACTATGACTCTGGAAACCAGGGTGCAAATTCCCACTGAGCCATAGAAAGCCATTGAATAAGTCACAGCCTCTCTCAGCCTCAGTGAAAGGCAAAAGCAAACCTCTTCTGAACAAATTTTGCCAAGAAATCCCCATGATACGCTTGTCTTAGGCTCCCCATAAGTTGACTTAAAGGCACACAACAACAACAACAACAAAAACCACCCAGAAGTGCAGTTCAGTCTTGGAATATAGATTTCTGTTACTTATTTTGAGATAACAGATTAGGTTCTATGGTTGTTCAGTGCATGCATATTAACGTGCTTATGTTAAATAAACAGAAACATATGTAGAAAATCATCAATGGCAATGTTCAACAAATGATATTAAATACATCTTAATTACCTGTACAGAGAGGATTTGAAGCCACAGTTAAGCATTAGCTTATACTTAAAGCACAATTGAATGACATCTTAAAGCTCTGATCTCCACCAAAAAAAAAAAAAAAAAAAATAGCTTACCTGTGAGCTAAATACTATCTAATCCTCTAGAAAATGTATGGCATTACATGCTAGTTAAATTAAGCACTTCTTTTCATCTTGCAGAGTGGAATATGTAGAGTTTGATGCAAAGAATCCTAATCGTATTGTGCTCAAAATAGCCCAACACTTAATATGAAGCATTAACTTTGTTTTGAAGTAGAAGAATACATATGGGAGGTATATGCAAATGGACTGAAGAGAATGAGTCTGCTACATTTCCAAAAAGCAATGTCTTTTTCCCCCCTGAGTTTCAGATTACCTAAAATATTGGGAGTTGCCTTTTATAACCCATTGACCCATCCTACTCCACTGTTGTCTACTTTGACTGACAACAGTTCATCTGTGTCTTAGGCAGAGAAATATATTCATAATTTGCTCTCTGATGTTTCTAACTGGGCATTGTGGAGACTGAGTCTGACACCTTCTCTGTACAAAGCAATATCCTATCATATTTTGTGAGTTGAATCTCCTTGTGAATACTGATGGGATTGGGCTGCAAGATCAAAACTCTATGCCTATGCATTGTCTTAATCTGAGGCTGGATCTGGTTCAAGGGCAGCCAAGAGCAGCCTAAGCCACTAGTAAAGGAATGTATGGATGAATAATAGATGGAGAAGGTATCCTACAACAATGAGATCTTGTCATTCTGCCTACCATGGAAGACTCTGATTCATAGCGAACATGCTTTAGAGACCACTAAAGATATTTCTTGAATACTCCTTGCAGTGGGGGGAGGCAAGCCATGGCTCCAAAGTTGGAGCTTTTAAAGTAAAGTTGCCAATATTAATCAGCTGTCCAGAGTTTGCCATGGTTCTAGGTTTCTGGACAGTTTCTGGACAAATCTGGACAGTACTGGAAACCCAGTTTCTGGACAGTTAAATGGCTCAGGCAACAACATTTTTCTGTTTTTCTTAAAATAACCTCCTAGCCTTTCTGGAAACCCAAGATATAAGGAATAAATAGAGTCCTGTTGTTGTATATGTGATGAGCTTATTCTGACTTCCAGTATGTAGCCAATGAGTAAAGTCTCATAGTTTCATAGAGATTTAAAACCGTAGAGTGAAACTCTTCAGCATAAATGTTAATATTTTGTAGAAAAGCCTAGTCTGTAGAAAACTGAGGTCTATGGGGTTGTTTAAAATACAGATCCAGGGAGGGGGCAAAGGGAGAGGCAGAGTGACAAAAATGGTGGAATATTTGGAAACCATGCCCTGTGAGGAGTGATTTGGAGAACTGGGTATGTTTAGCCTGCTTCAAGACACCTGTTACCTTCCAGATGGTTTGTACTAAGTCCCTGAACATAGTCCACACTAACTGAGGCTTCTGGAAGCTGAAATCTTAAACACTAGGAGGCCCAAAAGTTCTCCATTCCTTGCTTAATTCCTAGTAATAAATCTATACATGTGTAAATTTTAGAAAAACATGTGCCTTCTTTTGTCTTCTGGTATATGACCATAATGATTAATTGATTGATTGATTAGTCTTCTATGCCATTGCATTTCCTCTTTTTTAAGCAATGCATAATGAATTGTACTCAGCCTGCATGTGGGAAACTAGCATGTTAGGAGAAAGAGTTCCAGCTTAACATTTCCCTGCTGAACTGATTTTACACAAATGAAATTGTTTTCTACCAACTTAGCTATGCTATTCCCATCTACAGCAGTAATGGTTTTCAAACCTCATTTGCTATTTATTTAATCTAGGCCTCAGACAGACAACTTATCAGCCTTAAAGCCTAAAATACATTTTTCTCTATGCCATCTAAATTGGCTAGGGCCTCTGCAGAGAGCTAGTTCTCTGAGGGAAGGATTTAGGTTTTAATGGGCTATAGCTCATCTACAGAGAAGGCTCCATGTATAGTGAGGTATAAATAATAAACTAGAATACCATTGTTAGCACACACTCACTGTATAGTAAAATGTCCCATTTTGCTGTGGGAGATGGCAAAGAGTGTTCTGCTTTCTCATGACAGCATTCCAGATGGCAACAAGCATGCCTAAATCAAAATTTAATTTAATACAGGGGCCTGTTTAAGCCCAAATTGGAAGCACTACACAATCCATGTTACTACACTGCACAAACATAACTTTGACGTTTTTGCTTATGGAGAAATACAATAAAAAGAGAGGAAGACACATTAAAAAGAGAGCCCTGACTTCAGGTATAAGTAATTAGTGGCCCTCTAATTTAATGGTCCCAACCCTACATCTCCCAAAAGGTTCTGCTTCTTTCCTTCAACAAAGGGGAACAGCCAGAGAGTTCATGAGGAGGAATTCCCAAATACGTAGATATCAGCTAAGATGAAGAGCTCCAAAGCTAAAAAATAAAAATAAAAAAATATCCTCCTCTCATACAACTAAGAGGTTAGGAATGTGCAACCCTAAGCAACCTCACTCTGCTTTGGAATCCACTGCCCCTTCCTCTGTTCAGAAAATTAACTGAATTCAGAATCCACCCCCAGCAACACAAAGGAACGGTTCTGTCCACAATGAAGTAGGGACTTTGTATTGTACATCTGCATAAACTTTTCCCCATCACAGTGTGTTGAATTGCTGGAGAATTAGAAAGCAAGGTGAACAACTGACTAGATGGAATCCCCTAACTTTTTCTGGCTGACATGTATGAGAACTTTGTTTAGAAAAGGAAGGGACACTAGCACCTCCATCTGGGGAATGTAAATCTTCACTCATTTCAGCCTTTCATGGAAGAACAAATAATTTCAAAAGGATTCTCTCAGATGGGTGAAGTTGTGACTTTTTACACCAGGATTTATTTTGAGAAAAACTAGTTCATGCCAAAATCTTGAGTTCTACACACACATCAAAAACCTTTTTTCTACACTGCAGATAGTATATTGTGTACAAGCAAAGTTTTTGTTCATATTTCATGTTAAAAAATTCTTAACATTGTGCCTTTAGTTAGATCCCTACTGCATCATCATTCAATATTAGTACTATCTAGGCAGATTCCTCCTGTTTCCTCCAGATTGTTGTTGTTGTGTGCCTTGAAAATCACTTCCAACTTATGGTGATATGGGTTTTTCTTGAAAGATTTATTTAGAGAGGTTCTTGCTGTTGTCTCCCTCTGAGGTTGAGAAACTGGACTTCTGCACAAGACCTGATGTGTTTCCATGGCTGAACAAGCATTCAAACCTGGATCTCCAGAGTCATAGTCCAATGCTCAAACTACAACACCATGCTGTGTCCCATCCAGCATATATTGCACGAATGCAGTATATTTTGGTATTTTGTGGAGAGAGGAAAAAATCTTCAGGGGAGGGGCAAAAATGTCCAAAATGCCAAAAAAATCCCTCAGTGAATAATGAATAAAATCATTGCATTACCACCCATTGAGAAGAAACCATATGATGTTTTTTATGCAAGAATGAAATGAGCAAAGATTGATATTTCCTAGTTTAGCCTCAAATGTCCTCTCAACTTCCTCACTCAGAGCTCTCTGACCACTTTACCCCATTACTATTTAAAGGCAGAGTGGGTCAGACAGAAGTGAAACAAACTTACATGAGATATTTCTTTCTGATCATTTTTTTTTACAATATATATATATATATATATATATATATATATATATATATATGAATTTACCAAATGTTGAAATATTCTTCACATTCAGGATCACACAAATTTGATAGGAAAAACAAACTGAATGTGAAATAAATTAAAAGTGACATATTCTTCCATTCCAAGAAAGAGAAAGAAAGAAAGAAAAAAAGAAAGAAAGATCTACAAAACTGTAGTTTGTTTCTCACTTGGAAAGGGTTTCTCCAGGAAATGTCCTCTGACAGTCTGGTTGGCTGTCCCCAGATAATTGGTGGCCACGATGGTGTAGTTCCCATTGTTGTAGTGTGTTGGATGGTTAAAGAGCAAACAGCCATCAGAGACTTCCCCTTCCTGGAAGAGTTCCATTCGTATGAACTCCGTCTCTCTGAGAACCTGGCCATTGTAAAGCCAATGGATTTGGGGTGGAGGATTCCCATGCACTGAAAATTCAATGCAGTGCTCCATGTGTCGGATGGGCTCCAACAAAGTGATGATACGGGGAGGATCTAAAGAGTAGAAGAGATAGGCATGATGTGAATAGTAGTCCATAAAAGTCAAAAACATTCAGAAAGGCAACACTTTCTAGAAAAGGTGTGATCAGCTGAACAATCAAATATTTAATCCAAACTGTGTGAGAAGCTGTAAGCCAAAAGATGGAAGACAAAACTGTTTTCCTCTTCTTTGAATTTAGATGGTGGAGGAAAAATTAGGAGGAGATCTTACCATTCAAATTTTACCCTAAATAGTCAATACACTATTCCGTGAAGCTAGGCAAGCCTGAGGAGAGCCAGCCAGTGGAAAACCAGTGTTTGGGAATCACATGTTAAGGGCTAGAAAGAGGAATTTGAGAATGGTCAGATTGATGGAATAGAATTTAAGAATGTGGGAAGAATTCATGGGAAAAATATTACTTTTTTTCAACTGAAGTGTTACCTCATACTGTATACGGCACCAGTGTTAGGTTGTATAATTTAATCTACTCGCTATTCAATAAATCATTACTGGTTTTATTCTCTACATCTCTGTCTGGATGTTTTCATTGACGAATTAATGAAGATGGATCACACATTACTACACTGAGCCCAATGACCAGCACTTGCTTGTATACTGTAAGTGCCACTGGGGTCTGAGAACAAGATACGGAAGGGATTTTAAGGGTAAAAGGGCAAGAGGAGTAATGGGAGCCCTGAGCTGGAACAGCAGGATCAACTTGGATAGGGGGATCCCTTACACATCTCCACCTTCAAGACTTGAAAATGAGGCAGACGGGGGGGGGGGGTATTCAGTCCTTAAATAGCCATCCCATAGAACCTCCTGACAGGTGAAACAAGGAAGCATAGTCATTGTGTCTTGTCATCAACTGAGCATCACGTAATACCCTTTAATAAATCAGGCTTCCCCATTCTAAGTCCATTCAGATGCTGCTACACATCCCATCATGTTTCATCTTTTACCATGCTGGCTAGTATTTATGAGAATTGTACCCCCAAGCCTCTAGAGGGATCTAGGTTAGTAAAGACTGTTTTAAACTAAGCTCAGTATTTACATTCAGGATAATGAAATGTTATAATAGGATTTGCCACACTTCACCAGACTTTCAATGTATTGATGTGAATAAGGTTTATTCTTTAAATGTAGACCAGATTTCCCCAACTTGTTGCTCTACTGATGTGTTAGGCTTCAACTTCCATAATCTCCAAGCCAACATGGGAATTGTATCCCAACATGTCTAAAAGTCACCAGGTTGGAAGAAGGCCAACAGAGATTATTTGGATGTTGTTGGAGCCCAGAAAAAAAAAACAAAGAATATAAAACCAGTGTAAAACTAAGTATTATCTTAACTTTTTTTAAAAAAAAATTAAGAACACTTCAAGGCCATATAATTGAGAGAGCATATATGCTCAGAAGCATGCAGGAATGCCCACTGAAATCTCAAGCAGAGAACTGAGTAATAGTTCTGCTTGGGTGTGTGCATGTTGGGGATTAGTACTTAGTGCCCAATGGAGCAGATTAGCCTATCCAAAGGCTAGCCAAACCAAAGTACATTTGCAAAATAGTTGTTAAAAATTCAGACTGTTTGCATAATTTAATCAAACTGCAATAGCCAACTTGTCTTAGAGCAGAATTTTAATATTTTATCACAAAGCAGACTCAAGTTGGCATCAACACTCGGGGTGGGGGGGAGTAAGAGAAATGGAAACAAGGAGGAGTTGTTATTTTGAATTCCGTTAACACAAGGCTTAATGATATGATATTGTGCTTATGCAATAACATATAATAGAACTAATTAGTTCCTACCCTTAATGGACAAAGTACCAATTTAATGCTTCTACTGTCATGTTCAAATCAAAATAAATGAATTAATAAATAAATAGTTTCTTCCCTCTTGTGGTGGCTCATACATAAGCCAAACATTTTAAAACATGTGGTCTGTGGTATAACAGAGCTGGGACGCTTAGGGTTGAGGTGCTAGGATGCTTTGATTTTCAGAAACTCTCTTTCACCACCCTAAACCTTCCCTGTTTCCTCTAAAATGAGTTGGAATCTTCAGAGGATTTTCTTGCTCTTGAAAATAGCAATTAAGAGTCATTTGCATTGCAAACAATCTACTCCTGGTGCAGATGGAAACAGCTAGATCTGTCTTCTTGATATGTATTAGAGTGGGCAACATAATGGGTCATGTTTTCTTGCCCAGTTTTGCACCCTTCTTACTGCAGACACAAAAGCTGCTAAAAACTCAAAACAAAACAATTTCTTTTTTATGAACAGGCAAGAAGGGAGTGCATGCCTGGTTTTCAGGCACACTTGTACACCCAGAAGCCTCCAGAATGTGCAGTTGTGTTTGAAAACAGTGTATTCTCCCAACATAATATGCTCCAAAAATGGAAATGTCTTTCTTTAGTTGCTACACTGCAAACATTTGGAAGTGAATTCAGGGGCTCATCAGAAGTGAATGTCTATACATAATTTGGTACATGGACAAATGTTACCCACTCTTCCCTAGTACATATCGAGATAGCTGGCTGCATTTTGGACTCTCCTTGGCCATAGGAACTCATTATAATGAGTGCCTATACATTGAAATTTGCCCTTTCACCACTGGCTGCAACCACTGACTGCATATGAACAGCACCTCCCATGAGGATAGCAAATGTATTTGGGAAGGTACATGCAATAAAAGGATTTTAGAACATGCAAATGAAATTTTAAAAATGGCCTATTCTGCATGTCTCCCAAAGAGAGTGCCAGTGCAAAAACTGCTAAATCAAGGCTGGGAATTTTGTGGCTCACAATTAATGCAGCCCTTTAGAAGGATTTTCATGCAGTCCAAGCTTGTCCAGCCTCACTAAAAAAAACCTGAATTCTTCCATTCAATTCTTTGAGCATTCTCGAATTCCTCATGGAAAAGGAAAAGTTTGTCATAAAGAAAGACATCCTCAAGACCCCCAGAAAAAAATCTTGAAAAGCCTGTAAGCTACATGTTTCATTTCTTGAGAAAAATAAGCTGAAAATTGTAGTTTTCTGCAGGAGCAAAAACATTGAGCTACACAGCTGCCATACATGTAAAGATGCAAAGAATATTGAAAAATATTCAAAAAATGACCAAAATGTTTTTCAAGTATCAAGAAACTCTAATGAGAAGAATTTTCACAGTTCATGACTTACTGTAAACACAATTCACATGTGGTTGTTTTGCACAAAAAACAACAACACAGCATTTTCTCTGGACTAAAAAGCTTGTTCTGTGCAGAAAATAATATTTCCAAGCAGAAATATTATTTTCTGCAGAGAGCAAGCTGTTTCCTATGCACAAAAGGTTGCATAGAGTCCCAGAGTTTGAATAGGCTTTGAAAAGGGCATGGTTTTCAAAAGCTTGAACAGCTGGAAAAATTGCTCATTGTTTCATTGGAGAGGAAACTTAGTGAAAATGACATCCCTATATGGCTGCCCATACATTTCCTAAATTCCGAGCCTGTTTAAATTATTCCATGGATCAACTTACCCAAACAACCATTGGTATATGAAACCCAATTCTAAAATATAATGCAGCTGCAAGTCCTTAGGTAACACTAAGCACATCTTGGAGGCAAAGGATTATCTGTCTGCTTTTCAATATTTCATTTTTAACTATCTTGTAATATACCAATGGGATTCCACTCAGCTGCTGTTCTGCATATCAAAACTAGACTATATATGCATACACAGGCTGTAGTAGAAGGTAATTCACAGCTACTCACAAGTTTCATTGTGGGGGTTAGTATATGTATGTGTACACATATTAGCAAATTTCTCAATAATTCTTCTGGGGGGGGGGTTACAGATGCTGATAGCAAACATTTTTCTGAGTTGCAAATTGCCAGACTGTGATCCATAGTGGAGCACCTAGCATGTCATGAAAAATCTTAAATATCTTGTATCACTAAAGTCTCCATCTTCGGTAGAATGTGGTTCCTGAACCACATGGTTCGGAAATGAACCATATGGTTTATTTCTCTGGTTTTGCCACTTTAATTTCTCTTAGGATGGAGCTGCTCAATCTCTTAATTGGCTGCATTGGGGGGTGGTGTTAATAATTCAATGACATTACAGAATTAATTGCTTTATGACAGGAAGGGACAACTGTGTGGGTATCAGAGGACAATTTCACCCCCAAGCCTCACCCCTGTAGATCAGATTCACACACCTCAAGTCCAAGTACATCTCTCTTCCTTTGCAACCCTTCTCAGAATGTGTCAGGAAATGAATTTCCTCTGTACGCCTTCTCAAAATGGTGATGGAAATGAAGAGGTGGCTCTCCCTACTGTCATTCTGACAGAAATATTTGGGTACAGTACAGAACTCTGGAGTGTTTGTGAGGTTAGGGTGCAATATCTTCACCTGTTTTCATGCACTGGGCTTTTGTGTGTGATTTTAGGGCAATTATCAGCTGAAAATAATGCTGTTTCTGAAAGAAGTGGTGGAGCTGAGGAGCTGGTTAGGGGCTTTAGGGGGCACAAAAGTGGAATTAAGGGGACCACATTTTGCCCATCCCTGCTCTAAGAAAACTATGCTTTACGGTATGGCTCAATATAGTATGTGCTGTTAGAAAATGCAACCTTATTACCAAAAAGAGACATTGGCTGTACCCACTTGTGGGGCTCTTGAAGGAGAGGCTGGAAAACCATCCATCTAATTCTAGATTTCCTACATCATGTTATGATGTAATGCAAAGGGTGATTACTCAGTTTATTTTTCCCTACAGTAGGGACAGTCATACTAGGGCTACATGTAGTCCTTAGCATAATCTCAATCAGCCCTATATCTAATTTCAAAAACCTTCTATTTTGAAATTAAAGCACTTACAAAAACTTTACAGTGGTCTTACGTTGTCCCTTTAGACCGCGGTAAGACTGATCTGTTCATTCACTGGAAAACTAGTAAGTGGGGTGAAAAGGAGGAAAGAAAAAAGAATACATATATTGGCAGACAGAGTGGAAAAGTAAAGAGAGAAAGAAAGTAAAAGGGAGACTTGATTGCTTTTGGCTCTTGCCCTGTCCACTATTGGCTTCAGCCAAAACAACTGGAATGTGGAGCCTGACAGATTACTCCTAAAAGACATTGATAAAGAGGGGGCAGTTTATCCGGTTTCACAGGCCTCATTTCAACAATCTCTTCGAAGGGGACACAAAAAGAGGTGAAGGTTTGGCAAATGCTGCTTTAAAGAGGTCAAGATGCAGCATAATCCTTTTTTCTCTTTTGAGAAGTAATCTGGCAAAAAGGAGTGGAGATGTTGCAAAGGTGACCAATTTTTTTCAGGGATCACTGCTTATTTTCACATCCACACCAACACCGCTATGACACACCAGGATGAGTCCTTTTGTCAATAAAAATGAATCCTGGAAAAATCCAGCCTTATTAGAGGTTCTGCCTCTGATGGAGATTTTAAACCATGCTTGCTGCTTAGGGAAATGCTTCACACCACCTATCACAATCTTGCTAGTTTGTGTGAATTTACAGCCATTAGATCAGGATGAAAGGGAAAAGAAAGTGGTGGGGGGCATCTGGAGGAGGAGAGACAACTTATTAAAATTAATTCAACATGCTGGCAGGGACATTGTACTCTGCAATAGAACAATTTAAATTTTGCACCCAATTGTGACAAATAAAACTGAGTTGTACACCCTATAAACATGATGCAAATTGGGCAGACTAGCATGAATTTAACTCCTTTGCGTAATATATTCTACATTTCAAATTCATGAGGAATGGCAGATGATGAAATTCAGGCTCCTGATGACAGGATACAGAAGAATTTTAACAACATCAAAACAAGGAGAAGAAGGATAACAGAAGGAGGAGGATGAAGAAGAATCAGTAGCTGAACCCACTACCACCAAAGCAAACACTGGATACATGCAAATTCTCAGGATTTAAATTTTCAGTTACTTCATTCTGGCATGGAAGAGCAAGCAATTTCAAAAAATTTCTCCTAAACTGGCAGAAATTATTTGATTTTTTTACACATTTTAAAAATACTTTTTCACACTGTGGGACATTTTTGGAGAAAAAATAGCTTTGCACAGTATGTCTTTCCACAAAACCAAGTTTATTGCACTTAAAAAGAATAATATGATAATAATAAAATTTATTTATATCCTGCCCCTCTGCAAAAAGAACCCCTTCTGGATTAAAAAAAATGGCACAATGTGCTGAGATGCCCTTTCTCACTGATGATGAGAAAAACTGCAAATACTTTTAAATCTCTAGTAAATTCTGGTGTTTAGTAGAGCTTCAGTTGAGCATTTAGAAATGCAGTTTAGGAAGCGAAAGCAGAAGTGCAAGCAAGGGATTATTTATTTATTCATTATAATATTTATACTTATATCAAAGATCTCCGAGTGCCTTACAAAAATGTGAACCTAGCAACAATAAATTTACATGTGAACAATTTTTAATGTCTCACTCTCTTCAATGCTACCAAATTTGCAGACCGAGAAAAATTAAGTGGGGGGAGGTAGCAGAATTCTTCCATAAAATATCCTAGGTCAAGTGTTCAAGAAACCACTTCAACAGCATATAGTACTGCTGCAGAAAACAGACTAGAAACAGCACTCTCTCTTAGGACCCATCATTGTTACAATTCAACCTGATGCTTTCATGTTTCTCCTGAAAATTTCCTGACATATAACTCATATTTAGAGCTCTGATTCATTTCTTTCTAGAGTCTGACCTAAGACTGCAGAAGGTGATAGATGGTGGTGGCTCCACTCTGCACACACAGAAGAATGGGTAGTTGAATCTGGTTTCAATACTGGCCTTGTATGGCCAGTATCCACCACCATGACTGAGGACACCAAGCTAGTTTAAAGGGTGAAAAATACATACATGTTTCTCCTCCCCACAAAGGATATAAACAGCTTGGAGGGGGCATCACTGTTATCCCTACCATTCATCACCTGAGGATGTTGCTTCACAATGTGATAGCAGGGGTCATCTCCACCTGACCATCTCAAGAAACCATGTGTCTAGATTCTCTCTGATTTCAGCCCTAACAGCCTATAGAGGAACTCTATGTCAACCAGTTCTATATATCCCCAATATTATTTATACTGAATCATTTTCATGTACATTTCCATTTCCTTTTCTGCTGTTTGAAGGTCTTAAGAGCGCAACAACTATGACTACTGAATGTTTGTTCAAACAACTAATTATATCTACTGAAATTTCCATAGCCTTTCTGAACCTTGATTCTAAATTTAAAGAAGCAGGCATTGCTGGACAGGTGCTCCAGGTTGAACTTTTGTGAAATTACAGTAGGAGAGATTTCCTTATTTTATTATAGAGATGCCAAACATCTCCTTTAGAACATGTACTTTCTGAACTTAATTACACAGTGCAAGAGAGCTCTTTGTGGATCTCATAGAACATAACAAAATATAATAGATCATGCCTAAGCTGTATGTTAATGAAGGCAACAAGTAAGCCTCATATTACCACTCCTGCTACTGGTATGTCACCTCTCATCCAAGGAACCTTGGAATATTTCCACCACTCTTGGAGAGTAGTTCCCACATCTATGTAAGGAATTCCATGACAGATATGTTTAAGTTCTCCATGTAGGGATGAAAAGAATATTTAAAATTTTCCCATCCTTGAAAAGAAAGGGTGTCTCAACTCATGGCAAGATTATTTGTGCGCACACATACACACATATATATATATTTATTTGAGCAGTTATTTATTAAAATCCATTTGTGGGGAAAAATTGTATTTAACATACAATATCATTTGCACAAATGATTTTTCTCCAAGAAGTATCAAACTGTGAAAAATCGCAAGAAAACCTTTGAATTTTTTTGTTCTTTTGGGCAAGAAGAAAATAAAGCAGTATTTATAGCCTTATTCCAGTGTATGTTTCCAGTGCATCAAGCATTAAGATATCCCACAAAAAATTTAATACAAATTATCTCCTGTTTTCTTGCTTTCCCTCTCCTGAACTCTCAAGCAATCCCCTTCCCATCAACTTACAATAGACCGTGAGAAGCACACTGGCATTAGACATTCCCACCACGTTCTCAGCAATACAGGTCAGCAGGAACCCATTGTCCTCGCTTGTGACATTCACCAAGGTCAGATTGATGGAATGAACATTAGTCCAGTTGGCATTTGTCTGAAAAGTCATTGCAAAGAGAAAAAATATTTTTAAAGAATATAATGAATAATTGCTATTGGACTCTGGGCCATCAGATGCCCTGAATAGAAGACAACCCTAAATCTTTCTCAAAGATACTTTGGTCAAAGATGCCTTAGTACTTCAGTTATGGAAAGAAAGCATCCAATTTGATCCTCCTTATTGATAGGATCAATTTACTCCCAAACTCTTTAATAACTCAAGCAGAGGAATAGCATCTGGATATAGTCTCCTACCTGATGAGTGTTGATAGAACGCAGATTGACCACCATCCAATCAACATCAGGCAGAGGTGATCCAGAACCATTGCAAGTGATAACAGCATTTTCACCCTCACACACAGTTAGATTGACATGGCTAACACTGATTTCAGGAAGATCTGTAGAAGCCAAACCAACAAACAAGCATCCATGTCAAGAGAACATTTAATATAAACATGTCATCACAAACTGAGGTTCACACTTTTTTTCTCAATCTGACTTGTTCAGAATGGCTTTGAGGGTCATGATTACTGAGCAACTACACAAGGAACACAAATATTTTGTGCTTCTAGCTCTGTTTTAACTACAAGAAGTCTGGAAAATCCCTCAGCATCACCCCAACCTGTAGGTACCTCACTTCCTGAGTAAGCTTTTTCCCCCATTTAAAAAAATGTTGGGTTTACATTATAATAGTGATGGTAAAGCTTTTAGGGGCAGAGTGCCCAAACTAAAAGGCTTTCCAGCATTGGGTATTACCCAGTGCCAGGGGTGGGACTTATACCCTCTGAGGGCTGGAATTCTGGGACAGGACTTCTTTCCCCTGCCCTCTAGGGCCTTCAGCTGCCTCTCCAGAGACTGTTGAAGGTTGGGGAGGGTCGAGAAGGAAGAGGAACAGGCATACCTGTTCCTTCTCCTCCCCGCCCTCTGTATGCCAGGGGAAATGGTTTCACATGCCATCTCTGGCACACATGCCATAGGTTCACCATCATGGCATTATAACATACTATTTACTGTCTTTCATCCTGATATATATTGAACCATACTAAAAGTTAATGGGTTTCAGGAGTTCTTGGTAAAAGATATGTTCCCAGGGTGGTAGCCAGAGGAGGCCAAAATGAAGACATTGCACCTCAATGAATATTTTTCTCCTAAATGATATTTTATTCATCCTGCAATAATAACACTGCAATAACTTCAGTTGATCATTTAGAGTTTAGGTAGGCAAAAAAAGGAGCAAGCAAAGTAATTTCTCACTTTCTTCAATGTTGGGGGCTGAAGGAAAATTAAATTTGAGGGGACATATTTCATATTGGAGGGGCAATGACCTCATTTTGTCTTCCATAGCTACACCTCTGTATGTATCTAGAGATCACTTTACTAGATTGTGTATAAATACATAAGCGATACATAGGTGGAAGAAGGGATCAGTGTATACAAACATTATGGAGAACTGATGGAACAAGATATAGGAAAGTTAACAATTTATGAGTTTGTCTCAAATACATGGAACTGATAACTCATCTAGACAAGCAGTAGACTGACAGAATAATTGTACATATAAAACATATAAAACTAGGCTTTTAAGGCAGAAACTCCAAGACACAACTACATCTAGACACATCTTTAAAACATAATATTGGATGTCTTTTCATCCAAAAATGAGGTAGTACAACAACTTTTTGAATAGTTGATGTGTTAGCATGCTTTGATAACAGCAAGGATGACACAATCTACTCAGGTGCAGTCATCACAATAACAGACAAAGAAATGAAATTTCTGAGCAACACTACTGTTGTTGGTTATCTGTATTATGAAACAAAGTATTCTGTGGTAACTTGGTCTTGGATAGAGATTTAGGACCCAATGGCTTCATAAATGAACTGGCCCTGATGGAGAGAAAAACTGACATCTGGTTTGTTGACAGAGATTAAAACAAGCCTCATCTTCTTGAACTCTTCTTGGATGTGTGACTGTGGTGACCATTCTGATGAGTAATTCCACTTCAGAACATATCAATATTGTCCTCAAAATGAGGAGCATGTGATGCACCACAAAACAAATATATTTATTTGAAATAAAAACAAGCATACCCTTTGCCTAGAACCAACAAGCTGATTCATGTTGCTACCAGCGATGGGAATTCCTTCACTTTGCCTAGCCATTTTAAATATTTAATTCAACACAATTGAATATGAGATCATTCAGCTTGCTAGCTGAACACATCTTATTGTTCTATTTTTATTGCTGTTATGTTGCATTTACTTTTTAAAAAATCAGCCTCCACATACTTTGCTCTGAGATCCTTTCTGGGCAAAGGAGATGTTTTGATTTTAAATTAAAGAAATAGAAATCCAAGTGAGACTATCCCACATACACACACAAAGATGCAGTGTGTAGTACATCTTGTTTATCATTCTAACTACTCTTTTCAATTCCCACCATCCCAGTTTTCAATTTTCTGTGTTCCTCTCTCACTGGTTAGCATTTGATGCACATGTTTTGTCTTATAAGATACTTTTGGGTTCACCACTCCATTAGGAAATTTTCCCTCTATTTTGTAATACTTTTGCAAAAAAATCTCCCCTTTTGTGTGTGGGTGCTACATTTTTGGCCACATAAGCAATTACACTCAACAGTCTGTATATCAGAAATAGAAGGAATGTCGAACTAGGGAAGAAACATCAGTCTGCTGGATCACAAATACTCAGGTGGTCTCAGTTGGGGAATGCTCTGAATCATTTTTGTGTTAGACCATGAGAACAAGCAGGAAGAGTTCCATTTGGGGAGGAAAAGATCTCAGCAGGGGGAATGTCTCTTTCCAGTTGTGATGAGGAGCATTGTGGGGGCAGACAGGTCAGGGAAACTGTTCACCCGATAAATCCAGGAAATTAATGTACATAAATCCACCCTGGTTAATGGCAGTCAAGATCTTCCCATCCTACTCCTTTGCTTGCTAAATATTTCCTAATCCCTGATGTTTACTCCTCTAATTTGTTGAGGAATTTCCAGTTGTCTCCCAAATCCCTTCAGTTAACCAACATACAGCTATCACAGCTCTCTTCCAGTATTTAATAAGAAAAAGACCAGGGGGGGTGGAATACAGGATTGACTTATACAGGGGGCATGTATTTTAAACTGGAGAGTTTTATGAGGTCATGTTTGGCAGAATGAGAGAGAAAAGAGGGAAAAATTAAAGTCTGTTCACACTATTCCCTCCCCATACATTGTCATTGTCATGGAAATCCCCACCCCTTTTTAAAATGATTTCAGAGTAGATTCAAGACATAGTCAATGGGAGTCTTTAAAAGCTTCAACCTCTGATATAAAGGATGAGGGAGGCAAACTTGGAGAACAATAAAGATGGGAATAATACTTCAAAACATTCAAAAAGTGACCCTCCCCCGATGTTTTTCACTGTTGAAAAACTTTGATGAGAAGCATCTTTGACTGATAAAAATATTTGCAGCTCAGGACTCATTTCTGCATAAAATTCACATTTGGTTGTTTTGTACAGGCAACAGCATTTTCTGTGAAGGATGCAGCATTTTCTGCACTGAAAATAATATTTCTATGCAGAAATTTCATGTCCTGTGGGAAAAAGTGCCTTCTAATGTAGAAAACCTGTAAACAAGATTTTTTTTTTCCCCAGTGGAAAATATGCACATGGTTGATGTAAATGAAAAATGATATTTTATGCACACGAAACAACTTTTTTCTGCATTAAGTGTTGCCTTCTGCACAGGAAAAAAAAAAATCTCTTCAAAACAGCTGTGCACAAATGTTATACAGAATACATCCTGAATTGTAAATAGGCTTGGAAAACTGCATGATTTTTGAAGACTTTCTATCAGTGGAAAGGACATAGCTGAAATTACTTCTTGCTTCTTTATAGAAGAAAATTAGTGAAGACTTGAAATTCTGGATAGCAAAACTGTCCAGGAGCATCAATCCTAATTTCACCGAGTTTCTCTAAATCCTACCCACATTCTTTTTTTCTCCTCCTTTTGCATCTGGTTGTGAGCATTTGGGTTTTATTCCTTTCTCAGAATCCAGAAAAGCTTTCTCAGCATCAAGAAAAGTCATATCCATTTGCTTTTCATTATGTTTCTCACGATATTTAAAAATATCTAAAACATTTCTGACATTATTTCTTAGATATCTTCTAAGAAAACCTGCTTGATCATCATGGCTTATATCTTGTAAAACCCTTTTCAATCTCTCTGCCAAAATAGCAGAAGATTTTTAAAGTTGTTTAATAAAGAAATTGGCCTATAATTCTTGGAATCCTTTAAGTCTTGACCTCCTTTCAGAATTAAGGTTATATTGGCATTCTTCCATGATTCTGGTAGATTGTACTTTTTTTTAAAAAAAGCACAACTTGATGTAAAGACACAATTAACATACATCTCTCACATCAGCAGAAAGTATTTACATATCCCCTGTAAATACTTTCATGCTTTTAGTATCCCTACCACGGCAACAATCAACTAGGACAAAATTAAATTGCCCTGAAAAAAGAGCAGGCAGTTGACTCCAAATCTCATAGACCCCAATCAGAATGGCCAGTTATCAGAGTTTATGGGAAATGTAGTCCAACATATCAAACTATAGAAAAAGAGATTCCACGAAAACACTACAAAGAACTTCCTAATGCTAAGAGCAGTTCAACAGTAAATATGCTGCCTCAGAGTGTAGTTTTTTGAAGGTTTTTAACAGAAGTTGGATGGCCAACTGTCAGGACTGTGTGTTCCTACACAGCAGCAGGATGAACTAGATGTTCCTTGTGGTCACTTCCAGTCCTATGATTCTATGTTCAGGTTGTCCAGGATTACTTTCGAGAGCTACATACAATATGATAACTCAGGGGCAGAGGCAATTATCTACCATAATCCATAGGTATGGTAGATGATTGCCTTTGCTCCTTGGTTATCATATTATGTCTAGCTCTTTAAAGTAATCCCAATATTTTTTATCATACAATAGATCCTGCAAGAGGGGTGTCTATCCATCCCAGCATAGATTCTGTACAACCTGCTAGCAAAACTATAGTATACATTAAAAATGAAAAAAAAAAGTTACTTTGACCTTGTCTGCACTGGCCAGGACACTCCAGAGGCAACCCAGAGTATCCTGGCCCAATATCTGGTGAAGGATGTCCCAGATGTTGTCTGGATTGCCCACACCAGAACCGAATTTTGGGCCATGCGTCATCTGAACAGGACATGCCAGAAAGGGGGAAACAGATCTTTTGGTCTGTGAAGGCAAGGCCTTTGATTGACTTCAATACCCTGAATCTCTCCGCCAATAAACTAACCCAATAAAGTACAGATTATTAGGTTTCAGCAATTTTGCTCCCATCCTGATCTTTTGTGATTCCATGAGTTTGTTTCCCCACTATTGCCAAATTATAGTCTTTACCCCTTGCCATTAGTTGAAAGAGGCTTTGCATTATCGGCAAAGTTGTGGTTGGAAAACATCTCTTTCCTGTGTGCTTCACACATAATAAAATCTCCCTCTATCAAGCATTATTATTAAACAGAAAACATGGCAGTTAGACACACATTAGGCAGAACATGTGGTCTCTAAACCAACCACAAAGTTTGGTCATTGGGCAGCCTAAAAGTAAAATAAATAAATAAAGGTTTAAATCTAATTGTTAGTCACAACTGGAGTAATTTCAGTGAACTAGTGGAATTGACTTAAAAGATGACTTATCAAGACCCCATTTTTCCAGTGGGTCTATTCTACTTGGGGTTAGTTGGATTTGTCCCCAATAGTAGAAACCATGCAGTTTTCCAAATACTGCTGAACTTCAATTCTGATTTTCCTTCATCATTGGCTATGATGGCTAGGGCTGCTGGGAATATCAGTTCAAAAACATTGGCCAGTCCAGCCCTGATTTAATCCTTGTGCAAATCTCAAGTTTTCTCAAGACTGCTGAAAACTGGGGCCAATCCACATTACAGAATGTCAGCACTTCATTCCACTTTAATTGTCATGACAACATCCCATGGAATCCTGGGATCTGGTGTTTAGGGAGGATTTTTCAAGAATTATCAGTCACAGAGCTCTGGTGCCTCACCAAACAGCAAACCCTAGGGTCCCAGAGGATCTTCCCACGGCAGTTAAAGTGGAATATATTGGTCAATATATTGCTCATTCTGCCAACACAGACAAGGACATGCATGGCTGGAATATCAGAAATGGTGGGAAAGATAGTAATATAAAACAAAGTTTTTCACAAACAGATAAACTAAAAAAATCATTATTGGTATAGCATGGGGCCAATTAAGCAGGATTATTGCTGCTGTTGTTATTTTCTCTTACCACACTGGGTGATATTCATCTCCTGAATAGATATGCGGCTTGTCTCCATGTTTGTGCAGCGCAGGTCCTGGTACTGCAAATTTGCTTCACCTTTCTCCTGCCACAGCTGGATCCAACGGATATCACAGCTGCAGTTGAAAATATTTCGTTCTAGCCTCCTACACACATACACATACAAAAAGTATGAGACTGTGAGAAAGGAAAGGTGAAAAGAAGGTGAAGTACAAAAATATTCCCCTTAGTTGCACGGATTAATTGTGGTGAAGGAAGGGTTGCTGATGTTAGACAGAGCACAGAAGGATGTGGTGACAGTGCATATGAAAACCAATGAGGAGATAAAGAGAGTCAGGAGTAATAAATTTGGGTGGACATAGATTTATTTTGTATGCATTCTTAACACAGGCTAGCTCTAAGTGTCCCCAGCCATGTCTGATGGCTACTGTGTCAGTTGAATCCTATTCAAATTTTAGTCTGACTTCAAAGGAGAGGTCCCAGGTGCTGGGCTACTCTTCAGATGACTCTATTTAAATTAGAGTAACCCGATTTAAAAAAAAAATAAGATGAGAGTAATCCTTAACTATTTTCATTTCTCTGCGTAAATTAATGTATACTTTTGTTACACAACCCTCTGCACTTATTTGTTCTCTCTCTCTCTCTCTCTTTTGGTTCAGAATTGGCATTGTAGAAAATTAAAAGGCTACTCAGAAGTATCTGTGCAGAACTGCTCAGAAAGCTGAATCAGGAGCTCCCTCCCAAATACAAGAGGTTCAGTGCAGGCATCAATAGGGCCATGCAAAGATGTGGGGGACTCTTGCATCTCCTGAAAAGTTTTAGACGCTGAAGCCAGCCTGATATTTATACTTCTTTGGCAAATCTAGGTCAGAAATAGGATTAAGGACAACACTGAACAATCTATAACAAAAATATTTATATATATTTTACAAAAGAAAAAGGGAGACAAAATGAGACCAGTAAACAAGGGCATCATAAATTAAATATGTGGTTGTATTAATTGAAATTATCCCCCACTACTTAATGCAGAAAATTTACAAGGTTGCTTGCAGTCATTATATAGAACCCTGCACAAAATAAAAAAGATAATGAGAGAGAGATATATAAAAGTAGATAAAATGGCAACATTCTCAGCAAATAAAGGCAGTGGAAAGCAACAGGGGAATGCAACAATAAAACTTCAGTTGTTCATTGTTCATTTAGGAGGAGCTCACATAAAAGCCTTACACTGGTATATGGAACTCATTATTCTTGGCACCAGGGAAACATTCTTGAAGAGGGTCCATACCTGGTAAACTAACACAAAGAAGGTCCTGTCTCCAAATGAAGACCCCTGCCTAACCATTGAAAATGGGGCAGCTGGAGAAGAGTTTCTGAAGATGACTTCAATGACTGGGCAGGCTCCTATAGAAGAAATCAAATTTTGGGGCAGAGAACTATTTCCAGATAGTGTGCAAAACAGTCTTTCTCTACCCTTTTCCCCAGAAGGAACTTTTAATCATGGCTTTACAGATCACAACCAGCACTTTGAACAAAGCTCAGAAACAGAATGGTGGCCTATAGGGAGTTGAACCAGAACCAACAGATACACATTACCCCATCCAGGTCACAGCATAAAGCATTTGCCAAGGCAGCCAAATATCTCCATCTTATAACCAAACCTGAAGCCAGACTAAAATAGATCTACTTAATCTATTTGATTCAGGTACTGCTGAGGCTAAAGGGCACTGCGTGTTTCAAGATCTTGGCCAAAAAATGGAATATTGGAGAACGGCCAATAATTTTCCAGTATAGTGAGGACCAGGAAAGGTATTTTCATCAGGGGCCATACCACAGCCTCCATCAAACATGTTGTGACTCTGCTTCACTGTAAAGAGGCACAAGTCATGGAAACAGTCTTCCCATGACCTGTTCAGTGAGCTGAGGGCAAAGGTCTAGAACACATATGATTACTCTAACCTCTTGATGAATTCTGTCTACATCATACATTCTATCTATCTTAAAATGTCCCAATCAAAGCACAAACCTCAGTCTGAGGCTTTGTGGCAAAACTTAGTTGCTGTTGGATAGTGGTCCCCATAAAACCTGACATAGCTTGAACAATTCTGAGAAGAATGGAAAAACTAGGAGGCTCCAGATGAGCAACACTGTTGGATACATTCACTGATGTAATGCTGCCAAGGGTGTTTCTAACAAGTATTGATGGAGTGGTTGTGAATACTTATGCAACCCATAAATGCCAGTTTGCTTTTGTTTATTTAACATTTCTGACACAGTAACAATGTTTAGCACTTTTACAGTATTGCACATCTTATGTACATCAAGTTGTAACAATGCCAATTAAATCAATTTCAATTCCAGCTTGTAACACAACAAGAGGTGGAAAAGTGAAGGGAGTGAATACTTCTGCTAGGTACCTATGCACATATATGCAGTAGGCATATTCCTATTTGACTAGCTCATATTTGCAAGTGATGGCAAATAGTTTCCAGAATTCTCACCCTGTAATGGAGGAAACAAATATTTCTGTGCATTTCTTGCCTAATATTCACTCACCTGGAGTGTTTTGCAAAATTGTCCTGTGCAGAAATACATCTGCATTTTTTTGCAAGAGAAATGTGATTTCTCTCTTTCTCTCTCTCTCTCTCTCTCTCTCTCTCACACACACACACACACACACAATCACTATGATTCCAAGCACCCACATGTATATTTTTTGTGCAAAATTAGTTTCCTTCACGAAACAACAGGAATCTTGAACAGAAATCATGCCAAACTAAATCTTTCACAGAAAACAGCATTCTTGCAAAAGAGTGCCTGCTTTTGTGTGTACAAAATTTCTGGGTTTTGGCAAGTTTTTTATCGCAGACACTGCTGCCTAGAGATTGGTTTTGTTGTTGTTTTGCACAAATTTCACAATTATCTCTCACAAAAAGGTGTAATTCTGTGCAGAATAAGTTTCCAAAGGACTTTGGTATGTGTGAATACTAAGCAAAAACTGCACAAATTCTCAGCACCGTATTATTCTTCCCAACTGAGTTTCTGAGTGTCAGGAAATTCATTTTTTCAGCCACAAAATAAATAATAGCAAATATTGTTTCCATCCCTAGTGTGTACATATGCACACGTACACACACACAAATACCTACACATACATACAGTTTCTCACAAATCAGAGCATGTGATTTTTTTGTTTTGTTTTTTATTATTGTGGACTGTAGCTGCTGGAACCCCTCTGCCACTGCCTCCCTTCCCCCATATACAAAACTAGGGATCACTCAAAGTATATTTGCAATTTTTCTTGGGGACAGTCTTTTGTAATCTGTTAGACTGTCTAACTGACAAAAACAATTATTCTTGCAAATGTGAAAACTCTCAAGCAAAACAACACGAAATATTTCACCATCTCATTGGCAAGGAGGAATTACACCTCTAAAATACAAACACTCTTCCTTCCCATCTACAAACATGCCATCTCCCCTTTCCAAACATGAGGGAGGGAAATCTTTGGGTTGCTATGCTACTAACTACTACCCACAGGAAAACCACAGCCTCAGTAACCTAGGATCAGCTGAGCTGTGCAGGATCTGCAGATTTTGACAGGCCAGCCTAGGGAGTGGCTATGAATTGCATGTAACATGATACTTAAAATGGTGATTGCTGGACCAGTGTCAGTCCTGACAAGTTTCCAAGAAAGAAAGAAACAATTGCACTCAATGGGCACAAATTAAATGTTGATCCCTGGCACAATAGAAAGCCAGTCTTCCATATCAAGTAGCCTGAGAAGCACTGCTTCAGTTGATTAGTCTGCTTAGTTGCACTAGTTAAAGCTCTTAGCCTTACAATAATGCAGAAGAAGAGCAGGTGAGAGTTGATGGCCTCCTAATAATGAGGCATAGACATTTTTTTCTAGGTCTGTGTCTATGTACGTAAGTTCTTTTGCACGGATCATCTCTGGCCATGCAATGATCCTATGTAGTGTTTTCCTTTCATTTATCTGCTCCCCTTCTTGGCCAGACATGTTCAATAAATTCAAGGCTCTATCCGTAATACTCTGTCTTAACACATTAACTCAGAGTTCCTGCTACTTGGGCATGAGGCAACCAGCAACACATCATGCATTTTAATTGAATGAAGAAGCCAGGTTAGTATATAGTTAGACTCCATTGACCTGGCTGGTCAGGGCAGATGGGAATTCTACTTTTTAATGGACTCCATTTAAAAGACACTTGCATTTTATATACTGATGGTTTTTATTATTATTATTGATCTGTCTCAGCTTGGAGCCATATTACCACCCAAAGTGCTGTACAGTTCCTATAAAATCACAAGGCTGATAAATCGCTTTGACGAAATATTAAAGTCAAAACAGATCATTTGGATATCATGAAATGTAAAAATTAGAAATAGAGGAGCTCTGGAATTTTTTTTTTTTTTTCAGATAAGAGCTGTAAGATTTTAGGGACAGCACTTCCACAGCAATGTTGTTGTTTTCCCTCTGCTTGTATTTTATGACTCCTATTTATTTTCTTTTTTGTGTCTTCTGTTTCTTCTAAGTTCTCTAGGCAAAAGAGGACGGTTCTCTAATTGAAGACCAACCAGAGGACCATACTCTGTTTTAAGACATTCTCTGTTGGAAAGACTGCCCTGCCAAGTCTAGTTTAAAGACAACCTAAGAAAGAAGACACAAAGTGTTTTGGGACTGCTTATAACAGGCAGCATCCAAACAGCAGACTGAACAGCAGATATACTGGTCGCCTGATACCACCACTACATTTAAATTGTATTCTATTCAAAAATACAGTTCTTCTTAAATACATTTTTCTTAATATAAAAATACCAATTCTTCTTAAATAGTAGCCTATACATGTTGATCTTTTGATCCACGTTGGTGTCTTGAGGACAGATTTTATTTTTGTGATAGAGAAGCAGCCACCCCAATTGGAAGTTTCTATCTTTGCCTCATGAGATAATGGGGGGGGGGGGGGGGAGGCAGTACTTGTACACCATCTTGATTTTCTTGGAAGAAAAGATGGGATCAGAAAAAATTGTTGGGAAACTATGTATTGATTCAGACATTTTGTTCCCCAAGCAGCAGCTCTATAATTTTTCAACCAGAGGTATTTCCCTTCCTAGCTGGAGACTGAACCAGGATCTTTCTACTTGCAAAGCAAACTGAATGATGAATCTTTCCTGAATAGGAAGCTGCCTTGTACTGTGTCAGGCCATTACTCTATCTAACTCTGTATCATCCACAAGAACTGGCTGTGGTTCTCCATGATTTCAAATGCAGGCAATGCCATTCAACTGGAAGATAGTGGAGATTCAGCCTAGAACCTTTGGGATGCAGCTCATGTGCTCTAGACCTCACCTACCTCACCAAGCAAAAGAGTCCTGTGTTCAGGAGTTGGGGCCTGCATAACCCCCTCGTTTTACAAACACAAACAAGGACAAGTGTGTGACACCTCAGTTCTTATATAAATAAGATCAGTCCACACAACTGTACAACTAGCACACAGAGGGACTGGCAGAAGGAGATAAAGAAACTAATATATATTGCTGACATTTCTAATCTACTCTCTCCTTCCTGAATTCATTTCATCAGAAACCAGTGGCCCTAGCCAGAAGGCTTACTTTGTTCTTTTGGTGAGATGCAGTAGAAGAGATACATTGGTGAGATACAGTAGAAAACTATGAATGCAGCCCTGTAACAGGCTATCAGTTGTTTAAAATGTTCCTCCACTGATATAATGTGTGAAATAGCATGCTAGGATTCGCATGCTGACTTCATGCCCTTATAAAGGCAGATAAGTTAGATAAAGTAGGCAACATGATCAAGTGTTGCAATAGATGTTTTTCTAAAATAGGGGAGGGCAACTTGTTGCCTCTGAACATTGTTAAGACTGCACATCCCATTAGCCCAAACAAACATGACCAATAGTGAAGAATGATGGAAGCTGCAGTCCAACAGCATCTAGAGGATCACAAATTGCCCAGTTCAGCCTAAGATATTTGTTCTGGTTCAAAACTCAAGCTAGCCTGGAACTGATCAGTGCTCTGAGACTGGGAGAGCACACCTGAGAATTGCAGCACTGCTCAGTAAGCTAGGCTCTACCTTCAGGCCTTCCTTTCCTGAGTAAAGCTCAAGAATCTATAATACTGAAATATCACAACAGTGTCCTCTAAAGCAGAAGGGAAAATTATGCCCTCCAGACATGTTCAACTGCAACTCCTTTCAAGCACATTCAATGTTTATGGATTGTGGGAGTTCTAGTTTAAATATCTAAAGGGCCAGAGTATTCTCATATCTCCTCTCAAGGATATTACTTTCAAGGGAAAATAAGAGAGATTAGTCTCTCTGTGTGTATTCAGTAGGCTCTGTGAACTGGCATCACAGGTTATTGTTATAGTGGCAGTGTTCACATATAACAAACAAACCAAAAAACATGCACAGCTTGTTTTAATGTCTGACTCTACAAATGGTAGCTTGGTTGGATACAACTGACTAGGATCTGAAGGCACTATCTGAAGCCATTCTGCAAGCTAGAGTTTCCACTGATTTTGGCTTATTGTTATGTCTAGTTTCAGAGACTACACATAAATGAAAGGCAATTGTTTCACATCAAGAGATTTTTCTGTCATGGAAACAAAATTTTCCAACTCCAAGGCAGCAGTATCATGGAGACAACACTTATACTTACAAAGGTACAAAACTAGGCTGCTAGTAAACAAAAACAGAGATGCAGCACAAAACTATCCATTGTCTATTGTGCACCTGGAATATAAAAAAATGTACTATGAGTTCTTACCTATGGTCTAAACCAACTACAGGTTCAAGTTGTATCTGTACTCATAATCTGACTCTGAGAGGCCTTTGAGAATGACTTCAAAGTCTGCCATTTCATCCTGGAAATCTGGAAGTAGGTAGTGATTATGGACAAAGACAACCAGTGCTGTGGTCATAAATGTTGAAGTACAGATGCTCACTGTGACAGTGTTCATAGCCATGCTGTCAAGGAAATCCCAGAAAAAATGGAAGGAATTGTGATGGTCCATACCAACCACCAGTTCTAGCAATTTTCATTTCCACCAGGGAGTCCTGTATAGCTAATGGATATGAACTGACCCGTCAAGGCCAAGCCATTTCGCAAAAGCTTGCATTAAAATAGAGATAGCTTACAAAAATACTTTGTTGCTGAGACAAATCTCTTTTAACTCAGCTACTCTGAACATTGCAGCTAAGCACAAGGAAAGCATCAAAGCCTGAGGACAACAGCAGATTACATCGGGGGGTTGCAGACTGCCAGAAATAGTGCAAATTCAGTCCACTTGTAGGGTTAGGGTTAGGCTTAGGGAATCATGGGAACTGTATTTTATTGTGGCACCAGAGCTCTCTGACAGAGAAGGCTCAATATCTCAGAAAAAAACCAATTCCCATTATTCCCTAGCACTAACCCTAACCCTAAAAGTGGACTGAATTTGCACTATTTCTGGCAGTCTGCAACCCCCCATCATCATCCCTGTTGAACAAAAGGCACCCAGAACTTCGACCTCCAATGAATTCTGACCTTTGCCATAGCCCCTTCCCAGACTCTAGAATATGATGCAACACATCAAGACAGAGAAAGAAGATGGCAGACCTAACTCTCAAGACCCTAGGCAGAGCAGAAGGATATTCTTGTGCAGGAGACAAACAGGGATACCCCCCAACAGCCACGAGATATTGGTACAAACCAGACAGTAACTACCACAAACAAACATAGAGAAGAAAGGGATCAAAACTTATTCATAGAAAATATGCTAAAATCAGGCAAAAGCTGTGGGAGTTTAAGGTAAAGGTAAAAGTATTAACTGTTGACAAGGTTGTCAAATCGTGTCCGACCATAGGGGGTGGTGCTCATCTCCATTACTAAGTTGAAGAGCCAGCGTTGTCAGAGACTACTCTGTGATCGTGTGGCCAGCATGATTGCAGGGAACGCTGTTTACTTTCCCACCAAAGTGGTACCTATTTAGCTACTTGCATTTGCATGCTTTTGAACTGCTAGGTTGGCAGAAGCTATGACTAGTGACAGGAGCTCACCCCATCATGCAGCACCTGGGCCTTGAACTGCCAACCTGCTGATCTTGCAGTCAACAAATTCAGCATCATAACCACTTGAGCAACTGCATAAATATCCCAGCTTCAGCCTCTGGAAGGTCATTGCTGACAAATGACTCTTTCTGGAAGTTGCAACCCACTTTGCTTTTGGCTCTTGATTCAGGTGATTTCCAAGACCTCCGAGTCCAACTTCATGGATTGACCTTGCTACCAATACCCCTTTCAATTTCATGCCTAGATTGACCACCCTTGTCTACTTGCCTGGACTAGCTTGACACTGAGAACTCAAAAAGCTAGGCTGGAAACTCTGGTAAGACAGCTTTATGACCCTACTGAATTCCTTGCCCTGGCTGACTGCTGAGACAGGACAGTTCTACTAGACCATTATTTGAGAAAGTGATATACTACATTAACTTTTTAGATATCTCCAGTTATTGGTGAGAGCCAGCATGGTGTAGTGGTTTGAGCATTGACTCTGGAGAATAAGGTTTAAATCCCTGCTTGGCCATGAAAACCCACTGGGTGACCTTGTGCAAGTCACATTCTTTCAGCTTCAGGAGAAGGCAAAGACAAACCCCTTTCTGAACAAATCTTGCCAAGAAAACTTTATGAGTGGGTTGCCATAAATCAGAAATGACTTTAAGGCAGAAACAGAAAATTGTGAAGAGGCTAACATCTTTTCTATTAATTAAAAAACTGCAGTGCTTTGCTCCTGTAAACACCATGGCAGACAAATAAGGATTAGTATTCTGCAATGAAGTTCAACTGTACCTGAGCTGTTACCTGTAAAACCTGAAAAGCCAGGAAAGAATTAGAAAATATGTAGGAACAGCTGGAATCCTGTAACTCCTCTATAATACCTCTCTCTTGTAACTCTGGAAGCTGAAAAACTGCCTGTGGGCAACTTCTGTAGCACTGACATGCAGGAGAAAGCAGATGAGCTTCTAGTATGGAGCACAGAAAGTGAGCAGAGATCCTAATGACCTCAAATCCATTTGAAATAGTATTCCAAAGGAAAGGGTTTCTGCCATTCCCTTCTTTCATTAGCAGGAATTTCCCATACTGTACAGCAGAGGTTCCCAATCTTTTTGCCTCACAGAGCCCTTATTTCTATGATGAAGCCCTTAAGACAGGGGTAGGCAATCTTTCCCCTTTAAGGGCCAAGGGACTTCAGCTCCCAGAATCCCAAGAGCTATTGGCCAACATGGGACTATTGGCCAACATGGCTGAGGCTTCTGGGAGCTGAAGTCCCTCGGCCCTTAAAGGGGAAAGGTTGCCTACCCCTGCCTTAAGAGGCCTACCCTATATCTTACAAGTTAATGGTGTTTAGGAGTATATATAAGAATATATTCTTATTCTTGAATTTTATTCAGCTTTTATTTCTTTCATTTTCCTAGAGCAGCCACAGAGCACCTGGGAAGTGCACACGAAGCCCTAAGGGTTCCTCGGAGCACAGGTTGGGAACCTCTGCTCTACAGATACCTGAATATGGTTTACACAGAGTCAGAACATAAGTCTACATGGACTGACTTTCCAAAGTATTAGACAGCAATCTACCCCAACCCTACATGGAAACATACCAGCAATCGAATCCTGTTTCTGGTGTATGCCAAGCATGTGCTGTTTCATCATTGAGATACATTTCTTGCCACATGAACTTTCTAGGGCTCTGGCTTCTCAGTTCAGACTGTTCTGAGGAGGAATCTGAATCAGTCTGAATGTACTTCTCTGAAATCAGGATGTGAAGGAGAGCTGTCATAACTGAACACTGGGACAGAACTGTAAGCAATAAAACACTCCCTTCCCAGATCATTCTTAGTACATTAATCTGCTCTATGAATAATACAACAGCTATGTGCCTCTGTGTGGACTTTACCAATGGTTTGCCTCTACAATATCAGTGATGTAACACATCTTAATCGCAATGCTCAGGAGGGCTTTTGTGCAAATTAACTCCCAGCATTTTAGTGGACATGCTACACACCAGTGAACTGGAACTCTGCTACATGAGGGACATGGCATGAGCTTCCTTTAAAAAAAAATACATTGATTTTAGTTCCTCTTTATTTACTGTTCTCTCTGCAACTTTCATAGTGGTTTGAATATCAAACCCCTATTCCAGGAGACCAAAGTGTGAATCCCTGCTCAGCAATGGAAATCTGATGGGTGATCTTGGCAAAGTCACACTGTTTCAGCCTTAAAAGAAGGCAATGGAAAATCTCCTCTCAGTAAATCTAGCTGAGAAAACCACAAGAGAGGGCTACAATAAATTAGAGTTGACTTGAAGGCACATAACAACAACAACTAGCATGCCAAAGATGTAAGGTCCGCCTAACTATTGTTAAAATATTGCCTCAGTCTCTTCACCAGATCAGGAGCTAACACAATGACAATGATTACACTAGGGGGTTACATTTAAAAGAAACAATCCTTTTTTTTTTCAATGATACCTATATTTCCTAATGTCATTCCATGTGAAGTGATGACTTTTTGCCACAAAGAGTACAAATAATAATGTTTAAACCTGCTATACAGACCACTCCCCTTCACTGCATACTTTGCCATCTTCACCAAAGCATTTCAGTATGTGTTGAGAAGTGGCAACAGGTACAGGATGGAGGGTGGGGAGGAGCAAGAAACAAGATGCAAGACGCAAGACGCAAGAACAGGAAGCCTCATGGTGTGGTCTACATGGGAAAGAATGCCTGAAGAGGGAGGGAAGAAAGAGACACATGGGTGACAGAACAGGTGAGAGAGAAAAAGAAGACAAAAGAAAGGATGTATGAGAGACAGAGGAATATTAGCGACTCACAGAACAACACAAGAGGATTTAAGAGAGAGTCACAGAGATGGAAACATGACCGAGCAAAACTAGCATAAAGAAACTAGTACTCTGGAGATGAATATTGACTGATGTTGCCAACAACATTGGAAAAAAAATTGAGAGTATGAGGGAGAGTTTCATGGGATGGTAAGAGTCCACGTTTGTTGTTAACTGCTGTCAAGTCGTTTTTGACTTAAAGTGACCCTATGAATGAGAGACTTCCAAATCACTCTATAGTCAACAAGTCTTGAAGACCCTGGGCCATGGCTTCCTTGACTGTGTCTATCCACCATGTGGTCTTCCTATTTTCCTGATGCCCTATACCTTACCAAGCATTATTGACTTTCCTAGGGATTGTCCTTTCATGATATGGCTAAAGTACAATCATCTCAGTTTAGTTATCTTGGCTTTATGGAGAGTTCAGGCCTGACTTGCTCTAAGATCCATTTATTTGTCTTTTAACAGGATTCATAATGTCAAGATCTGTAAGCAATGTAATTAATTTTCAGTGTTTTATCAAGTGCATTTTCCACCAGAAAGATAAAGATATTTATATATAATAATTATTTATAATGTATATAAAAATTTATTATAGTAAATAACATTTATTTTATATAAATGTAATACGTGTAGATAGATTTGACCAACTTTTAAGTTTTGTGAAGTACTTCTGATGAATTTCTGCTGCTTGGAAACCAATATTATATGATTTTAGCTCACCAACGATTGTTATTAAATTGAATTGTTTTTTTCTAGAGGTCAAGTGCAGTAATAAATTCTAACTATTGTCCACTCTGTCCAAAGGCAGATTGAAAATGCTACAGATCCACTTAAGAAATTAGACATGCCTGAAAGTATGCCTAAATACTATTTTCAATGTCAGGTATTTATTAACTGGAAATGGATGTAAGAATCTTGATTTATTTCAGTAAATAAATTACTGAATTTAGATTATAATTATTTATAATCTAAATTAGATTATAACTTTCAACAGCAAAGAAAAGATGAAGGAGCCAATAGGATGTTGGAGATTTCATGTATATCTATAGTGTTATGTTTTATTTTTCTTGATTTTGAATGTATATGTTTGATGTTTTGCTCTATGGTTATAAATAAATGTTGTTGATGTTGTTATTATTGTTAGTTTGGACATCTACAGTGATCTGGTACAAGTATAAAACAGCAAGAATCCTTTCAGCAAGAAATAAAATCTGATAAAGAACAACTATTTCTGACACTCAAAAAAAAAAAAATCCTCCACAGCCGACATTTTAAGCATTGCTCAGAATGACAATCTTGCTGTGTTTCCTATAACAAATCATGAGTGAAGTGTTTTGAACATGTTACAAATATAAATTGTCATTGTGTCATAAAATTGCATTATTTCTTTTCCTTTCTTTATTGGTCTTTCAGAAAGCATATCCTGAAAAATTGAGGGGGGAGAGACATAGAGGAGAAAGAAGAAGGAAAATATGTGGACTGGTGCCCCTACCCCCAGGAAGATGTGGAGCAACTAGTGACTTTTAAAACTCTGTTTTAAGAGGAGTATGCCCTTCTTAATATGGACTATTTGTGCCAGACTCAAAGTCTGGGCTGTCCTCCAAGAGGACCACTGGAGGCCATTTTTATTTGAACCACACAGACAAGGCTGTAGATAGAAAGATGTAACTACATGTTCCAATATACGAACATGTAGCTACATCTCTGGAATCTGCATGTGTAAAGCAAGTAAAATTCTGGATACCAGTGACAAAAAAGATTTCAGTAAGTGAAGGGTGGGGGATAGGATGGAATGGCTTCTGCCTTCATACTCTTCTTCTGAATGTCATCGAAGCCTCCAGTTGACCACCATGGGAAAGCGGAATCTGTAGAAGATGGAAATTGTTCTGATCTAACAGGGCTGTTTTTACATACTTATATCCCTTATAAGCTTGGAGGTTTTGAAAGGATTGCCCAGTCTGATCTACACTTTGGAGAATGCAGAAGACAAGTCCAGGGATAAGGGATGGGGGGCAGGGGGATAAGGCTAAACAATAGAAAATTTCAAGAAATAGGAAGAAGGAAGTGACCTCTTGCTTATGTCTAAGCTGCTTAGGCTTTAAACCCATTCAGAGCTTCTGGTCAAATCTCAACAAAATTGTAATGCATTAACATTCCAAGTTTGATCCCCATCAGGGAGCAAGCTGAGTACGGTATGTAAATCCTTGCTTATTTCATTCACACAAAGGAAATAATTTAAAAAAAAAAAGGTTCTCTTCTTGCTGGGCAAGATTACAGTAGGTTTTGTACATTTACAATTACTTTTCACATTTAGCAATTCTTTTGTGTGTAAATGTGATTCATTTGTGCAAATATATTCTGCACAAAATATATATTTTTAGACAAAATATTATGCTTGCAAAATGAGGTTTTCACAGACACAAACCCACAAATATCAATAGTCTTCAAAATATGCAAATCCCACCCCCAATATGTCAAATCATGTTCAGCCATCCTTTCTTGTTGGGGATAATCCAACTTGCAAACCTTATTTACATAGCTAGGCGCTGTATACCTGCTGAAAGCTTTGCCATAGTCATCAGGGATAGCTCAAGAAAACTGAGCATAACATAACAAATTGGTGGTACTCTAGAGAATAAATGAAGTGCTCTGATATCAAGTTAAGTCTTTCCTCCATCTACCACTCTTCTGGTTTGTGTCATGGCTACCACTCAGAGGGACACCAATTCTCCGGGCCCCCAGGAAGAAATGTTTTTACCCCAGTTATTTTCTCCTAAATTCTTTTGATAGATATTACAGTGATTGCAGCCTGAGGACCCATATACAAGAACAAGTATTTCTACTACTGTGTTATAGACTTTCCCTATGGGTGTGCCTCCAGTCAAACTACCTGCCTTCTTCAAAATGTCCACTGAAACTAGGGCATGAAAGAGTTTCAGCTGCTGTTAGCACAAGTAATCAATTCCAAATTTCAGCACTTAGCCAGAGCTCTCCCTAGACGATGACTGTGCTTTATTTCTGAAATATATCAGTCCTTTAATGACTTGACAGACAAAGCACATATACACATGTGTGCCGAGATTATACTGGTGACAACCAACAGACTCCCACGTGAGGGACTGGCCTTTATTTTTCCATAAGTCACTTCTCACTTGCAGCTCTATTGATCACAGGTAAGGATGGATGGGGTAGTCCCATGATCCTTTGGGAGGAATCCTATCTAACGTACGTACTTTTATTTCTGACGCACAATTATTTCTAAAACTCAACAAAACAGGTCACCAGGGCAGCACTCCATTGATTTCATGTCCACTTATTCTTCACATGGAGCACTGAATGCTTTATCTATAATTCAAGAAGCAGCAGACCTGCTAGACCCCATGGGATGCTAGCCTATCTCACATGCAGTGAAAGGAAAAGTGTTTTGCTTGTTGCAGAGAAGAGAGGTCAACAAGTATTCAGTTCTCACCTGCATCATGCCAAAAACAAAAATGTGTACAACACTTGGTAACTAACACATTGGTACACTGAGGTGCCAACCAGTGCTCTCTTGCCATTTGAAAGGTCAATATTCTAAGGTTCCAGTTAGAGATTTGTGTGTCTCAAGTATTGGAAGACAGTGTGTTCTGCTTTGCAGTATCAACTCAAATGGGGGAAGAGGGAGAAGACAACTGAGATGCAGACTATTCATGTTGCTTAATATTATAACTCTTTATCCAAATTCTTGCATTTCCACCAAGAGAAAAATGAATTCTCACAGAGACTCAATTTGTGACAGACAAGAAAATTGTGTTAAGATTTTCCCCTCCATGTCTGACAGTCATTATTTTGGCCTCAGGGGGAGAGAAAAGCAGCCAGTTACAGCTCCATCAGCAGATGGCAAGAGATCCTCCCTCCATGGTTCTATGTTGCCTCTGCTTCAGCCTGTGAGTGGCCAGACAAAGCTCCATAGTGCTTTGGTCTAGCAGCTGGTAAGAGGCCCTCCTTGCATGTTCCATTTGCCATGCTCCACCTCTGAGGGAGAGAAAAGCAGCCAGGCACAGCTACATGGTGACTCAGTTCAGAGGGTGGTGAGATCCATATCCCAACTGCCATTGTTCTGGCCTTTGTAGAAGAGACAAACAGTCAAGCACAACCTCTCTGTGTATTGGCTCAGTTGCTGGTGAGAGTCCCTCCCTCCATATTCCAAC
>CM034709.1:19173776-19221999 GCA_020142125.1 Phrynosoma platyrhinos | reverse complement strand
CCATCCTCTGAGGCTGAGAGAGTATGACTTGCCCAAGGTCATCCAGTGCGTTTCCATGGCCTAGCCAGGATTCGAACCCTGGTCTCCCACTGTCCTACTCCAATACCCAAACCACTATGCCATGCTGATTCTCATATATGAAGAGGAATAATAACAAATAATTAATAAATAAGATATGCTTTTGCAGGTGAGTTTATTATACAAATGGTATATATAGCAATACAATTAGTATGTGCCTATGTGCAAAGAATTTAGTGCCATTTATGTGGGAGACTTTCCCCTCCTCCATTGATTTTTGTAAACTACTGTGATGGCCAAAGGTTTTGACAGACTGAACTCAGCATACACTACACACATACATCACACATACACCACTTCCTAGCTGCTAAAGTAAGCTTGGAAATGTGTGAACAATGTCTAATTCACATCACAAAGCATTTATACATTACAAAGAAGTGTCAGCAGCCAGATATGTAGTCACTCATGCATTCATTTCTGCATTCAATTGATGACAGGTAACGTTTCTTTGTAATGCCCAACAGGGAATTTTTGTAGGAGAGACCTGCAGGCACAATTAATTGGGTTGTCTTTTTTTGTTTAAAAGTCCACAACTGTTCTAAGGAATTGAAAGTCCTCCAACAAAAGGAAGGGTTTATTTGAAATCTCTGTTTTTCTTTCTGAAATAATAGGGATGTTGGTGTAATCTTCTAGGTCTGATCTCCAATGTAGATAGTTCAGTTTCATTGATGCAGAGGAGTACCACAACCTCTCTGTCTGACAGATTCTGTCCAATTTTATTTCTCTTAGAAGAAAATAAAATTGCTGGCAGTTGGATGTGGTAATTGGTGCACAAACAGTTTTGTGATATCAGTACAAAGGCTGTGCTGATGAAACCTAATTCCTCCCCCCCTCCACCCATGATCTGCAGCAAACCCAGAGATGTCCCTTCAGTTTATCGGTGAAACTAACAAGGAGCACTAAGATCATAATAATTTTCACCCCCCACAACAAAGGGAAGAGTCAGTGTGAAAGCCAATGTGTTGTAGTGGTTTATGTCATGGATTAGGACCCTAGGAGACCAGGGTTGAAATTCTCACTTTGGCATGTAAAATCACTGGGTGACCTTGGATAGTCATACTTTTTCAGCTTCAGGAGAAGGTATAAATAAATGCTAAATAAATCTTGCTGAGAAAACCCTAAGATATGATCACCATAAGTCAGGGTCAAACTGGAGGTGCATAACAATTGGTAGTCAGTGTGGTGCAGTGATTTGAGTGGTGGACTAGGATTCCAAGAGATCGTGGTTCAAACTTCTGCTCAGTCGTGAAAACTCATTCTCTGAGTCTCAGAGGAAGCCAATGGTGAACCTCTTCTGACGAAATCTTGCCAAAGAAATCCTGCAATAGGTTTGCTGTCGGATTGCTATAAGTCAGAAATGACATGAACACACATGGCAAAGGTGTCTCTTTTGACCATTTGCAGAAGATGGACAACCACTTACTTTCACTGCATTACCCTCAGCATTTGCAGTACAGCAAAGAAAGAAATGTGTGGTCCTCCAGAAGCAGTTGGACTGTATCGGCTTCAGTCAGTGCACCCAGCAGTGATAAATCCTAAGAACTGCAGTCCAAAAAACATCTTGAAGGACACAGTTCCCCACACTCCTCCCCCATGCACTAGTTAATCCACAACTAAAGAGGAATCATCCAGTATTTTTTGCCTGAATTCACAAAACTCACAGCAAGCAGAGAAGAACTTCTATTTCTTCCCTTTTTCATCCCATAGAACAGAGAAATTATACCTATACAAACAGCTCAGACACTTGGTAGATACACCTCCCAACATCATCTACAAATTTTCACTGAATTCTGAAAGCATAAGACAAAGGCTATAAAATGCTATGGAACCAAAGGAACAAATTCCACACATGCTTACTAAATATCACAGAAATAAACTACTTTTGGAAAACCCCTCCAAGGCCCAGGCATTTGGATGTATTCAAGCAGCTGCATGCCTTGGAATAGACAACAAGTCTTTACTCATTTCATTCCTGCATGCAATTTTTTTTAAAAAAAAAAATATCTCCCCATTGGTGAGATTATGAGTTTTTACATGTTTTTCATGTTTTTCTGGACTTTTTTTGAAAAAATAGGGTGTTTTTTGTCTTGCAAAAACATGGTTTGGGGAGCAAAATATTTCCCCCCTACTAATGATTATGGAAAAAAAAAAGGCTTTTCACTCTTATGGAGGGACAAAACAAAAAAATCAGAGATTGAAAGTTTTTTGATAAGGTAACTCATTTCTCCACAAGGATGACAATATTTGTGACTGTTGCTTATATACTTACTTTCTGGCAAACAATTCCAGTTACCCTTGTTTGTTAGATAAATCTGTATGTACATTTCTTAAGACATACCTACTTCCATTCAAGTGCATCAACTGGCTTGGGAAATCTTCCACAGATCTTTCTTATGATCACCATCATGGGAGCATATAATGTGGGGTGTTTTTTTGGAGGGGATATACTTTTGTAGTTATTGTTAAGTATCTCTCTGATATGGATGGAAGGAATATTCAAATACTCAAGTGAAGGGGGAGAAAGATAGGAGCTTTTTATGAAAAGTAATTGTTCCTTGAAACATCACTTTTTATGACACCCCTCCCCTGCTATCTAGAAAGAAGGGGTTTGGGGGAGGACTCACTGGACACAATAGGAGTCTTAGAGGACGTGGCCACTGTGTCTGCCACATTTTTCTTGCTAATCTGTCACTTTCACTTTCTGCTGTATTCAGATATCTTTAAGATGAAGTTCCTTCCACTATGAATAAGAAATCAATCAGTACATGCACTGGGCCATGTTGCACCTGCCTACCATATAAATGTTAGTGATGAGGAGCTTCTCAGAAACTGATGGAAACCCTAATTCAGCAGAAGCATGACTGAGTACAAAGGAACTGACTCCTAAACTGCATCCATGCTGCAGAAATAATCCAAGACTTTAACTGCCATGGCTCAATGCTATGGAATTCTGAGATTTATAGCTTTGTGAGACATTTAGCCTTCTCTATCACAGAGCTTTGGTGCCACAATAAACGACAACTTCCAAAATTCATAGCATTAATCCATAGCAATTGAAGTATTACCCTGAAGTGCCAAGATCTGGAATACTATAGCCTTCCAAGTTCACAGTTTCTTTTCCCCAACCCTCTCAATATCATGTGGGGATGGACAAGGATGAAAGGCAGCTGATCCAGATTCAATGCTGCCTTTCCCCTACCCTCCTGATGTTATTTGGAGCAGGTGAGGAAGAAAAGGAGCCAAGGATTTGGAAGGATGCAGCCTTCAAATCCTTAGCTGTGATTTTCGTTTCCACCCTCCCAATGTCTCCTGGAGGTTGGCCAGGGGAATCCCACACATGCCATAGACTTTCTTCCTATGCATGGCCTCTTCACCAACTGCATAGTTTTCAAAGACATTTTGCAGCAGGGAGCAAGTTGATTAAAATATTTGTCCGCCCTTGCAGGGTTGAATAATTGAAAACAGCATATCCGTACTGTTATGTCAAAAATTAAAAGGGAGACCTGTTCATGGTGGATGTACATTCAGAGATAAATATAGAGCTGCCACCAAAACATTAAATCCCATGTCAAACTCCTTTACCTTTCCAAAACAGATAAAAACACACTGCAGAGCCTATATTTTGTGCTTGCTCTTAAATTGTGTTGCTGCTTTGGGCGAAGTGAAAAACACAATAACATCAGTGCAGAGGGTGAGCTTTACTACTAGTGTTTCCTCCTAGAAGAGGATGACAGGTTGACACTGGGCTGCCATTTTCTATGGCAGCTCCATTTTTATTACAGCATACAGTTCAGTCTTAAAAGGGCTTTTCAAGTGCTTCTTCTTTTGATCTTTCCCATCCCACTTGCAGGTAGCATATCCCAGGTTAAAACTTACAGTTCAATAAGTCTCAGAGTCTTGAAGAGTAGCCATGATAGAGTAGTTAGGCGGTTACCAGACAGGTTTCTGAGGAGGAAAAAAAGAGAAAATGCTCTGTCAACCTGGGTAGTGATTCTAATAAAATATTTTCAGCATTTTCAAAGAAACATTGATACTCTAATAGTAAAATAAGTCTGAATATTTAAGCAGATATTTATTAGAATAGCCTGCATGCAGCCCTTTAAAAAATGTAATCTGGAATGTGACAAACCACATTATATGCACAACCACCTCTTCCATATTTTGAAGTCTCCAAAATTTCATCCCACAGATTTTACCATTCTTAATTACTAAGTACATTCTGGTTGACTTAGCTGCACTTAATGCACATTGTGACCCACATATGCCCACATCTGTCTCTAAAAACTGAAGTATGAATCAGAAAGTATCTGGTTCAGAACTGGTAGAAACTTAGGCTGCATCTGCACTGAAGAAATAATCCAGTTTGACATTGCTTTAACTGCCATCGCTCAATGCTATGGAATCCTATGATTTGTAATTTTGTGAGATATTTAGCATTCTCTGTCTGAGAGCTCTGGTGCCACAACAAACTACAAATCCCAGGATTCCATAACACTGAGCCATAGCAGTTAAAGTGGTGTCAAACTGCATTATTTCTTCAGCTTAAGTTGGTGAATCTGGGTAAAAAAAGATACTTACAGATTGTAAATTACTTAAAGAGTGCTGAGTTCATTATGAAGAAGTATATAAATGTAAATGTCATTGCTATGTTACGATGGACTATGACTCTGGAGACCAGGGTTTGATTCCCACCTTGGCCACAAAACCCACTGGATGACCTTGGGCAAGTCATACTCTCTCACCCTCAGGGGAAGGCAATGGCAAACCAAACAAATCTTGCCAGGAAGACCCTATGACAGGTTCACCTTATGGTCATCATAAGTCAGAAACAACTTAAAGGCACATATCAACAATACAATCATTAAAGGCACAGGAGCAGTTTCCAGTTTTCAATCTGGCAATCCTAAGTAATAATGAAATCCTACACATCAGCTCTGAAGTAAATCCCAGTGCATTCAATGGGGCTTTTTTCTAGATGTGGAACTGTAGCTTCAGTGAGCAAACACAAGAATATAATCAAATGTTGTCATAACTCCTGTTTGTAGTGACAGCATGTCTACATCACATGTTTGGGCATCCTCATCACCCTAAATTTGGAAAGGCCAATGCAAGCTTTACTATACAATTTTTCAGGCTTTTTAATTTAAAAAAATGTTGTTGTGTGTTTTCAAATCATTTCTGACTTCTGCAGACCCTAAGGCAAATTTATCATGGAGGCTTCTTAGCAGGGTTCTTCAGATGGGGGTTTCCATTGCCATCCTCTGAAGCTGAGACAGTTTGACTTGCACAAGATCACTCAGTAGGTTTCCATGGTTAAGCCAGGATTCGAATCTTGATCTCCCAGTGCCCTAGCCCAGTGATGGCAAACCTTTTAGAGACCTAGGGCCTCTACAGACCAGTCCAAAGGGCCAGCCTAGAGGCAGAGCTGGGGAGAGGCCACTGCATGGCGGCTGCCCCAAACCCAGCCCAATGACATCCTGATGCTGCGCACCATTACGCATGGCACACAGCATCAGGATGTCCTTCCAGCACAGTGTTTTTATGCACTGTGCTGGAAGGGGCACTAAAGAGCTACACATTGGCTCTTAGGGTGCCATTTTGTCGCTCCTTTCAGGGGCGGCAAAAGGGGAGGATCGAGGCTGTGGTACGCAGTTGCCACGGACTCCATCTGCAGCTAGCAGGAGCCACCCATCTGCATAGCCCCTAAGTGCCCAAACTGCAACCCAAAACCCACTTATTTATTGCAAAGTGCCACATCCCTCTGGCTTTCTAGTAAAGAACTCTGGTGAACTCTGAGCTGGGGCGATGGCATGCATTGCCACAGAGAGGGCCCTGAGTTCACCACCACTGCCCTAGCCCAATGTTCAAATCACTACATCATGATGGTTCTCAAAAAAAAAAAAAAAGTATAACCATAGAAATACGGTTTGGAAGATATATATATATATATATATATATATATATATATATATATATGCATGGGCTGTGAAAACACATGCAAGGCCAAGTGTACAGTTGTCCCTCCATTTTTGCAGATGTTGAGTCCATAGTCTCACTTTTTGCAGACCGACAAGCAGGGAGGGATATAATGGCACGTGTGCCTGTAGCACACACCCATTTGAGCCAATGGGGCTTGAATGTTTGTGGTTTTTCGTTTTCATGTGTGTGTGTGTGCAGAACAGATCCTCCACAAAAACAGAGGGGCAACTGCATAGTAGGAATTTTTGACACCAAGAGGATTTTCTCTCTTCTTTTTTTTTTTAAAGGATCTAAATTTGCCTTTTGCATCTTTCCGTTTTTCACACCGAAAGAGGCTGCTGCCATAGCAACTGTAGACAACCTCCCAGAAGCCCCCTTTGCTCCTACCGGGAAAGAGAAAGAGTGCGAAATCTGTTCTCTCCAGGAAGCCTTTGCAAACCGGCATCTCGCACCCCACCCTTTCATGATTTCTCTAAGCCATTTGGGAAGTTGAGAGAGAATAATCATTTAAAAAAAAAAAAGTGGCATGAAGAAAAGGCAAAATGAAGAAAGGCGCGAGTATGCCTTTAGGTATACAGAAGTAACTATTGAAAAGAGAAAAGCAAAAGCAGCTTATATAAGAATCTGCTTTCTATCTGGTCAGAACATTTATCCATCTAGATGGATAGCAGTGGGTTTTTTGTGGGCTCAGGTAATCTTGGGCTGCATCTGCACTGTAGAAACAATGCAGTTTGACACCATTTTTACTGCCACGGCTCAGTGCTATGGGATTTGGGGATTTGTAGTTTTGTGAGCTATTTTGCTTCCTCTGTCAGAGAGCTCTGGTTCCACAACAAACTACAAACCCCAGGATTAGATCACATTTAGCCATGGCACTTACATCACTGTTAAACTGCATGATTTCTGCAAAGCTATGTTTGTACTTTAAACTCAGTTTGCAGCAGTTGAATTAAGCTGAGAATAAAGGGGAGAAATGGGAAGAGGAAGACAAAGAAACTGGGACATTTTAAAAGCAGCTGGAAAAATGGGATGCAAGAGGATTAATCAGGGCTGTCCATGCCAAATTGGGACAGCTAGAGGGTAAGACATATGCGGTTATTCATTTTTCTGCAAAGAAAAGTGGTTCACGGCACACACAAAATGTCAACAGGAATAACACAATAGTGACAATTTTGTACAGTCTTTTTCCTACTATTTGCACATCCAGAAATTTTCTGTGAAATTATTCTGCACAGAATTACAAATGGGCAGGGGGGGGGGGGTGGCATAAAGAAAAAAAAGCATATTTTAAATAGTATATTGTTTCAAGCACAGAAAACATATACAACATTGTTATGTAAACTGCAATGAGTACTGTTAAGATAACAATGACTGTATTGTACAAAGCATGTGTAGGGTTTGTGTATGTACATGAGTAGGGGGGGAAATACACACATCTGAGCAGAATAATGCCCCAATAACATTTTGCACCAGGTGAATACTGAGAGAATACTGTGCATACATATTTGCTTTCTCCCAGAGCTGAGAGAAAACTACTGAAATCATTTGTCTTTTCAGGTGAGGATGAAACAGGGAAAGATTTTCACCCCTACACACAGAGAGAAACACATAGACACATGCACCTCCTACAAATCATAAGACATACAGATGCCTTAGGCTTCCTTCTCCTCCAGACACCTGGCATTGTTGTTTGCCAGGCTCAGCTGCACAGCAAAGGGCCCTCTTGCTGTGACCTTGTTTGCTGTAAATGGCAAAGTGATTGAGTCATGAGCAACTGGTGCATCGGCTCATTAACTGACCCACCGGCTAGTCAGAGGAGAAGCTCACAACCAGGAGAGATAGTGGTCACGGAGCTGGCTCCAGGAGTTTCTTCTCATCAGCCAGGCACGGCGATCCTCCTTTAATTCTGAGCTCAGGTTCGACGCATGAGAGCTGCCAGCAGGAGTCATGTCTGGCTCAAGGCAGCAAATATATACTTAATATATACTTTTTGAAGTCTTTGGCTATATATGTCTTTCATTTTCAGAATCAGGGAGAACAATGTGCTGGATGAGAAGGGGAGCAGGCTATGTTATTCACACTTGGCATAGAGTGCATAGGAACAAGGCAAGAAACAAACAGAAAGCAAGACCGAAGCCATGTCAGGAAAAAGTGATGGCAGTCTGTCATGGGAAAAATCAACAACCAATTCCCAACCTGAAAGCTTCCACAGAGTTTAGTTTGGGTTGGGTGGTTCCTCAATCCTGCATTAAGGTGGATGATGATGTAGGAACTTCTACTTATCTCACCACTGCCATCAGTATGATGACCTCCTCCTGTCCCACCACTGTGGACATCAACTGTAGCATCTTTGAGACTGAGAGAAAGAAGTTGGTAGCATGAGCTTTCCTAAACTAAACTTCAAATGATCATATGCATCTGAGGAAGTAGACTTTAGTCTACAAAAGCTCATGCTGCCAACCTCTTTCTCTCAGTTTGGGGGGTTGCAGACTGCCAGAAATAGTGCAAAATGAGTCCACTTTTAGGGTTAGGGTTAGGGTTAGTTGCTAGGGAATCATGGGAAGTGTTGTTTTTTTCTCTGAGACATTGAGCCTTCTCTGTCAGAGAGCTTTGGTGCCACAATAAAATACAGTTCCCATGATTCCCTAACCCTAAAAGTGGACTCAATTTGCACTATTTCTGGGAGTCTGCAAACCCCCCCCCCCCTTAGTCTCAAAGATGCTATAAGCTATCTCTACATAAACATTACCTATGTGAGTACAGGACATCATAGATGTCAGTGGGGTTGATTGACTCCCCCTGATGTTATTGGATACCCGGCTCAAGAGCTATGTAAAGCTTGTCCATTTCATGTGTTAGCCAGGAAACCAGCTTCAATGGACTGCTGGATGGGACACTGTAATGACTGCTCCTGAGACAATGGTGACTGTACAGCTGGTCCTTTGCATCTGCAGGGGATCCATTCTGGATTCCCCCTCTGCACATGAATAAGAAAAAAATGTGGGACCTCAAGTCCCATTGTCCCCAATAGTGGCACAATGTGTGCATAGCTGCATGCATGGGCCACCATTGAGAACAAATCCATGGATGGCAAGCCTCTGGATGATGAGATCCTAATGTACTTGATTGGACATATGCATATGATAAGCTCTGTTTGAGATAATCCCCCTGTATTTCTCATGAAGTGGACCGTAGGCAACAAAATCTTAGGAGAAAGAAAAATGTGTTAGCTTTTAAGATGCCCAACCTTATTTGAACATTCCAATGCATGAACATCCTGGCATAAACTATTAATCTGTATTGTTTTAAAATATGTTTTAGCTGCCTTGAAAATAACAATTTACAAAATAATAGAAAATGCCATTATCTGAAGTTAACTGTCATACAAAATAAACCCATCTTCCAAAATATAAGCCTTGTCTCATGGAGGCCAAAATGGACTCAGGCATATTTTGTTTAAGGAGGGGGAGTTAAAATAGAGTTTCAATGCTCAGCATCCTCCCCCATGTGTAAAAAAGAATAGGATGAAAGTCGATGAGCGAAAGACAGGAATAGAAGAAGCAACTCTTGAGTTAGATTTTTTTTTTAAAGAATACTCATCTCACTGGAAGTGTCCTTTAACAAAGGTCATGTTTTGCTACATTAAGCAGAAATGTCAGGAGAAAAATTGGATTCCAAAAGAGGAAAGGGGGGAAAAACACATACACAGAGAGACCCTATGCTTCCCACACAGATATGGAATAAAAAAGATTGCACACTCATTATTACAATGGAGGCCAAAGCACATTACGACATATGAAAGAGTCTTTTCTTACTAAATGGAGAGCTATAGAGAGAAATGTTTTCTGCTTTTAGCCTCATTCATTCCTCATATTGACTCCCTCTGGGGAAATCCAGGGACTAAAAGAACTGCAAACTGGACTCTTATCAAATCAAACCTCCCCTCCCAAACAAAACTCTACATCATTAGTACAGTAATGGCTGAAATGTGCATGAAGATAGGACTACAGCTTAGAAAGTTACGATTTAAACGCAAGCCTCTCCAGTGTTGAATGATGGAGTCCGATGCAGGATCGTGATCATATGGAAAGTAGGTGGACCTAGCTAAAAGCTTCCTTAGTAGATTGGCCTGTTTCATTCCATCCATTGCACCTGGCCAGATTGATTCAAGATGGATGTTTGCACCAATTCCAGGAGCCCATAGAAGCTGCAATACTTGCTGGGAAGAAAAAGCTAGTGCTGGGCACACCATTACCACTTGCCACACCTGCCATTCCTGCTTCCTAGTCCCAAATGGAGTGATTTAGGTAAGTCTGAGCACTAGAATTATTTAGATGTCTTGCCTCTGTTACTCCATACCACAATGTATTACTCAGTTTTACTTGCTATTTCCAATACCTTTTAGATCCTTTGGGGAGGAGATAACTAAAAATGTTTGGGGGGGAAGGGTAAAAACTGTCAAAATGACTCAAAGAAATTTTGCTTCCTAAAAATAAAGAGGGGGGGAAGCCTCACAGCAAGTATTTTTCATTATCAGGGGGCAAAACACCACATCACTACTAGTCATTGCTTTACTTTGCCAAACGACTGTCATTATATCCTCATTATTCCCTAAAGGAACATGGTTCCAGGCAATGCAAACCTAGGATGGTGATCTTCTTTAATAGTTGCTTCTATGGTGATGTCTATGGATTTCAAAGCTTTGGAAGAAAAACTAGATGCAGTCTTGCTGGTCATGCAGCCCACCTTAGGTTGGGTTGTGGCTCACTTGTAAGTTCCGATGAACCAGCTGAAGACCCAGTGTCCTGTATATATTAAGTCTTGCTTCCTTGGAAAAAAAAATGTTAGAGGCTAACTATCTTCTATGCTTCTTCTATGTTATTCTCAGGATGTAATATTCGCGGGCCTTTCTGTTTCAAATGCAAAAATAAATTGGATAGCTGTGAGTATGATTCACTTTTTTTTGCAGGGAGTGCACCTTACTGAGGAGGCAAAATATCTCAGGCTGGCCCGGAGTGGAGAGTATTTTGCCAATACTAACCCCTTATTTGTCTTAGGTAACATTTAGATGTCTTACTACTCAGCTAATGAACAAGCAAAGTAGATAGTTTATAGCACTTGAGTTTGCCAAGAGCAAAAGTGAGATAGTATTGGCAATACTTGATGAAATTTCAGTTGTGTGTGTGCATGTATATGTCTGTGGTAGCACTTCTATACAGATTTACAGAATATATCAACTGACATATTAACTTCCCCAATACACAGTGCTCATCCATATTTTTTAATGTTTACTTTAGGATATTTGTTTGAAGTTCTCTGCATACAGTTGGGAAGCAAGAAAAAAGATAAGTGACAATCATGGGATTACTAAATAAGACAAAGATATTATGTGCTCAGATGCATTACTAATCAAGCAACACAATCCCAAGACATCTCATGCTCTGGACCAGAATATAAATGGATGGAACTTCACTGAAATCACATACCAGTAAGGACCCCTGAGATGAATAGTTTCTAAGTAGCTGCGTACATTGAGTGGCCAATTGAAATACTGGAAATGGTATGGTTCCAATCCCTTTAAACCCCAAACATGACAAAGGAAATACCTCATTTACAAAGAGGTCCTGAATGTTTTAATCTGTTGTAAAGTCCTTGTTCTGGAATATAGAAGTCAGATTTTTGCAACACTGGCATGATTCTGGCACCAAGAAAAAAATATGTCTTTTTACTAAAGCCCTTGGGCCTAATTGATTATAGTTTATAATTGATTCTAAGTTTTAGTTTATTTAACCACTTTGTTTTAATTTGTCAAGTCATTTAATATGTTTTTAGTCTCTGAAATTATTTCTTACTATTTTATGTGTACATTTGTGTGTGATCATCTGTTTAAATTTTAGAACCAGTGGTGGACAGCAATTTTTTGTTTTTGTTTGTGTGGATACAACAACTCAATCTGCCAAGCCTAATTCCTCATAGATCATAGAGGAGTGCATCCACTAATACTGTTTTGCTCATATTATTTTTAAACAGAATCCTAAACAATTATATTGGTGGACCTGCTCAATTCTTTGATTGTTACAAATATAAGGAGGTTTGTACTAGATAAACACATCTGTCTTCATACAGTGGCCAACAAGATGCTTATAGAAAGCTCACAAGCAGGACACAAGTTCCCCAGTAAATGATGTCCAGAGGCATACAGTTTCTGAAAATGGAACTAATATATACTTATCATGATTGATAGTTACTGACTGCCTTATATTCCATGAATGTGGAGCCATGCAAGTTGACAGCTATATCTCCATCTTATGATAGAAAATTCTATAGTTCAACTACATACTGTGTAAAAGATGCACTCCCATCTATCAGTCCCGGATATCCCAAAAGCCAGCTAGCAGAAACATTCTTAGAGAGCAAGTATTGCACTAATATTGTCTTGCAGAAACCAATGATGGTACTTTTAGGTAACATCTAGAGTACTACAGCCTAATGCATGTAGGTTCTTGCTCTACATATATTGTGTAGAACTGCAGGCTTCTACACAGGGAATTCAGTAACAGACTGTAGCATACAGCTTCTCTTTCTAAATAATTTGCTTCTTTCACAAACACAGAATCATAGAGTTGGAAAGGACCACAATGGTCACCTAGTACAACCCCTACCATGCAGGAATATACAACTAAAGCATTCCTGAAAGATGTCCATCCAACTTCTTTTCAAAGACCTCCAAAGGTGCAAAGCCCACTATCCTATATTCCCCAGTCAATGCTCTTACAGTAAAGAAGTTTTTAATGCTTAGGCAGAATCTCTTTTTTAATAATTTGAATCCATCCAGCAGCAGAAAACAAGCTGGCTCCACCTTTTTCATGGCATCCCTTCAAATATTTATTGACACCTATCATGTCACCTCTCAATGTTCTCTTCCCCAAGCTTAATATAACCTACCTGCCTCCTTTTTCTTTTTCTTTTCAAAAAGAATGGTATACAGAACCTAGGATATCTGGTAATTCCCAGTGTATTCATACAGCTAAACAAACAGGGGACAGAGGCCAAGGTGGCATGGCAGAACTAGATCTCAGCTTCAGCTTGGGGGGATGTTTCTTTGCATTTTATTTAAAGTTCTCAGGTTTTTACAGAAGAGTTTTCTCTTTGGTGAAACCCAGAACAATTGGAATTTAGGATGAAGGGAAATAGTATGTTTGCTTTTGCCTCAATTAAGAGCCAGCAAAAAGGACTCTGTTATTAAGGGGCATTTTTATTCAGCTAAATTAAGCCAGATGCCTCATTAATGACACTTACAAACAAGAGCCTCTGTAATTAAGCTGCAAACTATATTATTGTGATTTGTCCAAGGCCATGGCAGGAGGATGAGTCTGCTGGAAAGGGGCCCTAATGTATCCATTCATCCCAGTGAGGTGGGTTTTTTGAAATGTTGCACCCAGCCTGCTGCAAAAACACATATCCTTCCCATAGTTGCCTTTTGCTTCAAACCTGACACATTTGTTTCTTCATGGGAAATGTTCTTAACTCATTTTAATAGCATATTGCCAGCCACAAAATCCTGATCTGGAGGATTAGCTGAACAGAGCCAAAAAGGAAAGAGAGCATGCATGGAATAAATCAGAAGCAAAGCACACACCGATCCCTTAAACTGCTTTCCCTGGTGATGCCTTTGCTGGCAGCTCAATTCAGAGTAGATGAGAAACATCAGCTTGTTCCATCTACTTCGTCAGTACAGAAAGGTACCTCCCTTCCCTGGCCTTTCTCTGACTGGAAAACACAAAAATGCACCTCCCACACAAACTGAGGATGGGATTCTTTACTAAATTTCTTCTGGAAGGAAGCAACAAGAAATATGAACAGTTTTCTTCACACTGAAAGAAAGTCTTTGAAAATTATACCATTTTCAAAGTCTATTTGCAATCTGGGACTTAGTCTGTGCAAAATTCATATATGGTTGTTTTACACAAAAAAATAGCTATTTTCTATGTAGAGAATATTGCTTTCTGTGCAAAACAATCAAGTTCACATTTTGCACAAAGTAAGTCCTAAACTTCTTGTCAGTCCAGGATTTTTCTCACCAGGGTCTCAACGTGCTTTTGACATTTTGTTGAATAATTTTTCCCCATCTAGAATCTCTACCTTCTGTATTCTACTATCATTATTCATTCAGTTCCTTCTCCTCCTTGAACCCTTCTGAGGATTTTTCCAAACCAAGCTGCCCTTTTGATTTTCTCAGAGAAGGTGGATTATTTGTGCATTTCTTTCACTAATTGTTTCATTTATCTAGTCAATTAAATATTTTTTAAACAAAATATGGACAAAAATGAAACTGACAGATTGGCTCTTCACTTAGTTTCTTCATGAAGGTAAAAACAAGCCATTTCTGCAATTGTATTCCCACTGTGGGAAAATCTTCAAAAATCACAAAGTTTTTGAATGCTTTTCACAATTCAGGACTTATTCTGTACAAAATTTGCAAATGGTTGTTGTGTGCAGAAAGCAACATTTACTCAGCACAAGAAACAGCATTTTTTTATGGGTTTCACACCAGGGTGCCTCCACACTGGAAAAGAGAAGGAACACATGAAAGACTAATTGATTCAAGCTGCAAACGTGAGTTTGGAAGAACTGAGTAAGGATGTAGATAGGGCTGCCATGAATTGAAGTCAACTCAACAGCAAGTAACAACCAATACCTTAATTAAAAAGAGCCTAAAAAGCAAATCAATAAGCATGGGTGAATATTTCATTATGTGACAAGAATTTATAAATAATTATATATTTCTTTATGTTCATCATGGAAGTAACCTGAGACTTGTGATTGGTCCATCCAGCCTCAGATCTGTTAGTGCTTTGCTATTAAAAATCTACTTTTGAATCTCTCTCTATTCAGTCTGAAAGCCAGCGTAGTGTAGTGGTCTGAGTATTGGACCAGAACTCTGGGAGAGAAGGGTTTGAATACTGGCTCAGCCATGGAAACCCACTGGGCAAGTTACAAACTCTCAGCCTTAGAGAATGGCAATGACAAAACCCCTCTGGAGAAATTTGCCAAGAAAATTCACCATAGGGATGCAGTAAGTTGATAATGATTTAGGACCACATAGCAATGAACAACAACTATTCAGTCTATTTAGTGCTGAGCAACAGAAGACATCCAGATGTTTTCAGACTGTTGGCTATGCTGGTTGAGGCAGATGGGGATGTCAGCTAAGTACAGGGAAAAGACATGGTCCCTCCACTCAAATGCACTCCTTGCATGCAAGGATGAATTATTACTTCTCCTTTTTCCTCTCCCTGCTTTGAAAGAAAATAAGTATTTCTCTGCACTATTCTCCTGGTATTTGAACATCTTGGCAGGTTCTCAAAGAATTATTCCATGAGGAAATACATCTGGATGTTTTATGTGAGTGGGTGTCTATGTGTGTACACTCAGTATTTTGTGCATTTCTAGCTACCTTATTATTCTTCCTGACAGTGCTTCCACATTGTTGGGACTTCCCCCCTCCTAACCTTTAAACAAATAATTGAGAATGTTCTTTTGATAAGCTTTTTCTCTCAGTCCCATCACTTTCAAAGGAACATTTGGTGAGGATATGGGAGAAAGTATTCTTGGTGGCTGCTCCCAAGCTGTGAAACTTTATCAGATACATTAGACTGATCCTCACTTGCTCTCATTCCACTGGCTGGTAAAGACCTTTTTTTATTTAAACAAGTCATTGGGTTACAACATAGATGGGGGGAAAGGTCTTAAACAGATGTTGTGCACGTCCTCGTGCTGATTTTACAATGATGTTTTAATACTGTAACTTATTTGAGTTTTAACTTTATTCATGTATCTTGTTTTCATTCATGCTTTGAGCTACATGACATCTCATTCAGGAGAAAATTGGGATACAAATTAAATAAATACATAAACATTCCCATCCTTACCAGAAGGTAAGGTGTAGCTTGCATGGTGTAGTGGATTGAATCTTGGACTTTGGACCAGGGTTCATATCCTCTTTTAAGTATGAAAATTCATTCAGTGACCTTGCACATGTCTCACTCTCTCAGCCTTAGAGAGAGAAATGGCAAACCTCCTCTAAACAAATCTTGCTAAAAAAAAACCCAGTGATAGGTTCACCTTAAGGTTACCAGAAGTCAGAAATAACCTGAATACACACAATAACAAAATACATGGAACAGATAGCTGTGTCTTCAAATTCCTCACAGCCAGTTTGTCCTCTTTTCCTTGCAACTCAACACAGATGACTCAGTCTGCCTCATAATACACTAAGCTTGGAAATTATGCTTACCTCCCTAGTCTACTTTACTTTTCTCTTCCATAAAGTTGTGTCTCTTTTCATTTTTTGCAATGGTGATGGTAATGAGTCACCATCACATAAGCTGGTGCTTTACAAAATAATAGAATAAAAGAGACAAATGAAGGTCTCTGCTTCAGATAGTCTGAAGTTTAGCAGTGGTACAATTTTTTTGGGGGGGGGGAGAATAAATTAATTTGAACAAATTCAGTTACATGCCACTAGAGTCAAACTCAAGAATGTGATGTTAGACATCAAATTCCTTTGCCTTGCTGCAATGAGATTTGTTTACTTTGCATTATGGCATATACCAACCTAATTTGCAGTTCTTGAACTAACGTGTGCACCAGAATGTAATTATCCTTGGACATTTGAAATTCTCCAAAATGTTATAATAGTTTCTTCGATCAAAAACAAATATACAAAATATGATATGTACAAATGCAGTGTGAAGGCTATATTGGCAAAAACTGCATACAGAAAGGTGAAAGTTAATGAGAAGTGCTTACAGAAGGGTGGGATATAAATTATTATTATTATTATTATTATTATTATTATTATTATTATTATTACTACAAACAGATATGTACTTTATAAGAAATTGTGTGCACATATTTTAAAAGATTTTTTTTTAAATCTGAGAAACTGTATGAATGTTCATCATCATAAAAATGATAATGCAGACTTAAAATGAAAAAGTAATGCTGAAAATGACACAATAAAGACAAGATTTGAAGAAATATACAATGACTGTAGAAAATTATATTGTAGAAGTTCTTATTGTTTGCCTTCAAGTCATATTTGATTTATGGTGACCCTTAGGTATGCCTACCACAGGGTTTTCTTGCCAAGATTTCTTCAGAGTAGGTTTTCCATTGCCCTTCTCTGAGGCTGAGAAAGCATGACTGAATTAACTTTATCCATTTCTAGTCCCAGTGGCCATCATGCACACAAAACATGTGTTCTGAGGTTTTGCATCATGCCCATGGATGACACTTCACAAGTGCCTTCCACTGCATCATCTCTATGTCAGGGACCCCTCAGTAGTAGCCTAACAGAATCAACAAGCAATGGTGAGTCACCATTTTAGGTTTCCTACAATGCCTTGGTGTACTCTAAGTAGTATCACACCAAAGAATCACTCCAGACTTTCACTTCAGAGAAAGAGAAACAATAGAATTGGAATATATTCACAAACTCTGAACTGCTTCAAGGGCATTTGCCAACAAGGACATTATATAAATATAATAAACAAAGGAATGGTGCTAAGTTCTACTAGATCAAGGGTAGGCAACTTTGGAAGGCTGGAGGGGCACATTAACCCCCCAAGACTTTGGAAAGCCATATCCCCTCATCACATCCCCCACTGCAAAAGCATTTGCCCTCAATGCTACAAACAATCTGTAGGAAACATGGGAAGCTTTCTAGGCATGTTTTTAGACACACGTGGGCCATTTATACCTAGGAAAGTCCCTTTGTAACAACAGATAGTGTGCTGAGGTAACTTGCTGTTTGCTTCCTGATTTAAACAAAGATCTCTTTGGGACCTATGGCCCATGGTAGTCCAAAAGCATGGCAAAAATGATATCTATACCTGTTAGCAGGCTTTGGGGGGCATTTGGGGGGGGACAGCATTCACAAAAACAGCCCTGGGGGACTACATGTGGACAGCACCTTGCTCACGCTTGTAGTAGGCATTGGCAAAGGGTATCAGGGTAGACTGTGATTTTCAGCAGCCACAATTACTGTACATAATATTTGCATTGGTACTTCCACTTAATTACAGTTAGAGGGAGATTAAAGGAATGAGGTGGTGACTTTCAAGGAAAAGTAGAAAGATGAAAAGGAGGAAAGAGGCAGCCAGGAGAACAGTTTTTGCAAGATTGAACAACCTGCTGTGACCTCTTCCTCCAATTCAGCCTTGTCTTAGATCTAGATCCCAGAAAGGATTGGACGGAATCTTATCTGCATCATCATCAGAGAGATGTCAAGAAGGGCATAAGGACAAAGCCACCCAAATGAAGTCTAGGCAGAAAGCTGCCTGGCAGGCATCGCTAAATGATTTCCAATTAATTAACTGATTACACTAGAGAACAGAAGGGGAGATTCATGTGAATGATGTTGACCTTTAAGAATAATTAATATCATTGGGATCACAAAACTCATCCAAGCAAAGTAATTGGAAACATTTCAATATCATATCTGATCCAATGTCAGAGAAAGGAAGAGGAGGCAAAGGGGAGAATTCTAGCTAATTTTATCTTAGACCGTGTATTGTAATTCTTTTCAACTCTCCCCTATACCCTGCTTACTCTTGTATTCTTCCACATATATCAGCTTCTCCTTTTGTCCTCTTTTGAATACTGCCTCTCTAATCTAGATCTCACTTTCCATGTCAGGTTGAAGCTTCTATCTTCACTGTTAAATTTTTCTTGTTGCTGCTCTCTGGTTACATTCTTTTTTCTTTCTTCCTTGCTCTTTCTGCACCCTTCCACTCATATCTGGAGCAAGCAGTAATCACTCCAAGCAACAGTGCCCAAGTACCATGGCATAAGACAGGGCAGTTTCTTATCAAACTCTCCAGACAAACTCACACAACAAAGGTGGCCATGTTGCAATGTCACTCAGCTTTTCACATCCTCATCACAAAATCTTTCTCTACTATGAAAAACCGTGGCATCGATTAAACAAATAAACTCCTGATAGTCAGGTATAGGTAAATGTAATTTATCACATTTCTTCTCCTGGGAAACCAAGTGATGCACAGCCCAAAGACAAGTTCTGGTGAAAGCAGACCAGACAATGGTCGACCTGCTTAGCGCCAGAACTGGCTTTACCCTTCTTACACCACACTTAACAAAGTCCTTATTTGTCCTAGATCTTCCTGGAAGACCTGGAACCCTCTGTTCTGGTGAGGCAGTTTGAAATATGTCCTGCTAAACTACTTGGAGTATCTACCACTCCCATCAATCACTTGCTTTGAGGTCAGAATGAGGCACCCAAACATGGGACCATCACTGGACACCTTGTTCTGACCTCAGACCAAAGTGACCCATGGTGGCAGTGTACACGCCAAGTCACTCAGAGGAATGCAAGCGTAGTCAACCACAATGTCATAGAGGGTCAGGGTAGCTCCAGGATCAGGATACTCTGGATTGCCCAGTGCTGGTGCAAACAGGGCCTTTAGTACCCCAATAAAGGATCTTCTAATTTGTTAAGATTTCTTGATGTCTCTACCCTATTCTGCCTTCTTCCTTTTGCTAGAGAGAGAAGCACATTTGATAACAAGGGATTTATTTTATCTGAGGATGGTATTTCTCATGACCTCAACAATTTTGAAACACTGCAGAGTACTCTTATTTCCCCTCTACCACATGTCCTTTTGATCACCATAACATACTCTTACTTCAGTGTGAGTATGGATCATGCACATATTAATTCATCCATCTATTTTTATGGAGTAACATTTATGCAAACTGAAGAAATTAACACTACTCATGGCCACATAAAAACTGAAAACACTTCTGTATGGAAACCCAGACTTTCCTGACATTTGCAATCAAATTTTAGGCATTAACAAATTCAAACCAAGAAGCTTATCACACCACTTAAAATAAACCTTCTTACCTCTCCCCACTTCAATCTTAATTCAGATGGCATCTGGATACTATCACAGGGATTTTGCTGCCAAAATCTGGTGCCCGCATCCAGCCCAGGTTGAGCCCGGGTCCCAGGGGTGATCAAGTGCAGCTCTTTTCAAAACTGGGAGTTTTCTGACTTAAGAAACTGGCCATCGGAGCACCCCTGGGACCCAGGCTGGATGCTGGCAGAGAATTTGGCAGCAAAATCCCTGTGATAGTATCCAGATACCACCCAAATTAAGACTGAAGCAACCAGCCTGTTTTATATGGGCAGTACTTACCTCAATTCTACTCCCAGCTGCTTGAGTAGAGAAGCTTGCAGACTGGAGCATCCCTGCTTTGCATCCTCATTCCATCTCTAATTTGGAATACAGCTCTTCATCTCAAACTTAACCTTGTTTATAATAGCAACTAAAAACCACTGAACATCAACAGGACTAGCCCCACACATTTTGCTACCTAAGGCATAAGACAAGATGGTACCCTCTCTTTGCTCCAGAAGGCAACTGGACTAGCAATTCAATCTTACTTCAAGATGGAAAAGCACTCTTCAAGATATTTGAAGCATCAGGCTGATTTGCGAGCTCAGGATAACTTGTGGAGCAGAGAGGAAGGGCTGTGGAGTCCAAAAGTAAGAGCCAGGAAACTGTCACTTACCAAAGACAACTGCCATACAGCATCTAATGGTATGTGAATGCCCCTATAAGTGAAAAACAGTATGGCTGTAAAGATCTGTTTCCCTCTGTAATTTCTTGCTTATTTGCCTTTATTTAGTTTTCACTTATTTAACCTTTTCCTGTTTACCAGATTGCATCTTCATGTACCAGTACATTGAAGGAACAAGCAGTTCTGGTCTAACATCATACTACTGTCCACATTATAGATCCTGTTCACAGACCATGCTGCCGACTGAATCAGAATGACAAAGTAGTACATAGTTTTAGCCAGGCACTAACAGAAGCTCTAATACAGAGTCTGTACTGATGAGATTCTACCAATTCCCACTTGGTATCTGCTAGGGTGCATAATTCTTTATTTTGCCTTTAATAACACACATACAGAGAGAAAGAGAGAGCACTAATGGAAGGAGGAGGAGGAGGAGAATTTCACGATTTCATACTAAAATTTTATACTGCTAATAAAACATAGTAATGTGGAAGTTATAGCATATTATATTCTTGCCTAGTCCTGCATGAGGTGTGAATTAATGTTCCATCAGTAAACACCCTGTCACATCTTATAGCTATTGTCAACAGAGTCTGTGGATGTTTCTATTTCAAATAGTGCCAATGCTTTCTTTCTGCTACTTTCTTCCATATCCAAAAAAGTGGGCATTCTTAGGAAGGGATTACTTTGACACAATCTACCTGCCCAATTTCCCACTAGATTTCATTCATACACACATCTGTATTTTATTATTCCTTTTGACCTTGCTTTCCATTCACAGTGGCATACGCAAATGGCTTTTTCTGACATTTAACCTATGAACAATGAGTGCTTGGAATTAACTAGATTTGACTACCAAATGTTCTGTAATTAATTCAATTTTTCTAATATCAAAAATATAACTAAGTTTCATTGTGACTGTAATTTAATGAGGGATTTGTGGTAAAGTTTTGCTCACCTTTATAATAACTTCTTATATTATAGATACAATGATATGGTCTCATGCACAGAATAACAATTACAGAATGACACCTCAGAAGGCACAGTGCCATGCATGCCCAGATCTCAGGACTGCCCCAACTAAAGCAGTCCTGAGATGTGGGCATCCAGCCCATTTAAAAACCTCTAAAGAAAGCAAGTCCACCGTGTTCCAAGCAAAGGCTGTTTCATTCTCAAATAGCTCATCTTAAGGAGGCTCTTATTAATATTTGGGTGAAACATTTTTCTTGCAATTTCAATGCACCGCTTCATATCATAGGCTAATGCCACACACCTCTTTAATAGCCATGGCTCCATCCTTTAGAATCCTGGGATTTATAGATTGTTTTGACACCAGAGCTCTCAGACAGAGAAGGCTAAACATGACACAAGATTACAAATCCCAGAATTCCATAGTATTGAGCCATGGCAATTAAAGTGATGCCAATCTATATTAATTTGAAGCAGCAAACCTTGAGCATGAATGTCATGTTTCCGCTAGGTTCTCTCTTCTGGAACCTACACATGCCCAGTTCCTCTTAGGACTTGATTTCCACATCCTTAGTAGCCCTCATCTTTATTCTCTTCTTTGGACAGATTCTAGCTTGTTGATATCCCTCCGCTGTGGTGCCCAAACATGGAGACAGTATTCTAAGTGAGGTCTGACTGGAACAGCATAGAAGGTCTCACTACTTCCTTCAAGATGCATACTATATTTTAGTTAATGCAGCCAAAATAGCATTGGCTTTCTTGCCTGCCTCATAACACTGTTGATTCATATTTAATCTATCTTCTTTTAAGAGCCCTACATCCTTTTCACATGTACTGCTTCCAAGCCAAATGGTACCCATCCTATATTTGTTCATTTATCTTTTCTTGCCAAAATGTAGCACTTACACTTCTCATTGTTGTTGTGTGCCTTCAAGTCATTTCTGACTTATAGTGACCAAAGGTGAACCAAACCTATCATGGCGTTTTCTTAACAAGATTTGTTCAGAGGAAGTTTGCCATTGCCTTCCCTTGAAGCTGAGAGCATGTGACCTGCCCAATGTTTTTGCCGAGTTGGGAATCACATCCTGCTCTCCAGTCATAGTCCAACACTCAAACTATTATGCTACACTAGCTCTCATATCTTATACCTATCCTTGTTGAAAAACATTTTTATAGCTTTTATCCAAAGTATCTAGTTCATTTTGAACTCCATACCTCTCTTCTGGCATACTATCTACCCTTCCTACTGTGGTGTGAGCTACAAATTTGATAAGCATACCTTCTATTCCATCATCAGTCATTCATCAAGATGTTAAATAACACAAGACCCAGGATGGAACCCCATACATGTTTTGGCTACATTGCACCTTTAATTTTTTTATCACAACTTGAATCTCAATTTTGGAGAGAGAGAAAAAAGAAATACATGAAAAATAAAGATAAAGAGAGGGACGGGGAGAAGGAGGAATAATTTGCGAGCACTCTTCAGTGAACTGGTTAGAAATCCAGCTAACAGTTGCATTGTCTAGTCCACATTTTACCAGCTTGTCTACAAGAATGCTATGGAGGACATGGTCAATAGCTTTACTGACATCAAAATATACTATATTAGCAGCATTCCCCTGGTCTACAAAGATTGTAACTCTACCAAAAAAGAAGATAAGATTAGTCTGGCATAAATCATTTTGGAGAACTCATGCTGGTTCAGTGTTCACAACAATAAGTGTGCATAGACTGACTGTTCAACAATCTCTTCTGGAATCTTTCCTGGTATTGACATCAAGCTTCCTGGTTAGTAATTGGATGAGTTTTCTTTCTGAAAACAAGGGCACCATTCATTCTACTTCCATCTGCTGAGATCACTCCTGTTCTCCATCAGTTTTCTAAAATTATCCACAGTGGCTCTGAAATGACATTTGCAGGTTCGTTTAGTGCTCTTGGATCCAGTTTACCCAGTCAGGGAGGATTAAATTCACTCAGAGTACCTAGGTATTCCTGAACAAGTATAATTAATTCAAGAAAGAGGATGTGTTCCTGTGCTTTACATTTTTAACAGAAACTTTGGTACCAGAGGGAGAAACAACATGGAAAGAATAGGAATAGTTACTTCACCATAAAAAAGAAGGGCAGTTCAACATGTTTCAGGCAATTTGACCTGGGAAAGAATGGGACATAGGAAATGAAACCACCAGGTCAGGTAAGTCTTGCATAAGTGAATAAAAGTTTTGAGAAATCTTCCAGAGACCACCTGATAGCATATTCCAAAAGGTATCCCAAGATTCTTATTTTCTTTCAACAGACTCCATATATAGATCTGTGCTTTTTCAGCATGCCTGGGTAGTAGGTGAGGCAGGCTAATCTGCTTTCCCCTTTTCTTTTACCTTACCCATTGTACATAAGCACATGTTTACCTTACCTATTGTACATAAGCACATTCAGTGTGCCCACGCTGTATGCAGGCTTGCTGTACACAGATTTGAGCTTACACTTAGGACAAGCCCGGGAGGAGAAAATTGCACATGCACTTCAGGTGAGTTGTTAGGAAGGATCTAATTAGGGGAATTTATAATTAGCTCAAATATGCAAGGGTGGGGTCCTAACAAAGCCCCACAGGACCGGGTATCGTTATGTATACCAGAGGACTAAGGAATCCCACAATGGATGATGCTAAGACAGGCTTCTCCAATTAAAGTCTAAATATTCATTAAAGGAGAAAACTGCACACACACAAATATTGCACACACACACTGCACTCTTAGGATTGTTAGGATCTCCTGAGTATAGGAAGGGACCACTGTACAGCCACAATAGGATCACAAAAAAGATTATCGCATGTGCCTTATCCCATATTTTTCTAACAGGAGACACATGCATTTAACTTCAAAGATGGGTCTTATCATGTTCACCCTTATGCAGCCCATCTGCAAGCAGGGCTTATCAAGATGAGATACAACTTAGCTCTTGCCAGATGTCCTCAGTCATGAAATTGCAGACCAAGTTAAGAAGCCAAATATTTCCTGACGCCATTTGCAGAACCAGTTGTTCACATCCAACATTCTTCTCTTTTTTTCTTGGTCTCTTCAGTAGAGAGGAGTGATGAAGCTATCCTTCAGCTTCCTACCCAGAATCTCACACTTCCTTGCAATATGCTGAACACAGTATCATTTGTTCCCATGTGGATTACAAGCAAGAAATGAGGACTGGTGGGCTTGATTAGTCTTGTCAATCTCTGTTACATCATAAATTTTTGTCCCAGGAAAATAACACACCTCTTGAGATACCTGTCAGACCCACACATTGCCTCTGTTCTTTTCACCTACCACACCACCTTTCCTCTGGGAACTGACAGGACTGCTTAAATTCACAAAACCCCTCCAAGGCCATACTCATGCTTTCTAAGAACTAGATTGTTGTGCCTGTTCCTAGGCATTACAATTGCTATTTAAGGGAGAACTTGGAATCAATTGTATAGCTAAAACTCACACAACTGTTCCTATTAGTTCTGCTCCTGGGTGTCCCATTATTCCAAGTGTTTGCTTCTGTGTTTGGGAATTCTCCTCTTCCCTCTTACATAAATTGCCCTGCAATTCCTATGTGTTGCACTTCCAGGAGAAACTGTTCTGCTCTGTTGAAAAATGCTTCAATCTCTTTGCTATGTTTTAGTGTATCAATGTGGGTATCAAGCTGATCCACCTTCTCTTCTAATAGTATAACCAGCTTGCATTTGCTGCAAGAACAGCTCTTCAAATCCTCAGGCCACAGGAAAAAAATAGATGCAATCTCACCATCATTGTTCAGCTGTCATATTACTTTGTCACAGATCAGCTCTCATAGGTTTCCATCTCAAATTTTCCCACAAAATGCCCATGGAGAAACATCTGTTTCCTGCAAATTGTGTCTTCAGTTTCCAAAGACTAGGAAGAAAGCTGTCTAGACAGCTATTAGCCATGTAGTGCTAAGGCCGATTCATTCTGTGCTCCATGTTCTGGGAATAACACCATTCAGACATGTGGTTTTTTAAGCAACCTAATACTACGTATTTCTCTTAATTATACAGAAAAAGAAAAGAGAATAGTTACTTCTGTGAAATTACAACTATAATGACAGCTAACTATTTTTAGTACCATGGGACCATAATTGTAGCTAATTACTTTTGCAATGTTACTATCCAATCTCTGAATACTTCTAGGAGGCAGAGCAAGGAAGAAAGAGAGTTGGTAATGCAAAATCACCTACTCAGCTTCAGAGCTAAGTGAAGATCTGAAGCTGGCTTGTCCTAGTCCAAGTTAGTGATATGTGACCAGTGCCTTTCTCATAATAACACAAATAAAATCTCTAGAAATCTAGATTTTTTTTAAAAAAAAAATCCTACTTTTCTTCCAGAGAGTTCCAGATGCCATACATGGTTGTTCCCTCAAACATTTACATGCACACATTGTACCCTCACAACCTTCTGAGTTAGATGAGACAGAGTGCCTGGTACAAGGTTACCTAGCAAGCTTTCTATATGAGTGAGGACTGCAACCTCCATTCTCCAGTCCTACTCCATTGCTCTTCCTAACCACAACAGCATATCAGATCTCCATATAATTCCCTGTGGGGACAAAACTGTGGAAAGGAAGGTATTTTTAATGGGACAAAATGGCCTGAGGGAAAAAGGTTAAACACCTTTGCAGTTATCAAAAGAGCTCTTAGGAACTAAGAAGGGTTAACACACAGTACATTCAACCAACCACAACAGGAGCAAGCGATAAGGCAGAAGGTCATATGATAAAGATTACCAGATCAAAATCTTCCCTGATATGAATAATGTGTATTATTATGGCCCCATCAGAAAAAGGGGCACAATTGTTATCCTGTAATGGCCAATCATACTGGAAATTAAAGATGTCTAATGATCCAGAAGTGGCGGCTTGCAATTTTTTTCTTTTGCCTAAGGCTCTTAACAGAGCTGCAATCCCAGATAGCAGCAGTGATGGCATAAACATCACTCCATGTGGCCCCAGATGTGCAGCCAGCCGCCTTACAATTCTTGCTATACAAGACCTGCAGCCCTTGAAGTTGTTCAGGGAATTGCATTGAGAAAGCACTTGTGGAGAGGCTGGCACCTTGTAGAGCAAAGCATTTCAGCTTATACCAATTGTCCTCAAACGCCCACATGGGTCAAGGGAATTGCAGGTCACTTGTTTTGCAGAACCCAGAGTACATCAACATAACAGCACTTTTCCAGCACTGAAAATAAAAGAAATGGACAATGTTGAGCTGATGTCCACTGACAGCAATGCTGGTTTACTGAAAGTGTAATAAAATAGCATACCTAGAAAGCCAAATTCTCCAGTATGCCCCAGGCAAAATTCTTGTTAGGAGTTGCATGCATTATGCATATACAATTTTGATTCATTACAAAGCAGAAGAAATGACCTATAGCATCTACCAAAGGAGGGAGGTTGTGTTAAAACCAACATCACCTGCCCTGGGTTCAGCACTGGTTCCAATAAAAGGAAATCCATGCAGCACCAAACAAGGGAAACTGTTGTTTTTAAACAGTCATGAAAAGCCACAACTCCCTTCACAAGCAGAACAGACCTTCATTGTTCAGTGTGGCTGCTGACTGTTAAAGTACTTTTTGGGGGGTGGGTGTGGATGGGATTTGCAATCATGACAATCGTACCACATTTGTGGATACAGAGCATGGCTAAACATCGAGCAATTATGGATTTGTAACTCTAGGTTATGAATCTTTAACTTCAATGTAGAATGACACCCACTGTTCTTGTATGTAGAGAGATCTTGTAGCACCTTTGAGACTAACTGAAAGAAAGGAATTGGCAGCATGACCTTTCATAGACTTCAGTCTGAGAAAGTAAACCGAAGACTACAAAAGCTCATGCTGCCAATTTCTTTCTTTCAGTTAGTCTCAAAGGTGCTACAAGATCTCTCTACATACTGATTCTACAGACTAACATGGCTATATCTTTGAATCCACTCACTGTTCTTCTCCTTGAAGTCATGAGAAAAATCTGCCAGTGTTAAAAAGTTCATATATAAAAATATGAAAATCTCAAGAATCTCCTCTGCCCAATTCAATAAGAGCAGCTATTTTCACTATGGAGGAAATCATCTTGTGTACCTTCCTGCCACAGAGCTGATAAAAATGAGGAGCTAGTCAAAAGACAAAAAGTGTAACAAACTTGAAGGAATACACAGGGATTTAAAGCCAGACAGTGAGAGCCAAGCAACTCAAGCTTCTCCTTCTTAGATAGATGAACCTTGCAGGTTTGTTTTCTCATGCATTGATACATTTTATTTCTTTACAATGTGATCATGAAGAGCTTTGCATATTTGTGAAAATAACTATCAAAAATGAGCCCAAGGAAATTTTCATCTATTCCTAGGGGAAATGGTTAAGCAACCTCGTCGCAATACATCCTACTGTTGAATCAAAACTGCAGTGTCTCACAGCTTCCTTTTGTTAAAAAGCTGGGGTAGAGGAACAAGGCACTGTTACACACAACTGTGGGTCACACTTAGTTGCAGAGTTAATGAAGATCAGAAGAGAAGGAGTGGTAGTGAATCATCTGATACTTTCAGGCATTAGACCAGGAATAGAGAGTAAGGATGGAAGGTGTTTGAAATATTCACTCACCCAATGTACCACCCCCATCTTCTTGAATGTTCTTATATAAGATGGAAGATTAATGAAGCAACAGTTTCTTGCACCAGTCTTATCTTAATTTCAAAATAGTTTTTTCCTATTTATCATAGGAGTTTATCACACAGGGAAAACTGGAAGTTTAAATGGTTCAGAACCCATTCCAGCATATTAGGTTCAATTGCACAAATGTTTTTTACATGATGTTGTGCACAAATTGCTTTGAATCTGACAGGAAAGTGACATGAACCAGCAAATGGACATTTTCAGGAAAATACCATAAATTCATTTCCATTTCATTCACAAATTCACTTTTTTTTTTTTTGGCACATTTGCTCTAGTGTGAAAGCCATTTGTGGGATTCTCCCCATTTCTGTACTTGTCGTCAGATTTCCCGTGGTTCTTTGGGGCAAGTAGCCAGGGCTCTTAAAGGAACAGTTGCTGAGGCAAAGGCAGAGACACAGAGAAAAAGCTTGCTTCCGCTTCTGTGTGAATGCCTTTTCTCCCTAGCCCTTCCCCATTAGCAGGGGCTCTTAAAGGAACAACCGCTGAGGGAAGGCAGGGACATTGGTTTCTGAGAGGGATGCGTCCTTTTATGCTGTTTTTCTACCTTTCCTACTTTTTGGGTTAATGATTTGTTCTTTTTTCTTAGTTGGATACCATTTCTTGGAAAGTAAAGGACAGTACAGCATATTTTTATAAAGAAAATTGTATAAATAAAATTGTTTATTTCTCTGGGTGATTTCTGGTAGCACAAAAGAAGTGATTCACAAAACATTATTGGGATTTGCACACATCTGTGTGAAAACCAAATGCACGTTCTACCCTTTTTCTCACTTTAGTAATGAGATTCAAATGCATTATTGTGTTCTTCACGTGAAAATCATTAGCGCATTGCACACTTTTGCAAGTTGCGGCCACTTTAATCATTATCGGAATGGAGGTACATATGGTCTGCATGTGATAAACTCCTTACTTTCAAGTCTTGTTATTGCTACTGGATTCTATAGCACCAACAATCAAGGAGAAGGAGGAGTATCTATTGAAATTACATTAATTCACAGAGGCTGGATTCCTGTATGAGCTAGTTACGTAACTAAGTAACCTCTCCTGCCCGACCACACACCCCAACCTAATTGAAACATCATTCACCCATGCTCCAGTTACCCACAGATTGGATCTCTGGTGTAAAGTAGGTTGGAGGAGGGAAGTTATGAACATGGTAATAGTGTCACAGTCATGATTAAATAGCAATCAGGGTATAAAAAAGTTATGGATGAGTACATCTAGATCCCTGTTTAGTATTCACAATTGATTGTGAATACTGTCGTGATTATGACACTATTGCCATGATCATAATTTCATAGAGAAAAGAAGAAGATCCATTCTGTCAGAGATTGGTGAATAGCTGAATGACATTTCCATCAAGTATGGAGGACTCAGGCTAGGCGAGGTTACTGGAAAGTCTTCATTGTAGTTAGTTTCTAGTCTCAATATGATTCTCAGTAAACAAGGACACAAGAAAAACTGTGCTGGATTAGGCCACACACATCAAACAGCCTAGTGTTCCTGAGAAGCCTATGCACAACAGCTGTCTTCTATTACTGTTACCCAGGATCTGCTATACATTGGCATGCTGCCTCTGAATCTGAAGGTAGTCTGTTGCCATCACAGTGTTCTAATGTGAAGGACTCCCATCTTTGCACATCACCATGAACCAAAGTATGTATGATATAATGCTAGAAATCACATTACGGTAAATCATATCTCCTTCTGTTAAAGAAAAAGAAAGAAATACAGGTAGGCAGGGTGCTTTTTCTGCAGTATGAAGTTCAGCCAGGAATGTAAGGCCATGTGTAAATAATGTAGATCAACATTTACACAAGCTGCAGATGTGTTGCTGCAGACAGCTGGAGGCAGTGGTTAAGCTGGAGTTATATCACAAACGCTGCATATGAAAAAAAAACAAAAACAGAATGCTAACAGTTCAGGGATGTGTGTTTCTATACCTCTATGAGATTATTCCCAGCACACAGTTCCAATCATGATAATTTGTTGGTCACCAATTTTCTTTGAAAACTCAACTGGTACCTTAGTGGACAAAGCATCAGAGCATTTTAATAAAAAGTCCAAAATCAGTGAATAGATCATATGATATCTCAGCAGCAAAGGACACATTCTGAATGCAAAAGATCACAGGCTTGACAGACTAACAGTATCACCTGGTATAAACCATCTTCTACTCTGTATATCAAGCAATCTTATACCAAGTCACACTACTAGTCCCTAATGCAGATTAGGGATGGGGGGCACTTTGGACACCTGGGGTAGTTAAAGGATTGCACCCACACTCCATCACCACCCAACTCCTGCAAAATATTCTGAAAAAGTTTTGGCCCAAAATGCTTCTCAGTGCCCTCTAAAAACCTGGGGTATAAATTTGCTATTTTGTTGGGCTCCTGGGCCTTTTTAGGCCCAGAAAGGTCATTAAAAACAAAAACAAAAACAGGAATTCAACAGAAAATCCATATCCAAGTAATTTCCTGTTGGAAAAAAAATCATCTCATTATTTATTTATTTATTTATTTATTTATTTATTTATTTATTTACTTTATTTCTATCCTGCCTTTCTCCAAAAAAGGGACCTAAGGCTACTCACAATATAAAACACATTAAAACAACATGTTTAAAAACAATTAAAATAACCTAATTAAAACACTAGAATTTTAAACTTTAAAAGATACAAAAGTTAAAAACATAATCTAAACCAATCACCACTCCAAATAAAACCAGGCTTGCATGATTTTAAAAAGTTTGCTTGAATAGAAATGTTTTTGCTTGCCAGTGAAAGAACAGCAGGGAGGGGGCCAGCCTAGCCTCCCACGGAAGGGAGTTCTTTGCCACCAAGAAGAGTCTTTCTCTCTTGTCCTCACCAAACAAGCCTGTGATGATGGTGGGACCAAGAGAAAGCCTTCTCTTGAGGATTTTAGAGCTCTAGCTGGTTCGTATGGGGAGATATGCTTTCTCAAACAGTCTGGACCTAAGCCATCTCAAGGGACCAACACATTGGGGGAGGGAAATGAACCAAAATTGCCCTGGGAGGCATGGGGGCATTCTTTTCCTAACAATGTTCTGGGGTGATGGGGGCTGGTAGCCACAAAAAATGGACTCGGAGGGCCATCATGTGGTCAGGAGCTATACTTTCCCTATACCTGCTCAGGACTATGGTCTTTTTTGCCCTTTTACTTTCAATTCCCATCAGCCCCATTTAACATAATCAATGGTAAGGAATTACTGGAGTTGATGTCCAAAACTTCTTAGAGGGCCAGATGCTCCCCACCACTGATCCAGACTACTATATTCTAGCTGAACAGACAACAGCTTTCCAAGAATGATCAAGGCTTCTCCCAGCCCTGTTATCTAAAACTGGAGTCTGTTGGGACAAAACTTGGAAACATTCAGATGTAAAGTATGTATTCTTCCACTAATAACAGTTATGTGTTTTCTAGCCCATCCATATCCTTTGAGGCTTTTCAAGCGGTATTGAGATGCTAGCGATTTGGAGGTAAGCTGTTCTCTCTGTATACCTTCCCCTAATGCTCAGATTTCAGATAAAAAGCAACAAAGCACACTCCTCTCACTGCTTCTCCCTGCAAATCCTCCTCTCCTTTTAAACTGCCTTCCTCTGACATCATTTTGCAACAGAAGATACAATGCGCAACAAATAGACTTGGTAATATCTCGTTGCAGACTGAGCTACAGCATTTTCCATGCACACACAAGGGACAACAGCTTAAGTGTCATAATTCAGGTTCCCAGTTAGGCAACTTAGAGTGCTCACAAATCTGCTGAAGATATATTCTTTTTCTTTCCATTTTTTTAAAGCCCTCATACAGCAAAACAAGAAATCGCCAAAGGCAGACTGATAGAGCCATTATTAATATTTTAAATGGAATCCTGACTGCCTGAGTTTTGCTTAAGCGTATGCCTCTGTACCTAATTACAAGACCTTAATTTGTTTTCTTAAACACAACATAAATAAAAGTACACAAGATTACCTTCAGCCGAGTACAATCACGCACCTAACTACAGACTGGCTCAGCACGGGATTTCAGAGCAATCACAGCCCATTACCTGATGGCTTGTTGTAGCAGCAGGAATGAGGACTGAAGCAGAGTTTGGGTGGCAAAATATTGCAAAACCAGTGAGTGGCAGATTGAGGATAAGGCTATCAATGGCCACTAGTCATGATGACTAAATGCTGTCTCCCAGATCACAGACACACTCTGTCTAATACATACCAGCTATTATGAAAAGCAGCATGTGGGAGCTATTCCTCTCCTATCCCCCTTGTGGGTATATGACTGGCTACTTTCCAAAGAGAATGCTGGTTTGGCCTAGCACTCCAATAAGTTGCCTATTTTTAAAATGTTAATAGGACATGTTCAGAATATTTGTTGGCAAGACCAGTTTTCTTCTCTCTCCCAAAGAATGATAGCATCAGAGAGTTCAAATGGGCCCCAAGGACCATCTAGACAAAAAAAAAAAAAAGGAAAACACCCTGCAGGAAGTCTTCAGGATCTAACATATGAAGAATAGAAGATATGATGTACAATGTGAAATGAAAATGACAGAGAGAGCAAAGGCTCATGGCTTCCCCATACAACCATTAAGTCCAGGCTCTGAAACTACTCAACCATCTCCAGTTCACATTTGACCTGCAAGGAGAAGGAAAGAGTAAGAGGCAGCAGAAAACTCACTTTCAAATGGAACAAAGCGTCTCCTTAGCTAGAAATGATATTTGGTACATGATGGAGTCATAGTTCTTCACATCATTTTCTGCTGAGAGGACACTTCATTGGCCTTTTTTTAGGTGGAAAGGCAGAGTTCGGAAAGTTTCTGTCTCTCTCTGTCTCTGTCTCTCTCTTTCTCTCTGTGTGTGATGGTAGCTCCTAGCCAACATAACCAGTGATGTCCCTTGAAAACTATTGTATTTGAAATGCTATTAATAATGAGGATGATTTCCACAACTTGAACTCTGCATATTGAATTCAGGAATTAAAAATGTGTTGAAAATCAGGTCTAAAAAGAATTGTTTGTGTAACTGGAAAAGAATAAGGTTAAATGTGCTGGCTCCTAGATTCTGGGCATTTAACCAGCTAAAACTCAAAACAATAGATAAGAAAGAAGAAATACATAGGTGTCTGGTCATGTGACACAGTCAGAATGACTCTCTTCTTTAAGCAAAGAAAAATGGAAATCCATATATATGGGAATATGGCCAATAAAAGATGAAATAAGATAAGACTTCTGGTCAAAATGGCACCGTGCTGGGTGAGGGTTTGGTGAAATAGCCAAGGTGTCACCTGCCAATTGTGGAGTTTGCTAGTCCAGTGTCATTTAGACCAGCAAAAATTGTCCCCCTGTTATTTGGGACTTGTAAGGAGCTCACAAGTGTCTGTTGCCTGTCCCTACTGTCCAAAAAGGAAATTGGCAGGGCATGATGGGACAAAGGGACCAGGAGGAGAAGATTTGGTTCAAAGATAACTCTTTGGTGTTCACTGATAGAATTGTTTTGCTTTTTATTAAAAAAAAAATAGAATTGATTCAGTGGAGGTTTCAGAACCTCTTCAGATCCAGGGGCAGCCCTGGGAAACTATCATGTTTTTGTACATTATTTTGCTCTTGCTTGCTTGTTTACTTTTCTCCTCAATGGATCCCAAGGGAGTTCACACATGAATTAAAACAAGGTCACTTCCCCCTTTAACAATGTAGTTAAAATTAAAGGAAAGACTGTGTAAAAAACAGAAGAGTGACCAAGGCATGAACCTGTCTAGAAGTCATACTTCCAATGTAATCTAGACATATTTACTCAGAAGTCAGTCTCTTCATTTTTGCTGGTCTTTTGCTGGACCACAACAAATCAACACATTTAAACCTGCAACTTTCTTGACTAAGATTCTCTCTTTGTCTAACTTTAGAAGTATCAGGGCTGATAGTATTCTCCTCTCCAACCACTTGAAAATTTCTAAGAAGTTCATAAATTACTTAGCATTGGTAAATTAAACTAAAGCCACTCAATCTACATCTTGCCAGCTCATCTGCATACATTTGTATAGCCTAAGCGGAAGAAAAATTGGCAGAAGGAGACGTGTGAAGTTTTCTTTTTTCTTTTTTCTTTTTTTTGGTCACCTGAAAACTTCTCATTTGCTATAGATCACCAGATAAGAGAATAAACTAAGATCAATTATCAGAATTATGCCACTTGGTTTTTTCTAGCACCTCTATCAGCTATCATGATGGTATTTGAGGACATGAAAGAATTCAAGCAGCTTAAATGCTGTGCCTTTTTCTCAATGGCTCTATACCTTCCTATTGTTAAATTGTAAAAGTTATGAAGAGGAAAGATAACCACTACCCATTCATGACCAGCATCCCGAAATGAGTCAATGATCATCTTCTGATGGCACAGCTGGATGCTATAGACTTGGAAACACAACGAGAAAATGACAGAAATAGAGATGTCAAAGAATGAAGAAGGGAAGGAGGGATGAAAGAGACAGAAATAGGTTGACAGTTTCATATGATAAAGGACTTGTGCAATCTCACCAGCTAGTGTTGACCCCATCCAAGGTGTCCCGAGATTTTCTGTCCTTTTAGGAAAAGTCTGTAGCTAGAAAAGAGCATGTTTCCCCGTTGCCAAGATAAACAAACAAAACTGAGCAGCAAGCATTTAGGGAGGGGAAAGGTAGGATCTTTGGGTAATATCACCATATCTTATCGGGCCAACTGTTCCAAGGCAAATTTCTTAGCTTCTTTTTTTAAAAAAATTCCTCCTTTATCCACAAACTACTGGACCCCTAACCAGTACCCCTTAGATCTCTTAGTTCAATAATCACTGCCTTGGGAGTAACCTTTCAATTCCTCTTGTTGTTTCTTCTCCAGACAGTCAGTGGTTACAGCTGTGATCCCTGTGCAAAGCTATTCCTTAAGACAAGCTGTGGTTCCTTTATATGGCCTGGGCTTTGACAACCTCTCTAAGGAGATTAAGATCACTGTTCTGCATGTCAGGGAGGCAGTTATCTAGAAGCTCTACCACCACTCTCTCACAGATTAACTTGTTGAAACTCCCCATATCTACACATTTGGTTCATGATGGGGTAAGAATTATGGGGCCTTCTAGATGTTGCTGGATTGCAACTCCCAGCAGCCCTAGCCAGTACAGGCACTAGTGAGGAATGTTAGGACTGAAGAACATCAAGACTAAATCACAGAAACATACATTTACTCCAACTACCTGACACACAGGAATATCCTCACTCACTCTCTGTTTGTAAGAAGATCTTTACCCTCTGAAGCAATCTCTTCCACTGTCAAAAACAGCTCTTACTGTCAGAATGGCCTTTGTACATTTTAGGTGGAATCTCTTTTCTTGCAATTTGAACCCTAGCCTCTGGACCAGCAGAAAACAAAGATGTTCTATCCTCTACACAGTCTCTCTTCAGATGCTTAAAAATGGCTGTCATATCACCTCTCTTCTCATTTATAAGCTAAACATACCCATCCCCTTAAATACATTCTCAAAGGACTTGCTTTCCCAAGCTTTTATCATCTTGTTTACCCTCCTCTGGAATGTTACAGCTTGTCTATATCTTTCTTGAACTGCAGTGCCCAGAATTACACACAGAATTCCAGAACGACTTCCTTCAATGTGGACACTGTTAAAACATCCTAGAATTGCTCTGCCTTTTTTTTTTAAGGGGGGGGGCTGTCATATCACACTTTTTGCTCAGTTTAGCTTGGGGTCAACTAAGACTCCAGATCCTTTTGAGATTGTTATCAAGCCAGGGGTCACCACTCCCATATTTATACATTTCATTTTTACTCCCTACATGCAGTGTTATACATTTATTCCTGGTGAAATTCATTTTACCAACAAGTCAAATTGTGTTCATCTGTCTCCTTTCTGTTATAATGGGAGGTTATATGGCTACGACTGAAAAAGCAGAGATGGCTGCAACATTTCTAGTGATGCCACATCCTGCTCTCCATCCACCCTGCAAGCTCTCCAGTCCTGGAGATCAGTGGCTACACTATCCAATTCACAACTAAGACACACATTGAACTGCAGCTCACGAAACCATCCTCATGTTATTGGTTCGGGACATTTTCCTTTGATCTAACCAACTACTGTACTCAGCTTCTGCTGCTCAGAACTCCAAAGAGAGTGATATTTCCTCTAATCCTTTCATCCTCAGCTCCTCTGTGCAGCACCTACGGAAAATGTCAGGCCCTTGGCAAGCTGAGCTCTATGCAGGGCAGCAGCTGGCTGAAATCAAGAAGGGGGACCTCCCAGTGCCAGCACAGTCGTACTGCCATTTTCTCACAGACAACCCCAGGGGTGCTTCCAGATGTCCATATCAACACCCACCCCACCCCCAGCTGAATGATGTGGCTGCCACACTTTAAGAGAGATGGGATATGGAAGAAGTGAAGGAAGGAGATAACTCTCCAAATAAAACACATGTGGAAAAAGCAACTTATATACAACAATGATACATGTCATTTACTTTAGTTGCCTGGGCAGTATCTGTGTATGACAAATAAACAGCAGTCAAGATGAATGAGGAACTTAGCCACCAAAGCAGTGCCCAAATCTAGAAAAAGGAGAGTATGTTAACAGCACCTGGATGACCCAAAAAAAAAAAAAAAAATTGGGGAGGGGTTGAATGAGGAAAAAAAAAGTCCCCACCTATCCATGCAGTTTGTGAGGTTCTGCCTGTCCTAGGACATTATCACACGGGGGAAATCTGGTTAATCCATATAAATCCCAAACAGAAACTGGATTTGTGCCTCACAATTTCAACGATGTCACACAGAAACTGAACAGAAACTGGTATTATACGAGATCTTTTGAAATTCGGTAGTTTTGAGGAAATGCATTTACGAAATTACAGTAATTTTGCATTTACTGTAATGTGAAAAGCAAATGCGTATTTGGGAGCATTTCCCTGCTTTTTCCCATGGTTCCACAGCGAGTATTCCTCTATCTGCGCATGTGCAAGAAGATCATTTCTAGTACATTTACGAGCTTTTCTCACTTGTGTGGGAACATTAAATGTGCTTACTATAATTTCGCAATTAAGGTAATTACATGTGAAAGCCATTTGCGGAATCAAGGTTTATTTTCGGTTTATTTTCGGAATGCCTCATTTCCACTTTATTATCACTTTCTGGCCCATGTGTGATAATGTCCCTACTGTAGTGAAGAGAGTACTGAAAAAAAAACACAGTAAAAGCAGAAAATGGTAATGAGACAAGCTCCACATGATCCAAGGTGGTCAACTGTTTTGTTTAGAAAGCCCAATGCACTTCAGCCTCAATGAGAAAAAGGTAGTCTTCAAGGGCATCCAGCAGAATTCACTGGCGATCCAAAACACACTGAAGAAATAATCCAGTTTGAGACTGCTTTAACTGCCCTGGCTCAGTGCTAGGGAGTCATGGGAATTGTAGTTTATAGTGGCACCAGAGCTCTCTAACAGAGAATGTTAAATGTCTCACAAAACTACAGTTCCTAGAATTCCCTAGCACTGAGCCAGAGCAGTTAAGGCAGTCTTAAACTCAATTATTTCTGCAGTTTGTGTTTTGGACCTGGAGCTGAGAACACTTCAAAACACAGTATAAACTCAGTGGGTGTATTGAGTGGATTATGCTGAAGACCCCTGAAGAAAGCCTTTTCTCACTGAGGTAGAATGTTATTCCTTCAAAAAGCTATTTGATGGTATTCCTTAAAAAAAACTGACATTTTTATTAGCAGGAACTAATTACTACGTGTCCTATCAAATGGCCAAATATGTCAAGTTAGACCTGACAAAGAGAGAACCTTTTAATCTGTCTAGTGACAAGATATAATCTCAGTCTTGTTTAGTATGTTTTATTACCAATTCAACTGTCTCATTTTAACCAAGTTCTAATATGATATTGGTCTGTTTTATGGTTGTATGTAAAAGCCTGATCAACTAATGTAGAATAAACTCTGCTAAATTTAAAAAATCATAGAGTATACATTCTACCAAACCAGGTTGTTTTGTGTGTGTGTGTGTGTTTGCCTGTTATAATGGCTATTTTCCCCCCTCCTCTGGAAAATACAAACTCTGGGAATAGCCTTACTGCAAACTCCAACTCACCTCAAGGAAAGAATACAGAGATCAAAATAATCTAAAGTGGGATGAGGAGAGAGAGAATATATTCAGCACAGCCAATATGAAGGTTAGTGCCTTGTTGACAAACTCACTGCTTCTTTAGGGATGATAAGAGCAACTGTGCATGTTTATCAGAGGGATAGTTTAGTGCCCTGAACAATTCCTCTCTATGCCTTCTAAAACATATACCTCTTGCAAAGATGCCTTCTTTTATGTAAGCATGTTGGCTTGCTGTCATTTCAAACCTTCATCTGACTTCAATTAGCATAAGTCCACAGTGAATGAGTAATCCAGCACCTACTGCTCTTTTTGAGCTTGTCACATTGTTGTTGTTGCGTCCTTCAAGTAATTTCTACTTTATGGCAACTCTAAGACAAAACTATCATGGTGTTTTCTTGGCAAGTTTCTTCAGAGGGGGGTTGCCATTGCCATCCTCTGAGACTGAGACAGTGTGACTTGCCCAGAGACACTCAGTTGGTTTACATGGTTGATCTGGGATTTGAATCCTGGTCACCAGAGTCATAGTCCAAACCACTGCACCACTCTGGCTTTCATGTGTACCACATGCTCATTACCATTTGTTGCTGCAACTGATTTTTGTCACATATTATAATAGAGATAACAATACATCAACCCTAAGGTGAACCTATTGAGGTTTTCTTTGTAAGATTTGTTGGGGGGGGGTGCCTTTGTATTCCTCTAAGGTGGAGAGAGAATGACTTGTCCAGCTCACCCAGTATTTTGCTTGAAAATGAAATATTTCCATGAAAATAAGTCCAAGCAACTACAATGGTACAGAGATCTCAGTGGCCAAGAGAATGGCATTGCATATGTAGATTAAATAACACATCTATTCATTCAATTTTCATTCTGATGGGGAGTTGGGCTTGCATCTTCTTGAAAAGTTGCCAATGTCAGGACTTAGCATCATTTCAGAGATATTGTGGAAGATCAAAATGCCCCCTAGGTTTTTTTTTTATCATTCAGGTCTCGATGAAGATTATTCACAAAACAAATCAGACTATTATATTATATTGTACTTGTTTCAATGAAATATCATCCTCCACTTTAAACAATAGCAGTGCATACATCAACATGAGGAGAGGGGGAGAAGGATGAGAATAGGCACCAGGAGGGAATTATAGCAAAGGAGAGTTGACGGAGAATCAATGTTATTGCACCAGATGAAAGGAGGTGGACAGCAATGCTGTTCTAAGGAAAGATATAGGAGTGAGAAAGCAATTAATCTGGAGGGAATATTGAGGAAAACAATTAATTTCAGGGAAGCAAGAAAGATTTAGGTTCTGGAAGGGAAGGGAATAAAAAGCAGAAGGAATAAATCTGGAGAGTTTTCTTCTGGAGCAATAACATGGAACAATTATTTCAAAAGGGATGAGGAGGGAGGAGGTATTGGGAGGGGACAAGTGTGCTTCTTAAGCTTGGTTTCTCTTAAGTGAGCCTACAAGAGGGCAGAATTATTCCTACCCCATCCCAATATTCTGCCAACAATTTGGCTGTGTTGCAGGGCTTGCACACAGAAAATGCTGTTTTCTGCACAAAACAACCATGTGCAAATTTTGTGCAAAGTAAGTCCTAAACTGTGAAAATTCTTACAAATGTGGGCTTCTTCTCATCAGTGTTTCTCAACACTTGAAAAACATGGTTTGGGCCAATTTTTCTAATATTTTTTCCATCCCTGCTACAAATGGAGATGTGAAACTTGCTTTTCTTTTATCATTTCCATTCCCAGTCACCTCTTGGTCAAAGAGGGTGTGCTCTAACCTGACTCCATCACCTTTTCTTCTCCTGCAGGATTTCTTAAAACCATCTTTGCCTTTTGAAGAAGCCAGTGGGCTTTGAAAGCTAGTGTGATAAACTTTGCACCCTTTCGTTAGTTCAATAAAGGTATCACCATGATGTCTGCTTTGGGTTTTGTTTTATCGTCAACATGGCCACCTCTGCATTTCACACACACACACACACCAGAATTGTTCTTGCTATCCAAAAACTGAAACAGAAGAATATTCACAATCAAGCTTCTAAGAACTAAAGAGCAGAATCTTAAATGAAAGAAAGAGAGATAATGTTTGGTTCCCTTTTGCACCCAGAGGGTTGCCTTCCATGTTGGATGGACTCTGTCAATAGCCTCTAGTGAGAAGTAACCATATCATAGCCTGGCCCCCATATCGTCTGCCTCTTTAATGACTCAATAATTAAGAGCACAAGTTATCAGTCATGTGCCTGAGGTAGGAAAGGGAGGGAGAAAACCCCCAAACAGATCTTGCCTTGCATCTCCTAGCTATTAAATGTTAATGAACAGACAAGTTTCAGGCTGTGTGGCAATGATACATTGCTCCCCTCACCTTCCCTGCCCTCCCCAATGGCATTCTCTTGAACCCCAGGCTGAAAAAGAAACTTCCCACTGGCCACTTAAGGGTGTTAATGAGGAACCGCTCATTAGCATGGCAATCAAAGTTGCCTTGGTTATTAAGATAACTAAATCTGCCAGCTGCCCAGTGGGGAAGAACCGTTCGATTCTCCAGCTCTCCCTGGCCACTTTGATTTTCCTTTTTTTCTCTTTCATTTTGCTTTGCATCACACTGGTTGTTCTCCCTGCTCATCCCTAATCCACCCTCCCATCTCCCCTTGAGGAGAATGACCTTTCTGAAAAAGCAACTGCAGTACACAGTGGAGAAGGAGAGAGGAGCAAATCTACTCACATGTAGTGCAGGTGAGGGTTCTTGTCAAATGCACGTGGCTGGATACTTCGGAGCCCTGAGTTCTTGATTGTCCTGCAAAAAGATTTAAAAGGACAGTGATAGAAGAATGGTCAGTCATAGTCAGGCATTTGAAGACCCACCTAGGTCTAAATGCAAGGAGGCACCAGGGAGGCTATTGCCCAAAACTTGGAAATAACTAGATACAAATAATAATAATAATAATAATAATAATAATAATAATAATAATAATAATAATTTATTCTTATATCCCACCTTTTGCCTAAGCAATCAAGGCAGCTTGCAAATAACTACTGTATATACTTAACTATTAGTCAAGCTCACATATAGGTCAAGGGCAGGTTTTATGGATTTTGATATCACCTGTTGATAAGTCAAGGGTAAAACCTAAGGACATGTAATAAAAGTTCTAAAGAAAAATGATGCCAAAGAACTTATAAAATCCAGGAGGCATAACTGTTTGTGCTCACACTACAGGCTAGATGGATGAGAGAATAGAGGGGTGGTGGTCAGTGCTTTTAGGGAAGATTGCACTCTTGCCTGTCACCAGGGGATGGTTCCTTTTTCATATAACAGTTAAAGTACAGTACTTAAATTGACCCATGGATAAGTCAACTCAGGTTTTTTGGATCCCTTTTTGACTAAAATTTCTAGACTTATATATGAGCATATACAGGAGACACAGATAGAATTCAGAGACATGGTCATGTTAGTCTGCAATATCACTATGCAAAAGGATCATAACACCTTTGAGACTAACTGTGTGGAAGAAGTTGTAGCATAAGCTTTTGTAGACTTGGACTTGCATACTACAACTTCTACACAGTTAGTCTCAAAGGGCTACAAGATTCCTTTGCCTTCCACAATAACTAAGGCATAGCTAAGTTACAGTATGATTGTAAGTTGACAAGAGGTAACTGTGTTGTGATAGTAATTGTTTTATTTGCTTTTACAGGAACAGGTTGTATATTGTCTCACTAAACTGGGAATGGGTAAGTAGCCTTAAAATGTCAGAGATCTTCATTCACTGTACAAGAGGAACTATAATTGCTAGTTCCTATTTTTGAGTACTGTATGTTCTTTCTGGGTGTATTAGGAAGGAAACAGTGATCAAAGAAAAGCATACTTCCTAGAAACCCCTGAAGTCATGGCTTTGGGGTTTCCAGCTGAATTTTTTCCAACTGTTTTTAAAAGAAATTATATTGGGGGTTGGACAAACCAAAACCCTTTGGGCAGTGTCTAGCTCTCTAAGTGCAGGATTCCTACTTTTGCACTAAAAGGTGAATAAGGAATATGACGTGGTTTAGATGCTGACTTTGCATCTCTGCTTCATACTCTGTTATGGGTGTTGATGCTACATCAAGGTAGATGAGATTTACCACTCTTTACCATTGGACAGTGACCTGTAATATTCAGATCTTTTTTAAAAGTAACTGAAATACCTTTTCATTACTTGTTGAGAAATGGAGTGAAGGGCAACTAAAGACACATCCTCACTCCCTTCCATGCATACAAATATTGACAGCCTGAAATGGGATCATAAAGTGTATCTATACTGCACAATTATAGCAATTTGATACAATTCTAACTAGCAAGACTCTAGTTAAGTTTGGTGAGGTACATAAAATTCTGTGTTATCTGATTTTAGGGTTATGGTTTAAGAGAGGGCACATCCTAAGATTTTGCAGGATACAGCCATGACAGCTAAAATTATATCAAACTGATACAACAGCATAGTACAAGTATGTTAGAAGAACAGAGAAGTAGTAGTTGACTTAAGTTCCTTCTTTAGGAGACCAAGGACTGGCAGCCATCCCCCATATTCACATCACTTTGTTCTGCATCAGCAATATAGACATTTATGCCTCATCATCCTATGGTATACCTCCAGGCTGTCCCAAAGCTCCTAGAAGCTGTCCCAAAGCTCCTAGATCTATAAAAGCAAGACAGTACTTGCCCTCACACAGACAATCTAAAAAAATATTGGTACAAAAAGAAAAGGAGATGAGGAAGGGGAAAAGAAAGCAAGAATACTCAGGCTAATGCTTTAATAAATATGATGTTTTGAAACCTTAAAAGCTGGAGATTTTAGAATGGGCCTTCCAAAACAATCCCATCCCTCCACCTGTATTTGTGTTAGAGAGGGTCAATGTTTGAGATGGAGGAGTGAAACAATGCAAAGGAAGACAAGAGGAAACTGGCTGGGTTTCATCCTAGACTGAATCTTCTTGTTGGTGTGTGCTTTCAGGTCATTTCCAACTTATGGTGACCCTAATACGATAATCCTCCACTCCATATCATCAGTTCATTTCTTTGTTTGCAAGATTTGCTTATCATCTACACTTACGGATTTCTTTTAAGGACAAGAGAGGTGAAATCAGTGCATTTATGTTCACACCAATGTGTGCATACCTACACAATCTTAGCAGTTGTTTCTGCTGTGCTAAAGGAGGTGCTTGATCCCTTGAAGAAGGTGGTGGTGTACTGTCTCCTAAAGACAACCTCCCTGGACTCAGGCATGTGACCATAACAGTCCCATTGCTAATATCCCCTTTGAGAGGAAGCTGTTTGAGTGTGTGGTGGCCAGACAACTTCAAAGACTTAGTCCATTTCTTCCTGTTATGATCAGAGCAATGGACAAATATTTTTGTTTGCATTTTTAGGGTACATATATTCCACTTCTTTCCTGCATCAGTTTGTGATTTTTTAGAAAAACATTTGTACAAAATTGTATGTACAATTTCATAAACTAATTGTACTGTGCACATTCGTGCACACACTTTGTATGCACTTTAAAAAAAACACCAGTGAACTCCATCAAAAAAACTGAAGAAGTCCAAAAAAGTAAGAATAATTACATAACTACAATCTACTTTCCCAAAGAAATATGGATTGGTATTAAAATGTGAACAAAACAGATTTCACCCTCTCTCAGTTTGCAAACTGAATACTGGTGCTCTGTGAGACAGCAGGACCACAGCTCAAGCCGCCCCCAATTTCAAATTCTGCTTGCTCCTAGAATAACATACATACATGCCAAGCATTGAAGAACATCCTTTTGATAGCCTTCTCTCACCTTCCAAGCTAACCAAGCACCAGTCCTGCTAATCATTCAAACAAAAACTCCTTCTCCATACTGCATGCATGAAATATGCACAAGATCTGAACAAGCAATTTAAGATGCTTACATGGAGAATTTCTAAGGAACACATTTACTTAGCAGGTTTAAGTTTCAGGGGAGCTCAGCAGAGTGGCTTCTTTTCTGCTGACCTGTGATCAGAAGGTAACTACTGCAGATTTGTTTCTATTTTTTTTTTCCCCTGAAGCAAAAGACATTTTGCAGGTATACGATTTGGGGACATTTAGATTTCAAGCTGCTCAAGGCAAGAGCTTCACCTTTTTTTGTTCATAATCTTTAAAGGTGTCATGTGTTTGGAGGTGGACTGGAAAGTAGACAAGCAGGAAGAAAGGGCAGTTTGAATTATCTAGCCCACACTACAAGTTGTTGAGAGAAAGACCAAGGCTGCATTCACATTGCAGAAATAATCCAAGTTGACACTACTTTAACTGTCATTGCTCAGTGGTATGGATTTCTGGGAACTGTAGTTCTGGGAGACATTCAGCCTTCACTGTTAGAGAGCTCTGGTGCTACAACAAACTAGAATTCCCTGAACACATAAGATTGAGCCATGGCAGTTGAAGTGGTATCAACTTGGATTGTTTCTGCAGTGCAGATGCAGCCACAGAAACCCAAACCAGATTCAGTAGTTTTATAAGATCAGCTGAGATCCAACTGACTCCTCTTGTTGACTGACCCCTTTGATGAGCTGTAGTCAGATCTGGCATCAGGATGTAGCAACTGTGAAAATCTGTCAGAGTTCTATGGCCTTGGCAGAATCCACCAAAGATGCCTGCTATGGCCATGGTGGCCTGGTGTCCTACTTTACAGAGGGTAAAGGCACAAGATCCTGTATGATCTTGGAAGTTAAGCACGGTCAGCTCTGGTTAGTATTTGGATGGGAGACTGTGAACAAACACCAGGTGCTGTCGAATAGATTACAAAGCAAGGAACTGGCAAAACTACTTCTGAGTATTCCTTGCCTAAAGATAACCCAACGAAATTCATGGGGTCACCATAAGTCAATGGGTCACTTGAAAGCACACACACATACACACACACACAACCTTGATTTGAAGGTGTTTATAGATGCACAACACTAAGGAAAGCAAGCAGGTGTCTTGATCATTGGTTTCAAGAGTTACCCTAGACATGAAGTGGTCCTTACTATGATTATGGTTTATTTTATTTACTTGTATCCTACCATTTTCTTAGAAATAGGGCCCAAGAAAGCTTTTTAGTTCATACAGTATCATACAAACATGTATAGGCAAAACATATCAAAAAGAATAGACAAAACAAAAAAGAGGAGGATTAAATTAAGTCACTGATTTATTATAAGAAGCTATGTTAAGATTTAATTCTAAATAGCTGAGGTAAGCAATTACTTTATTTATATGAATATATTTTTTGAGATTCGATTTATCCCGTCAACTCTGTATGCATTTGTCCTTTTATTTTTTATAATAAGGAGAAATGTCCCATAGCTTAATGGAATAAATACAGGAGGGTGAGACATAATATCAGTTAAGATCTTAGTCCTGGTTCAGGAAGTAGATTTTTAATTTGTAAGGGAATTAGTTTCTGATTAGGCGGTATGTGTTATATGAATAAGCTAGGTGCTGGGTTTTTGTTGTTGTTGTTGTTGTTGTGTGTTAATTTATGTTTGTTTGTATGTTTGCATATATGTATGTATGTATATGTATACTCTTATGTTTTTTAAACTAATAAACTTTATTTAAAAATAAATTACTGCTCAAAAGTCATTAAACTATCTACAGAATTAAAATGAATTCAAAGCCTATCCATTAAAAACCAAGCAATAAAAACAGTACAGCACAATATCACAGTTTCCATTAATAATCCTCAGTCCTTTACCAATGACAGGCAATGTTTTAAAACCAAAACAGTTTCCTTGGATTAAGGTGGAAAGGAGAAATAGATCTGGGTGTCATCAACATAGTTGTGGCAGTGGACCCCAAAACTTTGGCTAGCGTCTCCCAGCAGTTTCATCTATATATTAAATTGCACATGGGTAACAAAACTGGAAGACTATGTAGGTCAAAAACCTAGGTATTCCCTCTGTCCCATTTCAGGGTTCATCCCTCTAAGTAGGAGAGAAATAATGTATCAAAACATATTGCAGCAATAGAGTATCTAAAAGGATTGCAGCAATCAGCTGAGAAGGATAACATGGTTGATGGTATCAAAAACTACAGAAAGGTCAAGCAGGATCATACTTTCCCTCCTGTTCAGTTCTCAATGTAGACTGTCCATCAAGGTGACCAAAGCTGTCTCAACCCTATGACCGGGTCTGAAGCCAGATTGAAATGGGTTGAGGTCATTGGTCTCATCCAATCAACCCTGGAGCCTGGATACCACTGTACACTCCAGTACTTTCCCCTGAAAGAAATGGAATCCTGAAAGCTCTTCAGTAATTTTTCCAGTTGTTTTGTTGCTATTGTTGAATGTCTTCAAGTCATTTCAGACTTATGATGACCCTAAAGTGATCCTATCACAGGATTTTCTAAGAATAAGAGTGTATGACTCACCCAAGATCACCCAGCTGGTTTCCATGTCAGGGAATCAAACCCTAATCTCCAGAGTCGCAGTCCCACACTCAAACCACTACATCACATTAGGTCTTAATTTATCAATGTAAGGGATTTTTCAAGGGATATACCCTTATTGTGCTGTCCTCTGGCCATCTCCCAGTAGAGTCCCTATTTACTTGTTGGGTGGCAACAGTGCTCTCATCAGTGTATTGGAGGTAAATTATAGGAAATTTCATTGATAATTTAAAAACCAAGTTGCACAGCATGTTGTGGAAGAAGAAGAATGGGGATCACTACAAGTGGGTCCTGCTTCAGTCTTAGCAGGTACCCAGAGATGCCAGATGCTGATCCCAGGCTGGATTGGATGAGTTTCTCTATCCTTAGAAAGGCAGGAGGAAAATAACAAAAGGGCCTAGAGAAAACAGGCAAGCCATTTCTCAGGAAGGTGGTAGGCTAAAGCAAGCTGGGAAGCTTATGAAAATCAGGGGCAAACCAAGATGTTGTTCAGCCTAAACTTAAAAATCAAATAGTGTCCATTCCCCGCGTCAAAGTGCATCATATCCTGGTTTCAGCCAAAATATTTTGGCTTTTCTGCCTTCCTTGCAGCACCAATGCAGTCATATAAAAACTGAAGAACAAGAATTTGCTGACCTTTCTGAATCTGCTACCTGAGGAGATCATACTCTGTCTTAGTTATTACCTCAAGAAAAGAAAAGTCAGTGTGAGCAATGGAGAGGAGGAGGATGAAAAAAGGAGAGAGGCTGATAAGCGTGGGAGTGAGAGAAAACTTGGACAGAACTGAATGGAGCTCAGGATTTAAAAAGTTGTTGAGATAAAGAGATCTGAAGTGCAGACCCTTTGGCTGCTGACATGCTTCATCTGAGCCTTCAGATTGGCAGCTCAGTTGTCAGACATTTCCAGATATAGTCATTTCTAGCGCTACTGAAATAATAACTTTGGGAAGAAATTAAAATTTAGCCATCAATATGTGAGATGGCAAAAAATTCACTCAAAAGATGAAGAACTGCAATCTCCAGCACTGCAGATTTCACCTGTCCCCCAATGTTATAATAAAAAAAAAATCATTTCTGCAGCTATGAAAGAAATTTCCTACTGATTTCTGAAGGCTGTTTCTCTAAAGGCACATAAGTAAACCTAGAAAGTGTTTTCTCTCTTCTTCTTCATCTTGTAACTGGCAAACCTAGCTGGCTGAGAAATACCTTTAGTATTCAGATTCTCATACAAACACATAGTACTCACAGTCTCTGGAGTCCTGTGTACAGCTCCATGTCTACGGCATGCAGTGTCTGCAAATTCCTCCA
>CM034709.1:19129006-19173676 GCA_020142125.1 Phrynosoma platyrhinos | reverse complement strand
AGTCTGCAACCCCCCTAGGATGGCAAAAAAGTTTAATAAATAAGTAAATATTGCCAAACCTTCCATGAACATTTCTGCAAGTTCTTTTGGGATTATCACAGTAGTGAACATAGCGAACTTGCAAAACTTTCACTGAACCATGATGATAAATAACAATTTTGTATGTTCAGTTCTTCTGATGCTGAAGAAATGTTTTCAGTACAGTGGTGTCAGACATCTATTATTTTAAGTGTCCCTTTATTATAGCAGTCTCCACTCTGACAGGCATTTTAACAGGCAAGTTATAAAAATGGGAAAGCCAAAACAGATCACTTGAGCACAACTCATTATTTTGTAGATATCAGAAGGTGACCAACAGCATAAACACCTTTATCTGCATTGTGTGTATCAACACGATAAGGTACAATCCAAGCAAGGCTATGTAAGGGTTCTATCTCATTGGTCTTTGCACCATTTTAACAAGCCCCAAACCTGAACTAACAAGATATTCTGCCAAAAGATGGATGAAAAATCTCTGTTCTCTCTCTCGTTCTTCTCATTAAAAAATCAGCTGGAGTATAAGACAATGTCAGAATCTGAAGCAAACATCCCAGAGACAAACAGATGGACAGACAAGGATGCAAAACATTCTAAAGGCAAAAATATCCACATACTATAGGTTCCAGCTATAAAATGGAAATAAACTAGTACTAGACTATCTGCTTTCATCTTTTTCTAAAGCACTTCTCAGAAATACATTGTTGCTGGAGCTTATGGTTGTTATTGTACATTTTCAAATTATTTCTGGCTTCTGGCTTTGTTGCCATAAACTGCCATCAAGCCAACTTCAACATATGGTGAACCTATGAATGAGAGACCTCCAAGACAGCCTGTCATCCACATGTCCTACACAGATCATGTTCAGGTTCTATATACTCAAAGTTGTAGCTTCCTTGATTGAGTGGATCTACCTGTAGTGCAATCTTCCTCTTTTCCTATTGCCCCCCACTTTACCAAGCATTACTGTCTTTTCTAGTGAGTTATGTCTTCTCATAATGTGGCCAAAGTACAACAGTCTCAGTATCTCAGTTTTTCTTGTAGCTACCCTGAGGCAAACCTATCATGGTTTTTTTCCTCCCAAACTGACCCCTCTAGATACCACATTTGAATACAGTAGGTAATCCAGGGATTATCTATTACCTGGATAAAGTCTACAATAAACAATACTGCAGGAGCAGATTCCTTGTAAATCCCTGTTCTCTATATAGTTTGACCTATAGATATTTATTTATTTATTTATTTATTTATTTATATCCCGCCCCTCTGCAGAGCAATCTTAGTTGCTTCATCATCTGCCTATAAACATATTTGCTTATAATCAGACTCTCAACCTAGGTGCTTTTCAGGATACAAAGGGGAAAACATGAGAGGTGGTTTGGAATTTAATTTACAAAAATAGCAAAATCTACCGTTACTCATTAAGGCCACCCTTTTAAAAAAAAACATTACCTGCCACTAATGTACAAATTATTTGAACATCTTAAAAGTGCTTTCCCCATTAGTTACAGTCTCACCTATTAAATTGTCAGGATTATAACACAAAGGAAGATCAATCTTTGTATGTTCAGCAAAAGGCAATAATAGCCTTTATGCATATAGAACAGTGTGTATATAGAATCTGAACTTGCAAATTTATAAAAGTTAAGCCAGAGGCTACAAAAGCAAGGTTACTGTTGAATATTAAGACAAAAATAATCACCACAGACGATTATATAACTTTAAAGAATGTAAGCAAGACATTGAAATAGCTAAAAGATTTTCTGTACCTTTGCTTAGTCATTAATCAAAATGAAGATTGTAGCTATGGAATCAAAAGACAACTCAGACTTGGAAAGGCAGGGATGAAGGAACTAGGTAAAATTCTTAAGTGTAAAGATGTACATACTAATGTCAGACTCATCCATGCCACATTATTTCTAGTTTCTGTGTATGGGTGTGAAAGCCAGACAATGATAAAGGCAGACAGAAAAAGAACTCATTTAAAACGTAGTGCTGGAGGAGAGTTCTACAGCTATCATGGACTACTGAAAAGAGAAATGAATGGATTCCAGAACAGACTGAGCTTGAACTCAATGACATATGACATGGTATAAGTCTTTGGAAAATACAGTAATGCTCAGTGAACTGGTGCTTTACAGCATGGAGTAGTGGTTTGAGTGTCAGTCATGAAACCCACTGGGTGACCTTAGGCAAGTCACATGCTCTGAGCCTCAGGGAAAGGCAAGTCACACAACACACATGCACACAGAAAAGCAGCAGGAAAAGAAGAAGCTCATACTAGAGGTGGATTGATTCAATCAAAGAAGTCTCAGCCCTGAATTTGCAAGACCCGAGCAGGGTAGTTGATGACTGGTGCTCTTGGGTCTCTCTCATTCATAGGGTCATCATAAGTCAAAGCTGACTTGGTAGAAAATAACAACATGCAAATGAGAAACTCTGGTGCAATCAGGGTTCATGACCATGTATTTACATGGAGCTCATTCTCACTTTTGGACACATTGCTACAGATCAAGACAATGGAACTCTGAGGACAAAAAGCAGAGAAAGCAGGTGTAATGCTCCATTTATGTATTTGATGAATGCACAAAGAGGAAGCTGAACTCAAGTAGAATTAGTAAGTGACATGCTGGTGGGATGTAATATTCATTTTATCAAGTGTGTGGTGTTCCTGCTGCTGTTGCTGCTACCTGCACTCATACAGGGTAAACAACAGCTTTAGTGGGCAATGTACTATCAAGTAGCACTGGATGTAACTGTCTCCAGAGGGAAGTCTAAAGACATATGCTTTCATTGATTAAGCAATAGTATAAGCAAGCATGGGAAAGTTATTTCTTTAGGCTATAGCTCCCAGAAGACCTCAAACAGCATAGCCAGTAGCTCTGTAGTCAAAAAAGTAATTTTTCCAAGCTTTATTGCAATCAGTTATTGTAGTCATGCTTGCATACATGTGTGTATACATAAACAGGAGGTTTTAAGGGCTCTAATCCCTTATATTTGTACCTGAGAGTAAGACCTCTTGCATTCAGTGCAATTTCTTCCAGAATAAAGGATTGTGTGATTGAATGTTTCAAGAATTTAAATGATGGTGTTTATTTATTTGAAAGCCTGGCATTTGACAACTCACAGGAAAGTTAGCCACACAGCAGAGAAAAGAGAAGAGATGCTTACTCTGGTTATCTACAAGCAAAATCCATAATTCAACATGAAGCACTTCCAGAAGTGTCAAAATGGAACAAGATTCAACAATTAAATAAGGAGGCCCTTTGTTCAAAACCATTTCCAATTAAATGTGATCAAAATACCTCTATGACATTTTAGCAACTACCATGTAAGAAGGAAAACTGTTACTCCCAATTTTTATCTAGCAAATATAAGTAACTTGTCCAAGGAAATCCCAATACAAAAACAAGTCATGCCAAACTAAGGAGATTATCGCATTGACATAAAATCATTTTATAAATGACTGAAATAATGGAATAGAAGACATGCTTATCAAATTTGTAAATAACACCAAATTAGGAAGAGTAGCTAATACCTCAGAGGAAAGGTATATGATTCAAAATATACAGATTGGAGACGTGAGTCAAAACTTCAACAGGGGTGAATGTAAGGTGCTGCAAATATTGGATGGCTGTATTTGTGCATTTAATTGTTTGTGATGAAATGTAGCACCTTACACTTATCCCTGTTCAAATTCCATTTTAAGTATTGACTCACCTCTCCATTTTAAAGCTATACAGTACTCTTTATTTTTATTCAGTCCATGTGAAAAAGGATCTAGAATTCTTAAAAGAACACAGGTTATAAAGATGAGTCAATAGTGTGATGCAGCAGCCAAAAAAGCCAATGGAATTCTGGCTGCACCAACAATAGTATAGTATTCAGACTGAGGGAAATAGTAGTACACTCTATTCTGCTTGAATTAGAGCTCATCTGGAATACAGGTCCAATTTTTGGCAGCACCCTTCAAGAAGCATTTTGATAAGCTGAAGTATGTTCAGGGGATGAAGACCCAGATGCACAGAACAGTTTAAAGACCTCCTTCTTTGGAAGTCTTTAAACAGAGTTTAGATGGCCAACTGTTGCAGGTACTTTAGTTATGAATTCATTCATGGTAAGGAGTGGACTAGACAACCCTTGTGGTCTTTTATAACTCTACGGTCTTATGGTTCTAAGGTGGAAAGCTTCCACCACCAGTTAAGACATGGCTTGGCTCCTGGCACCTAACATCTTCTCAGATACTAGAGTTCCAAATGATTGGTTCCCATGTCTGTAGTGAAGAGTATTTAGTACAGGCATGCACACATATGCTTCAAACTGTTTCAACAGTTTGTAGGGCATTGGTAACCAATAACATGCCACAGAAAGAAAATGTTAATGCAATATAACACATCATGATATCATGATTGTGTAGAATTTTCCTGATGCAGATCCATGTTCCTGTCCATTGATGAAACTCATGTGCAAAAGATATTGTGATACAATCATGCATTTTATCATATCAAAACTGCTCCCCCCCTTCTTTTATCAATGAGATGTTGGTGATATAAAGCAAGGAAAGAAGCATACATTAACATGTGTGAATTGTTAACTAAGGGTGTGTGTACACTGGCCCCCTAAATCCAGACTATTACACTCTGGAGCTACCCTGAGTTAACACGATGCAGGCCAAATGTTTCCAGATGGGCCACAGAGGACACTGCATGGTTCTGTTTGCCTGTCACCCTTGGTGCCGCCACTGCTGTGGCCTCACCAGCCAAACAGCTCCTTGCAACTTCTGCTGAGGTCAAAATGGGTTCGCCATGTGAACAATGAGGAAGTAGAGAGAACCATTATTTGGAGTTGATCACACAGGAGGTACAACATCCTCCTCCTGTCATTAAATCATAATTGTGCGATCGGGGTTCACACCCTCATACTTTTCTTCCATCCTTCTCTCGTGTTTAAATCATAATGGAGCTATCCCCACATGTTTGTCCCATCCAAAAAGCATAATAGAGCCATCATGTGTCCCATTATTACCAAGCCACACTCACTTGCCTTTTAAAACAACAACAACCAATAACAGCAACAGCAATCCAAGTTTTTACTAGGTCTCTTCCCTACATTATAAACCTGGAAATAGAGCTGCAAAGCTTGTTTTACACAGGTAAATATGGCCCAGATGTTCACTGTCTCTACCAACAAGGTTTCCCTTTCAATTTTCAGATGCATTTGCCTGTGCAAAATACTCAGAAATCAGAGAGGATTTTTTCAGCCAAGGGACTGGGGATCAAAGGCAATGACTGTGACAAAGAATAATGAGCAATTCCTGGCAAGTTCCACCATATCAGGATAACAACAGGCCCAGCTTATCCCAACCTGCTGCTCTGTACTGGCTGTGCCTTTCTAAACATTTTTTTTTTACTGTGAAATACCAGGGAAGACTTCCTCTGCATGTCAATGAGAAATTTATAGTTAACTATAGTGCAATGAATTCTGGGACAAACAATCCTAACTCCACTTTTATGGGCATGGGGTCAAAAGTGACTGTGACCATCCCAAGAAACAGATCTCAAGGTGGTGGTAGGAAATTCATTGAGACTGTCGGCTCAGCAGGCTGCACTAAAGTCTGTGTTACAAACTATTTGGCTACATTACAAACTATTTGCACATTACTGCTGAGTCTGACCCATGGCTGCCAGCCACCAAAAACATCAGTTCTGCATTGCTTCCTCTCCCTCTCTTCCTGCTCTGTAGTATTATGCATTCATTTCAGAAAGAATGACAAGTTGAAACTAACAAGGCCTATTCAGTTTAATTTCTATTTGTTCTGAAGGGCAAATGGGCAAATGCATGCAGCTCACATCCATGCAATTTGAGGTGGAAAAGGTCAGCTGTTTTTGGAAGAAGAGCAATAACTTCTCACCCCCACTCTGCCCCACTACACACCACCCAAAGATTAAGCTGTGGAGCAGTGGACTTTCCTAAATGTTGTTAGATTGCAAATATTGTCATTATTCACCACAGCACAAGGATAGGAAAAGACATTGCAGGACTCATTGTAGCCATCAAGATTCCAAACTGTGACCACTGCCCCCCAGCCCACAGACACCCTATTTTTTCCCCTGAAGTAATTTTCACCATAGTTCAAAACCACAGAGTACTTTTATTCCACCAACCTTCCATGACTCTTTGAAATGTGTCAGAACCCTCCCATCACCTGAAAGCAAGCCAAAACTGAAAGTTGCTTCCTATTTCAGTGTTGGCTGATTTTTGGCAACAGGGGAGGGTTGTTTTAGCATATTTCTAAGGTATATGGGGGTTTGGAAGAGCAAATCTGCTGCATTTTGTGGATATTTTTTTGAACTATTGGGTGGTTGGATTTTTTGAAAGGGGTCTGGGGGTTTAGGCACCCTGATACAGCTTAGCAGATGGTGCAGAGGGTAAAATTTACCCACATATTCCCTCTATGGTTTCCCACCCCTATCATAGCCCATGCTGCCTAGGGCTGATGAGAGTTGCAGGTCCCAAAAACATCTGGCTAGCCACACCTTGCTCACCCATTCTAGTTCACTGCAAGAAGGAAAATGGGCATCGGCAATGCAGGATTTTTTTTTCAAATATTAGCTGCCATTTTTTTTTCTCATGCTAATCCAGGAAAGGTGCAACATCCTCTGAATCTCATGACACAGGGCCTTTGGGAGCATTTCTGTCCATGGAGCTTGCCCCCTTGGACCAAGGTGCCTCAGCCCCAGGATCAGATGAAGAAGCTAGACCCCTTCTATTCTAGAGGAGAGATACTGTTGGAAGGCTAGGGACATATCCACACTACACAATAGTATCACTAGTGTGATACCATTTTAATTGTCATGGTTCCAATGTTTGAAATCTGTAGTTCTGTGATGTAATTAGAATTCACTACCAGAGAGCACTAATGCTTCAGTTTAGAGGAGTCCCCTCTCAGCAGTTTCATGTAGATGTTAAACAACACGGAGTACAAAACTGAGCCCTAAGGGATCCCATAGGACACTGGCCAGAGCATCAAACAGGAGTTTCCCAGCACCATCTTTGCTGCTCCAAGATGGACCAGAACCAGTGCAGAATAGTGGCCCCAAGTCCCATCCCAAAGAGGTAGCCCAGAAGGATACCATGCTTGATGGCATCAAAAGCCACTGAGAAGTCCAACAGAACCAACAGGACATAATTCCCCTCTCCAGTACCATGCATAAGTCATCCACCAGATGGCCAAAACTATCTCTATTCCATAACCAGGTCTGAAGACAGGTTGAAATGGATCTAGATAATATATCCCATCCAGAAACCCCTGAAGCTGGAAGGCCATCACATTCTCCAGAATATTGGCCAGAATTTAGTAATGGCCTCAGCACAGTTTCTTTTAGGTAGGGCAGCCACACTGAATTCAGAAGCCAGTAATATGGAAATAATAACAATTCAGGAACAAAGGTTTAAAAGGAACAACTATGCCATAAAGTTTTTTTGAAGATAATGTTACCTCCTCCCCCCTCCCCCCCATGAATAGGGCAGAAAGGGGTAGGTTATTGCCCCTTTCACCCAGCAACAAAAGAAAGTCATACTATGACAGAGAAAGTTTGTTCATTTAGAGGATAGTCTAAGGTCATGGCTTTTTCTTTAACACTCCCCACCCCCCCCACCCCACACACAAATGAATCTAGCTTGGTAATTACCAGCATAACCATAGGGTGTAATTATGATTTGTCAAGGTAATGATCATAAAACATAACATTTGTGACACAGTTCACTCTGTACTTGCAAGCCTCTGCCTATTTCCAGATTTGGATAGCTTATTTCAGGAAGCAATTACACAAGGATTCTAGCAGAGAAAGCAGAAAATGAGATAGCCACCTAAATTTACCAAGGCCTACAGCCAACAAATCTGAAGAATTTTATCAAGGCAATGTAATGCAGGAGGCAAAGGGATTACATTAAGATCACAGAAGTCATCAGAAGTGGGGGGGGGGGCTGGAAAAAAGGCTCTAGAAAAATAGCTCCCCCTTTCTAGAGCAGCCTCCATACAATAATCGTTCAGGTAGTCCTCCATATAGTGTCAGTCTGGAGCCAGTATGATGCACCCTCCAGATGTTTTATTGGCCAGCTGCATTCATCAGCCAGAATAGCCAACAGTGCATAATGATGACAACTGCAATCCAACTCTGTGTATTCAGTCCACTTCTGTTGTAATGTTTAGAACTGCACACCAGGACCACAAAGAACATGACACTCTTTGGATGAACATAAGTCAATGTAACAGTCACTCACTTCAAGCAATCTCATAAGAGTAAACCACATAGGCCCCATGAAGTTTTTTGAGATATTTAGCCTTTTCTGTCAAAAAGCCTTGGTGTCATAACAAACTACACATCTCAGGATCTCATAACACTTGAGTCATGGCAGTTAGAGCAGTATCAAACTGCTTTATTTCTGCAGTGCAGATGCAGCCACATTCATTCATTTGCTGTTCTTCCTATCTCCCTGTCACATCTTGTTCCATTTCAGAAGTACTGAAATGGTCCACACAAAGAACAAGTACTATTGGAAAAATATACCCAATGTACACAACTGGGAAGAAGAAGCTAATGATATTTACAGGAAACGTATAGATGTTAACTCTTTAGTACAGAATGATATTTTTAACACTTCACCCCTCAAATGGAATCTTCCGTATCTACAAATGCTGAGGAGAAGACTCAACTGCCTCAGTTTAAAATCTTTCTTCAAACAATCTAACATTCTTAAGCAGCAACTTCTAATGGATATCCCATCAGAAATTTCAAGCAAGTCAACAAACAAAAGTGATCTTTTGAAAAATACAAGAACACCAAAGCAGTCAGAATAATTATACCACTGACTTACAATAAACATAGAGCTCAAGTTAGAGAAGGCATACATAGGTACTGTGTTGTTTTTCCCCCCTAGGACATTCCCAGATGTAGATGAGTCCCCATAATCACTTATAAATGTAGACAGAACTTGAAAGATATGCTGGTGCTCATCAACATGCAATATCAAATAAGATCAATGGATTCTGCTACAGATGGAAGTAGATGTGCTGGACAATTTCCAGGTGAAAATTGCAGCATGTGTTCCAACTGCTGCAGGTTAACATTACTGAGTAACCCATAAAACAGCAAACAATGCCATCTGAACAAGCTATTTCCTATTAATGAAGGGGCAGGACTTTCTGTTATAGCTGGAGCAATACATGTCATACAGTGCCTCTGTATTTTTATTAAATGTAGAAATGATAACAAGGAGCAATACATGTCATACAGTGCCTCTGTATTTTTATTAAATGTAGGAGTGATAACTAAGAAAATAAGAATTTGTATTTGTGAATTTAAACATTGTATCAGAAGCAGAAAATGCATACACTATTAGAGAAAGGTTTTTATGAGTTTAAGCGTGAGGAAAAAAGATATTAAATTTTGGTGCCTAGAGAAAATTGTGGTTAAAAATAGAGAAGGATATAATAAATTGAGAAAAAGAGAACTATATTGGATTCACAAACTGAATACTGTTATTCCCGTAGTTTAAATGAAGACTTAGACTAGATGACAGTACTCTAGTCAGCTTGGTCTTCTTTTTTTGTTTGTTTTTGATTATTTACCAATGTTTCTATAATGCTGCATGCATACCATTACCATCATTGTCTTCAAGACCTGAATACAAATGATATGTATATGCACATAATCTGTAGAACATTGTCTACTCCACTTGCTTAAAACTACAAGACCAGTCCTGAGCTTTATACTCTGGACTGCCCTGGGCCAACCATGATGGCAACCACATCCACTGTGCCAGAACCAGGGTAACACCACAAGGGGAAGGGGGGTGGTACAGCTTTTGGCATGGGGACCATGGATTAAGCTTAGTTGGACCTGATCCAGTTGATCACATGTCAAAAACACCTAAGGTCGCTCCAGAGTTTCTGGGAAACCCCAGGCTAACTTTACTTACTTCAGAGTATTGTCAGCTTAAGGTCCAAAAGCTGTGGTAATGTCCTGGAAATGCCAGCACTGGCTTCAAGATGAATTTAGCATTTTCTCCCTGTGTACACAAGCCCACAGTATTCATGTTTGAATGCATCTTAATGTCATGCTTTGCTTCCAGGACATGGATAATGACTCAGAGACTAAAGCAGTGGACCTGCTGAGATCTGCTCCAGAAGCAAAAGAAGAGAAGGTTTCAGAGCCACATGTCAGAGACAGACCAGAGTGCAGTACCAGCTATAACAGAAAGTCCTGCCCCTTCAGTTATAGGAGACCACTTACCCCTACCTACCTTCACTGAGTAGAAACAATAAAGGAAGGACTTGTGGAAGTCTCAGAAGATTTATAGGAAGGAACAATTAATTAGGCAGCAGCTGCACTGAGCAGCTGATCTATAAATTCTAAGCCCAGCCCTCCAGAGGTTGTTAGAGATGATTGGACTTACCTAATTGCTGTGTTTGTTGACTGGATGCTGTGTATCTGACTTAGACCTTGCTGAACTTTGGAACTTAAGGCTTGAATTTACTAAAGTAAAGTAAGAGCTGAGCTTTAAGTGACTGTGACTGGATTTGATCATTAGCTGCTATCAGTTGTGTAGCAATCAGCCTCTGGGTGGTTGCCCAGACTGTGTTTGGGGCATTTAAGTACTTGCAGAACTGTAATTAAGATGTAGAGTTTATTGGGCTAGTTAACATTTTCTGTTCCTTTTTGAATGATGTCTTTTGCCATTGTTGTATTATTTTGTCTTATTGTATGTGTTTGAAAGTGTGTGATTTTTATATGTGATGTAATGGATTCTAATGTAATTGTTATTTGTAATTAGTCTATACAGTCCTCTATTTTAAGAAGGATCTGTTATCTCTGAGGTTTCATGAACTGTTAGTCCTCACCAGATTAATAATTCAGACCTTGATAATTCAGATAATAATTCTGTCTTTTATTTGATGGAAATATTGGACAACACAAGATTATCTTTGGCCACTAAAGAAGATTCCTAGTCGAAATGTGTCTGGCTTTGGTTTAAAGAATTGGGTGAGACATCTTTTTCTTTCTTTCTTTCTTTCTTTCTTTCTTTCTTTCAATAAATCTTATATGCCCTATGGACCTTCTCCCATACTGCTATTTATAGTATACACTGTGTAATGAAATCTGATTATTTTAGTGTTTTATATTTCTTTTAAATATACAGACACACAGTATTTACAAACTTTTGTTTAGCTTTTATTATTTCATTAAGTTAGGTTTTGTCCTTTCCTTTTGTTCTGTTCTACTGGGGGGAAAACCCAGCAATCTTGTACAAAAACATCTTTCACAGCAGTATTGCCCAGAAAAAAATGTGTGACAATAATTTTGTGCATGATAGTATTTTTTTTTTTTTTTGGTTAAGATTTTCATTCTGCAAATTTTTTGGATAATGTTGAAAGAATTATACATGGACACCTGGAAAGTAGTTTTTGTAAAACAAACAATACAACCAACTATTCTCTTTTAACATCTTTATTGTATATTTTTTTAAAGACCTACAATTCTTATCCAAAAAACAACTTTCTGCACAGAATCATTTTCTGAAAAAAAATCACTATGTATGAAATATATTAATACCAATGCTGGGTAAAAGGTGCACAAAATTCTCACCAGTATATTATTGTCAAGAATTTTTCAACATTTTTCAAAAATAAAAATAAAAAAAATAGTGAATATACTTTCCATCACTACTAAGTTATGTTTGTGGCCTTGTCCCTTCAGGTTGTTTCTCACATATGGTGACCCTATCATGGGGCTTTCTGAGGTTGAGAGTGTGTGATTCGCTCAATGGGGTTCCAGGGCTGAGCAGGTATTTGAACCTTGGTCTCCAGAGTCATAGTTCAATGCTCAAATCACAATGCCATACTGATTCTAATTATGTTTCATGCCAGGTTACCTTTAATGAGTTCAAGCTGGTGGACAAGGTTCTCTTCCCTCCCACTTTACCCTCACAACTATAACAGCTCTTTGAGGGTCAGGCTGAGAAAGGATGGTGGATCCAAGGATACCCAGTGAGTTTCATAGCTCAGAAAAGGTTTGAACCTGGATGTTTCGGGCCATAGGACATTATACATGCAGCTTTTAAAATGCACTTAAAATCATAAAATGGCTCCATTGGCAATACTTATCACACAACAATACCTCCAACTCATTGCTTCTGTATCGGCCAAGTGTGGCTATGGCATCCCCTTTCATTGATGGAAAAACCTATCAGTAAGTCCTAAATGCATGACTATCCCAGGATTCCTTATGTGTGAAACATTGCTGCCATGGCAGTTGAGATATTGGCTGTCCCATGGTGGCACAGTCTCTACTTCTCCCCCTGTCCCCTATCACTTTTCCCAAGCAGCCTGATTCTCTTTATTTATACATTTTGTATTTTTTTAAAAAAACAAAAAACTTAAATCATATTAGCAGAACTGCTAAATTGTGGTCAATAAAAATAAAAATAAAAATTTAATAACTGAAGGACATGCTGGGTAAGACATAGGGCAGGGAGGCAGAGTTAAGGGGGAGTCCAGAAGAGAGTACAATGGCAGAGGCAGCCCTGGTTGTATGATTTGAGAAAATGTATAATAACAGCTACTCTCAAATTGGTATGTTTGATTTTTCATTAATTAGAATGATTGCAGAGAGAAAAGGGCTTGTGTGATAACGTCTTTAGTCAAAGACTATAATCTTCAAATCAGACCATCTCTCTTTTTGTCAGTGATGCATTGGGAGAAGGCAGCTAGTTGAGTCCGACAACTCAAGTCTACAATAAGCATGGATTGCATCTACCAGGGCTCAGGATGAAGGAACCAAGACAAATGGCCTCCGTCTTTCTAATAGATAGGACTAACCATACTACAAAGGTATGCAATGTAATCTGATTTGGCTGAGAACCAAGTTCAAACTGAACAAGCAAAGCACCTTTCTGGATGGAATTCAATTTTCATTCCAAACCTGATGGAGACCCTTTGTCCCACTCTAAGCTCAAAGTGATACAGGGAGGGAGAAGATAATTTGCAAGGAGTAGAAGTGAAGATATGGAGGAGAGGTTTAAATCATACTCTGCCTAGAGGTTTCACAGCTTTGGGGGAGAGCCTTTTCAACAGTCAAGTGAAGCAGGGTGAGGAGAAGGTGTTTCTAGCTCCTGATCACTGCTGCTGCTGTTCTTCTCTATACCATAAGATGTAAGCTTTTGCCCAGATCACTGGTCCTTGAAGCAAAAGAAGTACCTTTGCTGCTTGGTTATAAGAACACTCTTAGTTGTGCTTCACTAGCATATGCTGTGGATTAGAGGCAATTACCACAAACTTGTTCATTTTTCATTCAGCTGGAACCCTGAAATCCATGCACGTGTTGTGTGTTCCAGAGTTACTCAAGGGAAAAGTGCGCCTCTGATACTCAGCAGCAGGACACTCAAGCTGCCTGCTTCAGGAGATAATATGTCTCTGCACTATCTCAGCAGAAGTCAGTGTCAGCCTGACACAGAGAAGACTGCTGCAGTTGGGCTGACTGAATGTTTTGGATTCACATTCCCTGTTTCCACAAGTGACAGGAAGTCCAAAGGATCTGTTTCTTTGCACTGAGACTGTGCTGGAAAGTGGGATCTTCTTCACTGATGGTTGCTAAGCAGAGGCTGGCCATCTGTCAGGGACGCCTGCGTCATTGATTGAGGCTGCATCCACACTGCAGAATTAATGCAGATTGATACCACTTTAACGATCATGGCTCAATTATGGGATTTGTAGTTTTGTGAGATGTTTAGCCATCTCTGTCAGAGCTCTGCTGCTACAACAAATTATACAGATCCCAGCATTTCATAGGATAGAGCCTTGACAGTTAAAAGTGATGCCAGGCTGCATGGAATAGCAGCCTAGGAATGTGTGGAAGACAAGACAAACTATGGGGTAACTTCCAACTCTATGATTCAGTACCTAATGTGATGATAACTATTGGTTATGACAATGGTGTGCAATTGGCAATGATGTGGGGACCAATTTTCACCCCAGGATATACTGAACCTTCCCCCAACCCTAAAATGTTCAAAATAAACATGATACTTCCAGTTTCAATTTTCATGCTTTTTGTAGGGGCTTTTTAGTTTAGGGAGCCTTGGAATCATTTTTATAACAAGCCATTGTTCCTAAAATAATACTTTTTATGACACCCCCTCTACTGTTGCCCAAAAGGAAGGGGACTTTGTGAGGGCTCACTAGCCACAAAAGTGGTCTTAGATGACATATCCAGCTTGTCTGCCATATTTTGCTTGCTAATCTGTCAGTTTCCTTTTCTGCTGCAGTCAGATATCTGAAGTTCCTTTCTACTATGAATAAAAAAATCAACCGGTACAGGCACTGGATCATGGTATACCTGCCTACTATATAGATGTTAGGGATTAGAAGCAGATAGAAACCCTAATTCAGAACTAGCATGACTGAGGGCCTTTGCAGATTGCCAGAAATAGTGCACATTAAATTGAGGCATTGCCCTGGCTCAGTGCTAGGGAATCATGGGAACTGTATTTTATTGTGGCACCAGAGCTTTCTGACAGAGAAGGCTCAATGTCTCAGAAAAAAATGCAATTCCCATGATTCCCTAGCACTGAGCCAGGTCAGTGCCTCAATTTAAAGTGCACTATTTCTGGCAGTCTGCAAAGGCCCTAAATACAAATGAACTGGATCCTAGGTTGCATTTGCACTGCAGAATTAATGCAGTTTGACACCACTTTAACTACCATGGCTCAATGCTATGGAATTCTGGGGATTGTAGTTCTGTGAGGCATTTAACCTTCTCTGTTCAAGAGTTCTGGTGTCACAACAAACTACAATTCCCAGAATTGCATAACAAACAATGTAGATGCAACCCTATACTTTCTATCCTTTAGCACTCAAAACCTTGAGTCTCTATCTAAAGTGCTAAAGGATAGAAAGCATAGGGCTGCATATACATTGCAGAAATAATCCAGTTTCACATTACTTTAAGTGCCATGGCTGATTGTTATGCAATTCTGGGATTTTTCCCACAAAATCTGAAGCATCTGTCAAACCTGACATTTTCTTTCTCAAGCTCTTCATATAAGGGGGGGGGGGGGAAACAGGGAGCAAGAAGGACACAATGGCACCACATGTGCATCACTACTTCCAAAACCTTGAACTAAATGCAGAGGTTGCACATTAGACATAACGTGACTATATAAGGCATCAACAGGATTCTGTCCTATATGTTTCAGAGCCAACATCCAACCTTCTTCTGTTGCATTTTCTAAAATATTGGTTCCCATTGAGCAACAACAACAATGAGCTTTAAGCCGTTTTTCTTCACCTGTAAGTACCTGGATCCTACACCTATGTCAGAAATGTGTTGGCTTTGCTTATCTCTAAAGAGATAATAATGCCTACAAATAAAAAAAGTTATTGGCAGTTCCCTTTACATAAATTTTAGAAAGTTAAGAACAAGTAACACAAGACTCCTCCATCTGTTTGTCTGAAATTTGGCAGGTGGTTACTACACTTACAAACTTCATTCAGTTCTGATACCTTGTTTTTAGCTTTCTAATGATAGCCAGTGGGAGATTCAGACTTCTGAATCTCAGCTTGGGTTTGTGATTCATTGCAAAGGGAAACGATTTTCATTCAATCTGTAACAAAACTGGATATTTTACAAAAGCACCAAATCGGGATCTGAAGTAAAATTTGTGTTTGGTTCACACATTCCTAGAGCCCAGTAATGTAGTGACAAGGTAAGCATTCCTACTTGTTTTCTAAGCAAACAGGTAATTGTACACAAGAAATGATGGATTGTGTGCTGAAAGAGTCAAGAGGCCAAATTAAGAGTGGTATAAGCACATGTAAGGCCCTTAAGTTCCGCTTTGTTGTTGTGTACCTTCAAGTTGTTTATGATGATCCTAAGTCAACTCTATCACTAGGTTTTCTGGAGCTGAGAGTGTGTGCTTTGTCCTAGGTCACCCAGTGGGTATCCATGGCCAAACAGAGAATCGAACCCTGATCTCCAGAGTCATAGTCCAATGCTCAAATCACTATACTACACTTCCTAATATAACATGCAGTTTGACACATATATTTCCCTAATCCCAGAAACAACTCTTTTTCCCACCTCACAACTAAGCAGTTGTTGTAGGCACACCAGGAGGGTTCCATTTTAGTAGCTAGACAGAGCCATTACTGCCATAGTAGACCATCCAGCTACTTTCAGGTGAAGGTGATCCATTGACAAAACAGACTTATGGATTGCTCCCTGAAAAAGAAGTCCTCCTAAATGAAGAATGGTCTATGCTTAAACCAGAAACAGCAGCTAGTTTTGTGACATAAACAAGTATTATTTGGCAGAAACTTTCATGGAGTCCAGTCTACTTCACCTATGCATCTGATCCTATGTCATATAAAACTTGGTAGTCTTTAATTTGTTTTTTTTTTCCTTGAAATTATTTTGAAATGGGACACTGAAGTAGTCTCACATCTACCTATGAGTAATGAGTCCAGCCTGTTGTTTTCAAGAGCACAGTGGACCATTTAGTCATATATCACTCTGTCATTGTTTCATAAGAAAATTGCTCCACATGGAAGAAATCAGGAGGTGTAAGAAGACAGACTGCCATGGCTGCTTTATACCAAGTGCTCTGTCTAGCTCAGAATTATCTACACATCAAGGATGGAGAAACTGTGATCCTTTAGATGGACTACAATTTCAGCTATCTCCAATGACTGGCCAGGCTGAAAGATCACGGATTCCTAACCACTGGGCTAGACAACCAGCAATAGCAACTCATTTTCCAAGACTTCAGACATAAATCTCTACCAACCCTAACTGGATATACTGAGGAGTCAAACTGGGAGATTCTGCATACAAAGTGTGTGCTTTACCACTGCACCCCCAAAGAGGAAGAGTCTTATACTGAATCAGGTCACTCACTGTTGCCTACACTGGTTGGCAGAAGCTCTCCAAGGCTACAGGTAGAACATTTTTCAGCCCTACCTGGAGAGTTATGGGATTGAAACTGAGACACTTCATGCACCAAACTTGTGATCTGTCCCTGAGCTACTGTTGATGCTTGTTATTTGCTACCAAGTCAACTTCCACTTATGGTGACCCTATGAATGAGAGACATTCAAGAGTCTCAGTTATCAACAGCCCTGCTGAGGTCCTCCAATGTCTGGGCTGTAGATTCCCTGATTGAACCAACCCACCTGAACCAACCTTCCTTTTTTCTTACTGCCTCCCACTTCACCCAGATGACCATCTTTTCCAATGAATCATGTTGTCACATGATAAATCTAAACTATTAACACTCTCAGTTAAACCATGTTGCTCTTCCCTCAAGTCTTTTTTTTTTCTTTTGTAGGGATGTCTCTAAAAGCTAAACTATATATCCTTGCTCGTCCTAGATGAAAGCATAAGACACTAGACAAAATAATATAGTCTTAACCTGTAAAGTTTACTCCCAGTAAAGACTACTCTGTTTCCAATTCACCATTTGAGGCACTTGCACTCAGGTGTCCAGCACCCCCAATCTTTGGCGTAGGTGCAGTTCTTCAAAAGCCACAACTTTTGTGCAATAGTGATGCTGCTATATAGATAGAAAGATGCTCCCAACCAGAATTGTTGCTTTCTCTCCACTGAGATTTTCCTTTCTACATAACTTGCAAAGAACCATCAAACTGGTGCATATCTTCCAACTGTCCAGATTTGTCATGGACAGTCCCAATTCAATTTCTGACATTTCATCTTTTCAGCTGCTTTTAAAATGTCCCCATTTCTCTTTCTTCCTCCCAGTTTCTCCCTTTGTCCTCAGCTTTCTCCCACTCATGCAAAGTGAGTCCAGAGTGCAAAAGCAGATTATTAGCTCAGCTGAGCAAAGAGGAGAGGAGGGAGGAGTTTGCTTTTTCCAGTAGGCTCAGGCAAAAGGAAATTGCTGCAGCCTCTTCTAGCTTGGGGTTCTTCCTCATTAATAATTCTGGCCATCATGGGCTATACACAGATGGCCACATGGCTCTTAATTTTCATATGTGAAATGTTGAGGTGCATGCTCATGGGCTCCCCTTCTTCTAACCCTACACCTCTGTTGTTCTTGTTGTGTGCCTTCAAGACATTTTCAGCTTATGCTGCCCCTATAGCAAACTTGTTACTTATTATTTTTTGGCAAGATTTGCTCAGAGCAGATTTGCCTTGCTCTTGCTCTAAGGCTATGAGAGTGTGACCCACCCAAGGTCACCCAGTCGGCTTCATGACTGTGCAGGGATTCAAACCCTGGCCTCCAGAGCCACAGTCCAACACTCAAATACCACCACCACCATGCTGACTCTAACTTATATATAAATCTATGGAAAATATAAATATATCCTCTGACCTATATATAAAAACTATGAAGAAAGCAATCCTCCCAAATCCAGGTTGCATTTTGCATCTCCAAACTATGCAGAATTTTAATGAACAACACATTCTACATCTCCTCACACATTTGGAATTCTTCTCTTTATCATCCTGTTTTTCCTGGCTCTCCCCTGCTTTACCTCTCATCAAAACAATTTCAGCCTTGGATTCCCTGCTCCATTGCCATATAGAATCACCAGCCCCTCACATGCAACAATGTCTGTAGCTGTCTTGATGATGGAGGTACAGAGATGATGGCAATCTCTCTTGGGCCTCATTTCTGCTCCCATGGAACAATAGTTTTCTGAGCTGTCCCTTAGAGTAGCACATTTATCTGCATCTTGGCTAACCTGGTTCTAAAGGATTTTGTTTGATTGTTTGTCTGTCTATTTGAAAGTGTGACCAATTGGACAGACATGCCCAGTCATGATGATGAAGTATCAGTTTCCCTCTCTGTCTTTGCCCCAGTTCATTTCTGTTGAAGGCAAAGGACTATTAAAAATAGTCTGGTCATTTTTAAGCAGACCTCACAGCTCCAGTGATCTCTGTCTTGATTTTGGTTGAGATCCATCTGCAGAGTTAAGCCTAGCCAACATTCCAGAGCAGATGCCAGAATCGAATACTGAACAAGCAATAAATAATCCAAATGAAGACAGTTTGTTCATCTGACAGCACAATTCACAGGGGACGGTCTAATCTGGGCTGGCGCAGTGAATGCTGGGAGCAAAGGAAATTCCAATCAGCTTGTAATTCCTAAGATAAGATATGGCCCTAACATCAAAAAGTGGTCTGAATACATGAACAGTGTTAAGATGATCAGAAACCTTTGTAATGTAAGATTTTAATTTACAGAAATGTGGGACCAGCCACAAAATGTTGCAGTCTAGAATGCTCTTGCTCAATATTCATTCCAGTTTAGCCAATTAGCCCACCCTTCCACTATGCTCTTCCACTCAACATTAGTTTTCTATTCCCTGCCTACCTAACTAGAAATCTTTTGGGGCAAGGTCGGGCAACTGAGGCAGGTCTGGTCTGATTCAGTGCATCACCATAGCTTCTTTTTCTATTTTTAAGAAGCATATTCAGTTCTACCAACATATAAAAATCTGTGATTCCTTCACTGCAATGAAATGTTTATGCCAACAGTTAATATTTCATGAATCTGCCAGCAGACCTGCAGAAAGAGGTCTCACTTGCTGCCTTTCCTGCAAACCATCTGTCTGACTAATCTGAAACAAGTATACCTGTTATCATCTGTCAAATGTTGGAGGCAGATATACATATCTGGAGACCGTCAATTGTAACTTGTAATGCTAGCAACAATTCAAAGAGATGGCAGTTGAATGCCCTATATTAGCTAATGTCTCATTGGAAGCTCCACTGTTAAAAGCTGATTTTGTTAAGTGTCTTCTTACCAGGATCAGTGCAGACTTCTGAATTGTTACTTGTCTGGTCACCTAGGTTAAGTTTAATATTGCCTAGGAGACAAAATAGGAGGTTTCATGAACTCCACCTACTATTTTTTCCTTTCAATACAGAAACTGAACAACATGGGTACTGCCAAAGGGATTCATTTCTAAGGTTTCTCTTCTTATGGTTATCACTTGATATACAGTGTCTCACATGTATAATATATTTAGCAAGTAAAACATTTAATCATCATCATCATGAAAGATGACAGCCAGAGGAAAAGGAGGAGGAAAGAGACAAGCAAGCAGTTCCTCATTAGTGGGAATTCTATTAATGCTCTTGGCATCGTTGTTGTTCTTTCTGCTCTGCCTCTGCTCCTCTTCTCTCCTTCCAAAGAGTACTTTAGATTTGATTTTACTCCCCAAAGTCCCCATTAGAACACTGCTGAAATATATTTCTTTGTCCCAAAGCAAAAGAAGCCTGTTAAATATTCCAAACAAAACACAAGAGATTTAAGCACATCCTTGAACTTTGATAATTTGGTGGCATTTTTACAACCTCGGTAAAGCACTGTGCCTGTTATCACTTGAATAATATCTTGAATCCCACTGCAGCCTAAGGAAAGTAATACTAGAAAACAGACCTGGGGCCAACAGATCCATTCCACCACTCTCCGTGTAGATTTAGAGCAGGGGTGGGAATCACAGAGCCCTCCAGATGTTATGGACTACAAGTCCCAGTAGGTCTTGGCAGCATAGACAATGATGAAGAACACTGGAAGCAGCACTCCAATATCATATGGAAAGCCACATGATTCCTACTCCTTGCTATACTCTTCAGAATTTCTTGGCATTATTGTTGTTATTATTATTATTATTATTATTATTATTATTATTATTACCCTGCCCTTCTGTCAAACAGAGAGATATTGTGACAACAGAGTAAATTAGCCCTACCTAACTTGGAAGATGAGTGAGATATTAAAACAAACAGTATTGCCCTTTTTTGTCAGCATCACAAAGCCACCACACCTGGAGAAATTCAAACATTACCTCCCTGCTATATAATCCCTACCTTAAAGTTTTCTTCCACTATCCCCTAGGCTCTCCAGGAATTCATAGCTAGAAAACAAGGACACACAAAATCCCAGTAATTGTTGTTGTTGTTTTTTTAAAAAATCCTTGTTTTCACTTAAAGATTTAGCATGAAATAAACCATGTCTCAAGGACAGTACATTCCTGTCTGCTTCTTTAATTTAAGCTTCATGAACTGCATACATGACAGCCTGCCCTGTCTTTGGTTTTTGGAGGAAGCCAACATTTATGAAGTATTCCCAGAGGATGGGCTAACGCTGACAAGCGCAAAACCACTGCAAGAAGAGTTAAGATACTCAGAGGTCATTCTGAAGAGCTCAGGTTTTATCTTCTTACAATGGCTGTAGTTTCCGTGCTTTGGATATAAAATAATGTGGATTTTCTAGGACAAAGTCTTGCTTCTGGCGCTGTACAGGGTCACAGAATGTTCCAGTGCCAAAAAACAGATCATAAACAAAAGATGATACTAGATTCCTGGCACTGTTCTATATCCTAATGCACTCCTGTTCTCACGTTAATTCACAGATACAAATTATGGTATTTCATGTCACAACCACACCTACTTTCTCACAATTCATGGCCAAATCACAATCACTTCCCTGGCAAGAGTAGGTGTCCATACTTTTTAACTGGTTTTCCTTGAAGGCACTTATGAACTATAGAGTAACCATGATTTCTTTGCTTGTAATGAAGGCCCAAGGGGAAGGGATCTCTGTTACATGGTCCCTTAACAACAATTTTGGAAGATACAGATAACCAAACCAAAGCAGCTTATTTATATACCGCTTCATATCATGCTATGGGATGTCTAAGCGGTTTACAACTGTGAGCTGATTGCCCCCCAACAATCTGGGTACTCATTTTAGCGACCTCGGAAGGATGCAGGCCTGAGTCGAGCCTCAGCCCTGGCTGGTATTGAACTCGCAACCTTGTGGTCTATGAGTGAGTGGCTGCAGTACAGGCATTTAACCACTGCGCCACCAGGGCACCACCAGATGCAGCAAGAAGTCTCCCAATGCTTGGCACAAACTCAAAGAACAATCCCTATTAATCCTCTGGGCTCCAGAGAAGAGTGAGGTTATTCACAAGGGGTGCATAGTTGGCACTCCACATTTGCAACACTGACTTTTATGGATTTGATGTTTGCTGATTTGTTCTAATATGTTCTAAGAATCTCCTAGGTCCTCCAACATGACCAGAGCTTGACCTCTGTCACACTGGAACCTAGAGATTCCTAGAGGAAACACTTTTCTAGACATTTGTAGATCATCCAGTGCAATTCTTTGGCCAATTTCTGTGGGATGTTGGGCATAGAATTATGCTGGAGGACCTAGAGATTCCTAGAGAGGTGTTATCTCAGGTAAAAAAAAAAAAATTATTTTCAGGGGGTCTTCCCCACTTCCACAGAGGTTCTTCTGCCCCCAACCCCGGTGAATCTGGCTGGCACACTGTAATTGTTCACTAATTTCATTCTTAAAGAAAGCAATTAGTAATTCTAGCAATTTTCTTCCTCTTCAAGGGTGGAGTCTACCCCCCCCCCTCACTACACACACTACAACATAGTGAGAAACAAGAAGCTGAACTCTGTCAGCCTGCTTAGGTTTTGTTTGCACAGGCCAAAAAGCCTGTTCCCCCCTGCCACCCCCTGCACATCCCAAATTCTGGTTTTGGTGCCAACAGTCTGGATGAAGTCTGGCACATTCCACACCAGAACTGGGCTATATTAGCCTTAAAATAGCACAATAAATAAATAAATAAATAAATCTGTTGTTCCAGATCTTCCCAGAAGATATGGAGCCCTCCATTCCCATGCCATGGTGACTGTCTGCATTGGCACATGCCTGTACCACCTGGTGCCCAGAATGAGACATCCAGCTATGTGACTATAGATGGGAACCTTGTTATGACCTCAGAAGTTAGTGACCCATGGCAATGGACATGTTACGCAGCCCAGTGGGATGCCTATGTTGACAGCCACCATGACGTAGGAATGGAAATCAAGGTAATGGGGGCAGATTGGGGCAGCTGTATGACCAGCTATTGCTGAAATATCCTGGCCAGTGCAGACAAGGCCCTGTCTTCTTCAGCAAAGGACCTGGATAGGTCTCTTCACTACCATAAACAAGAGACCATTTCTGCCTGAGGATGTGGGCTGGATTATTGGAGAAGGGAGAGCCATCACATGTGTGTTATAAACTTAATGTTCTAGCTTACTAAAAAAAAAAAGCCAAAGAGGACTAGCAAGAGAACTGTGAATGCTAATAGGAGGCAGAATTCCATTTTGCTCAAAGGAGGCCATTAATAAAACTACTGTTGAAAAAGCTCTCCCTGAATTCTATCACATTGGACAACAATCAACCAGTCTCCAAAATTCCTTTTCTGGCAAAACTACTGAAATGTCTGATGGCTTCCCAGCTCCAGGGGTTCTTGGATGAGATGTATTAGCTAGATCCATTTCAGTCTGGCTTCAGAACTGGCTAAGAAACAGAAACAGCTTTGGTGCCTTGGTAGATGACCTACACTGGACACTGAATAAGGGGTGTTTCTCTGTGGGTTCTGTTGGACTTCTCAGACGTTTTTTGTATCATTAACCTCAGTATACTCTTTACTGGATAAAACTGTTTTACAGCAGTTCCATTCCTACACAGAGGTGTAAACCTAGAATGTAATGTTTGACCTCTTGGCCTATATGATCCATCAGGGCTCTGTTCTGTTCCCCATTCTATTTAACTTATTTGCTGTTGTTATTAACTACCTTCACATTGGTCTTGACACATGGTAACCCTATGGCTGGACCTTGTTTGATTTTTCTTGCCCGTAACATATACATGAAATCAATAGCAGAGCTTATCCAGGCTTTTGGGGTCTGGTGCCATCAGTAGGCAAATGATACCCAATTCTGTTGCTCCCTTCCACCTCAATCCAAGGAAATTGTCTCAGTTCTAAACTGAGGTCTGTCTGGAGAAGGGAGAACAATTTGAAATTAATCCAGACAAGACAGAGTCACTCCTGGTCAGATAAAAGACAGATCAAGCAATAGAGATCCAGCTTGTTCTGGATGTCACATTTCCTTGAACACATGGGTTTGCAGTTTAGATATACTCCTAGATACAGATCTGAGCCTGGAAGCTAAGGTTTCAGCAGTGGTCTTTTACTTAAACTAGTGCATCAGCTGCTAAAGACAATCCTAGATGTGTCACATCTTGCTACAGCAACACATGCCTAAATTACATCCACTTTGGTTTACTGCAATGTGCTAAACAGGCAGACACAGTTCCATTGTGCCTTTATTCCAGAGGTGAGAGAAAGCACTATCTCCATCCCAACTGCCACTTTTGTGGCCTCAGAGAAGAACAGGCAGGCCCAGCTCCATCATGGCTTGATTCTAGTGATAAAAGGCCCTCCATCTATATTGACTAATATTGCTCTGGGATCTGCAGGAGAAAATAGTGGCCAGGTACAGCACCTTGATTCCAGCAGCTGATGAAAGTCCCTCCTTTCATCCCAACTGCCATTACTCAGAGGGAGAGAAGATCAGCCAGTATTTGTTGGACTCTATTCCCTCCCCACATTGCCACCCCTTTTCCCATGTGTTTCATGTATTTTTAGATTGTAAATCTCAGAACGGGAAATTGTCAAATTAATAAATTGTAAGCTGCTCTGGGGGCCTAAGAAGAGGGATATACACATTCTAAAATACAATGTTTCATACATGGAGATGCTTTTGAATGGTGTTCTGAAACTTCAGCTGGTTCTAAGAGCTGCAGTCACATTATTATCTGGGACTAGTTATAAGGCGCAAACAACTCCCTTGTGGCAACAACTTCAATAACCACCAATCTGTTTTGGGGCACAATTCAGAGTATTATGACCTACCAAACCCCATACAGCTTGGGTCCATGTTATCCAAAGGACTATTCTTCCATATGAGCCTGCAAGTGTCTTGCAATCTTCAGGAAAAGCCACATTTTCAGCTTGAACACAGTCAAGGAAGCTAACAATGTGGTCAAGTTATATGCATCAGTAAAAATACAAGAGGATTGTAGATAAAATGCTAAAACCCATGTCAGCTTTTAAGAACTAAAAAGATTTCAAAAGCTTAGGAGATTGATTTTTAAAAGGATTTTTTTTGTCTGTTGTAAACAGAATACCAGGTGAGTTTCTTAGCGGAAGGGGTTCCAGGGACAAAGCATCACAGGAGAACAAGGGACAAAAATGCTCTATTGTCATCACCCATCCATAAGTCAAAATATGAGAAGAACTTCACATGATGACCTCACTGTTCAAGTGGCTGCTTTACCATGCAACAGCATGGAGAGAAACAAATGCCTAAGTTCTTTAAATGTGGACCTTTAAAGATAAGCACCTACACTTGGAACGGATTCACCCAACACCAATTCATAGCATATCATTCCACTTTAACTGCCATGGTTCTATGCTATGGAATCCTGGGATTTGCAGTTTTGAGAGGGGCATTTAGAATTCTCAGCCAGACAACCAAATTACAAACCCCAGGATTCTATACAATGTTGCCATGGCAATTAAAATGGATTCAAAGTGCTATAACTGTGTAGTGTGAAAGGTCCCCTGGTGGCTGTATTCTGAACTATCTGTGGTTTCTAAGCTATCTTGCAAGGGAACTCCCGCAACACACACACAGAGAGTAGTTCAGCTGCAAAGATACCATAGCAGGAGCCTCTGTAGGATTCTCAGAAATGCACAGAGGATGCAGAAGAATCCGTGCTTCACACTCACTCAAAATGCATTCAGGGATATTCTTGGTTGCTAGTGGCAACTGCAGCAAGAGAACCCCAGAGGAAAGATCTGTTATTGGCCACCTGCACACTGTATTTGAAAAATGATGGTGGGGGAAGGAAGGTGGGGGATAGGAGAAGAGTGTGAGCTTGTGAGTTACCCAGGACTATTTATGTTCAACCTTTGGCACAGTCTTCAGGCATACAAGGCAACAGGTGTAGCATCAGTCCTTATTCTTGGCAATCAATATGGACTTTCTGGTTCAACCAGAACTGAGATGAATAATACTACAGGTCTTGGTTTTTGCTTTTTCATAGCTATCTGAAGTCCAGATACTGCATTTCAAATTCAGCCTCCAGACCGACCCAGTGGTCCTATGCTGCAGAGCATCCCTTCCTGTCTCAATGCAACCTTGTCTGGCCAGTCTTGACATTACATTTCATTTGAACAAGGCATTATTTTTCACTCTAGATTTGCCACTTTTGCACAGATACTAGCAGAAAAAATAAAGGTAGAAGGAATGGGGAGAGGGACAAGGGAAAAAGCACACCAGGAACATGTAAGGATCAGACAAGGGGAATGGGGAAGTCTGAGAGTCAAACAATGGTCAACATTGCCACAGAGCAAAAGTCTCAATAGCCCACACAGTCCCTCAGTTGTTGTGATGCTGGGTGATGTCACAGATCTAAGAGACATATCCAGGGTTGTCATGGCAACATCAGGCCCGAAAAGAAGGAGAATCAGCACCAAGCCAAGAAGAAGATGGAAAAACCCAACCAATTCTAAAGCAGCCATCCTACCCTCCCCATTTCCCTCCACTGCCAAACTTGCAAAGTCAGTTATTTTAAGGGAGATTGTGGATGAGAGGGGGAAAGAATGGGAGTAGCTGAGGAATACAAAAAGGCAGAAGAAAAAAGGAAGCTCATTCCACTAATGAATGAAGACATTGTGTTTTTTGCCTTACACAGAGCCAGCAGTCTTTTGGCCCCAGGGTGGCTTGTTCAGCTGCTCACAACCAGCCAGGAGTTGATTCTGTTCCCAGAGATCAAGGAAAAGCCATTGCTGTCAATAGAGGAGGGGAGCAACTCAGGTCCATGCCTCTCTAGGCTAGTGAAAGTACAAGCATAATTTCAAATAATACATCTACTTTTAAACAGCTGTGGAAGCCACATGCACAAACAGCTCTACTCCAACAGTTGAGTTCACACACCAATTTCCAATACCTTCCAAACTTTTGACTCCTCCTCCAAGCCATTGTATTCCTCATTACAATGTATGGATGTGAGAGCTGGACAGTGAAGAAAGGTGATACAGAGAAAATCAACTCATTTGAGATGTGGTGCTGGAGAAGAGTGCTGAGGATAATGTGGATGGCCAAGAAGACAAACAAATGAGTTTTAGAACAGATCAAGCCTGAATTCTCTCTCTAGAAGCCAAGGTGACTAAATTGAAGCTGTCTTACTTTGGTCAAATCATGAGAAGGCATGAATCATTACAAAATATCATGATACCAGGAAAGATGGAAGGCAGGACAAAGAGAGGGAGACTGAATGCCAGATGGTTAGATTCAGTCTGGGAGGTGATAGGCCTGAACTTCTAGGACTTGAACAGATCTGTAGAGAATAGGGGGTCTTGGAGATGCCTCATCCAAAAAGTCACCATGAATTGAGGTCGACTTGAGGGCAGCTGACCTCAGAGTGACTCATGTCCACAACAGCAGTACAAAGCAGGTTACAAGGATCACATGGGAAGGTAGCTGTCCATTGTAGCTGCAGGAACAGCCAAAACTCCGGAGCAAAAGGTAAGGGTTTTAATTTTGGGATAAGGTGAGAGAATCTTCCAAAACTAGGGATGTTAACTTTCCAACTAGGGAATTGAAATGTGGCATAAAACAAAACAGGCACACACATTTTTTTTTCTATTGGTGGTTGCAAGCTCTTTAACATACAGGACAGGACACTGTAATAAGAAGTTGAAATATTTGTTCATTATTGTTGTTGTTGAACCCCTTTTCCCACCAAACTGATCCAATATTGCCATGGGAGTGGCAATCTAACATTGGAGGGCCATCATTTCCCATTATTCAAGTCTACAAGGACTGCAAGCTGCTCCCTGGAGGTTCAGACAAGAATCTTCCCTGGCCCTGACTGGGATTGCTGGGGATGCTGAGAATTAAATCAGAGACCTTTTGGATGTAAAGCATTTGCTCAGCCATTGAGCTATGGATCTTCTTCTTGCCTATGGCAGCAATAAACATGAGTTGGCTTTCTTGCTGGTTCCATCTTCTCCTTGCCTGTGCAAAAACACTTGACAGCCTGCATACTGATGGGGAACAGTATCTCCTGAGGAAACAGGAAGGCAGACTTGATGCCCTGTTAAAGATCCCACTGCAGTTCTCAAACAGTGCCACTGATATATCTGGCTCTCCTCTCAGCATTCCTCTGCTACCTACCATGACAGGCTCCAATGTCCCTGAGCTATCAGGAGAGCCCAAGGATGACAGATGTGTTTGTCTTGAGAAAGCAGTCGCATCTCGCTCCCGCCCACACAAAATGCTCTGTGATACCTTGGGCCCCAAGCATGCCAGGATGTTTCAGCAGCTCTGCTTATTTATTAAGCGCACATAATAGCTGGGTAGAAGGGAGGGGAATCTTTGTTTCATCCATAGGCACTTGATACAAAAGGAGAAGTCGGCTGTTTCCATTGTCTAATAGCAAGGATTCTGTTCCCCTGTGATATGGCAACTAATAAGAATATTGTATGACTGGTGGCTGGGCATTATTTAATGCCTCTTCAGCACAGCATTTAGTTCTAGCAATGGCTGTTTCCAAGTCCAGGAAAGCTATAAACAGCCAGGCATGGTTCTTCATATGTATTACATTTTTAATCCCATCTTTCTTCCATGTGATATAACATCCCCTGCACCATTTATCCTCACAACAACCTTGAAATGTAATTTGTGTTGAGAGACTTTGTTGTTGTGTGCCTTCAAGTTGTTTCCAGCTTACAGAGACCCTAAGGAGACCACATCATGGAGGGCTTTTTTTTTTTTTTGCAAGTTTCTTTGGAACCGTGTGGCCTCACTGGAATGGAGACATATTGGATTGTGAAAGAGGGGTCCCTGTTGAGATGCAAATAGATTTTAAATTTCCTGGACTTTGCAAATCTCCCTATAGTCATATGACCAGAAAGAGGAGGAGCCTACCTGCAAAAGATATCCCCCCCACCATATACCATCTTAACTAAAGACTGAAACAACACGTAGGCATCTGACTAACATTCCCAATTGTTTTTCTCCTGTTTGGTTTGTAACATCTTCCCTGATGAATAAACCCATGGAGCTTCAAAAGCTTGCAACAAGTATACTGTGTGTTTTGGTTGGCCAATAATGGTATCACTGAAGGATTTTTGTTTGAATTCTTTAGAGAAAGTTTGCCATTGCCATCCTCTGAGTCTAAGAGAATGTGACTTATCCAAGGTAATCCAGTGGTTTTACATGGCCAAGCTGGGATTCAGACCCTGGTCTACAAAGTCCTAGTCTTATGCTTAAAGCACTACAACATGCTGGTTCTCGTTGAGAGAAACTAACATCAATCAATTAGTTAACAATTGGTTAATGGACCATCAGTCAATTAACATGATGGGAGCCCTAGTGTCAACAACATATGAAAGCCCAAGGTTGAGTACTAATGTTCCTTACCAAGGTATTACATTGGCCATCATGAACACATCAGTCTTTCCTTGTTTGTCCCTGGCTTTGGTACTGACTCTGATTAGTGAGTCTTTATTAGAATAGTGAACTTGCACTAGAAACTAACAGCCAAGACTGGATTCTACCCACCAACCAGCCTTTATACACATTCACAAACTGGGATTTTATCTTGCCAACATTTATAGAAAGGGGGATAGAAATGCTAGAAGGAGAACACATGAGCCTGAAAACAATACAAGAAAGGGTTACTGTTGTTTTAATGGTACAAATAGATATAAATTAAACAAAACCATTAAATAGCATAGAAATAGAAGCAGTGAAAGCATTTTTTAAAAACTTGAAAGAAAAAAACATTGAAAGATATATCTCAAAACCACAGGATTTTACGTGTAGGGAGGGATCCTGGAGATTTGATGCAGGAATGTACAGCAGTGATATCCTTAGCGGAAACAATCCCTGAGGCATTGCCTGCTGTTGTTGCTGTGTGTCTCCAAGGTGTTTCTGACTAGCTACCCTAAGGGGGTTTTTGGAAAGATTTGTTCAGAGGAGGTTTGCCATTGCCTTCCCCTGCGGCCAAGAAAGTGTGACTTGCTCAAGGTCACCCACTAGGTTTCATAGCTGAGCTGTGAACTGAACCCTGATCTCCAGAGTCATAGTCCAACACTCAAACTACTGTGACACACTGGCTCTCCATTGGCTGCTAGTCTCTGGCAATTCTCCAGGAAAGAAAGAAACAATTATAAACAGTCAAATTCTGTGCTGGTTCCTAGCACATGGGAGGTGGAAATTGCTGATCTGATAACCTATCCCTGTCAGATAGCCATCCAGCAGCTGTTGGGTCATCTACAAGTAGGTTTGCGGCTAAGTAGCCTTCTTATTGTGTTGCCATCACATCTAGTGCAAAGCAGAGCCATGTTAGATGAGCTCAATGTTTTAGCAGAATCATATGAAAAAATGTACACATTTTTCTAGGAGCCACAGTGGTGTAGTAGTTTGAGTGTTGGAAGAGGACTCTGGAGATTAATGTTTAAATTCCTGCTTGCTCATGGAACCCACTGGGTGATTGAAGGCAAGTCTCACTCACTCAGTCTAAGGGCCTTTGCAGACTGCCAGAAATAGTGCACATTAAATTGAGGCACTGCCCTGGCTCAGTGCTAGGGAGTTATGGGAATTGTATTTTTTTTCTGAGACATTGAGCCTTCTCTGTCAGAGAGCTCTGGTGCCACAATAAATTATAGTTCCCATGATTCCCTAGCACTGAGCCAGGGCAGTGCCTCAATTTAATGTGCACTATTTCTGGCAGTCTGCAAAGGCCCTAAGTGGAATGGCAATGCCCTCTAAAAATACATAGAAACCCAATTCTTGTGCAGAAAATGCTGACTTTTGCACAAAACAACTCTGTGCGAATTTTGTGCAGAATAAGTCCCATACTGCAAATATTTTTCTCAGTCCAATTTTTTTCGCATTACTATTTCTCAACACTCAAAAATTGTTTTTCAAATATTTTAAATAGTTTTTGAACATTCTTTCCATCCCTAATTGGCTCAGGCCAGCCCTGTTGGGAATGTTTTGTAACCAGCTGCATGACACTGATACCTGCTGAGTGATGACAGCAGCTTAGAGGCAAAGCTGTAAGATATGCCTTCTGGAACACATTAGAACACAACTTCTCTATATTCATACAAAGCTACCTGATACCAGGCAATTTGTCCATTTAACCTAATATAGTCTACTTTGACTGGTAAATGTTTTCCCCAGCAACTACTACCTCATATGAGAGCCAGAGTAGTGTAGTGGTTTGAGTGTTGGACTACAACTCTAGTTCTATTCCCAACTCAACTATAAAACCCACAGGGTGACCTTGGGAAAGTCACATGCTCCCAGCCTCAGGGGAAGGCAATAGCAAACCTTCTCTGAACAAATCTTGCCAAGTCACCATAAGTGAGAGATGACTTGAAGCACACAACAATCTAACATTTATTGAACTGTAAGCAGGACCTACATTCAAATTATTCATTCAGTCACTGACATATCATGTCACCCAAGCAATTTGTGATACACTAGCCCTAAAACTCAAACATACTGCTAGCGAAATTTGAATATGAGCTCCAATATGAAAATGATGATGGCAAGGGGGCTACCAAGTACAGAGGATTATATTCTTTCATTGTGGCTATTATCTATCTGGGAGCATAGAACTAAGAAGCCTTGCTCCAAATCCTGCTTCCATAAAGATTTCTAAAGTTCCAGTATGTCGTCTTTTCTTTTAGAAATGGAGCCTATCCAACACCACCTCTGCCAATTAATTCCAGACAAGCAGCAATGCCCATTGACCTGTTCTCTCAATACAGCCACCTTCCCATTCATCATTCTGCTCATCCAAGTTCAAAGCAACCGTGTCAGTCACCTTTATGCCATACCTAAGAACCTCAACAACATGCCATAGCAACAATCCTAGCAACAGTGATAGGAGGAAGTTCAAATATGAAAATCAGGGACTTGTCTGCCTCCTGCTGTAAGGAACCCACAGGGCTTCATTCAGTCAAAAATATCATGCATACACAAATGCCATCTCAGCAATTAGGTTGCTAAAGAGCACCTTCACTAGGGATGGTTCCATTAGGTCTTGATTCCTGTTCATTTCAGATTGAATTATTGAACAAATTCCCCAAACTGAGCCAAGGGCTCATTTGTATGACAAATTCTGATTTGCATTTCATGCTGAAGTGCAGCTTGTTTCTCACAAGACCGGAGGTGGCATCAGCACCTCATCCTGTCTTCTCCAACAATTCATCCTTTCTTCTCCTCTTCGGAACTGCTATACGTTTGCTTACATATCCCCTCTTCCTGACTGAAAGAGGGCAAGTTTGTGAGCAGCAATGGCAAACTGAGGGAGGAGCTGCAGCAACCAATATGTGCTCACTTACCAGTTTGGTAAACAAGTAGACAAACAAGAGGCAGAGCAAACTTAGTCACTGGTAGCAAGAGTTGCAAGATGCATGACATTATTGAAGGGCTATTTGCCCTATGGCTCCTTTTTCTCAGTGACCCACAAGTACAGGTATATCATAGGGTTTTTTTTTAAAAAAAAACACCCTAATTCAACTATGTATAGCTGTTTATGTGCACATGTAACAGAAAAACTTACATGATGCCACGATTCAATCTGTATTTTCAAATGGACGTGTTTTTGTATACACTCTCTTACAGACTCAAGTGTGCCTCTGTGCATTTTTCAAATGGATGCATTTTCCATGCATATTTTTCATATAGATGTGTGTTTTCCCCCAAGCAATTAATCTGAATGGGGAGGTAAGAGATGAGTCATATTGCAACACATGAAATATGTGGTTATAAACTGTGTTCAGGAAATGCAAACTGAGGAAGTTCACATTAAAGTGTGAGACCAGCAAATTACTCACCCATTCCTAGGGTGAAAAATACTAGAAAAACAATTTGATGCCAACTGCAGTTGAAGTCATGACCATTAGAACACCTTCACTTTTGGTTTAGAGGAGTCTACATTTTAAACCCATAAGCAACAGCAATGATAACACTGTGAGCATTCACTCCCCTGTCTCCATATCAACAACATCTGGAGGACCATCTGTTTCCCATACCTGGCATATGCCAACATTATGTATGGACATATCTTTATAAATAATACCTAGAACTGCAATAGAAATGCAATGCATCTCACCACTGATACAATTTAAGGTGTTGTTTATTTGAGACCAAGTTTATTTAAGCCAAGTTCAAATTATATTGTTGTTTTATGTATTTATATCCCACCTTTATCCCAATATAGGGACTCAAGGTGGTTAACAACAAATGTAAAGCAATACAAGTTAAAAACAATGCAAAAGTACAGGTATTTAAAATGTATGAATGCAAAGTTTTATAAACAAATAAAAATTTATTAAGTTAAAAACAATACATATTAAAAATATTAAAATGTGTTAAAAAGCTATCTACAAACCTTAACATCTGAATTTCATTGCCTTTAAAAGTCCATCCCTCATCAGTTTGAATAAGTCTGATGGCATATAAAAAAAATAAATCTGCCACAGAAGGAAGAGTAGGATTGGGGGGACGGGACATCCTGACCTCTCTAGGGAGAGAGTTTCAGAGTCTGGGAGCAGCCACCAAGAAGGTCCTGTCTTTTGTTCCCACCAAAAGAGCCTGAGAACATGGTAGGACAGATGATCTAAGAGCTCTAATGGGCCCATAAGGGGAGCTATGGTCCTTCAAATAACCTGGACCCAAGCTGTACAGGCATTTATAAGTCAAAACCAGCACTTTGAATTGTGCTTGAATACAGACAGGCAGCCAATGGAGCTATTACAACTAGGGAGTTGTGTGTTCCTTGTAGCCAGCTCCAGTTAACAAACTTGATGCAGTTCTTTTGGAAGAAATCAAGTTTCTGAGCACATTTCAAAGGCAGCCTCACACAGAGTGTATTACAGTAATCCAAACAGGATGTAACCAAGTTATGTACCACTTTGACCAGGTCTGACTTCTCCAGGAACAGGCACAGTTAGTGCACTAACTTTAATTGTGCAAAAGCATTCATGGTCACTGCTGAAATTTGAGCCTCCAGGCTCAGATCCCAATCTGAGAACCTGTATTTTCAGGGGGGTTGCAACCTATCCACAGGCTGAATCCCTATTTCCATATCTATCTTTCTGCTTACCAGGATCACCTCTGTCTTGTCTGGATTAAGCTTCAATTTGTTTATCTTCACCCAGTCCATTACAGCTAGCAGGCATCAGAACCAACATCCTTGGAATTAGATGAAAAGGAGTGATAGAGCTGTGTAACATCAGCATACTGATGAAACCTGACTCCAAAACCATGGAGTGTTCTCATGTAGATGTTAGAAAACATAGGGGACAAGATTGAACCTTGAGGGACACCAAAGGCCAAAGGATTAAAGGAGGAACAGTACCTCCAAACCCCATTCCAGAGAGGTGACTCAGAAGGATACCATGGTCAATGGTATCAAAAAATGATAGGAGGTCAAGCAGAACCAACAGAGACACACTCATCCTGTCCAATTCTCTACACAGGTTGTCCACCAAAGTGACGAAAGCTGTCTCTGTCTCATAACCAGGTCTGAAACCAAATTAAAATAGATCTAAATCATCTGTCTCATCCAGGAAACCCTGGAGTTGAGAAGCCACCCCACACTCTAGTATTTTGTCCAAAAATGGAAGTTTGGGACTAGTTTATAGTTATCTACCATAGCAGGAGACAAGGGGTGGAATTCTGAAGAAGTCTTACTCATGGGAGCCTTCTTCTGGCATGTTGGGATCCTACCTTGTTGTAAAGAAGCATTAATCACTTCCCTTTCCCTTAGCAATAATAAGTAACTCTTCCTCTGGCCTGTATTTAGCCAGAAAGGGCAACAGTCTAGTACACACATGTTGGTTCTCACCTCCCCAAGGATCCTGTCCACATCCTCAGGCTGCACAAACTGAAAATTATATATCAACACTGGACAAGGAGGGGCCAAGGTTATACCCACTGGAACTGAATCAACTCTGGCATCTAAGCCAGAGCAAATTCAAGAAAATTTAACTGTGGAAATGGTGGGCAAATTATTTGCAGTGAGCAGTTGACTGGCTTACAATCCCTTCTGTACCAAATCATGGCAGATCCATGACTACTCAAAGTTAAAGAATCATAAGAAAGGAGAGAAGGACCTTGAAATTGCCCATCTACAATTAACATCAGGATAATTACACATAGGTCACCTGGTCAAAGTCTTCTATGCCATGGTGAGATGCCTTATATTTCTATTTAATTATTGTAGTTATTTTTAGTGCTGTGCAATTTGTTCAAAACCCAAACTGCAAAGCACATCAGCCTTTATTTGTCTAGTATATTTATCTGATTAAGAATGAATGTGGACCAGGTCATGTCAAACTAAATGGGTTCCAGAACAAGTCAAATGCTCTGATTCTTTGGGGCTGTTGCAGAGTAACAGACATTTCAGCATGGAGCAGACTGGGAAAGTGTCTTTTCTTTCCAATCTGGAACATCTTAATGGTTTTCATGATGTGACGAGGAGAGATGGGAGTGGAGCTGAAGTGGCAACCCTGGCTTGCAATCCATGGCTAAAGTCTCATTAGCGATTTATAAAATGTCCACTCCCAGCATTTGCAAGGAAGGTTTGTTCGTGACATCAATGAAATAGTGTATTACTGTTTTCTGCTTTCTTCTATTACTTAGCTTACAGTCTCCTGCGGGGTGTGATAGTTAGAAGACCTGAAAACAGAGCATACATGTGCATTTATCTGTTGACTGTTTGTGCAGAGAGACTGGAAGCCAAGGTATTTGGCTCATTCTTCTTAGGTTTAAAAATTCATTCAGCTCTCACAAATGCATAGGCAGAAGCTGTGCCAGAATAGGAGCAGTTTTCTATTCATTTTTCTTAGGCTAATATTTATTAAACTGTTCTGGAGATGCATATGTGCCTATGTTAGGAGGAATAATTTTTCTCATTCTTCTCAGAATAATATATTCTGCTATTATGGTTAAATAACTGCCTGTTTTGACTCTGAGGGATCATCATTTAAAGAGTGATGAGAATTGTCTATGCATCTCTGTGTATGTAAACAAGGATACAAGTTTTCTTAAACTTTTACTACAGCCAGTGCACTGTTTATTGCTTGGGCTTTAGTCAGGCCCTTCTAGTCTTTACAACTGTTCTGTATTCCCCATCACCATTCCAACCCCATTCATGTGGGATCCATTTCTTCATACAGAAATTTAGTAACTAAACAATTTGGCAACCCTTTGGGCTTTACATTTCACTCAAGTAAGAAATACACTCAGTGTTGTCTCTTTGTGATGCAGAATACAGAGACACCAGCACCCTTTTCTTCAATCATATGCGTATGGTACCACAGTAGAATTTGGAAGCTGGATATCTCAAAGAAGTGCATGGGAGGAATGGCAATTCAGATTCTGGAATCATAATCTGAAACGAGGGTCTAATCTGCACTGCATGAATAAGACAGTTTGACACTGCTTTAACTGCTGTGGCTCAAAGCTATGGAATTCTGGGATTTGTAGTTTTGTGAGATATATAGCCTTCTCTGTCACCTTCTCTGGTGCCACAGCAAATCCCTGAATCCCATAGCAGTTAAAGTAGTGTCAAACTATGTTGCTTCTGCAATGCAGATTAGAGCCAAGTCAACCCCAGTTTACAGGCATACCTCAGTTAACAAAGTCTCTGACAAAGAAGCTCCTTTTTACATAGTCTTTTTATGCCTGCCACACTCCATTTTCTTTCTTGTCCTCTGTCTAGCTGACAATGTTTAGCATCATCATCACTGGAAGTGAAGGAAGTGTAGAGAAACACAGAGTTTTGGTGCTGGGTTGCAGCAATGTGTCTGGAGTAAATAATTCTCAATAAAACTTGAACTGGGAAAGAATAGGATTTGACTCTACGTAATCCTACTGTAGCTATGTGTGTCTGCTTACTATAGATAAAGTAGACAGCAGTTGCCTCCAGAATCCTTTACTGAGCAAAACAGAGAGAAAAGGAGCAGATTAAGTTTGTTTCACCAGCTCCCCACATGGATTTGTAAATTTGGCCACCAAAATGGACATCATAAGAGTTTACGCTGCCGAAAAGGGGGAAAAAACATTTCTGAATTGCATTTTGGAAAAAAAAACTTTTCAGGTGGTGTCTAGAAGGTTCAACATGGTTTTGTTTACTTATGCAAGACTTGCCTGGATGCTTCATTTGTCATGTGCATTTTTCTAGTTTGGATAAAAAGTTTGCTAAAACAGGTTGCATTGATTTTCATTCTTGTGGTGCAGAAAACTATCTCCTTTCCATTTTATTTCTACTTTTAGTACCAAATTTTCTGTAAAAGAAGTAATGCCCAGGAATGCATTCGCTTCATTAACCACAGTATACCTGTAATCCAGAACTGAGTGGAGCATAATCTAAATTGCTAATTTGGAGAATGTGTGCATGTGCATTGTCCAGGTTATTTCTAGACTTGCTCCTATCTATTTAGATATGTATGTGCAAGTGTACATTTATGTCCTATTTTCCACAATGAGTAAATTGCCATCTTATAAAACACCTAGGGAATAAGCACAGTAGACAGAGAAAGAAAGATTCTCTGGACAAGCACACCATTTACAATTTGGACCAGCATTCAGATTCTGCCTGTGAAACAGGGCTGCAGCTTCTGGCTGCTGCTCTGACAGATTAATGACTTCAGGTCCTGTTGAATAAATGCATGCTGCCCTCCTATGAACACCACAGCCACACAACACTGCAAAGGGCAGGTGAGACAGTGGATATGAATCTAAATCCTGCTATGAATCGACTCCCAGGAACTAGGACAGACACCACAAGTAAACCTCCTTCCTTACATCTAAAGGGAAAGTCAAATAGACCTGCTAAGTATGGCAATGGTGTTTTGAATGCACAATTTACTGGGGGAGATGAACCATAGCTCAGTGACTGAGTACATGCTTCCCCTGCAGAAGATCTCAGGTTCCATCCTTCTTATTGCTAGCAGGGGATGTGAAAGACCTGAGCTGCCAAGATGACATTGGGCTAAACAGACAAGCAGGAAGCTTAGCATGGAAAGAAATACAGTAATGATTATTCAAATCACTTCTATCATAATCCAGACCTTATCCGAAAGGTAATTCCTTCCCATTAAAACTGCAGAAAATATTAGTTTAGATTTAGAACCAGGTTGTGCATTACAATTGTCATGAGAAAACAAATCAACTCCCTAGGGTCACCATCATGTTGAGAATATGGTCTATCACATTAAGACCACTAAAATAATTCACCTGTGGGCTACAATCAAGAGCAATGTATTCACTTTAGATTAAAGATATCCTTCACTGCAATGGGAATAATCCTGCTGGGCACAGACATGTTTTGTTTCAAAAACTAATAGCGTGCAATTGGAAAAATGGGAGGAAAATGTTAATTAAACAATTAAATGGCAGTGTTTATCAAGCAGACTGTCTGAAAAATAGGAGAAGCCACATTTTGGAGAGGTACCCATTTCGGTAGTACAAATGTGATGAACCAACAGGAATGGTTTTAGCACCGATGTTAAGTGTGACTGAGTTGGGGTTTTCCTTGTTGCATGAACCATTGAGTTGTCTGGCCAGTTAATGGATTGTTCTTCCATAGTAGATAAAAACTGATCCCCGTGGTGAAGCTCCCACTGATGAATGATACAAGCAATAAATGAAGTATGCTTTATGTTTATTTGGCTTTGGGGGGATTTGTGTACTTGGAACATTTTGGTGCAGGGTTGTTCTCTGCTGCCCTTGAGGGTAAGACCAGGTGCAATGGTTTTAAGATACAGGATAGTAAATTTTGATTGAATCATAGACTCATAGAGTTGGAAGAGACCTCAAGGGCCATCCAGTCCAACCATATTCTGCCATGCTGGAAGACACAATTAAAGCACCCCCAACAGATAGCCATCCAGCCTCTGTTTAAAATCCTCCAAAAGAAGGAGACTCCATCTCTCTTCAGGGCAGCATATTCCACTTGAACATTAGAAGGAATTTTTTGAAAGTAAGAGCTGTTTGACAAGAGAACTATTTTCCTAGGCAGGTGGCATGGTCTCTTTCTCTGGACTTCTTCAACATGAAGCTGGACAGCTACCTGCTAGGGATGCTCTAGCTGGAGCTCCTGCATTGAGGGTTTGGATTGATGACCTATGGGGACCCATCCAATTCTATGATTTTATGAAAAACCCCAACTACATAACAACTCTACTCCTTGGTACCTTTACTTGAAGCTCCTTCTATCCACAATCTAATATCAAATCAGGAGAAGGTTTGGTAGCAGCAGCATAAGAAACACCATGCACTTCAGTCAGAATGTGGGAGGACATTGTCTTCTGATCTGCTTAGCTAATATAGCTAGCTAGTCAGAACTTTTTTTTCCAAATATATATATGCGTAAGCAGTTGCTAAGAAGGGCAACACAAAAACATGAAAGAATGCCCTTCAAAAAGCGAGGGGGTGCTTTCAGAGTAGAGCATTTATCCCCATATTTTTCACATCAAAATATTTAGAAATTCAGGTGAATCTTGATGCAAGAGTTCTTGTATGTAGCCTTAGAAAGGCTGCTTCTTTCTCATATTCCATTTCTCCCTATTGCTTATAGCAGTTTTCTCATATGCCCTAGAAGTAAAGCCTATCCCCACAGAAAATTGTTGGTGAGCCCAGGAAAAAGCTGGTAGATGTTGTGCCCATATCCAGTGTCAAAATACTGTAACAGCACAAAGACATCAGCATAAGAACTTTGCAGAGCCAATATAACGAATGAGATTACAACAAATATAAACTAATGATACAGCTGTCAAGACAGATTAGAGCGAACAGTGGGGAAAACATTGCAGAGCTGTTTAGTCACAACAATATAATATTAATCCATCAATACAGCTTATGTGGTACTGGAAAAAGAGCAAATTGAATAAGCTAAACTCCTTGACACCTAGTAGGGGATGCAGACTTCTGACCTAAGGCACAGGGGTCTGAAAGATAATGAGAAGCTGCAACTAATCTGTTCCCCTCAACACCAGTATGCCAATCCCTGAAGACAGAACAGCTCAGATGAACGTATTAGCTGTGCCAATATCAGCCCAGCTACACATCCAGCATAACAGCAACAATTATTTCTAGAACATAGTCCTCCATGGAGATCCAGCTATCACACTCACAAAACACTGTCTGTTCCTGTGCAGATTGAAAGAAGAGGTGCTAGTATGAGCAAGTATGTTTTCTTTATTTCCCAGAACTTGGATTGAATAAACAGTTAGAAATAATGGTTGAGGTCCTGAATCAGAGGCTACAAGGTGACACTTTACAATGATGGAGTTGGCAAATTGTAATGATGCACAACAGGGTATTGTGCAAATAGTCATGGTGTGCAGTGGAGCACCCACTGAAGAAGATGTCTTGTTGTGGAACTGGGGTTCCCATTGTGCAACAGGACACATTGTACATTGGAACATGTTGTGCATCTGGAACACGGTACAATAGTCATGCAGCTGGCTCTGCTCACACAATGGCTCCAGTGGAAAAGCTACATCTCCCCTTCCTTTCCGGAGAATATGAACACTGCACAATGATGCAATTTAAATTTACTTTGTAAGTCAGTTTATGATGCCAGACAACCTTACTAAATAATTAGAAATAAACAAATTACAATTTTCCAATAACAAAGCTTATACTATATATACAATGGTTAACTAAGGGGCTCTACAGATGGCAACCACATGCTGTGCCCCTGATCTGGCACTTTGCTGCTCCAAAGAGAGCTGGCAAATGCCCCCCCCCCCTTTTGGAGTGCCAAAAACCCTCCCTTTCCACCACAGCAGCAGCTTTTCTGCACTCCTTTGGTGCAACGTGTCTGTATGCTGCACCAAGGAAACACTCTGACACCACCCATCATGCAGTGGGGCATGCGGTGTGATGGTGGCATGGGGCTGAGTCAGGGTGGGGGGCATGCAGCTGCCATGCCCCGACTCCACCCCCAAGCCAGTCCTTAGTGTCACTATGATTATAATTTCCTCTGGTTCTAGTTACTTTTATTGTTGCATGAGTGTAGCCCCACAAAATGGTTACACAGGCTGGCTCAAGCACTTTGGAAACCTTTAAATTTTGGATTAAAATTTGGAGAGAATTCCACAGCTCCACTGACTATTAGCCACCACTGAATAGCATTTTAACATTAATAATTTCACCTTATGAATTTATAACTTTGATGAGGAGCTCTTTGACTTAGAGTTCTAGCGCACTCTCCTGAATGACAGTTCCCATGATACCTAAGTGGACGATTGAGGATTAAATCAGTTAAGACAGAATCCTGTATGAGAATTGCACCTTCATAAATGGACATGTGTGGGAATTCCAATTGTGAAGATGCACAACATCTGTATCGAGTAGAGGGCTGCTGGTACATAACTACATAAAAGAGCCATGGACTAATGGGCAGTGGGTACTGAAGCACAATGGGACTGATACATATTGGTTCCAAATGTGCTTCAGGCATCAATGTGCATCAGGCACTCCTCCTGGTGTCCTATTACACATCTTCACAGTTCACTAAGGGTTTCTTGGTATTTCTGCCATGTATTAAATGTATGAAAATATACACTGAGTAAAATATAAGATTCTAGCAATAGTTCAGGAACTGTGGTTGTATTTGCAAATAAGATGCTCACCTGATCGATCACCTATGTCAAGTAAAAGAAAATCCTACATAATTAAGTCAAAGAGTTTTTTCTGGCAAACAAAGGGGTAATGTTGAAAATTCTAGATCAGGATTAGGTAGTGTAAATCTCTATATGTGGAAATGTGTTCATCCAGGACAAGCATGATCCATTTTCTGCACATTTAGGCATGTAGAGATCCAAGCTCAATTCAGCATCAGTTATCCTCTAAATTTTGGCATCATCTTCCCCTGATGTATTTCTATCAGGAACAGATCCAATGTAATTAAGATGCTACTATGGACAAATTCAAATATGCCATAGCTTCTACTGCTCATCATCCCTAGGGCAGCTGAGCATTCTGTTTTCCAGAGGACAGTCTTCTATTTGAAGGACATAACTGGAAAATAATAATCTGTTGGGACATCTAGGCCAAGTTTGGTTTAAATCATCATAGTGTAAGATGGGAGAACTGTGGCCTTGAAGCAGCCCATCAACAGTCAGCCTTACGAAAAAGGATAAAGTCATTCAGTGGCTGTCAAAAAAAAAAAAAAGCCAAATTAACTGGCTGAAATGCATTGTACATTTTCATTTAAAATCATTTTGTAGGGTTTTTATTTATTTATTTATTTATTTTTGTCTGTCATTTTTATATCTTGGAACTTGGTCTCTCTTTTTTTGTTCAGCTCCAATGGATGTTTCCAGTTCCTAGTGTTTGCTTGCTCTGCCAACTATTAGCACACAACAGCTTTTTTCCTTCCCTTGGGTGTGTAGCCAGAGGGTCAAAATAACAGTTCCTAGCTCTCCTTTGGTCACTGACTGACCGCAGAAGTTTACCCAGGAGTTGTCCAGATACCTTTGTACACCTGAGTGAGAAGGGATAGCTGTTGGATCTCAGACAATGACAGAAGCTGCAGCTTTGGTCCTGGATATGCAAAAGCTACAAGAATAGCTGGATACTGAGCATGGAGTCCTAGTTGCACAGTGGCTAAATGCCAGTATTGCAGCCCAAATGTTGTTAGTTTGGTCCTGCAGGGTTCCAGGTTGACTCAGTCTTCCATCCTTTCATAGGTCAGTAAAATGAGTACCCAGTTTGTTGGGGTCAATTAGCTAATACATTGTAAACTGCTTAGAGAGTGCTTAGCAATATAAAGCGGGATAGAAATGTAAGTGCTATAGTGCTATTGTTATTGTTCTGCACCCAGTCAGCAAATGGGAAATGGAACTGTGCCCAGGAGACACCACTTGCCCTAGAGCACCTAGGAGTAAGAAACACCTTCCTTCTACTATAATCTTAAAAGTATGTACACTGGCATAACTAGGAGGTACGCCAGTGTAAGCCTGAGGATTCTGGGCTGCATAGTTCATCTGTCCACAATCTTCCCCACTATGATGGGACCAGCTGTGTTTCTATTTGAATTATAGTAATTCTTCCCAAATGTGTATGGATACATTTAATTTACTATATGCAAATGTGTATGCAAATCTGTGTCCTTATTGCATTTCCTAATTTTTGGCAGTGTGTGTAGGTGGCAGCATGTATTTTGCATGTGGTTAACATGTACCCATCATTTGGCTGAACCACATTAGCAACAGAAGTAGTAGTAGCTCAATAGCAGGAGGTAATGCTAAGGTACCCAGCTATGATCGCAAGCCTGTCAGGACTGTCCATGCCATTGTATTTCCCAATCTCTATATTGTGAAAGCTGGACAATAAAGAAAACTGAATGTGGTATTGGAGAAGAGTTCTACAGATACAATGGACTGCTTAATAAGACATAGAATCATCAAATCATACATAAATGGGTCCTGAACTCTCCCTAGAAGCTAAGATAGCTGCTGTATTTTGCCCATATCATGGGAAGACATGACTTTCTAGAAAAGACAATAATGCTTGATAAGGTAGTAGACATTAGGAAAAAATTATAAGTGAAATTTGTAGAGCACAGTTTGCATATAAGAATGTGCCACCACTTTCTATTTGTTTTACGACTTTCTCCCCTCTATCACACAATGCAACCTTCACGTTGGTGCAACATTGCAAACAAACAACTCTTGATGAGATCATACTTATAATCAAATCAGAATGTCAAGAAGCCACTTCGGGGGGAAAAATCTGGCCTTGTAAAAATTCAATGACATGGTTTTGCAAATATGTCTCCTGAGCAAATTCAATGTCACTTTCCAGAATGGCACAAAGATGGCAAAAACAAAAGGGAAAGTTTTGTTTGAGCATAGTTACATGTGTGTGTGTTTTTATGATACCTTTTTACATACTGCCTAATGGCACAAAAGCCTAAATCCAGCTGTGAACCCTCAGTGGGGATGCCATTCTTCACCTACTTCATTCCTGTCTGCAAGAATGAATAATTTCAGCATTTTAATCACTCTGCAAAGATATGAAGGTTTCTGCACAATTTTCAAGCTCTATTTATACTTCAAGACTTCACTGTAAGAAAATTCATTCATGCAAATATATCCATGGTTATCCAAATAAGAAGACAAATTATAAGGCACAAAAAGTGTATTTTGCACAGAATACCATGATTTCTGAACAAAAACATTGTTGTTGGGTTTGTTTGTTTCATTTCCAGAAATCTATGCATTTCCAGAAACTGCATAAAAAAAAAAAAGCAGCTTATTTATATACCACTTCATATCATGCTATGGGATGTCTAAGCAGTTTACAACTGTGAGCTGATTGCCCCCCAACAGCTGGGTACTCATTTTAGCGACCTCGGAAGGATGCAGGCCTGAGTCGAGCCTCAGCCCTGGCTGGTATTGAACTCGCAACCTTGTGGTCTATGAGTGAGTGGCTGCAGTACAGGCATTTAACCACTGCACCACCAGGGCTGCACAATTTGTAATATTTGTATTGTATGGATTCCTGCACAGAAAACCATGTGTGGCCTCCCTGCATGTGTTCCCTGTACAGTATTCTGCACAGAAATCACTCTATTTCATGCAAAGTACATGCCCCAAACGTGTATTCTGAAGAAGAAAACCATGTGCATTTTTGTACAAAA
>CM034709.1:19094802-19128996 GCA_020142125.1 Phrynosoma platyrhinos | reverse complement strand
ATCTAGCAAATTTCCAATGGGCAAAGAATCTCACAGCTGGTTCTCAGTGGGTTGTATCCAGCATCTTTAATCAAAGATGCAAACATTTACCACTAACCTGAGAACATTTGATCTACTGAATTATCTGCTGAAGAGTGAGTCAACACTCATGTAAATCCCATTACTTTAATACATCTACTCAACTTGGAACTAAGAACTAAGAATGGATTTCAACCAATGTGGTATAACCTTCTTGTGCGTGACTCATATTTGATGCTCATACACAAAGGTCAGGTCCAGGCTATTTGGCAAACTGTATCTCCCTGTATGAACTGTCTCAGGCTCTAAGATCCTCAAGAGAGGCCTTTCTCTCAGTCCCACCACCATCACAAACATGGTTGGTGGGGACATGAGAGGTCCTTTTCTGTGGCTGCCCCTGGACAGCTAAAATAGCATTGTTTTCAAACCCTCAACACAAATAGAATTGCTCTCTTCTCTGCCCTTAGTGCAAGTATCTGTTTCACAACTCCTGAGGTTCACTGCAAAGCAACATGCACCTGTACTTGGAAATGAACACCTGTGACAGGCATGTCATGCATGCTGGACTAAAAAAACCACATGCACTTTATCTATTTATTTGATTTATATCCCACTTTTCTCCCAAATGGGACTCAAAGCAGCTTACAATGTAAACTAAGACAAAAATAGCTTGTAGGGCAAAAGTTGAAATAGCATTAAATTATTAACCCAATCAAAACACTATTTTTAAATTAATTTTAAAAATTAATGATTTGAAAATACATGAAATATATTTTACATGTTTAAAACAGCACACTTAACTGCATGTCCCCCACCACAATCAGTTAATGTTGAAGGCCTGTTTAAACAGGGGGATCTTTGCTTGCTGGAAAAAAAAGAGACCAGAAAGGAAACAAACTGGTCCAGAGAGAGGCAAATCCAGTCTCTCTAGGAGCAGCCCTTCCATGAAGATCATGTGTTGGATAAACTCATATGGGGAGATAGAGGCTTTTAGGTAATCAGGATGTTTTAAAAATGCAAAAGGATAAAATGTTTGCATTTTTAAAAAGAAAAAAAATACACTTCACAAATACAAATGCACTTTATCCAATGGGAAAAATCCATATCAATGAGTGTACTTCAGGAGAAATGCAGACAGAAAATGTGGAAGTTGTTTCCATTGAGGAAGCGGGGATCTTTCATTAACTGACATGAACAATGTATGGGATGAGAATGCAGTAGAAATCAGAGGAAAACAGCAAGATGAAGAGTGTGAGTTTTTCACATCCTGCTTTGGGGCACTGGAAAATATTCCCAGGATCTCAAAAGGCAAAAACTGAAGATGGAATGTGCCTTTCTCTAAGCAGATGCCAGTCAAGATGTTCAATACCAATGGGTTAAACATTTGCAAGTAAATAAAAAGCTGTGCCTGACAATTAGCCATGGGTTTTGATGTGTGAAGGTGAGAGAGAACTCAGCACACTGTCAAGGAGGAAGCACCAGCTTCTAAAAATATTGTAGTGTAGCAATCATTATCATTTCTAGAAGCCAAGATGTATCCAATGCACAGTCTCTACTAAGGAAGAATAGCATTACTTTACCACAATTATTGCTTCTAAAAATACATGATTGTACAACTTTAATGCCCTGACTCCATCAATATCCTCTTTCATCCACTTCTGACCTTCACATCTAACTGCACAACTGGAATCTAAAAAAAAAAAAACCTGGTATCTTGGAGGAATACACTTTGCTGGCAGCTGTGCGTGTGACTATAACAAGATGCTTAGGCAAAGGCTCAATAAACTATAAGATGTAGAAAGCCGAAACAGATCAGAAGTAAACTGGTAGCCTTGTAGGCAGAATTTACCATGGTGTGCCCCAAACATTTCCAGTTAATAGATAAAAGAAAATCAAGAAACAGGGCTGGGAAAGACCTCTGTCTAAGATCCAGGGCCAGTAATTTGCATTACAAAGCAATATCCTGGGTTCTCCAACTGTAGTAGACTGGAGTCAATGAAAGTTTGTGCTACCAACTTCTTTCTTTCAGTTAGTCCTCAAAGGTACTACAAGATCTCTCTACATAGTGATTCTACAGACTAAAACAGCTATATCTTTGATTTCAAGCTGTTCTGGTGCCTGTGTGTTTGTTGGTGACCCAGTTTCCAAAATCAGAAATACAATTCCCACACCTCACATGTGCTTCAGTGCAAGGGCTGGCCTAATTTCTAATATTTAATGAAGGTGGCAAGTTGGAAGATTTTTTCTCTCTAAATAGCAATGTATAATGAATGCAATGTTGTATCATTTTGAAGTGTTTTATACAATTGTATCTTTTCAAAATGTATTTTATAATTTTTAATAACTATCTTAACATTGTAATAATTTAATTCCTTTTTAATGCTCCTTGTTTCTATGTTTTTAATAGTATTGTTTTTTAAAATTGTGAAGCTGCTCTAAATCCCAATTCAGGGAAAAGAGAAGGATATAAATAAATATGATGATGATGATGATGATGATGATGATGATGATGACGACGACTAATGAAGCTACATCACTGTATGGGGTTAACTCAGTGCATATATAGTTGGCTGCTTATTGGCTTCTGGTCATGCAATCACTATAATGCAGCAGCTGGATATTTTATCTTTCTGTATTGTACTTGCCATGTGTTTGTTTGCAAGCCACCTCAAAACAGCATGGGTAAGCGAGGAGGAGCTGGGAATTAAAAATGTAAAACAACAAAATAAAGCCAACAACTAGTGGAATACACTTGGCAACAGTATCTAGAATCAGGGAAGTGCAAGTTGGCATGGACACATGCTACATATAATAGACTTTAGGTATATTGCTATTATTATCCTCACAAAATTCTGGAAATTATAATTCTTTGAGGATACCATGTATTATGTGTTGGAGATTGAATATTTATATTTTATATTTTATATATACCTTCAGCCCCATGTATCCATGGATTCCGCTTGCACAAATTCAACCATTCATGGCTTGAAAATATTTTTTAAAAGATCCAAAAGCAAATTGTGATTTTGCCATTTTATATAAGGGATACAATTTTACTGTGCCATTGTATATAATGGGACTGAAGCATCCACAGATTTTGGTATCCATGAGGAAATGGGGGGTCCTGGAATCAAACCCCAGCAGATACCAAGGGTCGATTGTATTTATTCATATTTTACATTTATTCTGAGAACAACAATAGTATTGGTTAAAAGAACAAGATACAGGAAGCTGTTCTTGGCAAGTCTGATTTGCTTTCTTTTGATCCCAAATGGGTGTATCCTCTGTTAAACTTATTTCAGCCATTTCCTGAGCTCAGGCAGGCACACGTTTGATCTTGTTTGTCACCAGATTTAGAGTAGCGAGTTGACAAAAAGTCAAAAAGTCAAAGACAAAAAAAAAAGTCCATAAGACTGCACTTTACTTAACAAGCAAACAAATATAATGTTACCTTCTTAATATTTCTCTATGATATACAGGCAACAATAACCCTAAGGAAGAGACATGAAGATGACAAGACAGACTAGGTCCAAATCCCAAAGAAAAGGGGCCAATCTGAATCAATTTGTATCTGTTCCAGTTCAGATCACATAGGCCCAATTTATTACTGGAATGACATGACCAAAGCAACTAAGGGCTCAACTAGATTGTCCCAAAGTACTGAGTTTACCATTCTTTTTATATAATTTTACCTGCATATTCATGGGTTTCCATCCAACCATCTCTCTCTCTCTCTAATTTGCCATGTTTCTCTCCCTTCCAAGTGACCTTTCCCTTCCCCCTCCCACTGATTACATATCATACTTTTGATGCATCTATACTGTGAAAATCATGCAGTTTGACACCACTTTAAGTGCTGTAGCTCCATCCTATGGAATCCTAGGATTTGTTGTTTTACAGGGTTTTTAGCCTTCTCTGCAAAAGAGTGCAGGTGCCTCAAAAAGCTACCGATCCCATTATTCTGTAGGATGGAGCCATGGCAGTTAAAGTGGTGTCAAACTGCATTATTTCTACAGCATAGATGCGGCCCTGGTTTCATGCAACAATTCACAGCACCACCCTCTGAGTTCATTCAGCCAAGAAAGTCTGAATCTTTCTGAATCTTAAAAGCAATGCCACCAAGTCCCACATCAACTAAACAACACTGAAGGATACCATAGTCCAGGGGTAGGCAACCTTTCCCCTTTAAGGGCCGAGGGACTTCAGCTCCCAGAAGCCTCAGCCATGTTGGCCAATAGTCCCATGTTGGCCAATAGCTCCTGGGATTCTGGGAGCTGAAGTCCCTCGGCCCTTAAAGGGGAAAGGTTGCCTACCCCTGCCATAGTCAATGGTATCAAATGCTGTTGAAAGATCCAGGAGGACTGATAGGCACTCACTCCACCTATCCATTGCCCGGTGTAGGTCTTCCAAAAAGCCAACTAAAGCTGTTTCTGTCCTATAACCAGATCAGAAACCAGATTGGAACAGATCCAGGTAATGTTTCTTTTAAGAAAGCCTGGAATTGTGTTGTGACATCACACTCTAAGACCTTACTTGGAAAGGGGAGTTTAATGACAGGTCAATAGTTACATAGGAGGTGGGGTCCAATGAAGATTTCCTCAGCAAAGATCTTACAATTGCTTTTTTTTTTTTTTTTTTTTGAGAGAGAGAGAGAGAGAGAGAGAGGTTAGAACATAACCCTCTTTCAAAGAAGCATTTACAACCTCTACCACCCAATTAGCCAGTCTTCCTCTGGCAGTCTTAGTTAAGCAGAGTGGACATGGGTCTAACATACAAGTGTTTGGTCTCATCCCTCCAAAGGATTTGTCCATGTTGAACAAACTGAAACCCATCCATCAAAACTGAACAAGTACATCCACAAGTTACTTACCCAGACTCTATCTTCAATGTGGAACCCAAGTCAGAACAAATCTGAGCAATTTATCCATTAAGTATTTAGCAAATTCATCACAGTACTTTTCTGAGGCTTCTTCCACATCAGTCTGAGGTCTAGGATGTAACAACCTTTTAACTACAAGAATAGTTGTGCTGGATAAAAATGAGCAGCTGAGCAGCTCACTGGTCCAAATTAAGTTCTAAAATAAGCCTTAACCCATGCTCAGTTGGAATCATCCACTCTCCAACATTGCTCTAGTCATCTACCCAAGTGCTTCATTGCCCTGAGCTCTTCAGAAACCCAAGGACTTGTGCTCTACCCCCAAGTAAAGTACACTTTTAGTCAATTGCCCAGATCATCTTCCTGTTCCACAGATCAACCAGGGCATAATCAGAATCACTATTTTTAGCAGCTGGAAAATCCTCCAGAACATTCAGGAATCCTTCTAGTCTCCTCTCTTGGTCTCTTCTTCTAGATCAATTAGTCTCTAGGGACAGATCATTTTAATGGGTCCACTGTCCCGAAAGAGATTAGAAATCCCAGCAAATCTAAATCCTACATGACACCAGGGTTCTTTCAATCCATCTTCCCCTGATCATCATCGTCCTGACAAGCAAAAACCAGATTGAGTGTGTAGCCTGCTACATGTGTAGAGACAGATATTGAGACAGATCCACAGTTGTCATGGATGCCATGAAATAATGAACTGGTCCTGATAAGAGTGCTTCAGTATGGATATTAAAATCCCCCAACACAATAAGTTTGGGGTGATTAATACCACCTTACAGACCATCTCCAGCAGTTCAGGAAGTGATAGAATTGAGCAGCAGAGAATTGTGTGTGTGTGTGTGTGTGTGTGTGTGTGTGTGTGTGTGTGTGTCTTGCTTGTCAACATGGCAACCCCATGAATTCCATACCACTTACTTAGGCAAAGAATACTTACAGGTGGTTTTTCCAGTTCCTTCCTCTGGAATATAGCCTCCAGTGTCTGGTATTCACTGGCAGTCCACTGGCAGTCTCCCATCCAAGTACTAAAAAGGGCTTTTAGGTAATAAAACTCCCCTCTTGCCCAATTGTTCCCACTCATTTTTATGTGCACAGTTTGCTTTCTTTCTGTGATTTATTTTTTTGAAAAAATATCAGACTAGTTCTTTTCATTTTCCCATATGTGTACAGTTATGGTCTACCAGAAAGAACATTTTTTTTTTTAATTTACAAGGAAAATATACTATTACTATATTTCACATTTAATATATATCATGAAGCAAAGCAAACACTAGTATTTTGTTGCTCATTTGATTACTATTTAATATCCATTAGATAGTTAAACATATATATTTATTATTATTATTGTCATCAACATGGTCACCACCATCATCACTATTACATGTGATTATATATCTAAGTTCATCAAGCATGACTCCATCAGTGATATCGTTATTGGTCACAATATACTTGATGCAAGCTTTCAAAGCTCCATAGATTTCTTCATCAGGCAAGATGTTACAAACCAAACAGGAGAAAAACAATTGGAGATGTTAGATGCCTACATGTTGGAGACTAGCATCTCCAATTGTTTTCCTCCTGTTTGGTTTGTAACCAACACAGCTACCCCTGAGTGTTTTCATCAAGCATGAAACATCTTTGCAACATGGAGTCTCTTAGGGACAGAGACTTGTTTGTCTGCATCCCAAGTTACAACTCTTAAAGGGCAATAATTTTGGTAGTAGTGGGAGGGAGTCTCTTTCACTGCAGAAAGACTCATAAGTAACTCTGCTTCCATTGTCAGAATATTGAGCCTGAAGATCAGAGATAGGCTGGGACAGAAACATCATTCTGACCCCCCCCCCAAAAAAAATCCCTGATATGGAAAGCAGGCAATCTGACTGAACACAGTCAAAGTAGAGAACTGTCTGGGACCCATAGGTAGCAAACTAACAATGATGAAATTGTCAGGACACTATAGGACAAGCAACCTGCTCAAGCACTTCCAGAGCCAGCCAGTGGCATCTCCATGCCCAGTGTCACTCAGTGTAAGGGGGGGGGGCTGCCAGAGGCAGAGGTGGTCCAAAGGGCACACTGGCCCTTCTCCTTTACCATGGTTGCAGCTTCCTCCTCAGATGGAGGCTGCCATGGCAAAGTCATGAGGGGAGAATTTACCCTTGTCACTCCACAGCAGGAAGGCCCGACCAGCTGTCACCCTTCTTCTGAGGTGTCACTTGGTATGGCCTGTACACACACACACACACACACACACCACACTCTCCTAATGACACCACTGGAGCAAGCACCAAATAATCTTGCTCAAGAATTAGGCATAAAAATTCAAGCAACTAGCCAAGAGTTCAGAAACAAAGGGTTCTGAATTCCCAAGAGGTAACAGCTCTCAGTCTCTCCTTCCCTCCATCAAGTCTTAGTAAGAGTAAGAGATGGGACAGGAAAACTATAGAGTCAGGAGATGAAAGTTTACAATGCCAGCCCAGATCAGAAATGTCAGCAGGGGATTTCACCAGTCGGGCTGCTTGTCATCACCCCCTAGTTCTTTTTGATGTGTCATCGACTCTTATCAGTTATACTGCTTATGGAATAAAGCAAAAATATCCTCTTCTCAAAGAAAGCAAAAGGACCCTACCTTGTCATTTTTCATTGTTATTATATATTTGAGCATTAGTTAAACCTTAACAGAGTTTGCTGACTGGTGTTCTATGCTTGCCATCCTGATTTAAGACTACTGCACTGCCTCTCTGTCAGCCTGACTCTGCCAAGCACTGCTGCTGGCATGCCTGCTCCGCTACTGTATTTCCTCTTTTTTAATGCTGTTCTTAAACTGTAGCGGTTGGAGTCCTATAAGTGCTATAGGAAGGTGATGCAATGCTAAGGCCAGTATGGTCAGTGGATATGCTGATGGGTTCTAAAAAAAAAAAAAAAGGCCAATTCCAACGATTGTCATTCAACTCATGGAGGCTCTGATCCCCCTTTCTCCTCTTCTCAAACTTTTTCATTGAGTTAAATGTTGTATTTAGTTAAATAACAATAACAATGTTATTTCCTTATAAAAGGTTTTAAAATGAATGTGCAAATCAAAATACACACACTAAATAAAATATTTTTATCCATATAGTATGTCGGATGGAGGGGGCACAACGTTCACATGTAGATGTCAAGGGGGGTCCAAAGGGTAAAAATTTTGCACAATTGTATTAGCTGACTCACAATGATGCATACATTGTCATTGTGTGTCAACTATCAGAACACAGACTTGAATGATGATCCTCAGTATGGATTGTCCTCCCCTCCCAATATGTGAGTTCAGGGTCGGGGAGACAGGAGTTGCTAAGTCTGTTGATGGACTGGGGAAACCAAGAAATGGACTCATCAGGTTTTAGGACACTTGGGAGCCCCTTGCTTCTTTCTCTCTCTCTAGCATGCATTTATTCGTTCCATCCCTAAAATTTGCATATGGGTAGAACTGGATCAAGATAAAATGATCAATGCCATGTGAAAACACAAAGGAGCATCAGATGAATTGCCTGGGGAATGGCATAATGTTATCCCAACTCCACCCACCTAATAAAGCTTCAGTAAAATGAGTGAATAGTGGTTGAAAGAAAGCAATAAAAACACAAAAGTAGTAAACAACAGTGGTTTGGATTAAGAAACATTTGTAGCTCTCAAAATGGAAGGTTGTCAGCATGCACAAACAAACTTCCTGATAATATGTCACAGTGCTACTGCATGTAGCAGTGGATTCAGCAAGCATTTTCTATATTACACCAAAAGAACCTGAGGATATATTTTAACTCCTACAATGGAAAAAAACCTTTCATTGTTTGGCCTTTTATCCTCCTTTATATCCCCAACTCCTGAAAAAAACAAAAAAACTCTTTCTCTGCTAAACAATCAATTGCAGAAGGGATTATAATATTATTTCAGAGGGATGTTGCTCACGGGTATACAACTAGTTGTACTGAACTTGTGTGTAGTTACCTGGTGTTGCAAAAAGACAGGCAAGCTCAACATAGCTTAAAACGTGCAGCTGCATCAAATATATGGACTCCTGGCATTGATTCACTGAAGTCATTACTAGCACAGAAACCTGGCTTGCAGTTTCATGCAGAGGAACGCAGCAGAAGCACAAAGGAAATGTGCACAAGGCCAGATTAACCAAACTACTGATTGTAGTGTAGCAGAGGCAGCTTTGTATTTTGTCCCTTTATCAGAAAATCTGGACACAGATGACTGCAAACATGTGCAGCAACTCCTGGAATTGGGTGACAGTACCCGAGCAGAAATAGTTTCAATTACTGGGCATATGTCCATAGCTGCCACTAGGGAACCAGTATGATTATTTATACATAAGATTGAATCTAATGTGACTTTCATGACTAGAGAACACAAGGTATGAAAGAGATATTTGTTTGATTCCCTTTTTTATTAGCATGAATAGAAACTGACCTGATTCAGACTACCCAAACTAATCAATGAAATAAAACACAACTACTTCTTGGTCTACAAACTTCTCTGAATTTTGTGGTACAGTTCTATGGTCACAGTGCATATTTAATGCATGCATTGGGGGAAACTGAATGCAAAAGGCATTCAGTTTCCCCCAATGCATGCATTAAATATGGGGGGGGGATAACAGAGCAATTCAGGGGAATCTAAACCAAATTTGGATGAAAATGTGTACAAATTTTAATGTAGACTTTTTATAAAAGCCTCAGCAAACCAAAGCAGAAACAGGATAGAATGAAGTTATAAATATTCTATAAAGTAAAACAGACAGATTCACCCATCCTTTGATAATATCTCTTCTCCCAAGATGCTTGTCAGATTATTTGCAAAGCAATGTGGCCTAGCTTCCTAACATTTATTACACATAAGAAATAAATTCAGGGAATAACTCTGTGCATGGGCTTATGCCCCCAGGCTCTTCCAAAATAAATGAAGCTGCTTTGAGGGTTCCAGCTGAACATCTGAGAAACCTCAAAGGATTCTTCAAAGAATTTCACAGTTTCATAGAACATTTGAAGGACATTGTTACCTTTATTTCCCATTACAGCCCCCCACCCCATTATTCCTCTTTCCTCAGAGTTTCAAAAGAAGGAGCAAGGAATGGACATGGTTGGTCCTACTGTTAGGCAGAATGAGGCAAAGCTTTAAAGGAAGCTGCAATAAAGGAAGTAGGATCATGGCTGACCCTACTGTTAAAAAGAATGAGCCAACCTCCTTAGCTGGAGGATGCTAAGGGAGAGCAATGACAGACACTCCTTTCCCAACCATTCCTCCTGAATTCCTTGACCATTCCTTTAGTTCGGAAGAATGCTCCTTTTACATCACACAACTTGTTTTGCACATCCTAAACTAGCCCATTACTAGTGTGGTGTCTGATGCTATCCATCGCCAGTGTTAAAGTAAGAGCCAACTATCTTCCAGTCTGCTTCTATACATGAAATCTTTCTTTGCATTGTCTCAGACTTCAGGCATCTTGGGAGAGCTTTGCAGATAGAGGAATGTTCCCATTATTTGCGGCCTGGTAGCCCCCATCATCTCCAGCTGCAATTGAAAGGGGATTTGGTATTAGGCAAGCTCAAAAGCATTTTGCACAATTCAAGTCTGGGCTTAACTTGAGAGGTTAAAACTTGCACTTCAAACTCCTCCTCCTTTAAGAACAGCAAACATGCTGATAAAGAAGCATACCATCCAAAAAACACAAATGTGATCTAGCTGTTAGAAACAAGGTACAAGACAGAAACAAAGTAGGAGCCAGTGGAGCTTTTTCAACAGCATGGTCTCTAGAACCTGCCCTCTTAACAGTCTGGTTGAAGCTCTTTGGATGTGTTGAAGATTCCAGACACTCTTCAAAGGCAGCCCCAAATAGAACATGTTACAGTAGTCCAAATGGGATTATTATTATTATTATGTAACTAAGGCAGATATCACCATGGCCAGATCTAACACATCAAGGAACAGTCTCCTTGGTTTGGGGTGAAAGGAATAGCAGAGTTGATTGTCATCCACATATAAATGGCACAACACCTCCAAACGTCCAAGAAAGCAACCAGCAGCCGATAGCAATAGCCTTAGGGGGGAAGCAGACGACTGCTTCCCAGTCGCCGCAGGTCGGGGCGCCGGCGGAGCGGAGGCTCCGCACCGCAGCGCCCCTGCGGCAAATCTAAAAGGAGCACCAAATTGGCGCTCCTTTTAGATTTCAGGGAAAGTGCGCCCTAAAAGCGGCGGGCGCACTTTCCCTGGCTCAAACGGCGCAGCGCATGTGGGTGCTGCGCCGTGAGGTCATCCCCGGTGCGCCGGCTGTGCGGACGGCCGGCGCTTCTGGGGGCGACCTCGGGGAGAGGAAGGGGCGCCGCTCGTGCGGCTGCCCCTCCTCTTCCAGGCCCGGAAGACGACTTTTTTAGTTGTCTGCTTAGGGCCTTCGTTACCAGGTAGTGAGTTGTAACCAAGACACAGTGTTTGAGACAAGTCAAATCCAAAGTGTACAAAGCAAAGTCCTTACAGCATACCAAACAGTTTAGAAGTTCAAAGAGCCAGAGTCATTAGTCAATCCAGTGGTTAGAGTTCCAGGGAGTAGCAAGGTCAGGCAAAGGTTCAAAAATCCAATCTGAAGAAACAGGCAAACAAGGTGTCCACAATAAGAGTGCTTTCCATCAAGAATTTCAGTTAATCTCTGACAAAGTCTTGGCATTCCTCTCAGACTTTTATCTCCTGCACTTCCTAGTGCAGCTGCTCCTTAACTGCATGGTGTTTCGTATAAAGCTTCTGAGATCAACACAGCCCTGCCCTTTCTGCTCTGCCCTTTCTCCTCCTCCTCCTCCTCCTCAATGCCCAAGTTAGCAGGAGACTAGATGCCAAGTTCCTGACTGTCCTCTTTGGTAGCAGCTTCTACAGAACTGGGGCTAGGCTGAGGATCAGGTTCCTCCACCTCTCTCTTCTTCTGAGCCCTCAGCTGGGAATGCCTCCAGGCTGGGTATAACACCAAACTATGTACAACCTCTCCAGCAGTTTCATTTATATTAAATAGTATGGGAGACTACAGATCCCTGACGGACCCCATAGACCAAAGGCCAGAGGGGTCAAATAATAATCCCCCAGCACCATCTTCTGGATTTCCTCCTCCAGGAAGTAATGGAGCCACTGTAAAAGAATATCTCCAAGTCCCATCCTAGTGAGGCAGCCCAGAAGGATACCAAGATCAATGGTATCAAAAGCTACTGAGAGGTCCAGCAGAACCAACAAGGACACATTTGCCCTGTCTGGTTCCCTACATAGGTCATCCATCAAGGTGATTAAAGTTGTCTCTGTCCCATAGCCAAGCATGAAACAAGATTGAAATGGATCTAAATAATCTGTTTCATCCAGAAACCCCTGGAGCTGGGAGGCCACCACACTCTCCAATATTTTGCCCCAAACTGGTAGGTTAAACACTGACTGATAATTATCTATTACGAAAAGATAGCTTTTGCAACAAAGGCCTTATAACTGTCTCCTTTAGGCATGCTAGAACTCTGCATTGTTGTAAGGAGGTATTAACTGCCCTCTTCACCCATTCAGCCCATTCCCCCTCTGGCTTATTTGATAAGCCAGGGAGGGCCAAGGGTCTTGATACTAACATACATGTGCTGCTGTGCAAATTCTTCACAGCAGGCTGTTGAGTAGTCTGCATTTTCTACCTGTGAACCAGTGCATAATAGATCTCTGACCACTTAAAACAGCTCCACTGGATTTGTGATCCATAGTAAACCAGAGGGTGGCTTGGCTTCATGCCATGACAGTGAATTGTGTCCATCACTCTGGCCTTTTCCCTATTCCAGAGATCAGCCAGAAGTGCAACAGAATCACCGGCTGGGATGACAGGAAAATCATACTGATAGATACTTAAGACATTTTAAAATACACACAGAGAGAGTGCAAACATCAAATCCTCTGCCATTGCCCAGAACCTTTCTGCAACCCTGTCCTTCAATGGTCCATAAATCCCAATGCTGCTGCTACTACTGGCCCTATAAATCCCTCACCACCGACCCCATAAATCACCCACTTCCTTTTGCACATATCCTTTACCTTCTTCATCCCTCTAAATCCCTAGCTGCTCTAAGACACTGATTCAATAAATCGCCTGCTCAGAGCCTAGGCAAGTCTCCATCCCCATCAATTTTCTCCTGGCATCCCCATAATTCCATTCACCTTGCACATACTCCCATTGGGATATGTTGCAAGGGACAAGAATTCAAGCACAGCAGATGGAATTAGATATGAGTTAGGGGGTAGAGCCTCCAGGAACAGAGCTATCAAGACTCCCTTTCACCAGCACCAGTCCCACCCATCTGCTTCCCCAGGGCTGATTTTCTTGGCTCCATTAATCCCACTCCTCCAGCTGCAGTATGACTCACATGCCGCCACCGCAGCAAACCAGGGAAGGACATTCTGCATGGCTGGTCAAAGAGATGGTCATCTTCCTGATCAAAGTTACAGCTCCACAAAACCTCCCTTCTCTCTTTTGGGAACACAAGCTAAGACTACTCTACCCATTCTTTTCTCAAAGACATTGATCTGCCTGTATACATGTGCAAGGTTCTAATCTGAACAAGCAATGTGTGTAGCACTTAATTTTAACTGTCAAATAAATATACATTTGCATGCTGCATTTAGCATATAAAAACACAAAGGATCAAAGCCAGCATGGGAATTACTTCTGTCTTTCCTTCCTAGATAATGCTCTCTTAGAAGCATTGTGTGATCACATGGAATGGCACTGAAATTCCAAGACTGAAATCCAGAGTAAAGATGTAGATCTAATCCTAAATGAATGATACACTCATGCAATTTGTCCATGTACAGTAGTATTCTCTGGTACACTTCACCTTGGAATATGGAACTGACACAAAGTTGGGGTTTGGGCAGACAAATCCCTTAATAATTGAGGTAGGGATGGCCTACCTTTAAATATGCGGGTTGAGATCAGGTACACTCAGGTCCTATGGGGTACCTCTGGGGATGGTACCTCTGCAAGTCACCTTACTCTTGGTAAGGGACAAGGATCTACACTCAAAAGAGATAAGAGTCTGCTACCATAGAGTGTGTTACTACTAACTGTAGATGTTATTTGAAGATATTTATACTGGTTTAAAAATGAAAAAAAAAGAAAACACACAGTTAATGTATATTGCCAATGCCTGACACTAAGATGGCTTGATTCAAAACCAAGACAAATGTGAACATTAGTTTTGAGCTCTATGTGGAAGTCATCACTCCAGAGGTTTGATCTGTATCACTGATTTCATCAAAGTTTGCATTTCTGCATCAGTTATTTCTTTCAGGAAAAAGTGTCCCTCTCACTTGTTAATACAATCATTTAGGCTTGTTAACTGTCAAATAAATATACATTTTGCATGCTGCATTTAGCATATATTTTATCTACCTAACAGAGCAAACTAACTGCATAGCATTTACTTCAGCAATAATATAGCCTCATGTTATTCCCCAGTTTTGAAAAATAATTATAAATTTCTGTCTTGAGAAACACCAGAAAATATATTGTTTATTTTCTGTTCCCTTGCGGCTTAATATTTGTCTAAAATATAATTAAATACATAAAAGCATAATGAGAATCCTTCTAACCAAACAATAATGCCACCTCCCACTATATTTTTGTGAAACATGCATATATCTTAAACTTATGCAACAGAAGAAATTATTAAGCAGGAATACCAAAAGCTATCAGCTTGCTACTTGTAGTAAAGCTATGTGGACTGAACAAGGAGTCCACCAACTCAGTTCTTACCCTCAAGCACTTCATTTTCCAATGTGGGAACTCCAGAACAAAAATTATCAATAGCAGGATTAGTACAAAACATTGTGCTGCCTAAGGGAAAGGACAAGACAAAGCCTTTGTGCATTCCATCTACAGAAGCCAACAGGACTGGGAAATTAATCTCTACTCAGCTCTACTGACCAGTTTCTTCCACTGCAGAGGGTTAGGTTGAGAGAAAAAATCAAGCTGTGTAACAGGCTGTGCTTTGACCTCTAACATTTTGTGCTGCTCATCATCACCCAGATTCTGCTACCTGAGATGGCCATTTTAATCTGACTAATGGTAGATCCAGTCCTGTGCCATAACATTTGAAAATATAAATAAATCCAACATGAAAAACAATTGTTGAAGGTGTCAAACCATCATTAATGAGCTATATACATGTTAAAAATTATTTAGAACAGGGAACTATGGTCTGAAGCCAGGGACATAATAAAAGAAGAATGCAGACAGACACTTTCAATAAACAAAAAGAAAAAGGGGGGGGAAACATGGATGACAGAAAAACCACTATAAGCAATAAAAAAAGAAGAGAAAGAAAAGAAAAGGGAGATAGAAACAAACTAAGAATTATGAATGCAAAAGTACAAGGGCTTGTGCAGAAAGATAAAGAAAACTACTACAACGTCCAATGCAAAGAAGCAGAAGACAACAACAAAAAGGGAAGAATAAGAGATCTATTTCACAAGATCTGGGAAATCAAAGGAAAATTCAAACCAAGAACTGGATTTCAAGGCCACATGCCAGATGGATGGACTCTATTAAGGAGGTTATGGGTATGGGGTTGCAGGAATTAAGCAGAGCAGTAGAGGATAGAGGGTCTTGGAGATGTTTCATCCATAGGGTTGCCATGAGTTGAGATTGACTCAAGGGCAGTTAACACAACAACAAAAATCTTCCAGATCTTCTTGAATACTGAAATTGATAGGATCTCTCAAGAATGAATTTCACAGGACAGAAGGCCACTACTAAGCAAGCCCTACAAACCTAACCAGCCTTAAAGTCAAACCAGAGATCAAGATTTTGGCTTACTATCAACACCTGAATGGACTCATAAACGTCAAAGTGGTCCTTCAAACAATCAAACATAAAGATGAAAAAAGATATGGGTTTGTATAAATGAAAGTGGTCTTCCAAACAACTCAAACATACGGAAGAAAACCAATAGTCATGTCAAGGATGATGGGTGATTTAATCCCCCCAAAACTCCCAATTTTAGAGAGAAGAGGACTTATTTGTCACTTAAGGTCTCTCCCCTGAATGCAGTGTGGCATAGTGGTTTAAGTGTTGGACTCTACAGACCAGGGTAGGATTCCCCCCGTGGCCATGAAGACCACTGGGTGGGCAAATCACATGCTTTCAGCCTCAGAGGAAGGCAATGGCATACCTCCTCTGAACTAATCTTGCCAAGAAAACCCCATGTTAAGTTCATCTTAGGGTCACCATAAATTGGAAACTACTTGAAGGCACACAACAACAACAACTTAGCATAATTACAGAAAGTAAGTCTAATTGAACTGAGTGGCACTAAACTCTTAAGGAAACTTGCCTAGAACTAGGTTGTTTGAGAGAGTTAGAGTTCTCCTCATTTCCCTAGACAGGTGTCATATTGTGGCAGGCATATTGACCCAGGAAATCTGGGGAGGCAGGAGGAGTGAAAAAGGGCTTATATTAGAAGCGAAAATAAAGAATAGCAAATATTTCCAATTCTCTAGCATGACAAAGAAAGAAGTATCAGAGGATCAAGAAAGCCTGAGCAATAAGAGCTGGGACTTATAGAAAATACGCCTTTCCCAGAAGACCTGATTGCTTTTTTCCTTTCCTTCAGACAGAAATCCTAATATATTTGGATTTAGCACAGCAGTCAATACCATGTCTCGTCACTTTTGTCTCTTAACATTGCTTCTGGTGAGCTAGGGAGATGACATTGCCATGTAGATTCAAGCATGAGATGACTTACAACTGTGAGCAAACAAGTGCAACAATGGCAGGTAATAAGGATGCAGATCCTCACTTGTTTTATTCTCAAATGCAAGAAAAAGAAACCATATTTTTTCCCTTCTCACCTGTATGATGGGCAAGATGTTTTCTATTTGTCTGAAGAGTTTTTGCATTTTCAAGATTTTTTTTTCCAAATTGCATTGATCAGGTATGATAACCATTGCGGTTATTGCACAGACTTTCATGTCTTGCACTTATCCCAATTTGGCAGAGGCAGTTCCAATTAATCCTCTCTCATCCCACTTTTTCAGCTGCTTTTAAAATGCCCCAGTTTGTCTCCCTTCCTCCAACTTGCCCTCTTTCTCCCCAGTTTACTTCAGTTGCTGCAAACTGAGTTCAAAGTACAAAAATAGTTTGCACTCAGTTGATTCAGCAGGGGAAGAAAAGGGGAAGAATTTTGTCCTTCCCAATAGGCTCAGGCAAACGCAAACTGCTGCTCCTAGTTTGTCCATTTCTCTTCATTAAGAACTTTTCCATCTTGTGCCATACATGTCCAAGTGTTCATCTGTAAAACGTTGGCAGGCATGGACTTTTAAGATGTAAAATAATTTTTGATCCATTAGCCTGACCTTCTGTGCTTGCTGGGTGCATATGTGTGTAGCCCTTTTTTCCACAAAGAGAAAAGACTAGTACAGAGAGAATTTTCACAAATTCTAGAAACCTAACCAAATCAACAACAATAGCAACACACTCTACTGTTAATCTTGTTCTCACACTGAAGGTGAGAAATCTTGCAGAGGCTACTGGTTCCTCAGCAGGCTGTTTGATGTTCAAGGCAGCCTCTCTTGTTGAGAACAATAAATTTCATGATTATTGACAGGCAGCTGTTGGTGCATAATGGGGTGTCTTTCCCATTCTCCTCTGTGCTTTAAAGCCAGCAGGGATTTATATGATGGGGACTGTGTCACCTTGAAGTCACATTTGTCAACCCCAGGTTGAAATCTCACCTCTTCTATGTCAAAAGGCAATTTAGGTAATTTATATGGTCAGAAAAAGCCATGCAATCTTATCTTAAGCATGGATGGGAAATCCTATCACTTTTGCTTTCTCTCATACATTTTTAAACCTTGAGTCCCCCCCCCCCCACACACACACACTTCTAAATATTGAAGAAATAGAAAATCTGTCTGAATTTTCAAAAACTAACATTACCTGCATCCACACTGCAGAAATAATCCAGGTTGACACCATTTTAACTATTATGGCTCAAATCTATGGAATTCTAAGATTTGCAGTTTGTTCTGGTACCACGTCTCTCTGATAGAGAAGGCTAAATGTCTCACAAAACTACAATTCCCAGAATTCCATAGCATTGAGCCATGGCAGTTAAAGTGGTGTGAAACTGGATTATTTCTGCAGTGCAGATGCCGACTATAATATAATTCTCCACCAGTTCTATGGTATAAATTTAACAGATACATCCATTCCCAGCATGGAGAGAACTATGCCATAGATGTTTGCCAAGTACAGTTGATAAAAAGGAAGAGTGCCTTTGGGAAACAAAAGGGGGGGCACACCCTAATAAGCACCACAAACATAGCTGAATACATGGGTTTTCAAGCCAACATTTTGAAATGTTATACAGTCAGACGCTTTGGCTTAGATGGATTAATCTGTCAGTCCATCCTACAACTTTTTAAAAGTTCTTCTCATCCTGAATATGAGTAAATCTGCAGTTTTTTTAAAAAATGATATATATATATATATATATAGAGAGAGAGAGAGAGAGAGAGAGAGAGAGAGAGAGAGATGAGCTTCAACATGATTCACACTCATCTGATCACACCAAGGTCAATGAAGAAGCCAAGATCAAGAGTTGAGACCTTCTCTGTTCCTCTCTACTATCAGGGGTGATGGATATGGAGTTTCTTCAGTTATGATCCTGTGATAAAATGTTTTCTGGTTGAACCCATCTATAATTGTCTTCCACTAGCAAGGAAAATACCAAAGTGCTTTTGTGGCTTAGGTCTACCAATCTGAAATATTGGGTTTGTACTACAGTTCTAATATTGATCAGCAACACATTTTTGTCTTAAGTATGGAACTAACCCACCTTGAATCCCATTGTAGGAAAAAGGCGGGCTATAAATCCTTGAAATAAATTAATACATATTTTAAATATACAAGCACACAGAAAGGCCATAAAACATTTTGCTTTCTGAGGCAGAGGACAAGGTGGCACTTTGCCCCACCTCTCCATTATACCTACAGAAGCCAGGTAGACTGGCAGTCAAAACTTGAGCTGTCTTACACAAGCACCTTATGGAACGAACCAGGAGGATGGAAGAAAAATAAACATCCTCATAATTTTCTCCAGTCATGGTGCTTAGGAGATGCATGGAGAACCTTGCAATCTGTGTCTGCACCAATAGAGCTAAAGAAAGAAAAAAGATGAGCAAGCTTGCTAGCCTCCAAGCAGAATCAATACAATGGAAATGGATCTGGAATGAGGCAAAGCTAGCTGAAGGTGCCAACTTGCTTGCCTGCATGAGGCAGGGAGCCTCCCTTCTTTCCTCTCGATCAGCAGACAGGGATGGCAGCTATTCAGCACAGAGGGATTATGAGCCATACCAAGTTAATATCCCAATCTGTAATAGTCACTATTATGAGTAACACAAGGGCTTAGGGAAGAAGCCATCAATCACCAGTCATGGCATGCGGAGCGACACAGCCAGGCTACTGTTGCCGTTATGGCGCATGGAGGTTGAACTTTCAGACACAAAAGACTAAATTCAGACATCATGCCCAGCCATGGATAAAAGGAAAGCTTGACTATGGTTTAGCACAGTGTTTTAATTGGGAAGTCATACTTGCTATCAGGTGGCATACTGGAAGCAGAGAGCAAAGTATGCATTAGATTTCTGGCTTTGAAACGACTTTTGAAAAAAGGCTTCAGTTTCTTGTATTCACTGACCTGACAAAACCAGAGTTATGACCATTGCTCCACCTCCAAAACCAGCAGCTAGAATGATGAACATACAAGAACGAAGGCCAAAGGAGCAGAAAATGAAAGTAGATAGAAATTGTTTCCTCTTAGACATGCCAGTGCTCAGATTTAGTATCTGGGTGTTAAGATGATTGTTAGTCTACGAAGATGAGGCAGCAGAAATCAAGGAAAAATGCATGGATGACACATTAAATCAGGGAATAAAATACAAGGTTTTAGTCAAAATCAGTTAGGTGAAAAAAATACAAATTTTTGGCTCAAAGTAGGTCAAAGAGCTTGGTGACTGCAGAGCTAGCAAGCCTCCTGGAACCAGCAAGGCAAATCAGTTTCTCTGAAGTTTTTTGTTGTTGCATACCTTCAAGTCATTTCCAACTTCTAGCAACTCTAAGGTGAAGCTATCACAGGGGTTTTCTTGTCAGGTTCCTTCAGAGGGGGGATGCCATTGCCATCCTCTGAGGCTGAGAATGTGTGACTTGCCCAAGGCCACCCAGTGGGTTTCCATGGCCAAATGAGGATTTGAATCCTAGTCTCACAATTTCCTAGTCCAACACTCAAACTATTATACCACACTGGCCCTACTTCTCTGAAGTAGATAACCACAAAGCTAACAGTCACAGACATAGGAGATTATTGAACATCTTAAAATTCCAGCTTACCTCTCCTGAATTCAAATCTAATTTGGTCTGGAGCCAGGTCCTATCTCATGGCTTTTCTCCCAAAAACTGTCATCTGAGTACATCCAGGCTCCAATGCATCTCCCTTAACTTGCTCCGGCAGCCATTTTTCAAAGCTTCTGACTTTTGAAAAATGCCCCCAGAGCAAGTTAAGTGAGCTGGGCTACACTCACGCTGCATTCAGATGGCAGATTTGATGATACAATCCATGCGATAGGGCCCAAATTTTACTTGAATTTGGGAGAGGTAAGTCACATTTTTATGCTTGTGTGATAATCTCCATAAAAAGCAGTTCTTCTGTGACACTTGCAAACTGTGTACCTGACTGGAGAAGTTTCAAGAGGATTTGGGTTTTTGTTTGTGCTTCAGTGTGCTAAAAAACATGGGCCAAAAAGGTCATCACTGGGAAAAAGGTTTAATTTATAAGCCTGCTTTTGATTTTAACCAATCAAGACTTGCTAACCTAGTTTTGGGAGGGAACCAAATGAATGATGAAATGTATATAATGTTTGAGGTTCTGGATTTGCCCTAAGTGCCCTGAGCCCTTTACTACACAGTAAACAATAAAGCCGCTACTGTTTGTGATACTCGCTAGCCATATGTTGTGGTTTTTTAGGCCACCAGGCACAAACCATCTTTGCTCTTGGTGTTACAGAGATGCTCTCCCTCTTTTCAAAATGGAGAGAAACATCCTGTCCTGCACCAAAAATAGTCACCATGATGGCTACCAAATTTCAAAGTAATTGCAGTGGCAATGAAATCAGCAATAAACACTGAATTTCAGCACTCTTCCCATTCCATATTCTCCAGAGGCAGAGGCCCAATGGGGCACCTAGTCACTCTATGATTCCTGCCCCTGTTTTATGCCCTCTCACCTTCTTTTCTATATTAAAAAAAGTCTTCAACATTTCAGACATTGGGAAGGAACAAGAGTCAATACAAACTAAAGTGAGAAACACTGCAGAATTATGGGATACTTGGCTCTAGCAATCCTTTATTAAGTGATATCCAAAGTTGACTAAAACTCAGGCATCTCTTTACTTTGATCATCTTTTGCCTTCTAATGACTGCTTCAAGGCTGAGATGGATGAAGGGTGGAGAGAAGCCCATTACAATCACTGACTATGTTAATGGGGCAGAGAGAATCCATTTCAGAGAGAGAGAGATATACCTTGGGCTATTTTCCTCTGGAATTAAAATAAGCCAAAGAAAATGTGGTGGGTAAAAGAATTAGAAATAAAGTAGATTTTGACATTAATTTCTCCCCAGCCCCAGTAGAATTTTATGCAAACTGGGCCACTGGATCCAGGAACAGCTGTATGCAGATCCGCTGCAATTATAACTTTGTTCCTTCAGGTTGGACCTTTACTATCTGCCAGCTCTCATCTTCCAAGTCCTCATCTGCTGGAATAAGCACTTTTGAATGGTAGGATCCCATCTGGCAGTAATCCAGCTGTCATCACTAATAGCAAATTCCTATTCCACAAGTAGATAAAAGTATCTGCAGCCTTTGTAGAAGATTTTGCAAAAGATCTGCAAAAGTGTTTTTAAAAAACTAGCTAGTAGAGGATGGATCTCACAAATAGCCCAATGTGGACTGCTGACCAATGAGGCATACTTAATGGCCCACAAGATGCTGATTGACTATAATCCTATGCAGTCAATATTCAACTGTATTCAATACAAATATGAAAAAGGGAGTGAGCAGCCCCCCACCCATCCATCCTTCCCCAGTTCTGTCATTTTCTTCATGTGTAAAACAATGAGTTGGAACAGAAATGCCTTCCTTAAATTTGGTATTCCCCATGGGGTTGAGAATTCTGGCTATTTATTTATATACTTATTTATGGCTCCTGATCATGTGGAGAACATGCATGCATAAGGAGAATTCAGTTCAGATCCATCATACTCCTTATAAGATGAGACAGAAATGGGGACAAAGGTGGTGAGGCTGGGGACCCCTCCTCTTTGCATTTTGATTCAAGATGCTTAGATAATGACTTCATAGAACCTATGAGGGAAGAAAGAAGAAGGGCATGGAGTGGAGTATCATGGTAGATAACAGGATTGGCTAGCATGTCACCACTCCACTCTCCTACCACTCAACACATAGGCATATGGGTTGAGGTATCCCCACACCTCAGCCCCGCAGCACACCTTCGCCGCCCCTGGAAAGGAGCGCTAAATTGGCACTCCTTTCACAAGTCGCCGAAGGTGCACCGCAAAAGTTTGCAGCACACCTTCGGCAACTCTTCCACTGCAGCGTGTGTAGACGCTGCAGCGGGAGGTCCTCCTCGGAGACCCGGCCATGCAGAGGGCCGGCTGCTCCGAGGATGACCTGGGGAAGGGGTTGGAGCGCCGATCGTGTGGCTGCCTCTCCCCTTCCCTGCCCCCAAAATGGCCCAATTGGCCGTCTGCTTAGCCCCTTAGTTGGTCAGCCTAGTAAAATATTGACTATCCATCCAAACTTCAGCTCAACTTTGCCAAAATCTGGCTGCTCAACTTCCTTAGCCCTGCTTCTGTAGTTAATCCTACAAGAAACAATGTGATAATCCTTTGAAATGGTGTGCCCCTTTGATGATTAAGGGGTAGAAAAACAGCCACATCTTCAACCAAAAATAGTCCATTCTTCCAAGATTAGTGGCTAAGCATTTTAACAGTGAAAGCACATACCAGAGGAGAGGGAGGGAAAATTCCTATTTGTAAACAGCAATATTTCAAAATGCTAATTAACTCCCCACATAAACAGATCTATTCTTCCAAGAGTACTTTGGAAGTCAAGCAGCTTTTCTCTAGTCAGTGGTGCTAGCCATATGAACAAGACAGAAGACATTTGGCCACTGTTACAGACTCTACACTACTGTTCAAATGATTGATCTCATTTATCAACATAGAAATGAATGCCCAGGTTGAAGACTCTCCCCCTTTCTCTGGCTTATTTAATGGTGGGACTTTGAGTGCATCCAAAGTTTTTACTGTGCAATCACTATCACTATCATCATCATCATCACCACCACCACCACCACATCTTTTTCTCCGTTTGGGACTCAAGCTGCCTTACATGTTTAAAACCAGTTCATACTCAAAAATTCATGGCATGCATAAGTTAAAAACAATGAAAGCCATCTCTGACATGAGAAGCTGAGCAAGTAGGGTCAGAGCCAACACAACATTTGGAATGCAGTAAAGGGAGACCTATAGAAGAAAGGATATAACCTATAGACTTGACTGTTAAAAATGAAGAGATGTAGGATAAAACAGAGTTAGATCAGTCAAGGAAAGTGTGAGACCATTTAGAAAGAGAACAATTGATAAGATCTGAATAGGGTTTTGGGCACTAGGGATGTGGGAAAAGTTTAGGAATTCATGTTTAACTTTATTGCTATACAATAAATCTTTAGTGGTTTTATTTTCTACAGCTGTGTCTATCTGTTTTCATTTAAGAACTGAAAGAAAGAATCACTCCTGCTTTACCACACTGAACGCATTGATCAACACAACCACTTGCCCAGAATAGCAACCACTTTAAAGCAAGAGTACCAGATCAGGGAGGAATCTTAAGGTCAAGATAAGGATATCTCAGTAAGACTTGAGTAGCAAATGAAGTAAGGAAAGGGGGGGGGGGGAAGCAAACAGTTCCAATACTTATTTGTAGATATCAAATTCATACATCTTGGACTAGGAACTTCATGGCCCTCAAAGTACTCTTCAGCCTTCGTATACCACAAAAAGAAGTGGGATTTTATGCACACCAGATCTGACAATTGGGCAATATGAGTGCCACAAAGTATTGGCCAGACTCAGAAGCTCCATGAGCTTTTGGTCTTGGGTCCCAAGTCTCAGGTCTACTAATAGTTACCAAAAGTGCTCCGGTAACCCTATCTCTTAAAAACAAAAAGTGAAACAAAAATTAACTGGGATTTCTTCATGGTTAATATGACGCCAGCCAATCAAGGTGACCCAATTTCACAGATGAAAACCAGGACAAGTGTGGCCAAGCAACATCAGTGTGTGGTCACAATAGCAGAAGCTATACATGAGGAAGAACAGATAGGCTAGGAAGAGGCTGCTGCAATTTGTTTTTGCCTGATCCTACAGGGCAGGGCAAGATTCCAATCACTCTTCTCTTTTCCTTCTGCAAACTACTTTTGCTGCTTGAGCTCAGTTTGTAGGAACAGTAATATACTGAGGTCAAAGGGGAAAGTGCTGAGTAGAAGAGACAAACTGAGACATTTTAAAAGCAGGTGAAGAAGTAGCAGAGGATTAACTGTCCATACCAAAATCAAGAAAGTTGGAAGGTATGGGTCACCCTGAAATGATATTAGAATTATGACACTTCGCAAGGTCACTATCAGGGGTTGCAGACTGTCAGAAATAGTGCAAATTCAGTCCACTTTTAGGGTTAGGGTTAGAGCTAGGGAATCATGGGAATTGTTTTTTTTTCTGAGACATTGAGCCTTCTCTGTCAGAGAGTTCTAGTGCCACAATAAACTACAGTTCCCATGATTCCCTAACCCTAACCCTAAAAGTGGACTGAATTTGCACTTTTTCTGGCAGTCTGCAACCCCCCTTAGTCAAAGAAGACAATGTTGCCTGCCCTCACATTCACCTCTCTGTGTGGCATGCGGTAGGGTGTAGTTGTGGAATCCAAGGGCCTTTGCAGACTGCCAAAAATAGTGCAAATTGAGTCCACTTTAAGAGTTAGGGTTAGGGTTAGGAAATCATGGGAACTGTATTTTATTGTGGCACCAGAGCTCTCTGACAGAGAAGGCTCAATGTCTCAGGAAAAAAAACAATTCCCATGATTCCCTAACCCTTAAAGTGGACTCAATTTGCACTATTTCTGGCAGTCTGCAAAGGCCCCAAATTAAGTTTCCAAAAAACCTTCTCACATGGCCCCCTTCAGGAATTTGGCAGAGTCATAGTATAGATTGTGAGAGATAGAGCTCATTCCTGGTTTCTCCTCACTTTAAATAGTATGAAATGAAATTATCACTTCCAGATTTATGCACAAGATAAGTAAGCTACAGCTTATGGCCTCAAGATTATGAGGGGGCTTTTAAACACATTAAAAATAACTAACACTACCTTTTTAAAAACTTTTTTGGTAATGATACTGGGCCACTTGTATCATTGGCCTCAGCATATCTTAGTATGGCCCTGAGAAGGTTTTTAAAACATAAGTTAAATTTAAACTGCCAATCATGTAAATCTGTCCTGAAAAGCCATAAGCTCCTTTGTGCTTGATAAATTAAAAAGAAAACAGCCTACATTACTAGAGGCCAACTCATATTTAACTATACATTGTAGAGAAAAGACACAAGTTTCGTCATGCATGAGTACAAGGACCTATTTATCCATGAAATCAAATACATTACTTTAAACAAACTATTTATCCATGAAATAAAATGAACTCTATAGGAAAGAATAAAGATAATTCCAAGTCCATTTCCTCAAGGTCTATAGAACTTTTCCTTCCTGTACTTTGGTTTCTCCATGTATGGAATTCAAAGGCTATACGTTTAGGCAAAAACAAACTGCACTCTGATGTTGCTTGATCATACATGTCCCAGTTTTCCTCTTTGAAATGTTAGAGGGTACACACATGTTCCCAACCATGGTTTAAGTGTCAAGAGATTTTAGTAAATAATGTTGGTTGGATGGATCTGTATACTGCAGTTTCCCATACAACTTTTCAAAGTCTATTCTGATGTTTTTCCAGATGCATCACCAAAAAGTGTGAATGTGGCATGCATAGTATAGAGGTTTTTTCACAATCCATAAATCATGACCTCACATATTTTACCACACTTCCCCCTCCCCTTTTGTGTGTGTAATTTCTTTGCATTGTTTACCAGGCATTTCAACATGGAGACGCAGCCCAGATAGAAGTATTAGCTGTGGAATTAGAACCAGCAGAAACAGCAAGGGAAAAAAAATTAGCTTTTTTGACAGGACTAGTTGTGGTGTGATTTCAGATCCAAACTAATTGCTTCCTTTGACAAAGGGGAAACCAAATAGTAAAAGTAAAATGACTGTGCAACCATGCATTGCAAATAAGACCTTTTCATTTGATTCCAAAATGAAAGTGTTGCTCATAAGAAAACCAGAGTATGCTTAAAGATGGTGAAGTCTGGTTGCTTAGTCAGACTGCTCAGGTGTAGAAAAGTGTAAATTAACTCAATCAATTTGAGCTTGAATTATGAAAAATATTAAATACATTCACTGAATCTTAGCCAGGGCTCATTATATTGCAAGAATTACAAACTCAACTGGATTCATTTCACAAACTGACTAATTTTGAGTTTCAGCTGTATCACTAATTCTGGCTTTTTCCAAAGCAGCAACCTTTACTCTCCAGTGATTATTTAATCCAGTCCAGTGCTTGCTTGGAAGAAATCTTCATTGAACTCAGTAGGGATTACTTTAAGTAAACACACAGAAAACCCAACTCTACAACTGTTGCTCTGTGCTGAAAAATATTTCATTAGTTTTAAAGAGGATCAGTTACTCTGTTTGGATTTATGTGGTGTGCAAATATAAACTCAGGAATTTGCTGAGTACCATAGTAATGTCTCATAGGGAAAGTGAGAGCCACTGCCAAATTGGGCCAATTGGAGGGTATGTATCTATGGCCCATCAGATGTTTTTGGATGGCAGCTTCTAGCATTCCTCCTCCTTATGGGATCTGCAATTCAACAATTTCTGGAGGGCTGCTGGATTTATAACTCCATTCTAAATAAACATTAATCTTCACAGGCCCAGGATGAGAAGCTGAAGCAGGTCCCAGATGTTTCTTCTAGTTTCTCCCGAAACTGAAAGTATTCCTTTCCATATCTTTATAACCCTTCTTGCACTGAGGCCTTCTTTGGTTTACATCTAAAAGTAGCCATTTGCAAGAATCATCTCATGATGAAGACAATCATCTCATGATGAAGGCTATTTAGGTAATATTGGGTTCCTGAAGTGGTAAGAGAACTAGGAATTATGACATGACTTCCAAATAGAACCTCATCTCCTGTTAAGGGTCCCAAAATGTCCCCAAATTGAATGCCAAGATTAAAGGCTCATATAAGTTACTTTGTGCCTCTGGATTCCAGGTCTGTGACTTGGATATATCCATATGGAAGAGCAGACGAAGAGAAGAGAATGAATTCATATAGGAAATTAGTGGTATTCTCTTCGGAGAGGTGAAAGCAGCAGGGAGGAGGCAAAGTAAAGCCGAGGGGAGCTTTGCTGCCAACCGAATCATTACAGTTCCCTGGAGGCAGCTTGGCAGCCATCTGTGTAGGAATCAATACAATGCCCAGGTCTTCATTTCCAAACACAAATCCCTGTCTGTACACATTACAATTAACCAGCATGGTGGCCTTTCTCCCTCTCCAGGGAGAAGACAAGAGAGAAAAGTGACAACAGGACACAAAGCTGAAAGAAGGGAGAGAGCTTAAGGAAAGTTATGTTATGCCTGTGTGAAGAAGTGGCTACTAACCATAGGAAACAAAAAGAAATGGCACAATCTTGATATGTCAGAGAAAACTGGTGGTGGAGGATGGTAAATGAGATTACACTTTGTCAAAGCTCAGATGCTTTGAAATAATCTGCAATGATATGTTCCAAGGTCCTTACGCACTACACAGTTAGAGCACTATGATTCCACTTTAATAATAATAATAATAATAATAATAATAATAATAATAATAATAATAATAATTTATTTATATCCCGCCCCTCTGCAGAGCAATTGGGGGGGCTTACAACATTAAAATTTCCATACAGATATGTTAATACACTGTAAACAGAACTTAAAAATACCAAAACCCACCCACCCCTTAAAAAGTGAGAGTTCTTCTTAGGCTAGGCCCAATGGAGATGGGCCTGCATCTCTCCCCCAGATGACATTGGAGGGAGTGGAGGGAGGGCTCTTAACTGCCATGGCTACATCCTATGGAACCCTGGGATTTATAGGTACAGGAAGGGTGTTTAGACTTCTCTGTCAGAGAGCTTGCGTGCCTCACCAAACTACAAACTCCAGGATTGCATAAGATACAGATACAGCATCTGAAGTTGAATCATAGTGCTATAATGGCATCGTGTGAAAGGGGCCCCATACTGAGGGGCAATTAGGCAAATCTCTGGTTGCAGATGGCAGGGGGTTAGTAGTGACATAATTCAGGAGAGAGCAGCATGCAACATAGTCTTCTTCCCCTCCCATACACACATACCAACATGTTCAGCTTGGTGAAGAGAAGACTAAGGTGTGAAATGATGTTGTTGTTTGTTCCTGTGTGCCTTCAAGTTGTTTCTGGCTTATGGTGACCCTAAGACAAAGCTATCATGGGGTTTTCTTGTCAAGTTTCTTCAGAGGGGGTTTGCCACTGCCATCTTCTGAGGCTGGGAGAAAGTGACCTGCCCAAGGTTACCCAGTGGATTTTACATAGTTTGATCTCCAGAGTAATAGTCCAATACTCAAACCCCTACACCACATTGCTGTTGGTGACATGATTGCACTCTTTAAATACCTCAAGGGCTTCCACAGAGAGGAGGGGGCTGGCCGATTGTGTGCTGCCCCAGAGGATGGGACCAAGACTAATAGTTTTGAGTTACAGGAGAGGAGATTTTGATTGAACAAATAGAAGGAATTACTGTAAAAATGGTTCAGCTATGGAACCAATTTCCTAGAGAGGTGGTGGGGTCGCCTTCTCTGGCTATCTTCAAAAATAGGCTGAACAGCTACCTGCCAGGGATGCTTTACCTGACAATCCTGTACTGAACATGGGGTTGGACTCAATGGCCCATGAGGCCCCTTCCATTTTTACAATTCTGTGATTCTAGCTTCCATAGGTACAATGGAAGATGTCACCTTATTGCCAGTGTTGAGGAAAGAATCAACTGTCCACTAGATGTTTTACATATTTTAAGGAAAGAATTGTCATCTTGTCAAGCTAAATAGCTTGAGCTGTTTCTTCCCATTTTGATATGTGTTCAGCTTAGGCCAAATATGATCTTACTCAGACTCAGAAAAATCAAATTTCTAGGATCACACAGCTTTGAGGCCACTCGATGTAAGGGTGGTGAATCTCTGCTCATTAAATCCCGTCATGCCCCAACTATATATTAAATAGGAGATGGAGTTGAAAGCCTAATATTTAGAAAATCTTCTCTAACATCATCTTCTCACCTCCTCATAGCCTCTACTCCAGCAGAATCTTCTCTCAGATCTACAGATTAGTTGCAAAGAAAAATGTCTGAGAAACAGGCTGCTAATAGGTAAGTGTGCAAGAGGCTAAGTTGTGTAACTTAGTCTAAATATAGACACCTTCCCACCATGCTTGTGTTCAATTTGGTCTTTCCTCTATTGAAAAGCTTCCCTCCAATACTTCAGAGTTACATCTCGGACACATCCCAAGTTGAATCACTCCAAAGCAGGGGGGTGCATGAGTCATCCTTTCCACCTACCACCCACCTTAGTCACAGCTGCACACTTATTATGATCTAAAATTCACATCATCTAGAAAGCAAGCAGCAAAAACAACAACAGCTGCTGCTGCTTTCTTCTGCTGCTTTCTTCTGCAAAGAAAGGGGAGAGAAAAGGAGGAGATGGGACAGGTGCTGAATGTCTTTCTATTCCACAGTGCTGTTCTAGCTGCTGCCCCATGATTCCTCCTGACTTCGAGTCGCTGTTGTTGTTGTTGTTGTTGCTGTTGTTGTGTGCCTTCAAGTCATTTCTAACTTATGGTGACCTTAAGGAAAACTACCATTTGATTTTCTTGGCAAAATTTGTTCAGGGATGTTTTGCCTTTGCCTACCTCTGATGCTGAGACAGTGTAACTTACCCAAGGTTACTCTGTGGGTTTCCATGGCTGAGTGGGGATTTACCACCTGATAAATTTGGGCATTTGTTAGTTTCTTCCCAGCTGACTCCAGAGAAGATGGTGGAATCCTAGAAGACAATTCAGATCTCAAGATACTGGACAGCTAAGCATTTACAGTAAAATTGCAGCTCCTTGGCACTGATGCCATAAATCAAAAGTTTCCATATGCAAGTGCCAAGCACTGGGGAATTTGCATGTCTTGGGGAAAGTATAAGAATTCAAGCAGTTATTTTGTAATGAGAAAACGGAAGAGAGAAAAGGCACCCCTTCTGTTATAAAAATCCCATAAGGTTTTTGATCAGAGCCCTGCCCTGCATGGAAATGTATTTGTTTGTTTTTTAACATAAGGAGGGGAAATTTGAAAAGCACAAGTGGTAGATGTCCATTCTAGAAAGCTAGTGGCTATGAGATTGAGCTACAAATCAGGAAGCCTCTGGTTCATGTCTCACCTCTGTCATGAAGCCATCCACTGTCTCCTTTGACTTCAGAAATCCCCAATACAGTAATAATACACTGGCCAACTTTACAGCGGTTTCATAGAAGTTACAGGATTATGTTATAGGAAGACCTCAAAATATTTAAAAAGACATTATTTTCCCTGAGTACCACAAGTCTCAGAGAGTTAAACCAACACTCAAATCACTTCACCATGCTGCCTCCCCATCTTCCTCCTCTTTTCTTCCATCTTATTATCCACAATACATAATTAAGAGAAAATGATTTGGGAAGCTGAAACCCTTGGCAGTCTACTTTTACTCCAATTACTTGTCTACTTTCCACACACTCCTGCAATAAGTGATTGTGGCAGACCAGCATTTAGACATTTACATTCGGCAATTCTTTCTGTTTACATTTATTATAGATGTGTACCAACCATTAGATAATGTCTTGGACATAATTCCTTTGTTCAGATGGACAGCTTCATTGGCCTCAAACCAATTTTGAGTCCAGCAGAGACAGCTTATGGCTTTCACATCAGTGGGGCAGTTTAGTCCAAGTGCTAAAGGAGCTGTCCAGGGTGCTGAACTCTATCTGCATAACCATCCAGAGCCACTGGAGATTCTGACCCAATTCAACTCAAACCTAAATCTCAGGCCCTTTGCAGACTGCCAGAAATAGTGCAAATTGAGTCCACTTTAAGGGTTTGGATTAGTGCTAGGGAATCATGGGAATTGTTTTTTTTTTTTTTTTTTTCCTGAGACATTGAGCCTTCTCTGTCAGAGCGCTCTGGTGCCACAATAAAATACAGTTCTCATGATTCCCTAACCCTAACCCTTAAAGTGGACTCAATTTGCACTATTTCTGGCAGTCTGCAAAGGCCCTTTGTCTCCAATTCAAGAATGCTATTTATCATATGCTGGTGCAATCTTCACTTAAGTGGGTGTGTGTACTAAATGGATGTTTTGGAAGCAGGTATCCACTAACACCAATCCCCTCCTCCCCAGGTCAACTCCCCTCAGTGTTTGATGGTACCAAGAATACCTTCACAGAAAATCAGTGACTGAGACAGTGGGAAGATGTCCAGGTACTGTCCAGCCACAGGAAAAGGAAGAGTCATTGCCCTTCCAAACCTCCAGCATCATGCTATGTGTATTACACTGGAGGTCCAGGAGGCACATCTATTGCTTTTTTCTGGTTGCCCTCCCCAACATCAAGCACTGCTTTACTATAGGAGTGCACAACTATCCAGCAGTGTTGCACAGCCATGGAACATGGAAGCCCTGCAGAGGAACACTGGTGAAGCTTTAGCCCAAGTCTCCATGCAGAATCCAAAACATGCCTCCAATGGTTATTACAGTCAGCCCTCTGTATCCACAAATTCTGCATCCAAAGATTCTACCAACCATGGCTTGAAAAATATATTTTTTAAAAAATTCCAAGAAGCATACCTACAATTTTGCCATTTTATATAAGAAGACTTGAGCATCCATGGATGTAGATATCCATAGAGGGTCCAGAAACCAAATCCCAGTGGATCCCAAGGGCCCGCTGTATTTTTCCTTGCCTTCTATGCAAAAAAATCATATTCCAACCATGGCACACCATTGCATGTTATGACTGATTGTTGCTGTGTGTCTTCCAATTGTTTTTGACTTGTGGTATCCCTAAGGACAATCAACCATGTTTTTTTCTTGGCCAGATGTGTTTAGAGGGGGTTGGTCATTGCCTTCCTCTGAAGCTGAGAGAGCATGAATTGCTCAAGGTCACCCAGCGGATTTCTATGAACAGGTAGTTCACCTCTGGTCTTCTAGTGTTCTAGTACAACATTTAAACCACTGGATGCCAAGTGCTGACTTCCCACAGCACAACAACAATGCATACATCAATGTGCATATAACTCACTAGCCCAGAAGCTTCATTTCATCATAGTGTCCCACAGAAACCAATCAAAACAGCACAGTGGCAAGCCTCCCACCTTTACATTCAGCTGATGCAAGGGTTTTGTACAGAGAAATCTAAATTCTTTTACCGAGCCATCTTTGCAAGGAGAGACTGAGGCAATTCAAGAAACCCCTTTCCTCCAGCGTCCTGTTTTACCCCCTCTGCACATATGGACACACACAAGCACACAACCATTATTCTCTAGATGCTGTTGAATCCTGGGTTTTTTCCTATCTAAATTCTCTTCTTCTTGTACACTGTGCTGCCCTCTAGTGCTTTGAACTGCACTTGGTCTGCAATAAAGAAGAGCTGAGATTTAAGAACAGCCTTCCTTCTTGGTTTAATGAAGAAGCTGCTTGTCTCCTGCACAAATAAAGGCCTGGCAAATACAATTACTATTTTAAAGTGCCCCAAGGGCATTGCCAGTTGGACTGCATATGAGTATCTTTTGATCAATAAATAATCATTGTATATTGAATATTTCTTTAACATCTTCTTTGTTACTCTATTCGGAGTAGCAAACGAAACAACCAAGGGCTCTGCCCAGGGGGAAATTTCAGGATACATTTGGAAAGAAAAGAAGACAGAAGGAAAGATAGCTAGGGAGGCCAGGGTAACAGGACTACTGGTCAGCGGATATAGTCTGCTGACCACTCAGGAAATTCAAAATTCCTTTAAGTCTTTGCTACAAAAAACAATCAGAAGAGAAAGGAGGAGCTGAGAAGGTACTGCTCAGAAAAATGAGCAGAGTGCAGTGGTTTCTGACCTTGAGTACTTCTGGACTGCAACCAGAGTGTGAAAGTAATGAATTATAAGCAATATAGCTACCTATAAAGATTGAATCTCCCTTATTTGGAATTCTGAAATTCAAAATATTCCAAAATCCAAAATTGTCTACACGGGTGCCTGAAATAGTGACACTTTTGCTTTCTAATGGTTGGGAGTACACAACTTTTGTTTCATGCACAACATTATTGGAAAATTATTTTGTAGAAAATTTACTGAAGTAAATTAAATTACTTCAGGCTATGTCTATAAGGTGTATACAAAACTTGCATATAAGGTGCATCCAAAAAATTTCATGTTTAGCCTTGGGTCTCATATCCAAAATCGCTCATTACGTATATGCAAATATTCCAAACACCAAAAACACTCCAAAATGCAAAACACTTCTGGCCCCATGCATTTCAGATAAGGGAGAGTCAAGCTGTAATGCAATGTTGGCTTTATGGCTTTCATATTAGTGAAAGTGTGAAGTTGTGAATATGCTCCAGGATTTCACTTGCACTTTAAAAGAGCTATCCACGGTGCCAGACTTAATTTGGAGATAGAATTCTGTACCTTGGATTGTGCCTTGGAGTGGACAACAACATTTCATTTCAAAAGTAATGTTCTCAGTGAGAACTATGGTATATGTGTACAATGAATATTTTCTAAAGGCATCTTCAGAGGCATTTTTTAAAGTTCTATCCCATTTTCTTATCAATTTGGGGAGGAGGTGGGTTAATGATTAAAATAAATTAGTAATGGAATAAGTTGCCTTTAAAATCTTCATCTTGCCATTTTAATGGTGATGAATTATTTCAAGTTTTTTG
>CM034709.1:19077991-19094702 GCA_020142125.1 Phrynosoma platyrhinos | reverse complement strand
ACTTATAGCCATTGTTGGTCACCACCCATTTTCCAAGCACTGAGTGCAACCGCCATCATCTTCTTTGGCCACTAATATATTGACTGGAGATAGTAGGACCTGGTGGTGGGCAGCTTGGAAACCTCTGAGGTACAGTCTGCAAAACGACATGCTCTCATAAGAGATCAAGTGCACAAGTCTCATCTGGACCAAACCAAGGGTCCATGTTATATGTCATTCATAGCAGTTAGCCAAAAAAATCTGAGGAAATGTCAAAGCACAGGAAGATGGAAATAGTTAGAATCATAGAATGATAGAGCTGGAAGAGACCCCAGGGACATCCAGGAATACACCATCAAAGCACCCCTGACAGACAGACACCCACCTTTTGTTTAAAAATCTCCAATGAAGGAGACTCCACCACATTCTGAGACAGTGTCTTCCACTGTCAAACAGTTCTTACTGTTAGGAAGTTCTCCCTAATGTTTAGATGGGATCTCTTTTCTTGTAGCTTGCATCCATTACTCCATATCCTATTCTCTAGAGCAGTAGAAAACAAGCTTGCTCCATCCTCAACATGACATCCCTTCAAATATTTAAAAAGGACTATCATATCACCTCTCTTCTCCAGGCTAAACATACCCAGCTCCCCAAGTTGCTCCTGAGTTGTCCATATACTATATGCTACAATAGTATATCAGAGTAATAACAGTGCAGACATCATGGATTCATGTACAGTTCCCTGGGAAATGCAGTCTGATGATGTTAGAAATCCAACTCCAGAGACCTAGAACTATACTTCCTGTGATTACCATTCAAGAGAGCATTCTTGATAAAATTCCCTAGGCTTAAGGGTGGTCTGCAGCCTCTTTAGTAAGAAGAACCTCATACAGCAAAATGGAGCAAAACCTCTGGCTGAGATTCACAGGCAATGCTGTCAAGCAGAGTAGTCAATACTCCCAGATCCAATGGTCTGTATAACATTATCTCTGGCTCTGTATAACATTATCTGCAGTATGTCCACTCTAAGTGCATATGACCCCCTCTAGACTCCACCTCTCTTTCTTTCTCTTATTTGGAAGTCTCTTCCTCTTATCTGCCAATTCCTTCCAAAGACTAAGCAACCCACAAGGATGAGTGGCTGACGTTCCACTTCTATTCTGAAAAGCCTGTCATCCGGTGGTCATTTCTTTCTGTATCTCACCATCATGCAAACACACTCAAACTCAAGTGCAATAAAGTGGCCAGCTAATTTTTAAATGGTCTTATTGTTGTGCCTTTTAAATATCAGTTCTGTGTCCAGCAATTAAGCTGGGAAAAAACTCTACCACATCAATTCTCTCCTGTCCAGGAGGTAATAAGAAACCTACCCCAATTTAATTTCTGGATGCCAAGTTATTGTTGGAAAAGCACATGAACCAGTTCAGATTCCAGGCTTTTACTGAAAATGACAGAAGCAAGGCCAGTTACATAAAAATTATGGTGGAAACCCAACAAGCCAGATCTTTCAAGTTCCCAGACCTGTGTAAATCAACAGGCAATGCCACACTCATCTGTTCCAGTTTTCCAACACAATCCGATTAGGATCTTGAAAGCCAATTCACTGAACTCCAAGTCTGTTGGCAACACCTAGGAATGGTGTTTTTATTCCCCCGTGAGATCCAACCCAGAGCACTGCAACAGGATTGCAAAGGAGATATGAAAGGAGAATTCCATTAAAAAGAAGAGAGTTTGTCTATCAAGCCAGATATTTGCATCCCTGTTTAATTTCTGTAGCAAATCAGGATTTTTAGCACAGACATGCTGGCAAGGTTGCTAGCTGGGTTTCTTTTGGCTGGAACTCCCTGGGATTTAATTTTGGATTAACCTGAATGACCAGTATGGCATGGAGTTTTAGTCTTCCTCTTTCTGGTGAACAAGCTCCATTCCAAGTCATAAAATCACAGAGTTGGCTCCATGCAGGACCTCCAGCTAAAACATACCCAGAAGGTAGATTTCCAGCCTCCTCTTGAAGACATCCAGAGAAAGAGACCCCAACTACCTCTCTAGACAATTGGTTCCATTGCCAAACCACTATTACTGTCAAGACATCCTTTCTACTGTTCAGTTGAAATCTATCCTCCCATAACTTCAAACTTACCCTCTGAGGCGGCAGTGAACAGGCTCACCCCTCCTCTCTGCGATAGCCCTTGAGATGCTTAAAGAGTGTGATCATGTCATCCCTCAGTCTTTTCTTCATCAAGCTGAACATATCCTCTCCTTCAACCTTTTCTTAGGATCACATCTATTCTACCAACAGCTGCCAGGCCCTTCATCACTCCTCAAACTACAAGCTTAGTGAAATAATACTAGAGTCCAAGGGTCATCCATGAAGCTGAATGGTGGAACATTCATTCTTCACAAAAGGAAGCACATCTCCACATGGTGTGTGGAGTTAATTTATGGTACTCAGCACCCCAAAAGGTTGTGATGGAAGGCTTTAAAAGGGGGATAAAACAATTTAATGGAAGATATAACTATTAATGGCATTCAGCCACAATGACTATATATTACCTTCTGTAGCAAAGGGGAACATAAGCAGGAAGGAGAACTATTCCTCTTACTTGTGGGTTTCCCATAGGAATCTGTTTGTCCACTGTAGGAACAAAATTTATGGAAATCTGGGCCCTCTTCTGTCCTCTTTTATTGTTTTGTTTTTATTCTTTTTACAATGTATGTTATTCCTGCGCACCGTACAGATGTTACAGATTTTGGTAATGCATAAATGACCACTGTTGCATAAATTTCAGCTGGAATTGTTTCTTGAAAGAAAGGAGAACAATAAGAAGCTGCCTTCTACCATCTCAGGCAATTTCTCTCTCTAGCCCAGAGATGGGCAAACTGTGCCCCACAGCCCTTGGGACCCCTAAGTGTGGACCTCAGAAGTCCCCAGAACACCATCACCTAAAAATCAATGCATTTTTATCCATTTCCCCCTAAAAATGGCCAAAATCTGCCCAAAGCATAGCAGTTTGCCTCCTGAAAAGACAAAAAACAAAATTAAAAATAACCTGAAAATAACCTAAATGACATCGGGAATTGGCACTGTGTCACTTTGAGCTTGTACTGATGTGGGCAGGGGCAGGAAAGAAAAATGCCCCCTGCTCCCTGTGCTGTTTCACACTCCTGTTGTAGCTCAGTATGACTTAGGAGATTACACATGGTTAATAAACTGTGATATACAACAGAGGGGGGAGCTGCATTGGCAATACTTATTGCACAATAACACCTCCAACCTGTAGTGGCTGCCTCCTCCAAGTGTGGTTTAGGCATTCCTTTTTATTGATGGGGGTAACTCATCAAATAGCTTGGAATTATGCTTGTCCTCAGGTGTGAAACACTGCTTCTGGGGCACTTGTGAGATTGGCATGTGGTGTTAGCATCTCCTCCTCTCTTCCATCTCCCTTCCTCCTCACTATTCCCAAGCAGGTTGATTGCCCTTTTCTTTTTCCTGTTCCTTTTCTCTTCCTTTTTAAACTTAAAGCACAGTAGCAGAGCTCTAGATTTGCATGAAAAGTGAAAATAAAGATAAAATGAAATAATCAAAAGGTGCTTTGGTTAGGGTATAGGGTAGGGAGGCAGGGTTAAGGTCTGAAAGAGACCATGATGGCAGGAGACTTAAGTCACACAATTGACAAGACATGTGATAATGGCTTCTATGGAACTGGTTTGTTTCTATGTTTATTTTTATTTTAACTAATGCAACTGCAGTAAGAATGGGGCTCATGCAGTAATGTCCTTAGACTAGCATCAGTTCTCCAGGGTCTTTAATAATATTAATTCTTTAGCATTTATTTGTCTCTGTTTTAGACAGTGATGCCAAAGATTGAATTTGGTATCTTCTGTATGTAATGCATGTGCTCTGCCACTGATCAGGCCATAGCCATGTCATGGCAATCTGGTCCACCACGACACCCACTCAACTCCCTCCTAGGACTTATTTCCAATTTCTGTCTATCCCATCATGCAACCCTTCAGTCTTTGATCTTCTTGAATACACAGTAAACACCTTCAACAAGAATAGTTCCTATCAATCAACTCCCAACTCCCCCATGTCTCTTTTCAACAACAACAACAACAATAATAATATACCCAAAAGACATTGTGGAAAAAAGAGCTTATCCCTGGGTATGTTTCAAAAAAAGAAACCTCAGCACTGCTCCTAAACCCTTGGCACACACTCCTTTCTTGGAAGTAAGAGTTATGTACATAGACCTTTCCTTTACAGGTTTTATTTTTAGATACAGGAAAGAGACTTGGCGGGAATGCCCTTGTTACTTAAAAATGCAAGAGGGGAATCAACCTTCAGCCATGGTTCACCAAAAGCCTTCCATTCTCCCTCCCCCTTGCTAAAATTAGACTGTCATATGTTTCCTTAAGAGCTAGCATTTTAGAAAGCTTTGCGATAAAGCAAGACAGATCCATGGTAAATCACAGAGCCTAGAATTGCCACTCACCAAAGTTATACATTACTTGTTTCCTCTTAAATTTTGCAAGTAATATGTCAGACGTTCCTTCATTCCTTACTTGCAAAAAAACAGGGGATGCATGGCTAGTACAGTTATTTTTAAATAATGTTTCCAAACAAAATCACCTAAAATAAGGGGGGGGGGGGGAATGCCGAACCTTCCTCCAATAAATTTCTTTATACAGTCAACCTCCCCACATTTGTGGGGCTTAGGGGCAGCCCTTCCCCCTACACAAAAGTGGAAAAAACATGAATAAATATAAATTTAAAAATCAAGAATGCTATTTTTTTAGCCTGAGAGAACACTTTTCTAAGGATCTCTAGGTCCTCTAATGTGATTCTTCCCCTGGACATTCAGCATAGAATTGCTCTGGAGGATCTAGAGATTCCTAAAGAGAATATATATTAATCAAATCTATGAATCATCAAATCCATGAAAGAGAAACCAGTAAATGTGGAGGGGGAACTCTAATGAAAAGTAGCATTATTTATAAGAAGATAAGCAATGATTTTTGTTCCCAGTTGTTTATTTAATTTTGGGGTAGGATGCCTCAAAAAAAAATAGGACTTTCCTACATTAAAGAAACACTGCAAATGTTGGGTGGCCATCTATCAGAGATGTATGAGCAACAGATTTCCAGAATCAATGAGGGTTGATAACTTTTGAATTACTGAATGACTTTTGAAATCCCTTCCAAGTCTGAAAGCATACGATTTACTACTTTGGACTTGCAATCTTCCCATTGATCTTCACTGGGGTCAGGTGGGTTATTTTACTAATCTCTTTTTCTGCTGCAACCAGAGCATTTAACAGCTTGACATGTGAGCAAAAACTGCATGTAGCAATGTTAGTCCACCAGAAACATGCAGAGAAGCAACGGAACTGCTTGTCCTCAGAGGAGGCAGGCTGTCACATCTCTACATGAGTCACTGCTCTTGGCTTGCTTACTACAAATGTCAGGTCAGTTCATCAACAGAGGGGATACTGGCTCTTCTGAAGGGACATTGTTCTTACACTCCCACTATCTCAAAGCAAAGTTTTCAAATATAAACATCCAGTTTGAATTCAAATGCCATAAACATTGAGAAACACTGCCACCAGAGATTCTAGAAACCGAACCCAGGAATGTGCATGTTGTCCACAGTATGTTCTACACCAACAAGTGTTGGTTTATAACCTTCACACATCTCAATAACAGCAACATCAATCAGGTATTTGTATTTATTGGCATAAACTAGTTAAGAAGTTCTATGAATCACAATGCCTCATGCTGTTTGACAGTGCAACACACTCCCTTGGAGAGTAGTGGAATTTCCTTCTTTGGAGGTCTTTAAAGAGAGGTTGGATGACCATCTGTCAGGAATGCTTTGACTGTGTATTCCTGCATGGCAGGGGGTTGGATTGGATGGCCCTTGTTGGTGGGAACAAGGGAGAATACCGTCTCATTGGCTGCTCCCAGACTTTACAACTCCCTCCCCAGAGAGGCCAGGATGACCCCATCTTTGCTTTCCTGCTCTCCTTTGAACCGCAGGTAAAACTATTTTTCTGCCATCAGGCTTTTTCCTACTGGTTAAGGCTGGGCTTTAAAATGTTGTACAATTCAGATTTTCAGGTGTATGTGTGTGTATGTGTGTGTATATATATAGATATATAGAGAGAGACATAACTATTTTAATGGTTAATATTTTTAACCTTATAATTTTTTAATGCTATAATTATATTTTAATGCTTTTATATTGCTTTTAATTTGTATGGCTTTAAATTTGCCATGAGATGCCTTGAATCCCTATACTGTGAAAAAGGCAGGACATAAATAAAATAAAATAAAATAAAATAAAATAAAATAAAATAAAATAAAGCATTAGACTGAGGGAGAGTGAGAACAAGAGTGAGAAGTGGGAAGGCATGTGGAGAATGCTCATTGATATTTACATAATGAAATATGGGTTTCATGTCACTAAAGAAACCCTGCTGAGCAAAAAGGAGAAAACCAGCAGGATTCTTTCCATTTCAGGACTTCCTTCAGGAAAATTCATTGACCCACCCTCCCTAAAACACACATGGCTTTTTTCCCCCCCAGCTGTTATAGGAAGAAGAAAACACATATTCTGCTCACACAAAAACATTTCTATGCAAGAGAGTGAATTTTTCACAAAATACACAGATTCTGGTGCAAACTCCCTTGATTTCTATGGGAAAAGTGCAGTATTTTTGCACAGGAATCATAGAATCACTGAGCTGGATGCACCACAAGGACCCTCTCTAGATCAACCCTTGCTATGCAGAAATACACAACAAAAGGACATCCAACTTTTTTTTAAAGACCTCCAAAGGAGAATCAACCTCCTTCTGAGACAGTCTATTCCAGTGATGGTGAACCTTTTAGGCAATGAGTGCCCAAACTAAACACCCTTCCAATACTGGGTTTTACCCTGTGCCAGAGGCAAGGAACGAGACGTCTGGGTGGGACTTTTGCCCAATGGGGGAGGGATGTCTGAGGCGGGACTTCTTCCCTCCTACACTTTCCCAGTCCTTCAGCTGCCTCTCCGGAGGCAGCTGAAGGCATGGGATGGCTGGGAGGAGGAAAAACAGACGCACACCTTTTCCTCCTTTATCCCTGCTCTGCGTGCCAGGGAAAATAGCTTCATGTGCCATCTCTGACACTTATGCCATAGGTTTGCCAACACGGGTGTATTCCTTTGTCAACCCGGTGTTACCATCAGGAAGTTCTTGTTACTGTTTTGTTGCATCTTTTCTTGTAATTTAAATCCATTGGTTCATGTCCTAGTTTCAGGAGCAGTAGAAAACAAGCTTGTTCCATTTTTTTTACATGAGATCCCTTCCAACACCTTGATCACCTCTTCTGCACACATTCCAGCTTGTCAATATCCTTGTTGAAATGTGATGCCCTAGAACTGACACCTAGAATGGGTGAAATCTGACCAAAGCAAAATACAATGGTACTATTGCTTCCCTTAATCTAGACACTATACCCTGTTGATTCAATCTAAAATAGTACTGATGTTTTTGGCTACCTGAACACATAGACTGTGGTCTACTAAGACTTCTAAATCATTTTCATATGCACTATTCTCAAATCAATGTTCAAATTATAGGCTCTGCCAGTTTACTTTTCAGTCTATGTGTGATGAGAAATTGTGGCTTTCCAGATGTTTTCAGGTTGTGAAGCACATAATCCAAGACCACAGATTATGATGGTAAGGATTGCTGGGATCTACAGCCCACCAACCTCTGGAGCACAACAGGTTCCCACCCTTGATCTTGTAATTCTTTTCCCAAAACTACCACCTTCTTCTTCACATATCGTACCTGTGAGCAGTACTCAATTGATTTCTCAGCCAATCAGAAAACAAACTGATATTCCAATGAGACCTTACTCAGATTTGTAAACAAGGTCATGCAAAAACCTGCTGCCAAGCTCAGGTCCAAAAATACCCATCTTATTCATCTGTATACTGGATGAAGAAAAAATGCAGCCGTCATAAATCCTGCCTCCTAAATCACCTGGAGGTAATTGCTATTCTCCAAAGGAGACCAAGGAGGCAATGATTTGCAAGCCTTGTCTCAATCTGCTGGCCTGTCCATACGATCGCCTTCCTTTGGGGGATAACACAGAAGAGGCTTTATTTATCCATTTATCAAGCCTGTTTTCTTCACCTTTTGCCTACACACAAAGCTCACACTAGCCTCTTTCAAGGAGCATAACAGAATGTGCTAGAATAACAGATGGAGGCATAAAACAGCCGTGCAGTTGCACTTTCACAGCATACGTCACCAGAGATGCTGTTCGTGATATTACTGCAATAAAAAGCACGTTTCTGTCCCTGAGGCAAGCCTACCATATATACAGTTATTTACCTGGCACCATTGACACAGTTGGCATTTTGCTTAGTTACACAGAGAAAAAGAGCAGAGCCCTGTTACAGTCCTTGAGCAGAACTGTGCTTGAGTTCAGCACACATGCTTTATTGTGGTCATGTTTTGAAATTTGATGTGAAGGTAACATACACGAAGCAGAATCAGTTGCTAAGAGGAGAAGTGCTTCCACTCACCCAATCCCTCTAATTATTTTCCAGCAAATGCCTGCTTCCTTCCTCCTGCAAATTTGTCCATCTCCCAATATTACTGTTACAAACACAAGGTTCCTAATCCAATACTGCCTTCATCACTACTGCTATTGTTTTGGCAATTTTGGAGAAAATGAAGAGAAGAAAAAGATCCCGCAGATATTTTTTTAATGTTCATACTTATGATACTTATGATATAGTGTCCACTTTCACATTAACAACAACAACAAAAAGGAGAAATGCAACACACACAAATAGGAAAGGAGATGGCCATTTCCATTAAAATGTCCATATATTAATTTACAATATAGATGCAAATTTAGAACTATTTGCTACTACTATGTGAAGAGAAATACAATGCATTTCACCATGGGAGAGGAGACTCCCACACCTGAGTGGTAATGCTAGAGAAATGCCCACATAACCTCTCAATAGTTTCTAGACATTCTGCAGACAGATAATTTTAAAAATGGGAGGAAAGATTTCATGCTAAGGCTTCCCAGTAACAATTATTTCCCTTTCCTAGGGTTTCTTGTTTTATCCTGCTACTGCTGCTGCTGCTGGCAGCCTAGCTATATACTTTTTGCATTCTTTGGAATACTACAGTTGTAGAGTTGTTCCACCATATGTAGATTGGAATCCTGTTGATACATGGGTACCCTGGGATTATATGCACTTGCATCCTTTTCCATATGTTGCAAAGAAGTTATTCAATACCTCCTTGTACAATGTCCTCACCCTAAAATAGTTTTGAAGTAGCTGCGCACACTGCCACATAGTCATTCGATGTCTGAGAGGAGGCTGCAACCAGCTACAGTACTGCTGCACAAACCAGAGTTGCTGGAGATCTGGGATGGCAACATCAATTCTCTTCTCTCATTTGCAGAGGTGCAGCTCAAATGCTGCTTTGGCATTTCTTGCCCTCTTTCCCTTCCTTCTCTCCTATCCTGACAGTAAACAGCCATGGCAACATGCTCCAGTACTTGGAAATTGCTCTCTAGGTGTGGGAAAGACATGAAATTGTGCAGATAAAACAATCCATATAATACTCAATCCACATAATGTAGACCATTATGTGGGTGTGCCTATGTAGCCAGTGTGGTGTAGAGGTTTGAGTGTTGGAATTTGACTCTGGAAATCAGGATTTGATTTCCCACTCAGCCATGGAAACCCATTGCGTGACCTTGGGTGAGTCAAACACTTTTGGCCCCAGAAAAACCATGTGATAGGTTCACTTTAGTGTTACCATAAATTGGAAATGACTCGAAGGCATACAACTACAAACATACCAATATATATATGCCAAAATGCACAAAACATTAGCCAACACACACACACACACACACACACACACAAACCATGTAGAGAATAAGTAGGATAAAGTTATCAAAGTGTCTCTGTTTTTCTAGGACAGGAGAAAAAGAAAAATATCAGGGGGAAAAACTGTGAAGTTTCAACTCCAATCTACACCGCAATTTTGACTGCATCAAGATTCATTCTGCATGATGATTTGCCAAAGTACTTTACATTGTAAAACACTACTCAGAATGAATCTGGACACAATCATATGTAAAATTGCATCAAGATTATTATTGTATATTATATTGACTTTTTACTAAGCAATTCATTGGTGAGGAAGAACAGCAACAAGGAGATTTTTAAAAGTTCGTTCAGTGGATATTGTCATGTCAAGTAACTTTTCATACTACATTAAGGAGATTTATACAGGCATAAAATCAACCAAAGGTATCTTTCCAATTGGTAATGTAAAGGGAGAGCTGAATCAAGAAATTAAAGGCTGTAGCAACTGACATATATGCAGCACACGGAATGTATATAACCCTAGTGTTTAAAATGGAGACTGCCTAACACATGAGTTCCACTTGGAAGTTTACTTTGGATTTCTCAGTTCCAAATGAGAAGAATGTATTGATTGATTTGCTGTTGTGTGCATTCAAGTTGTTTCTGACTTATGCCAATCCTAAGGCTATCCTATAATGGGTTTTTCTGGGGCTGAGAGACTGTTAAGCTTATCGCACTGCACTTAAGGAATGGGAACGGAAGGAAAGGGAAGGGAACGGAACAGGGCAAAAACACATTTTACTGCATGGGAGAACACCACTGATGCCACTGGAAGTCCCCAAGGCATTCCCCAGCCATTCCTGGCAGCCAATTTTTTAAAGGGATTGCCTTGAGGACTCCCAGCAGCATCGGTGGTGTTCTCCTGTGCAGTAACATGAATTTTTGCCCCGTTCCATCTCTTTCCGTTCTGTTCCATTCCCATTCTTGTAAGTGCCATGTGATAAGCTTATGTGATTCACCCAAGGTTACCCAGTGGGTTCCATGGCTGAGTATATATTTTACCTCTGATCTCCAGAGTCCAAGACCTGTGTTCAAACTACTACATCAGGCTAGCTTGCTGAGTTATTACTTAACTGTTTAACTCTGAGCTATTACCTAACTTTTAAAAAAGCTACTGCATTGTGGTTCTGTTCAGGAAAGGGAAGAGGACTTTTTTGAACTCATCTACAAACTGGAACACAATTATCCTTCACTTTTCATACTTTTTTCCAGTTTTCCAATGGAATAAACACACACACATGTGCAATGGGGAATCAGTATAAGGAAACAGCACACGTTGTAGGAAATTGCTTGCAAATGTGCATAAATTGAGGGGAATGGAGTAAAAAAAAATGCATATGTATTTTCTTAACCCTAAAAACCTATATACATTTTCATGTGGAATATTTAAGAAAACACCAGCTGATGCAGAAACAGTATGCAGAGAACTAGTGCATGAAAAATATGTGACAAATACAGAATGCTGATCAAATATATTTGATCATTCCTATTGATCATTCATAGCACATGTGCCAAATTATGTATAAATATGCATATATACATTTCATCTCAGAAGGAGATGAAGGTTGGTACATGGGGAAGGCAATGGCAAATCTCTGAACAAATCTTGCCAAGAAAATCCCATGATAGAGTCACTTAGGTTCGCCATAACTCAGAAACTATTTGAAGGCACACAATAACAACAAACTTGACTAAGAGTCACATTTGTGTGTACAGGGAAGCTGAACAGACAGTTTCATTGTCTTCTTATCTAATTATTGCAAAATTTAAGACAAGACATGTCCCATATAAATCTACCCAGCAATAAGCTTCATGGACATCTGTGTAGGAGCCAATTTCTCCATCAACATACAGACTCCCACAGACCTCACAGCAAGGCCAAATACTACCCTTTTCCTTTGCACACCTTTTCAAAATGGAACAGAAAGTGAAGGTGTCATTTTCCTGTTACTATTTAGAGAGTGAGATGGAGCTATTAAGAGTAAAGAGTCCTATGTAGGGTGTTTGCAAATACGTCATAAGCTTGCATAGTCTAGTGTCTACTTCCACAGGTACAGGAAAATTGTCCTCAGCTGGCAACTATATGTTTTTGCTCGCTTTGTTTGTTTCAGCATGCCTTAGAAGACTGATTGCCTAAGGGTAAAGAGCCTTGCATACATGTTAGATTTTTATATCCTTTTAACAGGCTTTAATTGTTTAATTACATTTTAAACTTTTGTATGTTGTGATTTTTTGCCATGCTTGTTTTAATTGTCATAAGCCATTCTGAAGTGTAGAAAAAGTGAGATGATGATGATGAACACAGGTGAACACACAAGAGAATCCAAACAATTGGGACAATCAAAATACAAGAGAGAAAGAAACAGAGTCAAGTTAAAACAGTTGTTATGATGCTGTAAAAGCCACCTTGTCAGAATTGTTCGTTCTGAACATTGGAATAGAAATCACCTAATACATAAGATTGATGAAATAAGTCAATAAGTGACACAGACAGAAAAGCCAGGTTTTTTAAAGTATTGATAGAGGCCTTGAAAGTAGCAATATATAAATCAATCTATATGCATTCCAGGACAGTCACATGTATTCTATCCTAAAATTAGCAATTTCCATCTGATCCTATCCTCCTGCAACTATTTCCTGTCCTTAGTCATTCTAATTTTAAAGTCAGAAAATTTGGTTCAATTTCAAAATAAAATTTGAAAATGTTGTTTTTGCGTACAACTTTCGTCTAAGCACATATTTGGTCAGATCTTTCTCTAATGTACACATTTCCCTAATATATACAGTTTTTTCAGCTGAGAAACAAATGGAGAAGTATGGAATCCTGATGACAGCTGTGTACCAATCTCCATAATAGGCTAGGAAGTGTTAATTTGATTGGTTTGCTTAAAATATGGACCAAATGCATTTCTCCAACATTCCTACCAGAATTTGGGAAAGTTACTTTTGGACTACAAGTTATCAGAATTCCCCAACTAGACTAACAAGTTGAATTCTGAGATCTGTAGTCCAAAAAAGTAATTTTCCAAAGCATCAATGCTTACCTAAGAGAAATAAAGTCTTCCATGCCCTCAGCCTCTAGGGGAAGGCAATGGCAAACCTTCTCTGAACAAATCTTGCCAAGAAATCCCATGATAGCATCGCCTTAGGATCACCATAAGTCAGAAATGACTTGAAGGGACATAACAACTGCCCAATAAAACCATCAGTGGGTAGAATATAAACTACAGTATATCCTCCTAAGCCTTGGCAATTGCATCTGGATCTCTCAAGGTAGAACTTCAGAGTATCTGCCTTTTGCCTGGAAACAAACATTTTCTTCCATAGAGCAAATATCCCTTTGCCTCTTTTATGCTGAGCTGTTCCAAGACAAACAGTATCTCACAGTGTTAAAACACTGTCCCTTTATATACTATAAAGCTTGCAGCAGAATAAGATCAGATGGACATTATGTACCAAAGAGGGTAGGTGGAAGTGTCTCTACCCAGATACTCACGACAGAGAACAAATGTTGGGATGATGCAGTCAGCAGGCCATGTGGACCATAGTAACAGCATAACCTGAGAAATAGGAGATAGCCAGATGGCCCAGCTCCTTCATACCTTCTTTCTGCTCTGCATGTCCCCCACACACAAACAAACACATATATACTCCCACAGCATTAGCATACAGAGAATGTGAAAACTGCCCTAACAGTGCCAAAAATTACAAAGACAGCAAAGACACTCAAGTCAGTTCCCCCTACCCTGAAAGAAGGGAGATAATACTAGACTTGGTAAATGGAGGCTAGGATCCAGAATTGGTTCACAAAATCATTATCCACTCTTAAAGTAGAAAGGCTCAGTGATCTAAACTAGAAATAGAGTACTGCAAATTCAAACTGCAAGGTTTAGGCACTAGCAAAACATCATGGTGAATTTCTTCTTGGCAACTATGAGTTTAAGAGGCTGTTCCCATTTACATTTAAATCAGTTCGCAAATCGTGTTGACACCAGGTGGCGGAAGGGATTGAGCCCAAGGCACAGTTCCCACTATGGAACTGAATTGAAGCAATGGCACTAGTAGTTCCCACTAGTGCCGTTTGCACTGCTTCTGGGGAAGAGGCATTTCCAGCTCCGGGGCATGAAGGACCCAATCCAGACCCCTCTGGGTAGCAGGGGCAATGGAGGCTGAGCAGCTGGGCTTTCCCACCCACCAGCAGCCCCGCTCGCACTCTCGCTCGCTCACCCACTTGCTTGCTCGCTTGCTTGCCAGCTCACTTGCTCATGCACCCACTTGGCCGCTCGCTCTTATGCTGGCAATAAAGAGCCCCCAGAGCTCTTATCTCTGGAGGAGGAGGAGAAGGAGGAAGAGGACAAACAGCTAAGCAGCCCCCCCAGTAAAATGTAAAATGTAAAATATGATTCAGGTTTGTCGTTCACTCTTGTTGAACATGGTTCTGAATCAATTTATTCCAAGAAGACCACCAGAAAACTACTCTTCAAAAAGTGTGTGTGGGGGGGTTATTTGTAGTGGTTCAAAGTGACTCTGAACAATTGGGGTCACTTGTTTTATCAGCAAATCAGAATTACTGTGCTCCAAGTTCAGAACAGTGGTCAAAAACAGTCCCATAGTTTGACACTGGCCAGCCTAAAGCATCTGGACTATTTTCAAGAATGGAGATTTCACAAAGGCAATGTCTAAACCTTTATACAATGTTTAAACCTGCATCATCCTTCCTGCCATTTAGTTTCATGCTTTTTCTACCCTTCTCTTCAGTGATTGGGATGGAGTTGTGCTGGTCAAGGTTGAGCATGCTGTCTTTGGTCAGAATTGAGAGCACATCACAAAAACAACAATATATGTAAATAACTCTGCAAAATTTGGAGTGAAGCGGACCCTTCCTTCTTGGCCACATATTACATGTCCAAAGCAGTCCAGTTCCAGCACTAAAAGGATACCACTCTTTAGGAACAGACAAAATAAATATTGACTAAGCAGACTGCATGGCAGATTTCATGAGCATCCCTAGTTGCCACCTCTTTATTATCATTTTTACTGACATGTCATTTTAAACAGCAATATGGCAGATATGGAGATTATCTCACAAGCAAAAAAAAAAAAAAAATTGGAAAATGAGGCTTACCTCTCCCGAATTCAAGTAAAATTCAGGCTGCATCCAGATCCTATCCCAAGTGCAAAAACAGCTGTGTTCTTCCTCCTCCACCACCACCATCCCATCCATCCACTAAGACTACACTATCACCAATTTTTTTCTGCAGTGGCTGCACATTATGTGTTATTCATGCAAAGGAACAACACAGGTCTCTCCTCCCAAAGCAGCACTTCCGATACTACCTTGAAAATAATAATCATAATAGGAGTCATGAAACAGACTAAGAATACACCCCCTCCCTCCATTTCAAAAGCCAGTCCAAACAAGGCAATGCACTCAACAAAACTGACCATTTCTGCTAGTTTTCCCAGGGTTGGTACAAATGCAGAATAAAAGCCAGTATTGTATATTGGTTAGAGTACTCAACTAGGACTTGGGGAATCCAGATAGTAAAGTGTAATGGTTAGAGCATTCAGCTAGGATCCAGGAGATCCAGGTTCAAGTCCTCACTCAGCTATGAAAAATTGCCTGGGTGGCCTTGTATCAAGAGCTCCCTCTCAGTTTATCCTACCTTACAGGGCTATTTTGAGCATAAAACATATTCACATCCTGGGGCTCACTGGAGAAAAGGAAGAACATAGATCAAACAAACAAATACATGTAAATAATCAATTCCCAATTTTTAAAGTAGATTATACAGTGTTTCAGCAGTTATCTTAACAGCCCACATTAAGAAAGTGACAAGGTTTCTCCCTTACCTCTGCAGCAATTCCATGGAAGTCCATTGAAACTGACAACACCTGAGAGTTTCACCAAGCTTATTCTGACTGCTGCTGAGGTAGGGAAAATCCCAGCTTCATCAAATACTAATACTAATACTTAGAAAAGCAGCAGCTGGCAACAGGTAAGGGCAATTGGGATGAGTAAAGACGGACAATACCCTCTCACTAACAGCTTCATAGACTTATTTATCTATGGAATAAATCTATCCTATTATAAGAATGGACAAGGTGACTCATAACAGGTTCATTTAAAACAACTAAACACACCCAAACACTTAAACTAGATTTTTAAAAACTCTAACAATCAAATCAGCAACCATTTAAAAAAAGATGCAATAGCTCTCACTGGTCATTAAAAACTAGCAAAACCAGACTTTCTAACCTAGTATGTAAATGACTACAATTGACAGTATCAGATGACCTTCAGCAATGAGGAAGAAGCCAAAGCAGAGATGCCACCAATGAAAAAGTCCTTCTGCCAGTAACTATTTCATCAGTTGACAGAGGGAAAAATCTGGAGGAAAACCACAATTGCTAAGACTAAGTGATGGCTAGGTAAGGAGAAAGGAGGACCTTTTAGTCACTAATAATTCCAGTGCCTCCTATGAAAAAATACTACCATTGTCCATTCATGCCATAAGACCAGGCTATCATAGCCTAAGAAATGGGGAGGTGAATGTAGTAGTCAATGAGAAGTCCTTGGGAAGTCCTTGGGAAGGGAAAAAACAATTTGGCATATATGGATTTGTATCAGCAAATGAATGAGCAAACATCTACAGTCAATACATTTCTACTGGAAAGAAGAAGCATTCAAAAGGAGTGTCTACCCCAGTTTGATTGCTGACAGTATAGGGGGATGCAGACGAGGGCGTCAGAGACGCCCTGGTCCGGACCGCC
>CM034709.1:19063065-19077891 GCA_020142125.1 Phrynosoma platyrhinos | reverse complement strand
CTTCCGGGCCTCGGAGACGGCCCAATTAGCCGTCTGCCGAGGCCCTATGTCTCATTTCAGGACGCAGGTGAAGGTCTGATGTCTGTGTACCTTGCTGGTCAGATGCTCCCAGAGCTTAGAAGACTAAGCATAATAAGAAGAGAAGACTGGAAATCCCAACACATTCATTGGTGGGATTCATTCATTTTTAAATGTGAAAGCATTTAAATATGAAATCCTCTCAGACTGTAGTCCAAAATGGTGCAGCTAAGCTTCACATGATGAATCCATTAGCCCAACTACTAAGAAGAGGCCTATTGGAAATCCCAACCCAATTAACATCCTTGCCTGTACCACCAAAAATAAGCAGCAACCAGCAAAACTGCTGCTGAAACTGAGTGATAATTTGGTACACAGCAGTACACAGTGGGGCCAGAGGATAACAGAGTACCCTTAAGCATCAGAGAACCCTGCAGACCAGTAGAGAAGATTGTTTCCTTCCTTTATGAAAGGGAGAAAACATTGACCATTTTTGTAGACCAGTGCACTTGTTCTGTTGACACTTGGAGGTGGAGGAGGCTGCAGTATTGGCTCCAATCCTTCCTGGAGGCTCTAGAGAATGAATTTAGGACTTTCCACAACCAGAACTCAGGCCATACCACTGAGCTGTGGTGCTACCATTTATTTCTATAAACCATATAAAGGGTGTGTACATTTTGGCATGCCTCTTTTTTACAAGGAGCAGCTCTGCACCATTTCCACCTTAATGGATGGCTTCTCTATTGGGTACACTCAGTTCCTTCATGTGTGCTAGAAATTAATCAAAGGAACTGTATTTGTAGCATTTTGCCCCATTAATCCATATGCTTTTAAGAGCATTACTGTTATGAGACTGACCCACCCTGTGCTATTCCTTGTTAATTATTGATATGAAATTTCCCCACTCCATACCACCCAACCCCAATTCCAGAGAAGGACTCTGTTTTCCTATTAAAAACAGCTAACATTTCAAAGTTCTCTTGCCCCAGCCTTTCTGAATAGTCTCAAACTCACACACATTACATACACACATCCTGTAGACCATTCATCCTCTTCTTTCTTTGCCCCTGCCTAAATGGAAAAGCAGCACAGAACCTCCATCCCAAAGCTTCACAGACAAAAATATTTCAGCACTATGTAGAAAACTGGTGTGGTTTCATTCAAAGAAGTCTGGGAACCATAGTTTCCAAGGGTGCAGTTGATAAGCCATGGGCAACCCAAATGCACAGCTGCTCATCTACCATTCAGAGTACTCTTAAGTAACTTTTGGAGACAGTGTCAGCAAACATCAAGTTTCTCCAGGAGACAGTTTGAAACCCCTATGTGATAAAGCATTGCAAACAAGCTCAGTTTCAATCACACATTTTCTATTAAGCTCACTGAATAAGAACAGTAGGAAAATGGAGGTATAACTCCAGATAACAGTTCACAAGCCAAACCCCCTCTGAACCAATCTTGCCAAGAAAATCTCATGATAAGGTCACCTTAGGGTTGCCATAAGTCAGAAATGATTTGAAGGCACACAACAAACAATCCACAGGCCTTGGCCTCTGCCAGGTGCATCAAGGACCAAAATAACTCTGTAGCAACGTAATATGGGGGTGGTGTAGGGAGGAAGATCAAGACTTTCAGCAGCTTTTACAAGGTTCTTCCAAATGGGTGGTGAGGGATACACAAAACAAGTCAGCTGGTGCTAAGTGATCTCCCAACCACCAGAACAGCTGTTCAGACAAGGACTGGGGCTGACCCTACATGACAAAAGATAATGGCTCAGCTTGTGTGAATCCCAAGGGAGGGCAAGGAAAGCTTAATGGCTCACGGTCAGGACCTCATCCCTGAAGGCATCAAGACAGATGCACATGCAGAGCTTTCAACACAGGAGACCAGTGTCTCTATCTTCCTATCAGAAAGGCGAGCTTAAAGGAGGAGTGAAACAACCATGGCTTGTCACCCCACCCCAGTTCAAAAGCAGAGCTCAGCCTGTTCTTCCTAGGAAACACAATTGACCCTTTAAAGTATTCTTCTCCAGTTTCTGAAAACAGCCTCCCTCACACACAAATACATCAAGATATATTGTAGCAGATGGAGCTTTTAATGGAAGGTGTTGTGTTTCTAATTTAAATGTGTTTTAAGAATTACTTTTCATCTGTATTTTAACTTTTTTTCAAAGAGAGAATGAACTCAGGTTAAATTGTATTTCCACTTTTGCATTAATTGTTTGTTTTAGTTTAATATGTTTTCAATGGTTGCAAGCCACATTCAATCCCATGTTAGGAGAAAGGCAGGATATAAATAAAATAAAATAAAATAAAATAAAATGAATTAAAATCAGAGGCACACTCCTTTTTTATATTCCAGAGGGAAAAATGCTTTCAAAAGTTGGAAGAGTAATCACTCAGTGATAGAACAGCATGTATCTTCTTTCTTGGCTTTCAGCACAATTGTTCTGCTTTGGGTAGCATGAAAATAGAGCAGATACAAATCAGCACATGTTAGTACTGGTGTCACAGAACAAAAGCAGTTGCAAGAACCAAAGGCAGCCTGAGTAGGAAAGAAAGGTCTGAAGGGAGTCTGAAGTCCAAGCACAGGGTAGTATGGTCAACCATCAGATCAGGGGTAGGCAGGTTGTGGGGGTTTAGGGACCAATGTGGGCTGTCCTCATCCTAAAAACTGCCAAGCATAATAAGAAGGCTTCACATGAGCCCTAAAGAGAAGCTTGGGGCAAATTATTATTATTATTATTATTATTATTATTATTATTATTATTATTATTATTATTATTATTATTTGTAGGTACAGTGAAGAGTATGCCCCTCCAAGGTCTCCATTGATACTTGCATTGCTATCAGTACTCATATTGGTGCAGCCTAGAACTGCACTGGCTTTTTTGGCTGCTACATCACACATGTTCAGCTGGTGTCTACTGAAACTCCTAGATCCCTTTCACATGTACTGTTGTCAAGCCAGATGTCACCCATCCTTTATCTGTGCATTTCATTTTTACTGCCTAAGAGTACTATCTTACATCTCTACCTGTTGAAATTCATTTTTTTTACTGTTGGCCTAGGTTTCCAATCTGTTATGGCCATTTGGACTTCTGATCCTGTCCTCTGGGATGTCTTCAACCCCTCCTAATTGGGTGTCCTTGGCATATTTGATAAACATGCCCTCTATTCCATCACCCAAGTCACTGATTATGTTGAATATCACTGTGGCCCAGAACAGAACCTTATGGCACCCAGCTAGTCACTTCTTTTCAGGATGAAGAGGAGCCATTGCTGATCACCCTTTGGGATCAGTCAGTCTATCCACCAGACAGCAGCCTTGTCTAGCTATTTTGTGTGTGTCATGGAGGACCTTGTCAAAGCTCTTACAGAAATCAAGATATGCTACACCCACAGCATTCCATTAATCTACCAAGCTTGTAACTCTATCAAAAAAAAAAAAAGAGCTAAGATTAGTCTGGCATGACTTGTTTTTGAGAAAGCCATGTTGACTTTTAGTGATCACAGCATGCCTTTCGAAGTGCTTACAGATTGTCTGTTTAATTATCTGCTTTAGAATCTTTCCTAGGATTGATGTCAGGCTGGCTGGGTGATGATTATTTGGTCCGCTTTTTTCTTTCTATTTTTGAAGATAAAGACAAAATTTGCCCTCCTCCAGTCTGCTGGGATCTCTCCTGCTCTCCAAGAATTCTCAAAAATTATTGACAGGGGTTCTATTGTTGCTTTTGATGTTCTCATTGCCAGATACTAGTACCACCACTCCCAGAAATACATGTTTACTCTGCTCTTCCTCCAAGGACATTAGGGCAGTGCACATCATTCTCCATTTTCTCAGACACAATGGTATACTAAGCAACAACATTGTGATGCAGGTTAAGCTGTGAGTGTGTGTAAGTCACCCAAAGCCACACACTGAGTTTGATGGCTGAGTAAGTATTCAACCTCACAGTAGCCCATGTGTACCTCTCAAGTAAAAGTGCCATGCAGATGTGGAGTGTTTGAGTATGTGAGTGAAAATCAGACTGGGAAATCTAGGCCACCCCCCTTCCACCAAATAATATATATTCTGGCCTCACAGGAAGCCTTCTAGCACATCTCTCACAGCATATCAATGACACCCTGATACTATAATAATAATAATAGATTGCAATCTACAGACACATTGCTTAGATGGTCACCAACATAGGAATAAAGATTTCCAACTGCCAATCACACTAAAAAAGGAGCTTTAAAATGTAGTAAAGTTGGAGCAACTTAGGGCCTAAGTAGACTGCCAGAAATAGTGCACATTAAATTGAGGCACTGCCCTGGCTCAGTGCTAAGGAATCATGGGAACTGTAATTTATTGTGGCACCAGAGCTCTCTCACAGAGAAGGCTCAATTTCCCAGATAAAATACAGTTCCCATGATTCCCTAGCACTGAGCCAGGGCAGTGCCTCAATTTAATGTGCACTATTTCTGGCAGTCTGCAAAGGCCCTTAGTAAATTGATGTTTTGTATAAAAAGACTGTATGATCTCCATTCATTTCTGGAATTCAAAATAAGTTCTTGCACTCACAATTTCCTTCAAACTATACTATCTGGACAGCAGATGGCAAACTTTGGGTTTTCATCACAAAGAAGAGCAGATACCCAAAGCTATAGGAACGGGACACTGTCCTCTATTCCATTTTATATTAACTGGGGAAAAAAATAATGATCATCTCCTCCACTTGAAATCAACATAAACAACCCTCTCCAAAAAGTTCCTGTGTTGTCTTCAAATCCACAGCCTCTCAGTCTCTCCCACTCACTCTAGTTCCACCTGACCTTGGTTCCCTTTTGCAGCACACAACAGCAAACTGTACTAGCTTCACCCCCAATGAACATGTCTGTTCTATCCACAGGGAAAGGAGGGAGGGGGAAAGAGGGAGATTAGAGCAGGAACCAGAGGAGAAAAAACATCTAAAGCAGAATGTTAATTAATTGAGGCTTTTGTTCAGTTTCTCAACAAGCATTTAAACTGCAGACTGAGTTACACAGAGGATGATAACATCACGCCAATGTATTGGATGGTGCAGAGCAGCCAGCAATGCAGAACAGAGCAGGCTGGGGTTAATTGCTTCAGAAAGAGGCATCTGGGTTTTGCCATCACCAGCTCACTTTGCAACTCCACAGGCTGCATTATTGACACAACCAAAAAGGAACATCTGCAAAGAGTTGCCAATGGCAGAAATCTAGTGGTGCCATGGCCATACCATAGCCACTGTACTGACGCAACTCTGCAGGGGAAAAGACAAAAGGGAGCATCAAAAATCTACTGAGTCAAAAGGGTCACTTAAGGATCCAAGTTTCAACCAAGGTTCAGATTCATACTAAGATGCAATGAACCATATCTGGGAGATTGGAATACATCAATGCTGCAGCTTCTAGGTTGCTTCCTAGCATCAGAAAAGAAACTGGACTGGGCTCAAAAGTGTACTGCAATGTGATAGGAAGTGTTTTGCCTGAAAGACCATCAATGATTCACCCTCAACACCATAGGCAAGAGGGACCAAGACTGAGATATTCAGTTTATCCTTCAGATCTTTATCAACCACATGAAACAGGATGAGAACTGAAGGGTCATAGTTCTGTTGCAGAATCTGCATGCTTTTCACACATAAGTTGCCAGTTTCAGCTCTTGGCATCTTTAAATAGAGCTTAGGAAGATCAACATCTTCAACCCCAGAAGGCTACTGCTTCTCAGTGTCAAAAATAACAAGCTAGATGTGCTTTATAGAATATAGCAAAGCCTTTGACTGCATAGAACATGAAAGGCTATGGCATGCCCTTAAAGACATGGGAGTGTCAACACATCTGATAATTCTGATGATGAATCTGTGCTCAGGACAAGAGGCTTCTGTCAGAACAGAACACGGAGAAACAGAGTGGTTCCCAATTGGCAAAGGAGTCAGACAATGTTGCATACTTTCACCCTACCTATTCAACTTATATGCAGAACATATTGTAAGGAAGGCAGGTTTGGATATTGAAGAGGGAGGAGTGAAAATAGGAAGAAGAAATATCAACATTATGAGATATGCAGATAACACCATAATTCTAGCAGAAAACCTCATAGACCTGGAACACCTACTTAGGAAGATCAAAGAAGAAAGTGAAAAGACAGGCTTAATGTTGAACATAAACAAAAATAATGACCACCAAGGACCTTCATAAGTTCAGCCTAGACAATGAAGAAATAGAAATAGTAAAAGAATTCTCACATCTGGGATCAAACATTGATAGAAATGGGGACTGCAGGCAGAAAATCAGAAGAAGACTAAGAATGGAGAGGGTGGCTATGAATGAACTAGAAAAGATTCTAAAATGCAAAGATATACAACTGAGCACAAAAGTTAGAATCATACAAGCCATTGTATTCCCTATTACCATGTATGGACATGAGAGCTGCACTGTTCAAAAAGAAGATGAGAAGAAAATCAACTCCTTTGAGATGTGGTATTGGAGAAGAGTGTTGATGAGCCCATGGACTGCCAAAAAGACAAACAAATGGGCCCTAGAGCAGATCAAGCCAGAAACCTCCCTGGAAGCCAGATAATCCAAATGAGCTTGTCATACTTCAGACTCCTCATGAGAAGAGAAGACTCATTAAAAAAAGACAATAATGCTAGGAAAGGCAGAGGGAAGTAGGAAGAAAGGAAGATCACATTCTAGATGGATGGACTCTATTAAGAAGGTCACAGGGATTTATTAAGGGGCTGCAGGATTTAAGCAGAGCAGTGGAGCACAGGGGGTCTTGAAGATGTCTCATCCATAGGGTTGCCATAGGTCGAGATTGACGTGAGGGCAGTTAACAACTAAAGATGGACTAATAGCCACACTGGTCATGCACTCTTAACTTAATGCCTGAATAATGAGTGGTGAGGTTTTCTGCCTGCCCATCCCATTCACGTGTCTGCCCTTTATAAAAATTCATGTCTTTTCAGATATTCAAGATGAACAGAATTTTAAAAATCAATGTGGGAGAAAATGAAAGTGGCAGGTCCCTCCATCCATGTCAAGAGATTTAAGTACTTGACTCTTACAGACCATGGTTTAAATTTCTGCACATTAGTGGCAAATTTGTATTGCAACATTTTTTTTCCAGAGAAGGGGAGTAAAAAGACCCACAAATATGGGCACATGATCTCTTTTTGCTAGGAACAAGTATATCCATTGAATTTGGCCAGCATGAATTGTAGATAATCTTGTTTCAGTGTGTGTGTGTGTGCATGTATTGTTGTTGTTTTAAAAAATAATTTATTCAAATATATTTATAGTCAGGATGGGGAAAACATGGTTTCAGAAAAAACACCATGTATTTGTGGCCAAAATGGTGAAAGGTTTGGAAGCCGTGCCTTATGAGGAGCAGCTTAGGAGCAGCTTACTAAGCTGGGTATGTGTAGCCTGGGAAAAGAAGGTTAAGAGCTGACATGACAGCCATGCTGAAATATTGGAAAGGATGTCATATTGAGGATAGAGTGAGATTGATTTCTGTTGCTCCAGAGGCTAGGACATGGAGCAATGGATTCAAACTACAAGAAAAATGATTCCACCCAAATGTTTGAAAAAATCTAATCTGTCAGGAGGAGTGTTTTGATTGTGTTTTCTTGCATGGCAGGGGTTGGACTGGATGGCTCTTATGGTCTTTTCTAACTCTATGATTCTATTATTCTTGAAGACAAGACATTGGAACATGCCTCAGAATGTGGTAGAATCACCTTCTTTCAAGGTTTTTAAACAGAGGCTGGATAGGAGTGTTTTGACTTTTTATTCTTACATGGCAGGGGGTTGGACGTGATCACTCTTGTAGTCTCTTCCAACTCTAGGCTTCTAACTTACCTCTTAAGATTCTTTAGTATAAATGTGCTATAAATCAACTATAGTATGGCCAACTAGAAGAGTAAATCTGTCAGTGTTCTCTCATGACAATAGTCATCTTGAACAATCCAGCTATGAGTAGTCCATCTACCTATCAACCTTGAAGGGGCAGTTCAGTATGGACTATGCTTATAAATGACATTATTATGTCCCACCTTTCCTTCAGGCAGCTTACAGTGCTCTGCATGATTCCCTTCACCACTGTTGTGTCTCAAAACAGGCTGTTGAGCTTGGCTAAGAGAGAATGTCCAGCCCAGTGTCACTTCATGAGTTTTGTGGGTGAGTCAACCAACAGCCCTCTAGGCTCAATCCACAATTTGAACTACTATGTCCTGATAGTTATGAAGTTTGTGTAGAATAGTAGCCAAGACGCCATGCCATGAGTTGGGAACATACTGGTTCTAGTCTAACCAATGTCACAAACTCCCTTGTCAGCCACTGGCAAGCCACACATTTTCTCCCAAGAATAAGCCACCATCTGCACCCATTCTCCAATGAGGAGATGGCAGTATTGATGAGCATGGAGTCTTGTAAAGATTCCAAGACAATGTCCAGTTTGCAATCTCAACACCTTTAAATTGCTATATAGATACTATTATTGTATCTGGCATGCTGATTCAGCAGCACAGGTCACTCACAAACCCTTTGCTTAATCCGCCAGTCAGTGTTACACCACATGGTGCTGCATGTTAAAAGTCTCTGCTTCTATCTTTGGCATCTCTGGTTAAACAAATCAGGGAGTATCACTGAGAAAAGCTTCAGCCTAAGGCATCAGAGAGCCACTGCCAGTCAGAGCAAATCATATTGAGGCAACAAAAGCATTGTCCAGACTTACTGCAAGACAGCTTGGTTTCAGATGTTGTTGGGCAAAAACCTCATCATCCATCTTCATTGCATATACCATCTAAGGGTGATGGGCTGTAGTTCAGCAACATTGGCAGGGTTACAATTTGGCCAGCCCTGTCTTTTGTAACTCACATAATAATCCCCTTACAGTATAGATAGGTGTTTCTGTGTATCTAGGGAGAGTAACAGAAAATAACAAAATGTAGAGAGATTTTGTAGCACCTCTGAGATTAACTGAAATAAAGAAGTTGGCAGCATGAGCTTTTGTAGACTTCAGTCTACTTCAGATTTCAGATACATTTAGAAAATAACAGAGAGTGTCAGATTTATTTATTTATTTATTTATTTATTTATTTATTTTACTAAATATTCATTGTAAATGTTGGAAACCTATGATACCTGAAAGATAACCATGCTCTGGTCCTCACATTAGTCTAGCACACAGAGATCAGAGCAGTTTGTCTCAGAATTTGTAAAGACCAAATTCCTCAAGCATCTTCATCCCCCTTTTGAAAACATGGCCTGAGATTTTTTGTTTACCCATCACTGAGCAGAAATCTGATCAAAGTTTGACCATCAGTTCCTAAACCAAGTAAACCTAAACCCCTAAAACTTTAAGGATTAAAGAATGTGGGTTGAACAAAGAATGAAATCATGATTGTTGAACTCTCAAGACTGATGGCAGGAGAAAAGAAAGATGCACCTCTACTATATCAGAAAATGCTGCAGTTTCACCACTACAGCTAAGACAGCATGCAACAAAAGACACTGAGGCCTCAGCTGGCAGAAAAGCTTTGGCCTACATGCTTCATTGGCTTTATGAGGTCTACATCTAGAAAACACAGAAAGCTGCCTGACAACATCTAGTATTCTAAACTCAGCTATCAGAATGACACTGAATAAAACTATGATCCATTTAGCTCAGCATTTCCCAGGATTTCAGACTGCACTACCCAGGAAATGCCAGAAATTGAACTCGGATGTAAAGCAACCACAGGCACACAACAAGTTCCTACTCCACTTATCCCCATGAGATGCTAAAAGCATCACTATGAAACTTTGATCTAATCTGAACTGAAGAAATAATGCTGTTTGTCACCACTAACTGCCATGGTTCAATGCGATGACATTCTGAGATTTGTAGTTTTGCGAGATATATTTAGCCTTCTCTCTCAAAGAGCTCCAATGCCATAACAACTACAAATCCCAGGATTTCATAGCATTGAGCTATGACAGTTAAAGTGGTGCCAAATGGCACTATTTCTGCAGTGCAGATAAGAACTTGTCACACCAAACTTTGAACAGTAGAACTGAGGTGTTGTCTTAATGTTCCCCATCAAGAGCTTTAGAAAAGAGGGAGGGAGGGGAAGATCTGGAAAAGATGTTGAGATCTCTTGGAGGCAGGGATATTATTTTGATGATTTTTTTTTTGTAACTTTCTCTGTGAAGAAAAAATAATCTGAGACCAGTGTTATCTCTGACCATCCCAGTTTCACTCTCTGAAGCAAATGGTCTCCTCTATATAGCATGGTTAACAAAATTAAAAACCACTTATGAAACTTACAAACAGGTTTGCTTATGTTACAATGAATGCATTTGTCTCACAGCCATCTTTATCCTACACAGCAGGTTACCCACTCAATTTCACCATGGGAAGCCCAGAGGGAGAAGGTCTTCTTGTGCCTCAACTCTTTACCATAGACACATTCACATTACAGAACTATAGCACTGACACCACTTCAACAACAGCAACACCTCCTCTTTAATATGGTCCAAAGACCAAGCAAAATATTGCACTTTAACTGCCATGGCCCCATCCATTGGAATTTGAAGGCTTGTGGTTTAGGGAGGGGTGTTTCAAATTCTCAACCAGAAAGTTCTAGAGCAGGGGTAGGCAACCTTAAGGGCCGAGGGACTTCAGCTCCCAGAAGCCTCAGCCATGTTGGCCAATAGTCCCATGTTGGCCAATAGTTCCTGGGATTCTGGGAGCTGAAGTCCCTCGGCCCTTAAAGGGGAAAGGTTGCCTACCCCTGCTCTAGAGCTTTACCAAACTCAAACCCCAGGCTTAAGAAAGAAGTCTGTACATGGACACTGACAGTTCTATATAGATAAATAAGGCCTAAGTATATAGAAGTGAGGAACAGAAAAGGGCAGTCCTTGGTCTCCAGTCTGTCAACTAGAACATGAACCAATGGATTCAAATTACAAAAGATTCCACCTCAACATTAGCAAGAACTTTTTGACAGTAAGAGCAATTTGACAGCAGAATGGAGAGCGGTGGACTTTCCATAATTAAACAGAGGTTGGATGGGCATCTTTCAGGATTGCTGCAGCTGTGTATTCCTGCATGGCAAAATGGGGTTGAATTAAATTATCCTTGTGGTCTCTTCTAACTCTATGATTCTGTTATTTGAACTCATCAACTTGCCATAACCTTATGCAACATTTCCCACCAGTCTTCCACCAAACATAGGGGGAAGTTGGCTACAGGAATCTAAGAACTGTCGTCCAATAAAGTAACCTTGTTTATACTCCAGTTTTCCACTTGTCTCTACTAAGATAACATTGTTAGCCAAGGAGCATTGCTGAATTAGTAATCCATGTATACACATATGGTGGTCCACAGATACCCTAAGAACACTGCTGAACCAGATAAGGGTCCATCAAGTTCAACATTTTGCTTCCAACAGTTGGCTACTCACTTACTGCAAGGAAACCCATTTTGGTGTGGCAAAAAATTCCCAGGATTTTGTATCAGTAGTAGACTGTATCTCAAGATTTCATGCTGTTGTAGCAAATAACCACTGATGATTTTATTGTTGCCAAATATATTCTAAATATATTTGAAGATCTCCCCCAACACATACACACACACATATATTTTGAAGAGTTTTTAGTTCTTATCCAAAAGCCAAATTTTGTCCAAATTTTGCAACCCAGTGCTGGCCTGTGAAACATTCACTACTTTTTTCCTTAGCTCTTTTGAAAAGCCAGAATCATGAACAGACTCAGTTCTCTTGTGAGCCTCCAATCATTTCCTGACTTTAAAATAGAATAATAAAGAGAATAAAAATATGTCCTCGTTCTTCAAAATACACACATCACCTTCACTTATTCTGGATCGAGTGAGTCCTCTCTGTACTTTGCTAACCGCTTGATCAGCATTTCCAAAGCAGTCACGTTATTTGCCGAACACAAAAGATTCACATAATCATATCTCCCCCAGCAGTTCAGATTATGATATACACACACTGGCTGAAATACACATTTAATAAAAAAAAATGCTAGAAAGACTTCAATCAAGGCAGAGTGTCATTGTCATCCACAGTGTCCTCTTTTTGCTTTTCCCTCCAATCTTTAAAGCATGCCTCCAAAGGTTCAAAGGCCAAAACATCAACCTGAAATCAAGAACAACTTTCTATGACTTCTCTCTCTCTCTCTCTCTCTCTAATGTTACCTGGAAGTCTCTCAGTACTGACGAAATAGAGACATGCCTGAAAACAGAAGGTGGCATTACGTCCAGAGTTAGTTTCTCTGGTTACGTGGAAGAACATTTGCGTGGGTTAAAAAGGAAGAAGAAGAAGAAGAAGAAGAAGAAGAAGAAGAAGAAGAAGAAGAAGAAGAAGAAGAAGAAGAAGAAGAAGAAGAAAGGCAGAACAGAAAATGGGTGGCATGGAACATATTTGCAGGATAGAAGGATGGCAATAGAAGGAATCCATTGCAGGCAGCAGGGGCTTCAAAGCAACCACTTGGTTAGTTGCCTCTGGGGAGGGTCATTCACCCCAGGCAACCAAACAGAAAAGCATTTGTCAGCTTGTAGAATTCAGAAATATAGCCATGTAAGTCTGTAGAATCAGTATGTTATGCATCTGAGGAAGTAGACTGAAGTCTACAAAAGCTCATGCTGCCAACTTCTTTATTTCAGTTAGTCCCAAAGGTGCAACCATTTGTCAGCTGGGAGATGGATACCTATTTTCTTCTCTTCCCCACATCTCTGCAGTCTAGTAACTTTTGTGGACTTATTTATCCAAAGCTGAAACACAGTACCCATCCTTGGTGGAGAACCAGTCCTGGGCAATTGTGAAGATCCATTGCTGAGGGCATGACCAATACACACACACATACACACCATGAAAACCATTACTGAGGTCCAAAAACAAGCAACCTGGCAACTCTTCCAATGCTAGATCTGAACAGCCCAGCCTTTGAGGATGGCAAGGAAATGAGAAATGAGAAAGGGAAACAACCCAAAAGATCCTGTCTCCACACTCTTCCCCTCCCCTTCCCAAGAAGTGCCATGTCCCCTGGCACCATTCATTAATTATTAATTAATTGCCCAAATCCTCCCTCCCTCATTTCTGGCCTTCCTGCATTGGGCTGCCAAAAATGAAGCAATCCACATTCCACATCCTGCCTCCATTTGACTGGGACGGGCGACTTATTGGGGCCGGCGGAAAGGATGCACAGCTCTCTCAATTCTCCCTTCTTGCAATTAGCAATGCAATTAATTGCAGTTGCAATTAATGAGATGGCTTGGTGGTGTTTTTTGTATTCCCCCTGCACTCTCCCCAAAGCGGTCTCTCATGTGTGTGCTCTGTGCCTTACTTGAAATAGCACAATGCAGAGATCTAAAGCGGAGCAGGGTTTTTAAAAATACATCTACAATTAAAATCTAGATCTAGATGGATGGAACCCACAAGGAAAGGGGGATTGGAGGGAAAGGCTGTCTCTTTTTCCTCTCTCTTTCTCTGCCTCCCTCTTTCCCCTTTCCAATAAAGGGATTTTCCATGGGGTTTAAGCACTGGGATCTCTAAAGGAAGTTGGGAGCTGATTTTCCTGATAAACAATCCTACAAACCATATTATTATTATTATTATTATTAAAGCCATTCCACTAAAAATGCCTCTGCCTTTTCACAAGCCTCACCTCAGCTACTCTGGCAGCAAAACATTCACTGCACAAGAAAAGGGGGAGGAAAAAAGAAAAGAGGTCCAAAGGGAGGATGCTGGAAGGCAGCCCTTGTTTCCAACCCCAAAAGATGTCCCTTGTTGAACCTGAGGAAGCTCTTTTAGGATCAAGTCTCCCTGTCCTCTTTCTAGAAGACATTAGACCATTAGAGATCCATGCTATAAATGACACACACACACAAAACCACAATGGAGAACCCAGAAAGGTAGATCCTAGGAACAGAAAGGGAGAAACACCATCCTATAGGCATGGCAAAAGGCTTTGCCAAAATGGGAGAAGGAGAAAGTGTGTTCCTTTTTGGACTGGATGGGGAAGATATCTCAAGCCAGGATCTTTCTGATACACACAAACCTGGGTTCCTCCCCATCCCAAGGTGGCTACCAGCCTCTTCTGACATCTTTTGACATCCCAGCCTTGATCCAAACTGTTGCTTTTTACAGCAGGAGGAGGGTTGAAACTGGCATGCCCCCCCTTCTCTGCCAATTTTTTTTTTTTTTTTTTTTTGGGAAGGGGAACCAAGCCATGGAATGGATCTGCATTCTGCCTAAAGCCTATGCCTGATCCAACTTAATGCCCCCCTAAAATAAAATTAAAAGAAAAACACCTCATATGCCATGGGGCATCGGGTACCCACTTTCCATGCGTACCCATTTCTTCCCCCTTTCCCTTCTGCAAAGACATCCAATGCAAGCTTTGAGAAGGAGGAAGGTGTATTTTATTTATTTATTTATTTATTTATTTATTTATTTTGGGAGGTGGGGGTGGTTAGAGGAGAGATCCAAGCGCTGACTTACATCGAGGTGATATTCCTGGAGATGTCGGTGATGTTGATGCTGGTGTTGCCATTGGTGGTGCCCGAATCCTGCCCTTCCAGCAGCGGGAAAAGGTTGCCATCATCCGGTTTTTTGCAGTTGATCTCGGTCTTGTTGCAAAGGCAGTTGGCCGGGCATCCCCAGACGGAAAGCAAGTAGTCCCCCCAAAGGCTCCAGAGCCAAAAAAGCTTCCAAAAACTACCTTTGGTCGGACAAAACGAGACATCCATCTTCGGGAGGGAGGGGGGCCAGGAGAGGAGAAGGAGGGAGGGGGG
>CM034709.1:19032110-19062965 GCA_020142125.1 Phrynosoma platyrhinos | reverse complement strand
CCTCGCCCCGTCCCCTCCTGGGAGGCCTCGGGCGCCCTCTTTCCTTGGGCGGCAGGCATCTCTTGGAAGCCCGTGGAGGAGGAAGGAAAGAGAAAGACGCCCCTGGGGGGCAGGCACACAGAAACAGGCGCAGGGAGCCGGGAGGCTGGGGCTTCCCTTTCCGTGGCGCTTACTCCGGAGTAAGAGCTGCGCCCCAAATTGCAAGGGGAAAAGCAAAGGAGTTTCAACTGGGCTTGCAACCGGGGCTCCTCTCCCTTTCCTTGCAAGGGCCCAGGGGCAATTTCGGCAGCAGGGGTTGGCTTCTGGAGGCAACCCTGCAAGGGACAGGAGCCCTCCCCAGTTCGACATCTGGCAACCCAAGCCAAGAGTGGAGGCCTTGGAAAGAGCTTCAGGACCTCAAGAAAGAAATCCGGCCGAAGAGAGCAAGAGGGAAGGAAGGAAGGAAGATGGGAGGAGAAAAGAACGAAGGGAGAGAAGGAATTGGGGAAAAAGAAAGAAGGAAGGAAGGAAGGAAGATGGGAGGGAGAAAGAACAGAGAGAAGGAATTGGGGAAAAAGAAAGAAGGAAGGAAGGAAGGAAGGAAGGAAAATGGGAGGAGAAAAGAACGAAGGGAGAGAAGGAATTGGGGAAAAAAGGAAGGAAGGAACCTAGGAGAGAGAAAGAACGATGGGAGGGAAGGAATTGGAGAAAAGGAAGGAAGAAAGGAAGATGTCAGGGAGAGAGGGAGTGAGATGGGGGAAAAAGGAAAGCAAGGAAGAAGGAAGCAAAGAAAGAAAGAAAGGGAGGGAAGAAAGGAGGGAGATGGAAAAAAGTAAGGAAAGAAGGAAAGAAAGAAGAGAGAGAAGGGAGGGATGGAGAGAGAAGGAGCAGAGGAAGAGAGGGAGATGGAAAAAAGGAGGAAGGAAGGAAGAAAAGAAAAGAAGGGAGGGAGGGAGATGAAAAAAGGAAGGGAGGAAGGACAAGCCGGGTAAATCTGGATAGTTTTGGAAATTGCAAAACAACAACAACAAAAACCCAGTTTCGAAAACTGTCCAGTGTTGCCCGGCTTGCTTTTTTTCCCCATGTGCAATTTTTTTATTTTTTAATGTGTCCAAATGTGCAAGACGGGTGAGGCCCTCCCGTCCTACACAGAGGAGGACAAGGCACAGACACACACCAAAAATGGAGGACCTTCGAGGGACGTGGAAGACGCGCCTCAAGAACCGCTCGCAACACTCACGAAACAAACGCCCGCTCCAAAAGGGAGGACTTTGGGGGAATTCCTCCTGGACAGAAGACTGGAAAGGAGGACCTGCCCTGGGAAAGGAGGACGTGTGCCTGGCCATCCTCTCTTCCTTCCGCAGAGGAAGACAAGGCATCCTTCCCCAAAAAATGGAGGACACCCCTCCTCCCACAAAGAACAACTCGAAACATGGAACTATAAATGCCTGTGCTCCAAAAGGGAGGACATTTGGGGATTCCTCTTGGACAGAAGGCTGGGAAAGGGAGGACATGTCCTGGAAAAGGAGGATCCTGCCTTCCTAGATCTTGCAATAATAATAATAATAATAATAATAATTTAATACACTTTTTTGCAAGCAGGAAAAATGCTGGATCGGAGGGAGTGCAAAAGGAAGAAACTCTGGGGAAGGAGGGAGCGTGCATGGATCAGGAGAGGAGGAGTGCAAGGCAAAGGGGTGCGTGCACGCGCTCCTGGCGGGGACGCGCCTGCTGAAGGCCGGAGCGCATTAAGATGCAGGCTGCATTTTTCGGGGGCTTTGCTTGGCTTCCTTTGCGTGGCTTCCCTCCCTGGCTTCTCCTCCTCCCCCTTTTCCCTTTTCAGAGGCTCTTCTTTCTGCTCCCTTGCACACAAACACAAGGAAACCCATCAAGGGACAGACTGGTGGGCCTTGGGCTGCAAAGAGGAAGGAGGCGACAGGTGTAGCAAAAAACCAGATGCTCAACAGCCCCAGAAAGCATCCTTGGCTTCTGCAATGGGGAGAAAGAAGAAGGAAGGACCTGGAAAGAAAAAGTCTCCTGCTTCCAGATCTGCTTCTGACCAACTTATCCTGAATCTTGAATCTCATAACCTCCCTGCTGCACACTTCTGCCCTGCCTTGCCTCCAGGAAAAAAATGCTTCCTTTCATAAAGCCAGAAAGGAAAAGGAGAAGTGTGGCCTTGCAGGCAAAAGAAAGTCTTTCCTTCTTTTGGCTTTGGTTTGCAGAGAGATCTTGGAGCACCTTGGAGATTCGCCCAAAAGAAAGAAGTGGGCAGCATGAGATTTGGGGGGCAATGAGCTTACAGTTGTAAACCGCTTAGACATCCCATAGCATGATATGAAGCAGTATATAAATGAAGCTGCTTTCGTAGCCGTAAGTCTACTTCCTCAGATGAATTTCCAGATCCAAATGCATCTGAAGAAAAGTCCAAATGCGTCTGGGGAAGTAGGCTGAAGTCCATGAAAGCTCATGCTGCCCACTTCTTTCTTTCAGTGAGTCTCCAAGGTGCTACAAGATCTCTCTACATACTGATTCTAGAGACTGACACGGCAGTATCTTTGAATTCTTTTGGCTTTGTGAGTCATTAAAGCAGGGGTAGGCAACCTTTCCCCTTTAAGGGCTGAGGGACTTCAGCTCCCAGAAGCCTCAGCCGTGTTGGCCAATAATCCCATGTTGGCCAATAGCTCCTGGGATTCTGGGAGCTGAAGTCCTTCGGCCCTTAAAGAGGAAAGGTTGCCTACCCCTGCATTAAAGGGGTCCAGTGGAAATAGGGGTGCATAACTGAACACTACAGTGAGGATTGTTCGTGCCATCCTATTGCCCATCACAATTTCATATCACTATGCAAGAGCTGAAGGGTGAAGAAAGCGGCTAGAAAGAAAATCAACTCATTTGAGATGTGGTGCTGGAGAAGAGTGATGAGGATACCATGGACAGCTAAATAGACAAGCAAATGGACACAAGATCAAAGCAGATCTGATCTTTCTCTAGAAGCCAAGAGGACTAGGTTGAGGCTGTCATACATTGGCCACATCATGCGAAGACATGACTCTCTAGAAAAGCGTATAATGCTTGGGAAGATAGAGGGCAGTAGAAAGAGAGGAAGACCACACACTAGATGGATTGTTGTTGTTGCGTGCTTTCAAGTCAATTCTGATTTATGGAGATCCTAAGGCAAACTTTTCCCAGGGTTTTCTTGGCAAGTTTCTTCTAGAAACTGATAGAACCAATATAGAGGAAGTAGTTAGGGTTCAAAACAACTGTTCTTGTTGTAGTAGTTGTTGTTGTTTTTTCCAACCTAAAGAAATGTGAAGAATTTGGCTCAGAAGAGGAAAAACCTCTTGGAAAAGTTTAAATATGATGTCATTTGCCTTCAAGAGACACATATAAAACTGGGGTGAAAAGTACTTATTATATTCAAAATTAGGGCACCATGTAGCAAGATTCATGAATAAAAAGAAAAGAGGGGTGGTGATTTGTGTTAATAAGAATTTAGTAGCAGATAAAAGTCCTTGAATATCAAAATGTATAGCCGTGGAAATTATATCAAAATGTATAGCAGTGGAAATTGTATCAAAAGAACTAAAAACATTAATCATTGGACAACATGCACTAACAGAGAATAAACCAGCTTTTACAAGAACCTATTTTAAAAGCTTCCAGATATTTAATATGAAAACTTGATATTATATGTGAATTGGAATAGAGTTCGATAACCGTAGATTGACAGAAGTGCAAAACATCTTTTTAAAGGATCAAGGAATACTCCTAAAATTCTTTTTTTTTTTAAATGGATAATTTTGATCTACATGACACTTGGAGATTTCAATATGATGAAGCTAAGGACTATATCTTTTATTTGGAAAGGTACAAATCCCTTTATTCTGAAAACTACAAATCCCAGAATTCCAGCGCATTGAGCCATGGCAGTTAAACTGTTGTGAAGCTGCATTATTTCTGCAGTGTAGATGTAGCCTTAGACTACAGTGACTGGGCTTTTTCACATCATACCACTATAGTGTTATGATTCCACCTTGACAGTCATGACAACATGCTATGGAATCTTGGGATTTGCCATTCAGGAAAGAGTATTTCAGTTTGTCTTCCAGAGAGCTGTTCTTCCTCACCAAACTACAAGCTCCAAGATTCCACAGGATGCAGCCATAACAGTTAAACTAGGATCATAGCACTGCAATTGTGTAGTCTGAAAGAGACCTTAAAGTTAGGAGGTTCTGGGGTTTCAGGCATGGTTTGGTTTTGACTCTACCTGGAGATGTTGAGGATTGAACCTGAATCCTCTTCTTCAAAGCATGTGCTCTTCCACTAAGCTACAGCTCCCCAACCCACCCAATGCAGTATCAAGTTTATGCTGGTAGTCTCCATCCAAATACAAGGCAGGCCAAATCCTACTTGACTTCTAGAATCAGATGGGATTGGGCATGTTCATGGTGGCATGGCAGTAACTGGAGAGGAACTGCTCAGGGTGGACATCCACAGCATTTGAAAACATGAAGAACTGAGCAGAAGAGGATTTTAAAGGTTGATTTTATAGGCTAATAAGGAGTCCTTCATATATCTTGAGCTTTGTTCATCTAGGTTTTTCAACACTCTGGATTGTGCCCAGAAATGAAGTGGTAGCCTTTTAAGTGCTGGTGGGAGGTGATCCTACTAGAGAGGAAATGCCAATTTGTGGAGCTAAACCAGACAGAGGAGATTCCTAATCTGGCACACAGAAGTCCCCATAGACTTCTCCCTCTCATTAAAGCCTTGTTCTTCTTGGCTGGCTAGGAGAGGAGTCCTTGCCATCTTTGATCATTGACTAACAATAATGATGGTTGCCTTCCAGGGGCACAGCTGTGTTTGTTGACACTGGTTGGGTCCCAATGGCAAGATTCACCCAGCTCCTGGAAGGACAAGATGAAAATGCTTGGCTTCTCCCATCAAGGGTGACCAGATGTCCTAACTGCAAAGGAGGAAGAGGCACCACACAATGTAAGACATTCAAGAAAAGTGTGGGACATTACAAAATAAATGCTACAGACACATATAAATTCATGCTTCTTAGCCATGCTCAAAACAAGACATTTTGAAATTCCTCCTGGATAGAAGGTTGAAATGTAGAACATGTCCTGGAAAGTGAGGACATCTGGTCATCCTGCTCCCATCCTTTTCATCTGGCCTGATCAATCCTCTGTCATCCCACTTTTTCAGCTGATTGTAATATGCCCAAGTTTCTTTCTCTCTTTCCCACTTCATCCTCAGATTACTTCAGTTTCTGCAAACTAGGTTCATAGTGCAAAAGTCATTTGCACTTAGTTAACTCGGTGACAGAGGAGGGAATGGGATGGAGTCTTCCTCTTCCCAGTAGGTTCAGGCAAATGCACACTGCTGCAGCCTCTCTCAGCTTGTTTGTTCCTCCTCCTCAATACCTTTTGTCATCTTGATCACATATTAACGTTGCTTGGCCGCATATCCATTTTCATTTGTGAAGTGTTGGAGGGTGTGTCCTTCTTGCTCCCTTTGAAGGGAAGGAGCTAGAGCTGCAAAGCCAGGTGCTTTCAAAAGTCAGCCCTCCATATCCATGGATTTTTTATCCATGGATTCAAGCATCCATGGCTTGAAAATATTTTAAAAATATATACATGTCAAAAAGCAAACCTTGATTTTTCAATTTTATATAAGGGACACCATTTTATTATGCCATTCTATTTAATGGAATTTGAGCATCCACAGATTTTGGTATCCAAGGGGGGGGGGGTCCTGTCACCAAACCACAATGAAGAACCCAGTGTACTGGGTAAGACCTGAGGACTCCGCTGGTCCATGCAAATGCCAACTGCAGAAGCACTATGTTCCTCCTTCCCTTTTCTCAACTGGAAAATAAATGATGACGCCAGATCCCAGTCAAAGAGGTAGGGAAAAAATTGAGACAGTCTGGGAGAGAACCGAGTTTGAGGTCTGTGCCCACTCCAATATCTGTGCCCACACCTGCTATATGTGCCCACACCTTTGCCAATGAGCAATCATGCTTGTATTGTTTCTTAAGAGACTTCAAGGCTCAGCACCATCACACTAAACTCATCTGAGATGTTATCAGGGAATGTATAAATGCTTTCCTTTCCTTTCTCTGATTTATCCTTTGAGCCAGCTTCCATTTGATTAAGAAACAATGCAGCTAGTGTGCCAGATGAAGTTGGTAAAATGCATTACAAGCCATAGAGGAAAACCAAATTTTGATCTGTGGAAATGGCTGTAAGAGTGCACCCAGGCCACAAAGTGGTGCCGAAAGAAGAAGGGCAACCACAGCGAAATGAAAATAGGCCAGATTCCAACCTTTGTGGTAGATGATAAAGAGACACTTCTCTCCTTTTTGCTGCCTTCACAGGTACAATTGATGGGAACGTGGGAGAAGGCCTTTTCTGTGGCTGCTTTCATACTTTGGAACACTTTTCCTAAGGAAACTAGGATAGCTTTTTCTTTGGCATCTTTATGGTGGCAGGCTAGACCTTTCTTTTGGTACAAGCCTTTGTAAATTGCTTTTTAACCAGGAAAGGACTTCATATGGTGCTGTATTATGTTTAATCTTTACTTTATAGTAATATTTTAAATGGTTTTAATTCTGGTGTTACTTAATAGTGTTTTCATCTTGATATTGTATGTTTTAAGCTGTGCATTTTTACTGTAATTTTCTATCTTTTTTGTAAGCTATCTTGAGTCCCAGTCTGGGAGAAAGATGGAATATAAATAAAGTGATGGGTGGATGGATGGACAGATCTGTGTCCTCACATAATGGTACGTTCAGCTTAGAAAGGCTGATTAAAAACAAACAAACATTTATCTAGTTTTTTCTTAAGCCAGAGCTGCACATTTAAAACTTATAAAATACTTCTCTTCCATTAAGATATATAGTACAGCTATTTCCTTCAGCAAACCTCCTACCTACCCTAAGTCTTAGGAAAATCCTGTCAGTTACCCCAGCTTGGTTGCCTTATCCTTAGTTGGGAAGGGATTATTATTTTTTATTCTATTGTACTCTATGTATTTTTATTGTTGTAACCCACCCAGATTCTTTGTGATTGGGTGGGCTATAAATAAATAATTTATTATTATATTATTATTATCCTTGGTTGCCTTTTCCTGGCTATTTAATTCTTACGGAGTAGAACAAATAACTTCAGAAATACTTTCTCTGCCCACCTGATGATATGCACCACAAGAGGCTCCATCCTATTGAATTCTGTCATTTGTAGTTTTGAAAGAGATGTAGGCTTCTCTGTCAGAGAGCTCTGGTGCCACAATGAACTACATATCCCAGGATTCCATAGGATGGAGCCATGGCAGTTAAAATAGCCTCAAACTGTCATTATTTCTGCAGTGCAGATGCAGCCCTAGTCTCCTGAACAACAGAAAAGAAGCTCTCTCCTCCTCCTACATGACATCCATTCAGGTATTTGAAGATGGTTGCCATGTCACCTTTCAGTCTTCTCTTCCACCTCTTTTTATTCACATATTTTCAGTTGCTGACAAATGATAGCAGATTTTCCCAGATCACAAAATTTTGCAGACTTTTTGCTCTAAGTAAATATGTGCAAGGATGTAGGCAAAGTGCAAGTATAATAAAATTTTACATTTCATGATAGTTATATATATTTATGCATTGTCTTTTAAATTCTTTGTATAGCCCCCTCAAGAAGGATTTAAAATATTCATAGGCCAAAATGCGTCAGGCTTTTTAATTATTGAATATCATTCTTCAGTATCTTGATGCATGTGTTCTTTTTTTTTTTTCCCAAGGGCTCTATTGGGCTTTTTTCCATACAAAAATAAGTACTGCTGATTTTAATAGGACTTACTTCCAAGTAAGTTTAAATAGGATTGCAAGCTTGAGAAGTACTTCCCTTTGACTGATCTTCAAAATTCCCTGCCTATCAGCTTCACTGGTACCATTGAATTCTATTATTGTGGGACAGAAAGAGAATAATTGGGGGATTTCTCTTTCTCATCTACTGCTACCTTCCCATTGCCAACTCTTATCTATTTGGGGTGACATTAAGACACCTCCCTTGTTTGTTATCCCAATGTGACAACTGTGCTAGCATATACTGTAGCTCAAGATTCTAGAAATTTTTGCATCAAGATGTTGTGTGACAACAACCCAAATGTGCTAATGTGTGTCACTTTCATGTGAAAAAATGCTCTCTTAATGAAAAGAAAATCATGTATGTTTTGATAGTGTTCTTCTGAAATACATGTGCCCTTCTGTCCCTTTAGTAATGATGTAAACAGAAATTATTCCTCACTGTATCTTTCTGCTGATGAAAAGAGCTACACTTGTTGAATTTCTCCCATATGAAGACACAAAAGCCCTTCTGGAGGTGGAGGGGGCAATAGTGTCACCCTCATCTTGAAGTAGCTGACCCTCACCGAAAGCCAGCAGCCAAATCTTAACAAAGAACAACAGAGTTCAGTTGAGTTTGCTCCTGTTTGATGTTTGGCTTGAAAAACTCCAGTCTGTCCCCCTGTTGATATCCAGCATGAACACGCAAATGGGCAGAGAGAGGAAAACTTAATTGTTGTAATTGTTTTTTGCTTTAATTGACTTATATTATTTTACCTATTGTTTGCATTTTAGATTGTATGCCTTCGGCAGGTTTTTATTCTATTTTATGCTTGAATGTCTCTTTGTACAGTGCTGTGTACATTGACAGCACTTTAGAAATAAACTTTAATAATAATAATAATAATAATAATAATAATAATAATAACAACTTTCTATTTAAATTATACATCCTTGAATCTCCTAGCCAGAGCGCCCAATTGTGATCCAAAAATAATAATTATAAAGAAATTGCAATTTCAAAAAGCAACTTTCCTGAGCTCTGCAATCTTGGAGGCTGTGCCCTTTGTACCCAAGCAGAAATAAAAAGGAGGAGAAGAGTGTTGCCCACCTGATGATATACAGGACCCACCGGGACAGTCCTGTTCTGAGAGACCCTCAAACCTAGAGTTGTAGAGCCAGGTCAGATCCTCCTGTATATAACTTATTACTTTGCTCACACACCTAAGTGTAAGAGAGAGAGGAAACAGTGGTGGATGGTGGAACAGAGAGAGTCTGAGGGACAGTTTTGCACTGGACAGAATACTTTTGGTTGCTCCCGGAGTATTCTAGGTCTGAAACTGCCCTGAATTCCTCCCATTACCTGGGCACTTCTGAAGTGACACTGGACAGTTGTCTATGCACATGTCCTTCTATGCTACCTGGCACTGCCACAGAGATTTGCTCCCTCTGAGGCTGAAAATGAGGTGCCCAGTGTCAGTCACATGGCTAGATGCCTTGTTGTGATCCCAGAGGGAGCAACTCATGCCAGGTCGCACAGAAAATTCCATGAAGCTAAGAAATCCAATAGAAAGCAACACTTGTAGGCATCAGATGTATCTTGTAAGTAAACAACCATTGCCTAGTTCTTGCTACATAACCTGCCCCCCCCCCCCGATCATTTGGCATCATAACATAATAAAATATGCTTTGTAACCTTCACAGTGTCAGCTTGTTACTTTGAAATGGCTTTCCTAGCACCAGGATACAGAGATGTACACACTTTGAGAGTTAGCACATGTAAAGCCATTTTTGCGATATGCAAAAATGTGTTCCACAAGGGACATCCTGTCTATCCTGTCCATGCAGAAATACACAATCAAATTGGGGCATGTGTGTAGACAGCACCATGCTGGAGAGCTCCAGATATTCTGGGTTGATCTAGAGTAAATAGCGATTTATTATTATTATTATTATTATTATTATTATTATTATTATTATTATTATTATTATTAAAATTGCTTTAAGGGACATATCCCTCCCTCAAGACTCCATTTGGCAAGTTAAGGATGTTGTGTGCTAGGAAGCAGGAGAGGATGCAACTGAACAAGGCTTTTTAAATTATGAAAGCCAACTTAATATATTTGTATGGAAATTGTAACGTTGTAAGTCACACCAATTGCTCTGCAGAGGGGCGGGATATAAATTATTATTATTATTATTATTATTAACTTGAGAGAGCATAGAAAATCAGCTCTTATTGATAGGCTTGGCTGTGACATCAGGGACATGAAAAGATGGGATCCAGGGGGCAAGGAAGTAATAAAAAGTTGAAGGTTGTGACTAAAGGCAGTTGTGATGGAGAATGTTTTCCCCCCTGCAACTCCAGGAGAAATTAGAGGTGCAGGATCCAACTTTATTTTGGGCAAAAAATGCATTTCTGTCTCCCACCTTGACAGAGCAGAAGCTGAAAAGAATGGGAGCCCTGAGGGCTTATATCATAATATAGTTTCCCAAGTTTCCCAAGTTGCAACTGCAAAATACACGTGTTGGGAAAATTCCATGAAGCTAATGAATTCAATGGAAGTCAAAACTTCTAGGCATCAGTTGTGTCTTGTAACATAAATAACCATTCCCTAGTTCTGGCTACATAACCTGTCCCCTAGTCTTTTGGCATTATAGTATTAAAAATATGCTATGTAACCTTCACAGTGTCAGTTTGTTCCTTTAGAAGAACTTCCTTAGCACCAGGAGTTAGCACATGCAAACCCATTTTCCTTTCCCATTTTGATTGCCTCCCTTGATATCATTTGGATATACTACAGTGGGTGGGATAAGGACTGTTCTGTAAGAGAAGAAAAGGGTATATTGGATGGTTAATATAGAAGCATAGAGCTGGAAGAGACCACAAGGGCCATCCGGTCTGACCCCCCCCCCCACCATGCAGGAATACACAATCAAAGCACTCCTGACAGATGGTCAACCAACCTGTTTAAAAACCTCCAAAAAAGGAGACTCCACCACTCTCCAAGGCAGTGTATTCCATTGTCTAACAGCTCTTACCATCAAGAAGTTATTCCTAATGTTTAGGAAGATGTCATATTCTCTTTTCCTGTCATTTTAATCAATTGCTCCATGTCCTATTCTCTGGAGCAGCAGAAAACTTTCTCATCCCTCAATATGACATCCCTTCAAATATTTAAACATGGTTATCGTGTCACATCTTAACCTCTTCTTCCCCAAGCTAAACCTACTGAGCTCCCTATGGTGCTCCACATACAACGTGGTTTCCTTACCTTCTATAGGAATCTCTTATAATTTACCCCCAAAGTGGAAATTGATCCCTTGAGTGAGGGGGAGGTTTCAGTCTTGCTTAAATTTGTATATGTTAATTTAAATGTATATATGCACATTTAGTAATAGTTACTCCATTGTGAATAGAAATACAGTGCTGGAATGTTGCTTGTGTCTTGGTATGCAGAAAGAGATTTTGTCCAGTGCAAAAGGCCTGCATTCACACTGAAACTGAAGACACAAGATTTGTCTGTGCAATTTTTTTTCTAAAGAAATTTCTCATAATGAAAGATTCAAAATATAGTGGGCCTTTGATATTCACTGGGGTTTGGTTCCAGGACCCCTCAGGGATACCAAAATCTGTGGATACACAAATCTCAGTATACACAATAGCACAATAATTGTGCTCCTTGTATAAAAAGGCAAAATCAAAGTTTGCTTTTTATAATTTACACGTTTTAAAATATTTGAAACCTTGGTTGGTTGAGTCTATGGATATGGAGGGCCAATTATATTGAACTGTGGCTGTTACAGATGTTTCACATTTGCTTCACTACACTTTGTGACCTCAGTCTGTGCTACCTGAGCAGACATCAGAAGGGAAAGATACATTCCTCATTCATGGATCTTACCCATGCCTATCCTTCAGAGACACATGACACCAAAAGAAGGCCACACTTTTCAGAAAACCTCTCACCAGGATACAAATCTGTGTGCCTCAGCTACAAACAGAATGAAGCACCAACACAATGACACGGCTATCACGTTGTCCTTATCTGGGAAGGATAATATGAATTGATTTTTTGTAATTTATATCTGTGATCACTGTAAACTCAGCAATCCCTCTGTGGGAGCCTGAAAGAAATATGTTGCTTGTTTTGTCCATTTTTGATTTATAGGATAGCATTCAACCAATTCCTTATTCTTAGTGTTCCAACGATGGGCAAAGATGAGTATATGTGACAGTTCTACAGGAGCATACAAACAATGCATGCAGAAAGCTGACTTACCACCCACAAGTCCAAATTATAAGGAAGGAGATTTTGAGTAAGCATTAGGAAGAATTCCATAATGGTAAGAATTGTTTGACAGTGCCTTAGAGGGTCGTGGACTCCAGGGGTATCAATAGGGTGTGCAGGGAGTACAAGCTAAACAAGATGACACCCTAAAGGGGAGTGACACTTTTGCTTCCCAAATGACTGCCTTTGGGCAGATATGCACTGTGGTGTTCACCTGTGTCCCTTTAAAACACTGGGGCTCAGCGGAAGAGATGGTTTGAGTGGGACGACTCTCAGTTGTAGGAGAAAGGAGAAGCCTTGGGATTTTTTTTAAAAAAAATCTTTTAAAATATAATAATAATAATAATAATAATAATAATAATAATAATAATAATAATAGTTTTTTGTGGGTTTTTCGGGCTGTGTGGCCATGTTCTAGAAGAGTTTCTTTCTGACGTTTTGCCAGCATCTGTGGCTGGCATCTTCTGAAGATGCCAGCCACAGATGCTGGCGAAACGTCAGAAAGAAACTCTTCTAGAACATGGCCACACAGCCCGAAAAACCCGCAAAAAACTATGGATGCCGGCCATGAAAGCCTACGACTTCACAATAATAATAATACTTTATTTATATCTCACCTTTTAGCCGAAGCTGTCAAAGCGGCTTACATCTGCATCTCACCAAATGTTCAGTTTCACCACATGAAGCTACGTATAAGAAAATAAATTTAGGCTGTGGGTACGATATTGTAATTTAAAAGTATAATTTTAATTTTGTCAGCTGTTTATGTCAGAACTATTGCCATTACATTTTTCCATCTCTGTTTGCATAAGCTGTGCAAAGGTCTGGACAGCAATAGCCTAGAATTTGGGGAGCCTGAGTTTCCCCACCACTACCACCATCCCTGTGCCATATTTCTCAGTGTACTCCTGCCTTATGTCTCATCCTGGTTCTAATTCAAACCTCAGCTACCTATACAGCTTTTGGGATGGTTCTGTGCTTCAAGAAAGCATGGCTTATGTCTGAGTTAACATGATAATGGAGTGTAAATCTATATGCAGAGATCTCCAATTCCTCTATAATGAATTGATAAAGTTGTTGCAGTTCCCACTTTCTCCCTAGAGCTCATTATAAATACCTCCCAGGCAGCAGGCAAAATCCCCAGATCCTTAGTAAATGGGCTTTTTTTTCTTCTGCTAAGGGGAATTTACAATTTTCCCCAAAGTGTGGAAGGTCTTGCTTCTTGATTTCAAAGACACAGCACCAGCTAAAGGAATGGGAAGGCTGGTGAAGGCACCCGCCTCCTCTTTGAACCAGCCTTCAGCGGATGTAGAGAAAGCAAAGGAAAGAACACAATAAATGAAAGGGGTGATTTGAAAATGTATATGTGGTACTACAACTATCCCAATTTGACAGGGAGAGTCCCAATTAATTTTCTGTCATCCCACTTTTTGAGCTGTTTTTAAAATGACCCAGTGTCTCTCTCCTCCTCCCACCTTTCCCCTTCATCCTCTACATACCTCAGTTTCTGCAAAATGAATTCAGAGTACTGAATTAGAAAGAGAGGAGAGGGCACAATCTTGGCCTCCACTTCAAGGCAAAAGCAAACTGCTGCTGCCTCTTCTGACTTGTCTGTTCTTCTTCATTAATAACTTTTACTATCTTGACCATATTTTGGTGTTGCTTGACATATGTGTTCTGGTTTCATCTATGAATTGTTGGAGTGTATATAATGGCAAGATATTGGATATCCTGGATGACCTGACAATGAGAAGATTCTGCTCCTTGGGGCTTGTTTATTGTTTTGGATTCTCTCTACAGACTTAGCATTCTGGGAAGAAAGGAAATGAGGAATTGGTGCCTAACTAGTACAATTTCTGACACAAACTGGATGAGGGGACTGTGATGGCATATGACCGCCTGAGAGGATATTGTTTATACATTCACCTGGGTTGGATTATTGCAATGAATTTGATATGGACTGTCCTTGAAGAAGGTTTGGAAACTTCTGTTGGTGTAAAATTTGGCTGCTCAGATATTCATGGGGGTTGCACAAAAACTCTGAATATCTAATATAATTTTTGCACTAGTTGCATTGGTTAACATTACACTTCCAAGCCTAATTCAAAGTGTTGTTTTTTATCTTTAAAGTTTTAAATGTCCTAGAATGTGATTATGAGTCTTGTTTATTTGTCACTGATGATGTGAATTGCTGTCATGTCAACTTCAACTTACGGTGACTGATGAATAAGAGACCTCCAAGTCACCCTGTTATAAACAGACCAGCTGAGATCTTGAAAACTAAGGGCTGTTAGGTCTTTGACTGAGTCTATGTAGTGTGGTCTTCCTCTTTTCCTGCTGCCTCCAAGCTTACAAAGCATTGTTGTCTTTTCCAATGAGTCCTATCTTCTCATATGTCCAAAGTCTGGCAGTCTCACTTTAGTCATTATGGTTTCAAGGGTGAGTTTGTCTATTCAAACCTCTTTATATACTTTCATTTGATCTGAAGGCCCTGCTTCCATAGATCTAGAATGCTCTTCCAGTACAGTCCTTTAAGAAAAAATAATCCTCAACTTTTGAAAGTGCTGTTCTTCCATCAAAGGATAGCATTACCCAAGAATTATTTTTTTATATCAGTTTATATCACCTGTGGTGGCTTCCCTGAAAGAATCCTGGAGGTTATAGTTTGGTGCTGATGCTGAGGATGCTTTATTAGAGAGCTCCATTAGATGTGCTCATAGAACTACAATTCCCAGGGTCCTCTGGGAAAATAAAACCTCTGTTCAATGAAGAAAGTCTCATGCTTTCTCTCTCTTGGCTTGCTCCTTGCTGTCAGAGGAAGTCTGTACAAAGAAAGCAGCATTGAGGCCACTTTCTCCCTCTCTTGTTGCTCTGTCTTCTAAGGTCAGCCGGCATCTGCTGAGAACTGGTTTAGAGCCAACAGCAACTTTTGCCACCTCCCCACCTCCACCATCTGCTTTGGGATTAACCCTCTGCGGTCCTTGTCAAATCCTTAATTTAGTGATGCAGCTCCCAAGAGTCACGCATGCACACATATTTTTCTCCCTTTTCCACCCACGTCCCTTTTAAAAGTCTCTCCAGGGTGAGGACTGATCTGTTTGCAAAAGGCAACCTCTTTGCAGCACACGTGGGCATCTTCTCCCAGCATACTTGAAAAGGAAATTTAAAAAGCAGACACCACATCAAAAGCTGCCTTCTAGCTATTCCCAAGGCTTAGGGGGAGGGGGCGGGAGATAGGATGTGGAACTTTGCTTGCAATATCATTTCCTTCTGAAGTCTGGGCAAAAACAAGGGGAACAAGAACACTACTGTGGGGACAGCAATTGCTTTGATTCATCTTAGCTTTTGCTCCTTCCCTCAACTGACACTACAGGGGGCACTCTCATGGTCTGAATGTTCAGTTGGCCCTAGCATTGTGAAATAGTGGAAATAGCACATAGCAGATCCTATGTGACACGGATGCTTAGATTAAGATTTCCTTTTGAGGTAATATTGGTCCACCACAACAGACTCCTCTCATTTGGTGCCATTCAAGCACCCTAGAATGCAATTCCTATCATCTCTACCTGCAAGGTCAAGAACAGGCTATCTAGAGAAGTTGTAATCCAACACATTTAGGAAGCACCAAGTTGGGGAAGGCTGCCCTACTCTTTTATATAGCACAATTATAAAGCACACAGGTCAGACTCTCTTTCCTGGCTTACACTGGCATATGCAAGAGTCATGCCATCATAAATACAATAGTCCAAGGGTAGATACCTTCTGCAACGTCTTTTCCACAGCTGCACAACAACAGCTTGAAAGTGGCAGAGTACACCCTTGGAGTCAGTCAGTAGCCTGGAGAGAAACTGTGCCCTGGCACTGTTCAATGTGATGTAATGGTTTCAGTGGTGGACTAGGATGCTGGAACATCATGGTTTGAATATGCACTCAACCACAGAAACCATGTGGCTAATCTTGAGCAAGTCCCACTCTCTCAGCATCAGAGGAAGGCAAAGGCAAGCCTCTCTGAGCAAATCTTGCCAAGAAAACCCAATGGTAGGTTAATCTTAGGGTCAGTATAAGTCAAAAAGGACCTAAAAGTGAATGACAACAAAGAACTGTCCAGCTGTCATTGCCTAGTTGGAAGGAAAAAAGCAGCATTTACTCTCCTAGGGTTCAAGAGAGCAGCTGGTTGTACAGCACCACCCAGCAGAGCTCCATTCCCAGCCACTGCAGCTATCCACCATGGTAAAATCCAGTTACTGTTGTGCATTGTTGTTTGGACCACCAGTGTCAAATATGCTGGTGGAACTCTATATTGCCAGGATCATATTGGACTTCTGAAACCCAGTAGATGTGTCCCATAAAGTGGAAGTTAATCCATACAAAGGTTGGGTGGTGAAAGCTGTAGGGATCAACCAGTGTGTCATGCTGGAAGAACCAATGTGATTACAGTGCTTATATTATTTAATTATTAAAATGTTTATATCCTGTTCTATACGTAAGGTGCTCTGTGTGGCAAGAGTATTGGATTCAGATTTGAAAAATCTAGGTTCAAGCCCCCACCTGGACTATGAAGCTCACTAGGTTCTGATAGTCCATCAGCTTCTCTCTCTCTCTCTCTCTCTCTCTCTCTCTCTCTCTCTCACACACACACACACACACACACACACACACACACTGATTTACCTGACAGGTTGTTGTGAGACTGGAGGGGGGGTAAAAAAAGAACCATATATGTTGCTTTGACTTCTGTAAAGAAAATGAGAATATAAATCGAACTAATGTATAAATCATTCACCTCTCACTTTATCATTCAAAGTATTTATACACAGCTTTTTAGAGCTAAGCCCTTCCAAAGTGATGTACGCACAGACACAATGCTGAAAGATGAAATTAGCTGCATCCAATAGCTGCATAGTGACTAAGAGGGGAACTACTGTGAATCATACAAACCTTGTTAATGAAAAGCTGCAGTGAAGAGGATGGATTCCCCATATCATCCACTCTGCACATTAGGATCTTCAGATGAGAACAATCAGTGGAGGGAATATACTGTGCATTTGTGTATTTATGATGAAGAGGGCCTTCTCTGTGATGTCAGCCTAACTTTTAGATGCCCTTATGAAGGAGGTATCTTGCTGTCTTTTTAGCATTAATTTAAAATGTTCCTTTCTGCCCAGGGATTTTAAATTTTAATTCAGATAGGGTTTTAAAATATAATTGATTGCTATGAGTTTGGGTTAGGAGGATGCGTCTTCCTTTGGAATTATATGGTTTTATGTTCCTAATTTTGAGTTCCTGCATCTGTATTTGACTTTTTTTTCCAGTTACCCACCAGGATCTTTATTTTCTTTATTTTTCATATTTGTCTCTCTTTCCCCCTGCAGTTGTGAGTCCTGGAGATCACTATGGTGATACCTACTGCAATAAGAGCTCTTTGTGGTGAACCAGTTTTGACAGATATAGTGGAGATGTCAGAGCTACTCTGGTGTAGTGTTTTGTGTTGTTGGGCTACAATTCTGGGAGATAGAAGTCTGAATTCCCACTTGCCCAAGGAAACCCACTGGGTGACCTTGGACAAGTCACACTCTCTCATTCTCAGAGGAAGGCAATGGAAACCCCCTTCTGAACAAATCATGACAAGAAAACCATGTGATAGTTCACCTTAGGGTTGACATAAGTTGGTAATGACCTGAAGGCACACAACAGGAATTTGAGATTGGGATTTAAATCACTGCCAGGTTGTGTGGTACACTGAGTAGCTTTAGGCAGGCTGATATTCTTTTCCAAATATCCATTGCAGAGACACTATCTCAGCTGACCTTCCAAGTTTCTTAGGAAACTAAAACAGGATAACTATATACTGTATATGGATTCTTAACCTTCACAAAAAACAGAGGGGACATAATAGGGTAAATCAATGCTCAGTGAGGGGCAAGGGAATCAGACAAGAGTTGAACTTACAGATGGAAATCTTTTTGCGCATATTGTTGTTCTTGTTGTTTTGGCTTGGTTTGGTTTTTTTGTCTGATGCAGAATGTTTATATTCAATTCAACTTTGCAACAGTGGAATCATGCATGTAATGCCATTGTGCATATCCACATTTGTTTGTGTATTTCATTGCTCATTTAGTGTCTTTGTTCAGTTGCATGCAGTCATTAAAAACAAGGTTTACACAGGTAGCCCAATGAATGCACATCTACACATGCAAAGATTTACACTTCACAATCCTGATGCAGAATCTCAGCTAGAGTAATCAAAAATCTACCATGGATCTCTTCCCTCTAGATACCTCAATTACAGCAACCCAACTGACACTGCAATCCTATACACTTACTTGGGGCATAGGGCACATTGTATATGATGGAGCTTATCACTGTGTTAGCTGTAGAAGTTTGTTGCTGGGATGTTTTAATTTTGCTGTTTAAACAAAAATTAGTCAAAAACCCTTGCCAATCTACTGCAAAGCACATAGAGCTCTCCAGTAGGTCCCAATCTCCTTTCTGTTTTTCTCAGCTGTTAAAGAGGAACTGTACTTGCTTGCTTCTTAGGAGTGTCGCTGTCCATGGTGTATTCATGCTCCTTTTTTTTAACCTACACACTACAATTTCTCAAGATGAGGCTCTTCAATTTCCCAAGTGGATCTCAGAACAAAGTAGAAATCCAGTTCATATGAAATTTTATTGACCTAGAGACACTTTGTTCTGTCCATGGGATAGATAGAGAATCCAAATTCCATTAACAAGGAAGCACTGAGATGTTAGAATATCCTCAATTTCACACAGTTAGTTCACAGAACTAATGTGAATTAGTTTTGCAACACAAATGGTGACTGAAGTGTAGGGTGAGCAAGGTTTTATTGTTCTGCAAGGGGTCACATTCCCTCAGGGATAGTGTATCAGATGCCACATTATGGCAGTAAATGGGGCCATGTCAGTGGCAGGTGAAATAAAAACTGTAAAAGTTTTGAACAAGCATGCCCCCTTGCTTTCTCTCTCTCTCTCTCTCTTTCTGGCATCCTTTTTTCCTCTTCTTCCTTTCTCTCCCACTCTCAGGGCTACCCAGAATGGGACATGTTTGCTTGAGAATGGCTTTTAAAATTAGTCTGAGGGCTGCTTGAAATTGAGGTGAGGGCTACACATGGATGCCCATGCCTGTATTAAGAGGTATGAAGTTCTTCTGAAGTGATCTTGAAAGTGCACTTTTCATTATTTCTAAGTACAGTTTCCCCTCTGTTTTTAAGAAGGATCCATTCCAGACCCCCTTCCCCTCACAAAAATGGAAAATCACCAATATTCAAGCCTCATTGGCTTGAATGGCAGTGCATGCACGTGCACACTGCATTTTGTCCATTGTGTACCTCCCCACCCACGAATGGGCAAGACCACTGACTCCAAGCCCATGTAATGATTAGGTATATCATCCACTTCCAGAGTACAACCATTCTCCCATGGATAAGAAAAGAAATGTCTCCATTTTTCTTAGCAGGGAAGGTGGAGAAAATCTTCCATTGGTTTCTGTTCTGATCTGATCTCAAGCCTGGGGAATCTGGCTATAAAAGAAGACCCTTCCTAATTGGTCTGAGTCATTTCAAGCAAAACACAATCAAGTTAAGTAAATCAAGGCAAAGCCAAGCCAGACAGGAGCTTCCAGCACCTTGGCTAGCTCCTCACCTGAATTTCTGTATGGAGGAGCCTTCCCTTGTCTCAGAGAGTTTCTATAACCTGTGTCCATGCTTAAAGGGGCATTAACATGGACCTGAATGGGCTGAGGGTGTAATAGGAGCTTTAATGAGACTAAATCTTCTCCCTCTGGGGAGTCTGGCTGCACAGCATAGAAGTTCTCAGACTTGGCCAATCCAAGACATATCCCAGACTGAGGCAAATAGGGATGCCTCCATTTCACCTACGGAAGTCTAACAGGTATAGCAATTCTATCTTACTTTGACTGGCAATATGGTAGCACTCTTCATAACAAGTTGCCTATTGTGCAGAGTGCTACCATAGCTCTTTTCTCTAAGAGAGGAAAATAGCCAGGGGCTCAGGGTGATTGCCAAAAAACTCTGTTCTCGCTCCTGACATCTGCTACCTAATAAATAGTTGCTAATAATGCTGGACAAGATCCTTGAGTGGGTAAAGATGACTCCCTGAAGTGAGCTGAGGTTTAAAATAGCCATATACAGTCAGCCCTCCATATCCACAGATTCTTTATCCAGGGATTCAAGCATCCATGACTTGAAAATATTTTGAAAAGTTATAAATTCCAAACAGCAAACCTTGATTTGCCATTGTATATAAGGGACACCATTTTACTACACCATTGTATACTATTGACTTGAGCATCCACAGATTTTGGTATCTGTGTGGAGTCCTGGATAAGAAGGGTCCACTGCACAAGAAATCAAAGAATGAGGAAGTTGCTAAAGAGGAATTCAAATAGTCTGTACTTGTAGGGGGAAAGCTGGAAAAAGTAGAGTTCAAAATGAGCTTATTCTAGCTAGAGAAGTTAAAAATAAGATAAAAGGGGTTTTCTGACTATGTTTCAAGGAAGAGAAATAATAGGGAAATGATAGGGCTACTACATAGATAAGATGATGAAATTCTAAAAGGGGACAAAGAGAAGGTGGAACTGCTCAACACCTTTATTTTTCATCAGTTATCTCTCAAGAGGAAAGCAGTGCTCTAACTGATGAGAATAGAGTAACTGGTTCAGGATACTGCAGCTCAGAATGGGTAAAATGGTAGTATAGGAATACCTAGCTACTTTGAATGAGTTAAAGTCTCCCAGGCTGAGTGAATTGCATCCAAGGGTACTAAAGGAACTTATAGCTGTAATGCCAGAGCCATTGTTGGAAATCTTTGAGAATTCTTGGAGAACAAGAGAAGTTCCAGCAGAATGGAATAGGGCAAATTTTGTCCTCACCTTTCCCCCCCCCCCAAAAAAAAGTGCGAGGGGGGTAGGATCCAAGTAACTGTACAAGGAAAGGTTTGAGAACAAATAAATAAACAGTGGATTTGTGACTTCCCAGAAAGGAATACTGGAATTATCAAGTGCCAGCACAGGCTTCTCAAAAATAACTCTGTCAAGAATAACAAGAGAATAGGTGTCCCAATAACAGAAGAGTAAATATTTTCTCCATATTCAGAAAGTGTGTGTGTGTGTGGGGGGATACTCTGATCAACTACCAACCCATCAGCTGGATGTCAATACTAGGAAAGCTTCTGGAACAGATCATTTTAAAAAGTAGAAGCTCTACAGGCAAGAGCCAAAGAATAGATGAGACAAAGAGTAGCAGAGTAGATCAGAAGTTAATAAGCAGTCAGTTCTAGGGATATATATTTTCTTAAAAGCCTCAAGTTCTTTCTATCCTATTTGGTCTAATTTGCACTGTAGAAATAATGCAATTTGACACTGCTTTAACTGCCATGACTCCATCCTATGGAATCCTGGGATTTGTAGTTTGTTGTGGCCCCAGAGCTCTCTGACAGAGAAGGCTAAAGATCTCACAAAACTACAAGTCCCAGGATTCCACACCATTGGGCAATGTCAAACTGCATTAATTCTGACCCAATTAAACCTAAGTGATTAATTTTGTAAAACTAGCAAACTTATTTCCTAAGAAAGAAAAAAAGCCCAAATTTTCACCCCCATCACCTGGCCAAACTTTCCATACTGCTCTGCTGGAACTATTTTGTATCTCTCTGCCATGCTGGTGTTAAAATTGATTTAGAACCACAAATATGGTCAAATGCAGAAAGATTCAATGCCAGAGTCTTCCAGACTAAATATTAAAAACTTTTTGTCTAGATCAGCAAAACTCTCCCACATTCACATTTATAAAAATATCATGTTTTTCCCACTCTGACTCAATAAAGATAAGTATGGATTTTGGAAAGGTTTTTATCAACAGACGTAGCAAATGAAATTCCCATCCATTCCTAGTTACTGCTTCTCAGAAGCAGAAGATTTAGTCATACTGCAACACTAGCCTCTCCTTCTACAGAGTCAAATGACATTTCATTGATTTCTTGGTCTCGTCGCTAGGGATATAAATTGTTGCTTGTTTGTTCCCATGCACAAGAAGAAGAAGCAACACAATTTTTCACCAAGCCTTCAAGCTGATGAGATACTTTCCGTTCTTTTTGACCTCTTGCATCAGGGAGAACAAATTTTGTGGAAATTGCACCAAAATGCTTCTTGTGTGGATTTCTATTTTTAAAATAATACCGTAATAATAATAATAATAGCCTCAGATAGCTTGTTTGCATCTTTTTCATACAGCAGGCAGTCTTGCTGTGCTCTCTGTATTTGCTCACATGCTCTACTTTGCAAAGAGACCCATTTTGTACAAAGACATATTTAGCAACAGCAACAGCAAGTACATTTCTATACCGCTTATCAGTCAACTAGCACTCCCTAAGCAGTTTACAATGTGTAAGCCAATTGCCCCCAACAAGCTGTGTACTCATTTTACTGACCTACTTTGAACATATTACAGAAAAAAAGTCCTTCTTCTCTCATTCTCACCCTGGAGGTAAGAACTCTTACAGGGTTTTTATCAGCTGCCTCTCTCATTTTGAATAAGCAGTGCTGCAAATATTCTTACTCCGACCAAGTGTTGTGACATCAAGAAAGTTTTGTCATATTACTCAGGACTCCCAAGAAATGTGAGTTAATGGAATAGTGGAGTTCATCCATTATAGAATCATAGATTTGGAAGGGACTGCAAGGGCCATCCGCTCCTACCCTTACCATGCAGGAATACACAACTAAAGCACATCTAAGAAATAGTCATCCAACCTCAGTTTAAGCATCTCTGAAGAAGGAGAGTCCACCACCCTTCCATGCAGCCTATTCCACTCTCAAACAGATCTTACAGTAATTAAGTTCTTCCCAGTGTTTAGGTGGAATCTCGTTTCTTGACATTAAAATCAATGTAATTTGAATCCATGGTACTAGAGCTCCACAGGACTGGCCATGCTAACTAGGGGATTCTGGGAGCTGTAGTCCAACAATATAACTTTTCCAAGCTCTGGCCTACAGTTGTGATCTTACCAAAAGTTCCCAGAAGGTTTGATTACCTATTTACATTACTGAAACACACTGTTGTATAAGAATCAGAAATGCTTGCCAGCATCAGAGCATATCTGGATTAGATCTAAAAGACATGGATATGTTTTTAAAAGTGCCCAAAGTAGCATCAGTGATTAATTGACTCTCTATTTAGGGAAATATTTTTCCCCAAAAGTATTTCCTCAAACCCCCATTTTGAGAGATAAAGTGACAGGTTTATTACCACCACTGGAAGCAAGAGGACAGAGTATTTTTTTCCCCAAAGCATCTGCATGCCCGTGTGTCTGTATGTGTGTGTGTGTGCATGTGTCTGTGCTTTTTCAATAGCAGCTTTTAAAAATCGTTAACCATCACTAAAATGTGGGATCTAATCTCTCCCTGTGCAAAGATGACAGCAGCCTCAGAGCTCGATGGCATAATTGTGTTTTGATCCAGTGTGCCAAGTTCCCCAAGCCTCCGCTTGACACATTAAGAAGCGATACTGTTAAAGAGAACAGGAGAAGGAGGGAGAAAAGGGGGGAAGCCCCTTCCAGTTCCGGAGAGCTCCTCCTATGGCATATGGGGTCATCTTCAGCCTGTGACAGAAGCCAAAAGAAATTAGGCACAGTAAATGGAGAACAAAAATACTCTTGCCTTCCCAAGTCCATGAGGCCTTGGCTGCAACAGAGATAGAGAGGCACAGCTGTGAGAGCCAAAAAAGCTGCAGCCAGACCCCCGCTGTGGTTCACTCTCCCCAATCCCTGTGCCAGATTTTATGCCACCCCTCTGATTCCCTGTGTAGTTATGGATGAAAATCTGGCTGACAAAGAAGTGACTCTTGCTCTGCCAATGCATTTATAATGAACAAATCAATAATTAAGAGAGGATACACACTAGTCTCTAAACATGGTCCAGATGGAGGTTTATTGTAGATCTTATGAGGAACATGGGGAATCAGGAGATTCACAAGAAGTGTTGGATAGAAGAATATCATGTGGCTGGCATGTGGCCGAGGTACGGGAGCATGACTAACAGAGGCAAGCAATTTTAACAGGGGAGTTTATTGCACATCATTTAATGTGACTTACCTCAATCGCAGTAAGTTCTAAAGTGGGATATTATCACATGCACTGGGAGCCAGGAGAGTGAAATCCAGTGCATGGAATAATATCCTACAGGAAGTTTTCCGTTTTTGCAAAGATGCCAGCTAAGTGTGGCTGGGGTCCAGGATGCAGTCGGGTTGCACTCGCCTGGCTCCTAGTGTGTGCAATAAGATCCGACTTCAGAAATTAATATGACTGCAATAGCTCATGTTAAAGGACTTGCGATAAACTCCTAGGACATCCTATTCAGTATTGCAATCTCAGCCTCAGGGGAATGCAATGGCAAACCTCCACTAAACAAATCTTGCCAAGAAAACCCCATGATAGCTTTGCCTCAGGGTTGCCCTAAGTTAGAAACAACAAAACAGCAACAACATTCAGCATTGCAGTTGCAGATTTGTAACCCAGAGTTACAGATGTGTAATTGTTCTGTGTTCAGTAAGACTACATAGACTTACTGCAAGTTTACGTTAATGTCAACTCTGTTCTAAATTATAGAAACAATGCAGTTTGACACCATTTTAGGTGCTGTAGGTCCATGCTATGGAATCCTGTGATTTGTATCTTTACAAGATCTTTAGCCTTCTCTGCCAAAGTGAGCTAGTGCCTAGTACCAACTGCAGTTGATAACTTAGAATCGTAGAGCTGGAAAGAGCCCAGTAGAGCTCCTCAGTGTAGGAAATCCAGCTGCAGCATCTGAGTTTTTGCCTTTGCAAATTAATATGGTGACATTCATCTGTATCATACTTTGGACCTATCGTGAGAATATGTGACTCAGTGGATCAGAAGGTGATACTGGGAAATAAATAAAAATGAAAAAAAATTTGAATCAATCTGTGTGGTTTTACTAAAGCCTAGAGAAGAGCAGTTAAGGGGTGATATGGTATCCATGTTTAAATATTTGAAGGGATGTCATATTGAGGATGGAACAATCTTGTTTTCAGGTGCTCCAGAGACTAAACAATGATTCACTTCTCAGACTAGACAATTACGAACAAATTGGTATGCCACCAAATATCTGTAATTCTAGTGCCTCTTTAGAGATTGTTGAACAGTTTAGTTTTAACTATACTGTTTCACTGTCTTTAATGTGGGACATTGTTATTCTTTCCCTTTATTTCTTTTATCTCTAGTTTCTAATTGCTAATAGGATGTTTGTATGAATATGTTCACCTTATCATTTTTAAACAATTTAAATCAGTTCATTTGGAACTTTAGTTGATCATTGTCTTGCCATGTCTTTCTTTCTCAATTTAATTAAGGTCCTTATGGTCAGACGTTCTCTTGATTTGACATCACTCTTTGTAATTATGGTTTAATTGTAAGAAATAATTTTGTATCTTATTTTCATTGTAATTGTCCTTTTTATAACATCTTAGCAAAGTGCTAAAAACTTGTAATTGGTCTGATTTGTGATGAGAGTTTTTTGAAGGAAAACACTGCAGAAGACAGCTAAGCACACATACGGTTGTCCCCAGCAAAAGCCAGTGGCCTGGACGTATGGACTGGAAGGATGTAGTTGGTTAATAGGCATCAGTAGGAGATACTAGGAGCTGCAATCCATAAAACTAACCTTTCCAGCCTCTGTGAGGTATGGCAGCTTTGCTTTCTCTGATGTTGCTTGACACTCATTCTTTTGGGTGTGAATATCTGTGTATCCAGAGGACCATGTCCAGAGGAGGGCAACCAAAATGGTGAAAGGTCTGGAAACCATGTCCTATGAGGAGCAGCTTAAGGAGCTGGGTATGTTTAGCCTAGAGAAGAGAAGGGGTGACATGATATCCATGTTTAAATATTTGAAGGGATGTCATATTGAGGATGGAGCAAGATTGTTTTCTGCTGCTCCACAGACTAGGAAACTGATCAGTGGATTCAAGCTACAGGGAAAGAGATTCTACCTGTAGATATGATGATTACTGTTACTGTATCATCATTTGGAATTCACTGCTCTCCCTTTGCTTGTGAGCTCCCGGAGCTGAGATTGGGTAATCAAAGCTCTTCCTAGATATTGATTTTATCCTACTATCCATTTGGCAGAAACTCTTTTTATTTTCTTTCTCCACAAGTTCCCATAATCATGGTTTGTTTTTTAACCCAGCTTCTTCCAGGCATTCACTTCTCCTTCTCCTTCTAGAATTAGCTGTGGTAGATTATGCAAAAATTGGGAAATTATACAAGCATGCAAAAGAAAAAGAGAGAGAGAGAGAGAGAAGAGGAGAGAAGAGGAGAGAAGAGAAGAGAAGAGAAGAGAAGAGAAGAGGAAAGGAAAGGAAAGGAAATGCCTGTGTTTAGCTGAAGTCAGCCATGCTTAAGCATGCTGAGTACATATTGGATACTTACTGAATACTTCTGGATACAACGTTATAGTCTTCCACCAAATTTTCTTAGAAAGAAAAATGAGCTGTCCTTGACTTATGTCCTCTCTCCTTAAGGGGACATGAGGCTTAGTCCCATGAATGTTCACTTGTAAATGAAAGTAATAAAATCTAATGTACTTTGTTCCTTCTAAACCACCATTCATAGCTATGGCCATGGTGAACTGAGGTCTAATTTGCACTGCAGAAATAATGCAGTTTGACACCACTGGGAATAGTGTGGATAGGAAAACAGATGTAGCAGTCAAACAGCCTGATCCAGTCCATGTTTAGTAGATGTAAGTTTCATTGTGGGACTTCCTGCTGGAACTCATGTGCTCTTCCTCTTATTTTGGCATAACCAAAAAATCTTTCTGGCTTCAGAACAATCTCTCAAAAACAAGAAAGCCCCTGAGATTCAGAGTTGCTTGTTTGGATTACAGTTCCCAGAATCCCAGACAACTATGCTAGGTTGTAGATTCTGGGAACCATCCAAGAGATAACTTTACTCAGCTCTCTTGAGAATGTAGGATTCTGTCTTCCATAATATAGCATTTCTTCTAAAGTTCCACTCGGGTATGGAACATTAAATGGAACAAAAATTCCTTATACCAGGAATGCTGATTATTTGTCTTTCTGTCCCAGTTCCCTGGCCATAATTCTCTAAAATATCAGAAGAAGGTCTTTCCTATTACCCACTACCAGATCATTTTATATTAATATTCCAGGCTATCTGCATAAAAGATAAACATATATTTTACCAGTGAACTATGGTTCCTTCCCAGTCTTAGAGGATTAAGCTCCCAGAATTGTGCAACCAGTATCTGGCTGTGTAAATCTGGAAGTTGTAACCTAAAAAGTAACATTCCCAAGGTCTTATCCCCTTCTCTGTAAACTTGACAACACCCATATAAACTAAGACAATCTTATATTCCCCATACAGAGAGCTCTAAGAAGCAGTGATGATGAATGGCAGAAAATTCTGTTTTAGTTCATTATTGATAAGAATTTAACAAAACCAGTAAACTTTTTCATGTCCTAGATGGAAAGAACTAGAGATTAAATAAAGGTGAATATAAGATTAACCAGAACCAATGGATTCATCCATCTAGACTGGCAGCTTTAAGTGTTTAGTTTTTGAACTGTAGGTTTGAATCCCTGTGTATCCAACCATATTAATGAGTATCAAGGCTGACATCCATTTTTTTGCTGATACATTCATCTTTAATAGCTATATCTTTAATAGCAGACAGAAAATAGTAAGATTCTCTCCACTTGTAATGGCTGTACTTACACATTTTGGCTAGTAGAAATGGGAGAGAATTTTAAGTTCATTTTGAAAAGAATTTACCAAAATTTGCAGATTTCTTCAAAGAATCACAGAACTCCTTCAGTCAATATGACTTCCAGGTTTTTAAGGTGGGTTTTAGGGGCATTTGTGATTGTGAAAAGGTACCATGATAACAAATTGGAATACAAACAGTTAGAAGGTCACAACATTGTAACTGCCTAACAGGATGCCAACTGTACATGCAAAAAGAACATACGGCAATGTTTGGGTACTAGAGATGCAAACATATTCACAAATGTTCTCATCCTTGAGGCAAAACTGTGTCAACATATTGAGATACTTCATTTTAAAAACAGCCAACTGGTGTGAGATTTTCTTGTCCTTGTATGAGAGCAAGAAGACCAGCACTTTTTTTTTTTTTGTCAGCAATAGTGATTCAAAACAAAACTTTTTTTGTACAGAAACATTCCATTAGGCATAAAAAATTATGTTGTCCAAATTAAATGACTTTCATTTAAACCAACAACATTTGCCTAATGTTGTGCCCAGCCTGGCTGAGGAATCAGGACTCAGCCTGAACCTGAGCCTGGCCCTAGCTCTTCCCTGAGAGCTCCAGCAGAGGCGGTGGCTTTAGAAGACAACCAGGAGCCAAACCTCTCAGCAGCAGGCCCTTCTAGTACTGTGGACATGGAGGAGGATCACATACCTACCTTTAGCCAGAGACGATCTGAAAGGGTGTGCCTTCGACACTTGAGGAGACTTTATGAAAAATGGCAGCTTATCAAGACCACCTGCACTAATGAAGGCTGATGATAAAAGGCTGGGAAGGATGCCAGGATTTTCATCAGAAGCTGAGTTCTCTGGGGAAAGCATTTTGTGCCCTGACTTGATATTGATTTCTTGGTTTGAACCCTTGGACTGTGGACTGACCTGACCATGCTGCTCTTCTTGATCCCTTGACCTGGACTGTCTGACTTCACTATTGGCTTGACCCTTTGTCTTGCACCCTGCCTGACTACAGACTTCATTATGGACTCTGCCTTGTTCGTAAGTCTGCTCTTTGAGGCTTGCTTGCACTTCACATGCTGGTTTGTTTGGACTTGCTATCAGCTACTTGGCTGTGTTCCTGGACACTGACTTCTTTTTCAGTCCCAGCTTCAGCAAATTCATTGAATCCACTAGATTTATCTTTGTGTTGACTCACCATTGAACAATTGAAAGAGCAGGTTTACTTTAGGTTTTTTGTGGTTTTTTCGGGCTGTGTGGCCATGTTCTAGAAGAGTTTCTTTCTGACGTTGGTTCTCTCTGGTTTACTTTATTTGTGAGTAACCAAGAGGGTGCCAATGTATTTTCTGCAAAATGAATGATGTTTTGCACAAAATTTTACTTTAAAAAAAATATCCAAAAAGAAGTCTATCACACACACACACATACACACACAAGAAAGAAAGAAAGAAAGAAAGAAGAGACCTTGTAGTACCTTTGAGACTAAAAATTGGCAGCATGAGGTTTCATAGACTTGAGCCTACTTTCTCAGATGCATAGGGCAGTAGAAGAAGTAGGTTCAATGTTATGAAAGCTCATGCTATCAGCTTCTTTATTTCAGTTAGTCTCAGAGCTGTTACAAGATCCCTTTGGATACTGATTTTCCAGACTAACATGGGTATGTCTTTGAAAAAAGAAAGAAGTCACTGAAAAATGAACAAAAATTCTCATAATCTCACTCAGCAGAGAGAAAACTTTTGAAACATTTCACAGGTGAATGATTCCATCTCTGCTGGGTACCCATATGATCCTGCCACTGGGCCAAGAGTAAGATGGATGTAGGGAGATAATCTGATCAACATCACCTTTGTGCCTTTGATTTCCTGTGACATTAGTCTAAAGCATGGTGCACTTTGATCTTCACTGTATAGCTTCCCATTCACATTGATCAAAATCAGTTTTCTTCTGCTCCCAGTTTCATTGTAGGCTTCTTGTTGCTCAAACAATGCCTTCTGTATGGGTCTGTTGGATTTGCTGAGATGAATAAACCTGCCCACGCCTCATCAGATTCACTGTCAAAAACAATGGTTCTTCCTGCCAATGGACAAATGCCTTCCCTGGTGTGATGGATTTTGCTGAGGAACACAGACATCTTGTCCTCCTTGGGTTTATGCAAATGACTTTGCTACTTATCACAAACAACTGCATCTCGGAAAGAAGAGAAGAGCCACTGCTTGGCCAAACTGCTGTCTATTTTCCTTGGAATCTCATGTCAATTGCTGGCATGCCAATGTAATAACTTTGTTATTATTTGTTTTTGTTTGCTCGCTTGCTTGGTGTATCTGGCATTTATTTTGTGAAACCCAGAACACAAACTATTTGTGACAAATTTTTTCCACATAGTTGTTGAAAATGCGGATTGGGTTAGGAGAAGGCTTGCACTTATTATCCCCTGTCCTCAGAGCTTCTCCCATGCAGAATATGTTACTTGTAAGTAATTTCTTTACCCCAGTAATTTAAAGGTATAATTAATTACATTATGGTTGTAACTTCATGTGGCATAACATCATTCATTGTGCCTTCCCTCATTCTCTCAAGAAAAGTAGTCTGCAAAGATCAGTGGCAGTACACATTTTTGTTCATTTAACTCAATGGGTCTATCTTCTGAGGGTTTTTAATACCTCAGAATGTGTGACTAGGTATAGTCATATATTTTGTATGAATATATACTGAAACATATCAAAAATGTATGATATATCAAAATAGACAAGTTAACATGCTTGATCAGGAATGGTTCAATAGACGAATTTAGGGTGGAAATGGCCAGAACTGTTAGATTTTTAAAAACATAACTGGGGACATGCAGCAGCGTTAGGGATAGAGAAATAAGAGGAAAAGATAAAGGTTTAAAAATATGTTATTGTATAAACGATTATAAGTCAGAGATGAAAAATAATGATAATAATAATTACATAG
>CM034709.1:18984411-19014654 GCA_020142125.1 Phrynosoma platyrhinos | reverse complement strand
GGAAGGCAACCAAGATTGTAAAACAAAACCTATGAGGAACAGTTTAGGGATCTGGGAAGGTTTAGCTTGGAGTAGAGAATAGTGAGCAGTTGTCCATCTTTAAATATCTGCAGGGATATTATGTATAAAATGGGGCAAGCTTGTTTTTTGCTGCTTCAGTCTAAGAGACAAAGGATTCAAATTCAAAGGAAAAGGATTCCACCTAGCAATCTAGATGTTCAGCAACAGAATGGGCTGCCTCAAAGTTGGTGGACTCTCCTTCATTGAAGATCTTTAAACAGAAGTTGGATGGCCCTTGCTCAGGAGTTCTTTAACTGTATTCCTGCATGGCAGGAGGTTGAGCTAGAAGGCCCTTCTGACTCTGTGATTCTATGCTCCTACCAGCCTATGCCTCCTTTAAAGCACTTGCCAAATTCATCAAAGATTATCATCTAGGTTCTCAATATCATTTAGAGAGTCACAACAAGCTATGTAACACCACCACAGAAAGGTTACGAACACTATTCTTTTTTTATTTACATGATAAAACTGCAGTGCTAAATGTGATATGAAGATCTCCAGGGTCATCCAACAACTCAGTGTTTAAAACTAGAATTTATACTGAAATGTGACAGAGATGCCATTTTTTTTTTAAGTACTGCTATTCTGGTGGCAAAACATGTCTAGAAAATGTAGTATTCGGATTTCAGAATCAAAATTTGTTATTAACGTTTGAATAAAATCTGGGGTTGGGAATTGAAGTCCAGCCTTGATTTATTAATTGATGAGAACTTGTAGCCCAAAAGACTAACAATAAATGTATGGCACTAATGATATATTAATGATACTAATGATATACTAATGATATATTACTTATAGTAACTATAAGTAAATAATGCAAATATTTACTGCCCTGATAAATTGCATATTTTGCACTAAGTGACCTTGGGCAAGTCACACTCTCTCAGCCTCAGGGAAAGGCAATGGAAAATTTCCTCTGAACAAATCTTGCCAAGAAACACCCATAAAAGGTTTGCCTTAGGGTCACCATAAGTCAGACATATCTTGAAGGCACACAACAACAACGACAATAACCAACTACTAATTGAGTTAGTAGCCCAAATCTGAAGGGCCACATCTCCCATAATACTTGCACATTGGTTGAGGATGATGGAAGGTAGAGTCTAAAATTCTTCTTCTTCTTCTTCTTCTTCTTCTTCTTCTTCTTCTCATGTTGCTTCCCAATCTGATCTTGACACAGATGATTATAATGTTGATGATAGTTATAGTAGTTGTTGTTGCAATTGTAGTAAATGGGGACATTAGGGTTGCCAGGCTGGATAAAGGATGAGGCTCCAATAACTTTAATGGTGGACAGATTATGGAGCAAGACAAGATCATGAAGGTCTTCCAAACTCCAACTTTCAACCACAACCTTCTCCTTCCAACACAGTGACAGCCTCCCCAGCAGAGAGCAGAGGAGGGACTACAGAGGTGCAAGTTACAAGAACAGAACTAAGTGCTCCTTCATGTCTTTCCCCACCAGGGAGGCCAAAGTCATTTTGGAAATGGATAGCTGAAGCTGAAAGTTGGGATTTAGATGTTAAGAGATGACAGATATGTTTATCCAGCTTGACAGAGTTTTGTGGTACCTTCTCCTGCTAAGGAGATAATTCTGTTCAGGATTAAAGCTACAGGGAGCCCCATTCTGCATCCAACCTGGCAATCCTAGGGTACATCCAAAAGGGAATGTTCATGACTACCACCACTGTGGAAAGAACAACAAAGTAAAAGGACCTTTATTTTGAACCAGTAAATATTATGATGACTTCCATGCAAATGTTTGGTGGTGTAACTCCATAAAATCAGTTCCTAGCAAAGACTATCATTTGCTTATGCATGGTTGACTCAATGCCCCAGCCCCCTTGTTGCCTGCCAGCACTCTTTCATGCTGGCTTGTTTATTTCCAGCTTTAACAATGCATTTTTAAAAATATTTTTATGAGGTGCACTGCATTTCTTGGTAAAGCACTTTAATCCATTTTAATGGCCCCATCCTTCTCCTTGGTGGCAATGCCGTGGTTAGTCTAATGCATTCCACTCACCTCAGGGTTACTAATGAGGTCACACAGAACACTATCTCCACCCTGAATAATTCACTGATCAGATGCTGCAGACTCCAGTGGTAAAATTTATTTCTGACACCTAAATAGAAAATGGATTTGTGGAAACATACACAAAACACTCACAGACACTCTCCATATAGGAAAGAAATGATTTGTGCTAGAGTGATTGGGCTATTGTTTAGCCAAATGGAGTGTGCTAGAACTCCATTTGGCTAAACAAAGGTTTTCTGTCATCTCTCCAGAAATGAAAGTTTGAACCTAGTCTGGATTAGAGGACATGGAAGACATTCTGGATTGTGTTTCAGAAGACCTATAATGGTGGTCTATTCACCATATTCAGCTGCTAGCACTATCTTTATGCTTTCCTCTTGTAATTTCCCTTAGTAGGAATTCCTAATAGACCTAAGATAAAGGCTGAAAGATTAAGGTTCCTCACACAAGTCCTATGCTTTTTTTTCTCTCTCAGATTCAGTGGAGCAAGTAGCAAGATGGGCATTATTGCCTCACTGTACCATCTCACTGTTGTCTGTGTTTGTGAACATCCCACACAGGCTATTGTGGAGCTTCAGCTACGCTTCATCTAGGTTGATACCATCACCAGAAATCCTAGTATGTTGTTGTGATGGTGGAGAAGGAAGCAGAGGAAGGGGAACATAAAGATGATAATAATATTTATAGCCCACTTTTCAAAGAGAAAAATCTTGAGTTTTGTTTCTATTTGCCATCAAGTCAACTTCATCTTTTAGTAATCCAATGAATGGGAGACCTCCAAGGTCTCTAATCCTCCACTGCCCTGCTCAGGTCTTGCAAACACAGGGTTGTAGCTTTCTTGATTGAATCATTCCACCTGTAGTATAGTCTCCCTCTTTTTGTACTGCCTTCTATTTTACCAAGCATTATCATCTTTTCCAATGAATTCACAAATTCTCATGTTATGTCCAAAGTATGGCAGCCTCAGTTTAGTCATCTTCACTTCTATTGAGAGTTCAGGCCTGGTTTGCTCTAGGAACTATCAAGTTATCTTTTTTGGCAGTTCAGAGTATGGTATGGTAAATGCAAAAGAATCACTCTACTTGAAGATGGATCCTTTGGTGGTTCTTCTGAAAAGAATCATTTTTCAAGTGTGTTCAACAAATGTGAATGAGGTTCAGATCTCAATCGTATTGCATTTGAGGGGAGGGACCAATGGCAGAGGGTTGGCCGACGGGTGTAACCCATCCTGCTCCTGGTTTTTGGGAAATCCACCCCTGGTTTGGAGTGTTCAGAGTGGTTTTTTAAAAATTATTGATGGATTTTGTGATCACTCACAATTCTGTAGGATCTGTAGAGTGAGTAATGGGTATCCTGATGGAAATTCCTCACTGCTCTGGTGTGCATTGAACCACCACAGATATTGGGAGGGTGGGTGTGAACTATGGGTGCATGATACAGTTTCTTTCTTTTTTAAAAAAAAAATTGACAGTATATGCACTCTATTGTATTTGCATGGATTTACAGGAATGAGCCATTGGTTCTGTGCCAATAATTCCTCCCTGGCAGGGGTGCTTCAGTCCTCATTGAGGGATTATGAGTGTCTCCAATTTAGGGAAAAAGATATCCAGAATAGAGAAAGAGACAGGGGAAGTTGAGAAAGGGACAGGGAAAGTAGAGAAAGGGAGAGGGAAAAAGACCACCAAAATAGGACCATGTGTTTGGTCCTTTAAAACATTTAGAAGCTAATCAAATTCCCTTTTTGCTTCTGCAAGTAAAGTCTGCTGACACTTCCTCTGTACTATCTCAAGACAACAGGAAAATGATGTGATTGTAACATTTTCACTGAATGCATTATTCCTCTGCATACTTTATAAAACCATATTTACCTGTTGAAGAGTCCTGCGGTCTCAAATGCTTGCATAGAGAGTGTCATGTTTTTCAGTTGATGTAATAAAGGTATGACTGCTATATGGATATTAGAATTGGTCTTATGGACTCCTGCATTAAAATTTATAGGTTCACTTTTCCTTATGCCCAGCCAGGAAAGAGTAATCTGAATTAAAGCTGCCCCATCCACATGATGTTTCTTAATAGCTGTCTTTCTGATTATAAAGGCACCCCTTGTGCCAGCTTCTCTCATTTCGCCCTTCCATTCACTGCTATCCCTTTGTTTTTCTTTATTATCATCCATTCATGCCACTTGCTTGTTTCCTCCCTTTTTCCAGCATTGTACGGATACTTTAATGAGTACTCCAGAGAAGGAAGAACAGTGCACACATCTAATTAATTAGCATTGTTACCATCATTCTAAAGCCCTTTGGTGACATTTCTGATAATAACAACAGCCATAACAGCTCATACTCTTGGTTGGGGTAGAGTGCGGAGGAATAGAAAAGCACAACCATCAGAGGAAACAATGTGCTTTGAGCACATTGACACCAGTCCTGAGAACAGGTGGTAATGGCAACTGACAATATGGTTGAAATCTGACATCCCTTCAGTATAATGTAAATATCCACATGGAGATGTAAACTACGTCCTCACTGTGCAACCCCAGGAGAATAGCAACATAGTGCAATGCAAGTCATAAATACTCCTGTTGAACCACGTTTATTGCAGGATTTATAACTTCCTCCCACCAGCTATTGGGGTAATATACTCCAGAAAGGTTCAGTGGTACAGGCTCAGCTGGAGAAGGTTCAGAGGAGGTAGCAAGGGAATTGTTTTCCTTGCTTATGTTCCATTGTGATCACTTTGCTCCATCTTGCATTGTCTCATGACATTTAGGCCCACACACAACCACAGCTCTAAGGGATCAATAAAACCTTCTAAGTAACTCCCACCCAGAGCTTCCTTTACAAAGAAACTTGTTACTGTTACACTTTCCACAAGTAACTTTCTTCTCCCATATCTAAGCTGTTTTTAAAATGTCCCAGGTTCTTTTCCCTCTTCCCCACATTCCCCTTTTGTCCTTTGCTTACTTCAGCTATTGCAAAATGTGTTCAGAGTGCTTTATTAATTCAGTGATTAGAAAGGACATAATCTTGTCCTTCCCAGTAGACTCTGGTAAAAGGAAACTTCTGCAGCCTCTCCTAGATTGTGTGTTCTTCCTTAGTAAGAACTTCTGCCATCTTGACCCACTCTGATGTTGGTTGGCCATGCATGTCCTGGTTTTTATGGGTGAGATCTTCAAAAGTATGATGAAAAATATTTCCCATGTGATCTATTCTAGGCAGTTTGGAGTAGAAAGATACACCCACAGCCAAGCTAGGGAAGCACAAACATGAATACACACACACACACACACACAACAAAAATCCTATATGCTCAAAAGAGCAATTGGCTATTCAGAGACAGAGGAGATTTTGCTGTGCCACACATCCCCATCTAAAGAATGAGGAGAGGAGATTGAAAACAGTTAGACTGAATCATGCATAAACAAACATTATTCTGCAAATTCAAGCCACCCAGATCTACTGCAATACATATTTTCCTATAGGCACCATTATATAGCTTGTAGCATTGTTAGTTGTGCTTTACATGGGAGTTTGATGGGTTTTGTTCATGGTTCCATCTTTTCCATTCCAATTCCTCCACACTTAGGCATAATAGCTATTCTCCACCCTCTTTTTAAACTTTCAATTCATTGGCCTTTTCTTGCAAAGCATGATGCATCCCCTCGCACTTAAGCTCAGCCATCCTACTGCCTATTCCTTCCTTTTGCATTTTGTTTCCTCAAAGAAATATTGCTTTGCATTTGAAAGCCTGTGTTGCTTTAATTCCCAGAACTTCTGTGGAAGGATTATTTACTTCCTTTCCATATTGGTTTGGGCAGTTAAGATGAAATGCATATCCTTAGATTTAAACCAGTGTACCCAGAGACAGAAGCAGCATAAATATTTACATTTGCATTGTCTGAAAACCCATGCTTTTTCTGCATCTAAAGAGGTGGAATTACTTCATTTCATTTGGGGAAATGTGAGCACTGAGGGACAATGTTTCATTCTCAGATTCAGTAAAGCATCAATGTAATTTTGACATGAAATTTACTAAAGTTGGATTTCTAAAGTTTTCATGCTGTCATAGTGCCCCTTTTCTGGGACGATCCACAGTGGAAAAATTGGCTTCTTGCTCTTTTCCTGAAATTAATATTTGGAGACAGTTAGATTTAAAAGGAAATGCTCTTTGTCCATAAATGCATTTTTGGAGGAGGAAAGCCACACCCTCTTATCTGCACCCAAAATACCTCCCTGGTGGACCAAGGGTAAAATGAGTAAATTTGCACATCGTAACATTTGTCTGTTAACCCTGCTATAGATTGCCCATACAGCAGGGGTATGCACTCCACTCCATGGAATATACTGCCAGTGATTGAATCTGTCACCACTGTTGTCACTGAAATTCAGTAACAGTCACTGAATTTTGACCACAATTCTACCAAGCCCTCCAGTGAATGGAAAGGAAGAAGACATGAAAGCAGTTCTCTGTGGTACAACAAAGACATAAGGAAGACAGGAGGGAATCAAGAGGAGGATGGTAGGAAAGAGACTGCCAGAAATAGTGCAAATTCAGTCCACTTTTAGGGTTAGGGTTAGAGCTAGGGAATCATGGGAATTGTTTTTTTTTTTCTGAGACATTGAGCCTTCTCTGTCAGAGAGCTCTAGTGCCACAATAAACTACAGTTCCCATGATTCCCTAACCCTAACCCTAACCCTAAAAGTGGACTGAATTTGCACTTTTTCTGGCAGTCTGCAACCCCCCGAAGTCATCCAGTTTTGCAGGGTGGGGTAGTTTCACAAAATGAATCAGCTAGGTTGCCAATTTTCAGTGTTGCAGTTTTGCCAGCAAAGCAAGACAATGCCAGAGGAACTTGCAGTAGAGATATGGTTCATGTGGCAGTAGGCTGTCCTTCACTGGAGGCCTTTAAATAAAAACTGGATAGCCATCTCTTGGGAGTGCTTTAGCTGTGGATTCTTACATGGCAGGGGATTGGAGTAGATAGCCCTTGTGGTCCTTACCAACTCAATTATTCTAGATGTGCCCATTTTCCCATCTCTACCCATAATGAGGGACAGAGAGACTCAAGCCACTCGAGACTAGGCAAGGGAGGGCAAAGACACCCACCCCAAAAAAATAATCTGACAGAGTTGGATCACCAAGATCACTGTAGCTGAGCTTCCTCAGAAATTATCCATCACAAGTGCACTAAACAATCAAATTCTAAGAAATATTAAGACAGCTATTGTTGTTGACCCCTCAAGAGAATTTTTTTAAAAAGGCTGCTAGCACTCTAACCTATCCACGCTTGTTTGGTAAGAAGTGTCATTGTTTGGTAAGAAGTGCCATTGAACACATGGTGGGCAATTCTAAGCATGCATTGCACTTGTAAGAGTCTTCATATTTATCGACTATTGAATGATAACGAATGGAAAAAATTATTTGCCCTTCCCCTGCAAATATCTGCAAAACTGATAACAACCTGATTGCAAATGTTGACTCCACACACTGCCCATCTTAAAAATCATTCCAGGATCTGTGATGGTGGGCACATTCATCATTTGGGATGGACGTTGTCCATTCTTGCCATGCAAGGCTACATGAACTATAAACAAAAATATTTGTTGATTTTTACCTGACCAAAGACTTAGGGAATTTAATAACATGTAGATTATTCTTCTGTGGGGCTGAACAGACCAGCACTTTAGTCCAGCCTGGGATTAGAGTGGAGGCGTGGCAGTCGCATGCCGGCTGCCCTGACTCTGCCCTCACACCAGCTTCATGCCACAAACCCCACCACATTTCAGGAGGCGTCAGGGTGCTCCCTTGGTGCAGCGCCCATACACACTGCACCAAAGAAGTGCAGAAAAGCTGCCACCACCACAGCAAGGGCAGCTTTTTGCCAGTCTAAAAAGGAGCACCGCGGTTGCCGTGGCCCCATTCCAGCAAGAACTGCCACTGTCCCTTAAGGGCCGTCTGTTCAGCCCCTGTATCACTGATTATAAAAAACTATTTATTTATTTATTTATTTTAATGCAAAATAAAAATATAAGTCAAGCAGTTTAGGAGACTCTCACAGGAGAAAAGAATTTCAAAGTCAGATGGAAACCATTAAGAACTCCTCTCTCTTCATGTTTGGTGCATCAGAAACATGAAGAGAAGAGAGCTCCAGATCGATATTAAATCCCATCTGATCTTGGAAGCTAAGCAGACTCAGCCCTGGTTAATACTTGGATGGAACACCACCAATGAATACCAGATGCTGGAGACTGCATTTCAGAGGAAGAAACTGGTAAAACCACCTCTGAGTATTACTTGTCTAAGAAAACCCTCTGAAATTCATGGGCTCACCATAGGTTGACAGGTAATTGAAGTCATATACATATATACACAAACACACAGGAAAATGTGTCAACTGTCTTCCCCACACCACTACTTCAACAGTACAGAGGGATCAGAATGGCAGTCTTCTTCTACCACCACCATAGGATAAAGAAGGGGAGGAAGGAAAAGTGGTGGATGATGTGTGATTGCAAGAAATGACACAAGGACCACCACCCAGTGCCCCTTCCATGATTATGAATGAAGGAAGAGGAAGCTAAACTATGTATGCTTCCTGACAGATTCTGGCTCTGTACAAAGCCAGCTATTTCTTCAATTGGTGATTGGGTTCAAGTGATCTTCACCACCTAAGAAGTATGAAGGAGGGAGTTGACTAGGAAAATTGCCTATACCATGGCAAAAAATTCCTGGATGCTCCTGCTATATGGCTCAGGGGATCCCTTGAAGCTAAGTGCTGGACACCAAACGCTGTGCAGTTGAGCATGCAGAAGCAATCAAAACTAAAAATTCACAGCATACAAAAATAAAAAGGGGGGGAATGCTGACCACCCCGACTCCGCCCTGACTCCGTCCTATTCTGCATGCTCAACTGCACAGCGTTTGGTGTCAGGGCACCAAAGGGGCACAAAAGAACTGCCACCAAAGCAGCTCTAAAGACAGCTTTTTGCCACACCTGTTCTTTTGGGTGTGGCAAAAAGGAAGATCAGGGCCGTGGCATATGGCTGATCCACCGCTCCCAGGGGCAGCACAGAACTGCCCCTTACATGCTGTCTGCATCGGCCCTAAGCCTCTTTGAAAGAAGCCATAGGAAGGCCCTCTCTATTCCCAACAGTTGTACTTGTGAGGGTGAGGGGACAGAAAGAAAGGCATTACCAAGAGATCTCAGAATGGGCTGGTTCATATGGGAGAATGTAGTCTTTAAAATGGAAGGGGATATAGATTGTCTAGTACTCCCCAGTCACCATTCAGTCCATGCCTGCGCACCGAGTTGCTCAAGCTTACAAGCCAAGTCAGATTTAGCAGCTTTACAGATCTAGGAAATTACTGCACCAGGGTGCTCTGGCACTATAGTCACTTTAATTTCTTTAATGTGATTACAACAATAGCGATAACACCATGAAAACACTTATTTCGGCATTACTTTTTAATAGCACAATCGTCCATGCTTTGTGATGAATATTTCTGGTCTTAGTTTTCCAGTAATTGTGAGATTCTTTGGGCAACTCATTTCCGACTATTCAGGGTTGTAGAGTTCTATTTTGTTGTTTTAAGTTTTAGAATCTGTGGTTCTGTAAATAGCAATGTGCTCTTTTCTCCAGCATCAATGGATCCTGTGAAAATCTTCTTCACTAAACCAGACGCTTTGTGATGTTACAAAACAGGGAGAATGGTTCATGACATGCTCACTCATACAACATTGACCTTGCAATCTCACTACTGTGGCACTAAAGCAATTCACAATTGCAAATATTGCTGGTTATTGATGAGTTTCTCTTGTTAATGCAAAATTGTATGATAATAACTATAGGACAACTTGTCAACAATGGATGAATTCATGCAAAAAGGAGAAGAATCACCTGTTGTAATTCCACCCAAATTCCATCACTAGCACCTCATGGGGAAATGTCCCCAGATGGAATACTTTTGGCTCCTGGTGATCTCCACTGAAGAGGAAACTACCATAACACTTTCTGGATAGCACTAGCATTAAAGTGCAGAATATGGGAAGTCAGTCTTTTTCTTTGGCAGAATACTGCCATGATGACATAGGAAATACTTTGATGGATGGGTTCCCCTACTATAATCCCCCTCTCAAGACTCCTGACACTTTGCATGCTGATACCCTTTCTTAAACCTAAACAAGCTAAGCCATTATCAGCAACATCTTCAACCAAGGCAAGCAGACTCAAAGGAAGACTCCTGTGTATGCAAGGTCTGTGGGTTGGCTCCAGTTTAATGCCTTTGCTTGCCAACATCCTCACCCAAATGCCAGGTGAGATTATGTGATAAATGATTGCATTAGCTGAGACAGCTTCTCATTTTCCTCCAATCTGGCCTGTCTGCCCTTTTAGCACAGAACTCCTGATAGCATTTCTTCCTTCACCAACTTCATTTTTCCTGCTTGCTTGTCAAGCTGTCAGTGTGGAGAAAAAGAGGAGCCATCGACAAGGCAGTTACTGTTTCAGCTTCAAGTCAGGTTTCAAATGCCTCCTGCTCACACACAGACAACTCTGAGCATGACTCCATAGGGCTCACATGGCCAGGAAAGGCTGTGCCTTTACCAACTTCTATGACTTTCTTTGTATCTAGAGGCCATCTTGAGATTCTGGTCCATATCTGGGAGACCTGTATCCATACTAAACAGGTATCACAGTCTGAAAGCTCTTTAACTGTCATGGGTCCATTGTACAGAATTTTGGCATTTGGTGGGTTTTATATGTCTCTGCTAGAGATTTATAGTTCGGAGGAATGTACTAGAGTTATCTAGGGGAGAATTCTTAAGATGGTTGGTTGTTGTTTTTAACCAAACTACAGATCTCATTATTCCTCATTAGGACTGGTGATCTGGAAACAAGCAGATGGGTTCATCAAACAGATGAGCAAAAATTAGGCAGCCTACAAGCAGTTCATTCAGCACTTGACTGACAAATTGCTCAGAATTAGCAGCTTTACAGGACCAGATGGGACCCTATTAACATCACACCATTTGATCACTGTTTGACAGGTTTTTGCAGTGCCACCTTCTGGCCATCTGCAATGGTGATGCTGCAGGGCAGCAGAGATCCATCCAACAGTTCCCTCTACCAGTAAGCTCACCTAGAGGTACAGAGGATAACAGAACTGTCCTTTCTATCAAAGTCCATACTTTGAGACTCTTCCAGAATCCAGTATTCCTTGGGCAAAGATCCTACACCAAAGTTGTGTAGCACAGTTGGCCTTTCTTATCCACAGATTTGGATCCATGGATTCAAACATTCACAGCTTGAAAATATTCCCAAAGAGACCTAGATTTTGTCATTCTATAAAAGGGACACCATTTTACTATGTCATTGTATTTAATGGGACTTTGAGCATCCATGGATTTTGCTAGCCACAGGGGCTCCTGGAACCAAACCCCAGTAGATACCAAGGACCCACTGCATACATTTCCCTATGTAGAATTATTTTATTTTATTTTTGCATTAGCTTCCTCTCACACATAATACCATGTCAGCTTTGTTAATCTTCATGCACCATGATCATTTTTTTTAAAAAAATGTATTAAATGAATTATGATATATTTTCTGAGCACAATTATAATTCCAACATTCTGATGATTAGAATTAGGAATAACTTTATGGTTTGAGGTAGGATTTCATGTACATATCTTGTATTCATTAAGAATTCCAATATCTTCCCTCCCCACTGCCAATATGCCCAACCTATTGACAACCATGACATCACTTCTGGTTCTTGACATTATATCTTTTTGGAAAATAGTGTGGGACATTTCCCCACCCCTCTTCCATATATATATATATATATATATATATATATATATATATATATATATTTACCTGCTGACTTTGTGGTTTTGGAAGTAATATAAAAAACTTTGTAAGAAGTAAGGAGCCCTGGTGGCAGTAAGGAGCCCTGGTGGCACAGTCATGTTTGATCCTAGAGGAGGGCTCGAATGTCCATTCAGCCTGTCATCCTTTCATAGGTTGGTAAAATGAATACCCAGCTTGTTAGGGGCAATTGGTTTAACATTGCAAACCACTTAGGGTGTGCTAGTTCACTGATAAGCAGCATAGAAATGTACTTGCTATTGCTATAAGTAGGGGAAGGATCATTCAGACTGGGTCAAGTTCTTTAAATCTGCATGCTTCCTCAATGATGTATGTTCCTGGTTGGTGGTCTCAGGGCCAGATTAACCCAGAACCAGATTAAGACCTTTAGAGGCCCTAAGCACTTAAAAGACTTTCATTGCCCCATATATATCTAATTCAAAATATAAACAATAATAAACTATAAAATAAAATTTTATTTTTCAAAACAAACCCAAAACTGCAGTAAGATGAAAAATAACGTTTCTAATTCCAAAATCTGGCCCTGGGTCCATAGTAAATCCGGCAATGGAAGATTTCTGTGGTGCCCTCTTCTCTTGATGTTCTAAGCATGAGCTTATTTTGCTTAATGGTTAATCCAGCCCTGGCCAAATCCCTTTGTAACCCTCAAACTCTCTAAGGCCAGCATGGTGAAATGGTTTGAGCATTGGACTAGGAAACTGGGAGACCAGGGTTCGAATCCTGGCTCAGCCTTAGAAACCCACTGGGCAAGTCACATTCTCTCAGGCTCAGAGGAGGGCAATGGTAAATGTCCTCTGAAGAAATATGACAAGAAAACACTGTGAAACATTGCCTTAGAGTCACCATAAATTAAAAATGACTTGAAGGCACACAACAACAACAACAACAACAGGCTCTAAAACCAGTGATAGGCTCTTCCCCTGAGGAAAAGGTCTCATTCATTTCTGGTCTGGTCCAGACAAGGAGATGGTGGAAGTGAACAGGAAAAAGGATGCTTTGTTAGAACAATCACTGTATAGCTTTTTAATTCATTTTCTTTCCAGATGGTCATGATAAGAAGCAACAATATATATTGCTTCACTTGTTTTTAATGTGGCAAACTTGCTGGATTTTAGGGGTTCTCCAGTTCATTTCTGATAGTGCCCTTAGGTGTCTGTGCCAAAAGCCATGACTTTATGGCACAACTGTTACCCAACCAGTAGATTCTTTAATATACGTGAGGTAGACTAAACTATGCAACCAAAAAGCAAAAAAACTCCAGCATACATATCATCTGTGAGAAAGCAGTCATCATAATAATGCTACCCAGAGTCACTTCAGCTTCACAATAAATACAGCTTCAAGGTGTTTCCAAGGTATTTATTTAGCTAACACATGTGTCCTTCCCTCCTTCCTTCCTTCCTTCCTTCCCCCCACAAAATTTTTCCCCACAAGGCTTCCTTATCCACCCAACCCCATTTGGAAATACAAGGATGAAAAGAATTATCCATACTAAAACACACAGCTGGGATGATACCTGGCAAAGGAGGGGTTGAAGCACACCCTGCATCCCTGAGTATCAATTTCTTCATGTGGTTAGGAGGGTTAACAGCCATTTGTAATCACATTAGAGAAACAGTTTAATTCTAAAGACAGCCATTTGCTGGACTTGCTTCCCTTGACTGCATTACAATGAGAAGATCAAGCAGAATCAGCTTCAACAGAGAGATTATACCCAAGAAAAAGAGAAATGAATGAAAGAGGAAAATATAGCTATGTTCTTCTCTGAAAAGGGAAATCTTTGCAAATAAAATTAATAGATGACTGAATCAGGAAGTCAGATAGCCATGATTTGTAAATGCAGATGTCATTGGATTAGAAATTCCATCATCCTTGACCACTGGATATACTGGGTGTGTTTGATGTGGCTACAACAACCTATCCAAAGCCACGGGTTCACCAGTTCACTGTAATGTCTCACTCACACAGGAAACCCTGCACTTGATGCTGCAGTCAACTGGAATATATGATGCTGACCATTGGCCTATTTTGCCCTGTCTACTACAGCAGGTGCCAGATTGCTTGAGTCTCAGCTTGAGACTCCGTTTGTCCATCCCTACTTCTGATACCAGTTCATGGGATACATTGGAGATTGAATCATCTGGAATACTGTGTCCAGTTCTGGGCACCACAGTTCAAGAAGGATATCAACAAGCAGGAATGTGTCTAGGGATGAGCAACCATAATGATCAAAGATCTGGAAACCAAGCCTTCTAATGAACAATTTAGTATGTTTCCCTTGCAGAAGAGAAGACTAAAGGTGACAAGAGAGCTGTCTTTAAATATCTGAAGGGATGTCTTGTAGAAATGGATCAAGATTGTTTTCTTTCACTGCAGAGACTAGAACAGTGATGGCGAATCTTTTAGGGACTGAGTGTCCAAACTAAAAGGTGTCCCTGTGTAGGGGGGGAACTTCCAGGAGGAATAGGGTTTCTGGGGCAAGACTTCCATCCTCCGGTGTGGGACCTCTACCAGGAGAAATCATCCAACTGTTTTTTGCAGGTAAGATTTACATTAGCAATGGCAATTGTACAACCATGGTCAATGGGACACCTTAGCAATAGTAGTCTGTGCTCTGGTAACTTCCCAGTTATACAACTACAATGCAATCTATGTGGCACTACCTTTGAAGATGACACGGATGTTGCAGCTAGTGCAAAATGCTGCAGGTGACTTGGGAATTGCACTTACTGCCTAATCTGCTTCTAGCCTCAATGCAAGACTGGTGATAACATTTAAAACCCTAAATGTATTTAGATCTCAGTACGTGAAGGAGCATCTGTGCCTATGTATGCCGGTATGAGAACTTTGGGGGAGGGGGTGTTTCAACATTGCACAAACAGACAAAATTGTACAAAATCCAAAAATAGATATGTGCATGCAACTCCAAGTTAGGCACACAGATGGCACCAAGAGGGTTCCAGCCTTAGTCCCATGTGAGTATCAAGATTCACACCTACCACCAATCCTAAAATTAAGATTTAAGCCAGTGGTTCTCAGCCAGGGATGCTTTTGAGGTTCTTGGACTTCAACTGCCAGAATGACCATACTGACTGAAGCTTCTGGGGGTTGAAAGATCCCTCCCCATTGAATTAAGGAAGGCCACTCAGAGATTCAGCTTATCTACCACTACTTGTCAAAGAAGATGCAATTGGAAGATCTTCAAATCAGCAGAGGCAATAACATCTTCAGGAAATCTGTATGAATTAAGATATACCTTTTGCTTCAAGTGGTCAAGACAATGAATCAGTTGATTGCAAGATAGGCAGGTTGGAAGTTCAAGGCCCAGGTGCTGCATGATGGGGGGGGGGATCTGTCACTAGTCCCAGCTTCTGCCAACCTAGCTGTTCAAAAGCATGCAAATGCAAGTAGATAAATAGGTACCACTTCGATAGGAAGGTAAACAGTGTTCTGTGCAATCTTGCTGGCCACATGATCACAGAGTAGTCCTTGGACAACGCTGGGTCTTTGGCTTAGTAACGAAGATGAGCACTGCCCCCTAGAGTCGGACGTGACTTGACAACCTTGTCAACGGGGAATACCTTTGCCTTTACTTTGCTTCCTACCGACACTTCCAACAAGAACTGAGGATGTGAAGCCCAATAAAATTTGATTCGAGGGAGCATCCATGTACATTGAAAAGGTGTCAATTCACTGTGTGTTATCACTGTGCTGCTGTTTGGATCCAGCTCTTTTGCTTATTCTTCCTCTATTGACATCCCTGATTTCCTTCCACTTCTTGGAATGTGTTCTCTGAAAGAGAAAAGAGAATGAAAGAATCCCTAAGACAAAATTGGAAAGAAAGGTGCTTTATATTCATAGCAGATTCAAAACCCCAATCACCTTCTTTGGGATATGAAAATCAAAAGAAACCTAGAAAAGACTGCTGATCTGAGTGAGACATGCCTTAAATGTTGCTTCACATTGACTGAGAAGCTTACAATTGTACATAGATATATTGGATGCAATTAAGAGTTGCCAAATTTCTTCCTTCCCATCACCAAATTTCTTCCTTTCCTCGTTACCAATTTCAAAATTGTTTCATTCCCATGCGTTGTGTGTTGTTTGCCTTCAAGTCATTTCCAACTTATGGCAACCTTGCCACAGGGTTTTCTTGGCAAGTTTCTTCAGAGGGGTGATGTCATTGCCATCCTCTGAGGCTGAGAGACTGTAACTTGCCCAAGGTCACCCAGTGAGCTTTCCTGATCTCGCAAGTCCAATGTTCAAACTACTACATCATGTTGGCTCCTTCATACCCATATAAAGGTATTATTCAAGCTAGGCATAAATGGTAGTTGCTCCTTTACCTTTTCTTTGATGTCTATAGAAAAAGCAGGAACAATAAGGCCTGGGAGGAGATAGATAACCATTTATCTATGACCCCATTTATTTCTAAAAATACCAAACAATCTTAATTTAGTTATGTACTAAAAGAAAGATTTCTACATCCACTTACAGTTATTAAATCTGCAGATACTGAAATTAATAACTAGCTATACATTCACACACATAGGCTGGAAACCTATTGGCTAGCCTCAATTAAAGTAAACCAAATCAATCAGTTGTTCAATTGTGAGTCAAGATGCAAGTAAATCCAATCGATTCAGTGGCTCAACTCCAGTTGTGATTTAAATAGGATTTAGGCCATACTGTGTGGTTTTCTAACTAGATCTATAAATTTTTTAATCCTCAGTTGGATCAAATGGCCTAAATTTGGAATAATTAATTTCACTGAAACACATCTTAACCCACACAAAAAGTACAACTTGATTTAATGTCAACGCAATTCTATTCCTTGGGGGGGGGGGGACTTCCAAGTGTGACATACTTATCTGCAAATGTTTTCTTTTAAAAATACATGGTTGTTGTTGTTGTGTCTTCAGGTTCTTTCTGACCTATTGCACATAGTGGTTTGAGTGTTGGGTTACAGCTCTGGAGACCAGGGTTCGATTCCCACCTCGGTCATAAAACCCACTGAGTGACCTTGGACACATCATACTCACTCAGCCTCAGGGGAAAGCAATGGTAAACCACCTCTGAACAACTCTTGCCAAGAAAACCCCATGATAGGTTAGCCTTTGGGTTGCCTTAAATTGGAAATGACTTGAAGGCACACGATACTTGAAGGCAAACCTATCATGAGATTCTCTTGTCAAGTTTCTTCAGTCTACTCTCTGGTTAAAATACATTAATTTGTGCTCAAAAATGCACTTCAGAATAATAAAATTATCCCTGATTTTATTAAATTTGTTATTTTTGCTTGGGCAACTTTTGAATATCTCTGCCCTCTCCCACTTTCTCCCTGGCTACTCCCTCTCTGTGTATGTGTCTACTATCATCTCACCTCTTCCATCATCATCATCATCATCATCATCATCACCACCATCATCTCCTATATTGTCTGCAATGTCCATGTCATTATCCTTCACTGGTGTCCTGGTGTCTGTTTTCTCCATTCTCCTCCTCTTACTTCAATTTAGTAGTCCTCTTTGGGTGCATCTACAGCTCTGATTCCCAAACTTTGGTCCTGCAGCTGTCTTGGACATCAACTCCCAGAAGCCCCAGCCAGCTTGGCCAACCAGGAATTCAGGGCCAGTCAAGAATTCTAGGAGCTAAAGTTAAAGTTAAAAACATCTGAAAGACTGAACTTTAGGAATCACTGCTTTACATTGTACAAGTAATGCAGCTTGACACCAATTTAGGTGCTGTAGCTCCATCCTGTGGAATCCTGAGAGGTGTAGTTTTATGTGATCTTTCACCTTCTCTACCAGAGTGCTGATGCCTCACAAAACTATGAATCCCAGGATTCTTCAGGAGGAAGCCATGGCACTTCAAGTGATGTCAAACTGCACTGTTTCTACACTGTAGAAGCATCCTGTGATGTCAACACCTCCTCTCCTTCAGGTCTCAACATTCTTCTGCATTTCTTTCCATTTTTATCTGCACCCCACCCTTCTTCCATGTCTCCCATCACTCTCTCTTGTCTTGTTCTTCCATCCACCAGTCTGTCACTTCACATCTGTCCAAGAATTCCCTCCTTCTTTCCCTCGTCTCTTTCTCATATTTCATCTTAGGTTCCATCAGTGGGATTCAGGATCTCATCCAAGAGGTCCAAATCTGTTGCTATAACATACGACAGATCACACTCCCAGAGAAGAGGAATCTCAAGGAGCTTGAAACAGAAGCTTTGCCCCCTTCCTCCAAAAAATCTTGGTGGAAACATGTTCTCATATGTGCAAAGTGACCTAAGATGCTTCAGAGCATACCCTTCCTGTTCCTATTCTTCCTTCCACTGCTCCTGCTCTTTGCCACCCATTGTACTTCACACCACTGGCTACCATTACTTGTATCTATCACAGAATGAAAGGCAAGGCAGCAAAGGAGGTGGTAAAGGGACAAAGTAATGTGGCTGTGATGGCAAACCTATGGCATGCACATCAGAGATGACACACAAAGCCATTTTCCTTGGCATGCAAGGGATGCACGCACCTCGTCCTCCTCCTTCCAGACCCTCCACAGCCTTCAGCTGCCTCTCCAGATCCAGCTGAAGGCAAGGAATGGCATGGGAAGAGGAGGAGGAAGAGGTGTGCACCTGTTCCTCTTCTTCCCTTCTCACCCCCCCCCCCAGGCCTTCAGCTGTCTCTGGAGAGGCAGCTGAAGTCCCAGGAGGGTGGGGAGAAGTCCCACCCCAGCATCAGGTAATCCCCAGTGCTGGAAGGCCTTTTAGTTTGGGCACTTGGCCCATAAAAGCTTCGCCATCACTGCAATATGGCAAACAAAAAAAAACTATTTCCCATGTCATTCCTAGGAAAACGTCTTTAAATTACATGGGACTTCACTGGTGGGAAAAGGTACAGTACTTAAGTTGTGAACCAGAACAGGTAATGTAATTAATACCAACGCATTCATTCTTATCTCTAGGCACAACTTCAGAGCACAGAAAAGTCCTGTCATTTTTTACCTTGACACCATAGACGGGAAGCAAGCCATGCACAAAGAATTTGGATGGGCTTAAATTAATCTGAGGCGGCTCCTGGTCTTCCCTTTGCTTTCTCCCTCCCAACCTTTTCTAAAGAACTCTTTCACCACTTTAAGTACCTCTCTATTTGGAATGGTGCTTGCAGCCATTCCAGTGGGGATGTGTGATCTGCATTTAGACTGCATCGCCAAGATACGGAAGGCAGTGGAGCGTGTAAGTATCAATTTTCCATAGTGGGCAGAACGTGTGTAATTATAGACCGTTCCAGGGTTTACGGCCATGAAGACTCTTTGCAACTGGCATTAAAATGGTTATGGGGTTGTTTTGAAATGTTTCCAGCAAGATGTTTTGGGAGGAAGAGGGCAAAGCTTCTGTTTCAAGCTCCTTGGGATTCCTCTTCCCTGGGACTGTGATTTGTCATAAATATACCAAGAAATATACCACCCTTTTGGATGGGATCCTACATCCTACCGATAGAGCATAAGTAACTACAGTTGGCCCTCTATATCCACGGATTCATTCTTTATCCACAGATTCAAGCATCCAAGGCTTGAATATAAATTACAAACAGCAAATCTAGATTTTGCCATTTTATATAAGGGACACCATTATACTATCCATTGTATTTAATGAGACTTAAATCTCATCCGGGCTTCTTTGGGCTCGTCCTGCATCTTTTCAAGAACAGGAAAATCCCATTCTTGAAAAGCTGTGAGAGAAGCCTGGGTTGCATATGGGCTGCATACTGCCCGGCGATGGGTAAATGCAATACAATCTGCCTTAAGAAAGTTACATCCCAGGTCTATCCCAGCTGCGAAGCTAATGTGATAGATAATCTGCATAAAGTTGTTTTCTGTGCAAAAATGTCATGTGCAAATTTCGCACAGAATAATTCCTGAACGGCACAGTTTTCAAAGACTGTCCTGCAGCAGGAAAAAAATTACTAAAATTACTCATCTAAGAAGAAAATTAGCAAAGAATCACATCCTTAGAGAATTTATCAATTAAAAATTGGCTTAATTGATATGGACTATAGCCCTATCCAAGAAGCTAATTTATAAATTAAGACTAGCAAAAGGAGATATAAAAGAAGATTTTTTTTTTTTTTTTGGTATCATGTGGAAGCCATTTGTTACTTTCATGTGTCAAAGTAATGGCAAATTTAAACCACTAAATGGCCGTGTTAAATTTTGGATTAATAATTAGATAAAAACTATTATAATAATATGCAAAGGAATAGAGTGGAAATTGCAGATGTAAGAGGTTTGACAGAGTAATATTTCAATAGCTTGAATTAGGGCAGAGAAGGGGAGGTGGGTTTGTTTGCAATGAATGGGAGAAATTGTTGTAACACAGAAACTGCACTATTGTTAAATATCAATCAATTAATTTAAAAATAAAAAAGGTCACATCCTTACCAAGAACTAACCAGGGCTGACTTTACATTCGAAAGTGTGGGACAAAAAGGGAGGCTGGAGGATAGAAGAAGGAAAATGCTTCTAAACATAGAGAGAAGGGGTGAACAGAAAGGCTATTTTCCATTTTAGTGCCAAAGTAACTATTATTTATCACTCTTACTAGTAAATTCAGCTTCCCTTTTACTAGAATAGACCCAGGGTAATGGCAGACCTAACTTTCTTAACTGCTGTCACTGTGGATTCTTCATCTATGGCTAGAACCTAGTTTTGCCCCTTCATTTATGTGAGTACATTGCATATATGCAAGCTGAACTCTGGGAGAAATCTCAGTTTTACCCTTTTGTCTGCTTCATCGATCCTGTCTTTTATAGTTGCAAAGCACTAGTCATGTGTTGATAAACACAGAGACCCATTTTTCACCTTACCTTCCAATTTGTTTTTGTTTTTAAGTACTAGATTTTTTTATTTTTATTTTTTTATTTTTTGGAATAGGTACTTGCAATTTTCCCCCAGGGATTGAGCAGTAATGATGGTGTTCTCACAAGTACCAAGTACCAATTATCATGTGCCACAGATCGCTTTCCTGTATGTTTGAAACAGACAGAATGATATATCTGCCCAAAGATTTTCCAGGAACATATAAATATAACTTAACAGCTGACCTCACCTAGGAAGGACAAGCCAAAAACATCTGGTGCATTATTCAAACAAGTCCTCTATCTATCTATCTATCTATCTATCTATCTATCATCTCTATCTATCTTTGCATTTAGTGCATCAATCTACACTTTTAACTCTCCTCTGTCACATTCAGAATATCATTTTATTTTATTTTATTTTATTTTGTCTTCATTCATATAGCCCTAGCTATTGAGCTTGACTTGGCTTAGCTCAAGGCTGAGAAAAAGCAACAAAACTCCTTGAATGTAACCTTGCACCTCATACTAGGTTCTGAGAAATATTTCACATGTGCCTTGGCCACTAATCTCAGTTACTTCTGGATAGATGACATTCTCTTGGCCCCAAACTGAAAGCAGGAAACAGAGAAAATTAGGATCTGACCCTTAGCATATGGAACCAAAATTTTGTTTTTGGGTGGAGGGGATAATGACATTGATGCCAAAATGGAGGCATCCTTCGAGGCTTCCTCACAAAATGTTTGCAGCCAATGTGCTTCATAAAAGAAACTTCCCAATGAATTACACTGAAATTGAGCAAGTCTTCGTTCCATGGCGTTGTTCTCTAGGGAAACATTTCATCTAACTCAGGGCTCTCCTGTGTGTCAGTAATAAAGTCAGTGGGAAAAAAGAGAGAGATATACTTTTGCAAAAGTAAGATGTTCAGGGAGAAAGAAGCCCTTAAAGCGGACATTTAATAATACGGCAATAAAACAAGGGAATAAAACAAGATGTGAAATAATGGACTGTCTGTGAATCTTGTCTGGGATTCCCCTCAGACCCAACATTCACATCCAGCAGTAAAAGCTTTCTCAAGATACCTCCCAGGAGCTTCTGGGATGAAACCCAGGAACCCACAGGCTTGCAGCAGTAATGTAATGGGAGATTTTGATGTGTTGATGCTCATCATGAGAGTCCTCATGGCCACACACATCTCAAGAGGGTCCAAAAATACAAGTAGTGTGTGGGTTTAAACAAATGAACCAGTTTTGTCCATTTTCATCTTCATCAGAAATAGCTCTTTTGTGAAGCTAATGGCTCTTAATTAGCAATGCAACATCAAACACACCACAAAATATGTTCAATAATAAGAGGGGTAGCCAAAACAACAACAACAACATATTGCAGGCTCTGAGGACTTATCCAATGTAGCCCCATACAAACTGCATTGCTGTGGCAAAAAGAAAGCTCTTGCCTCTACAGTAAATCTGCTCTCAGTATTGGTTTGGACCGTGAAGGAGTATCTAAAGTGCTGACTCTAAATGCCAAACAGGTTCAGTATTTTCAATTGCTCCTTCAAAAATAACAAACAAGCAAACAAACCAAAGAGCGTTATGAATTCCCAACTTCAAATATGAAGTTGCTGCTGTTGTTACATGCCTTCCAGACATACCTGTGATGGTGGTCTTTCTCAAGCCATAGCCAGGTTTGTATGGGAAAATACAGTCCTTCAAATGGTAACATTGGTCCTGGCATAAGGCGGGGCGAGGGGGAGTAGAGAGGTGCCATTAACCTCTCTGGAAAGGGAATTCCAGAGCTTGGTGGAAGTCACTGAGAAGGCCCTCTCCCATGTTCCCGCAAGATGAATGTGAAGGTGGTGGGCCAGAGATAGAAGAACCTCTTCAGCAGATCTCAAGACATGGACAGATTCATATTGGAAAAGACAGGCCTTCAAATAAGCTATTTTTATCTTCCATTTCTCAACAATGCAAAAGAATCAACAGGTCAAATGGGAAAGAAAAAGTTTCCTGACTCGAGTGCCAGAACATGTACTTGTGATTCAGAAGTGCTATTTTATAAATGCTAAGCATGAGCACAACAGGATATGGATGGGTAACTGAGCCTACCAGGAGCATCATGGAATATGACAGAAGGACCATAACAGCCAATTAAAGAAAGATTCACTTTACTGCTAGGCAAAAGCGTCTGTGCAAGATGCCGTTTCATTTGTACTGTCTGATCTTCTCAGCATCTGTGTCCCAAATTATGCTGGCTACCTTATTTAAAAATAAATCCTTACGAAGAAAGATATAGAGTGGAGGGGAACAGAAAACCCACACATTGCAATATGTTCACCCAAGTCCAAATGCCTTCAGGCCCATGGTTTTTGTTTTTATCTGAAAGGAACATGTCGTCCTTCGCAGGACAATTTTAACTCTGCTGAAAAATATTTCAAGCAAGCAGAAACAGGAGTTGGAGGGGGGGGTCGTGTCACTGTCTGGTCATCTGATCACGATGTTGATTTTTTACTGCTGTTGTTTTTGAATGGAGTATCTCATTTTAACACTTCATAGCATAGCAATGCTTCCAGAAGGGAGCAATCTTGATGTGTCAAATCAGCGTCATGTTAGAGCAGTTTGTTCCTAGGAAGTGACTAGTAAGTCAGAAAAGCATCCATAACAGCTGCATAATTTTGAAGTGACATTTGAAAGCTCTGGCTCACTTTGAACAAACATAAACTCTTGTTAGTCTTGAATGGATTTTTTTATTCTTTTCGCTTTAAAAAAATGAAAAATTTGATTGTTACAGGAGAGAGTTCAGCTTCATATTTGTCATTTAATCCTTCTGAGGCCAGTAATGCAAGAAAGGAAGAGGTTTGACTAAATCAAAGAAAGGAAGAAGTTTGACAGGTTGGCGAGATACATGTGTGTTTGGAGTTAAGTCCTAATTCCAAATGGGATAGAGGATTTCCAGAAATCAGAAAGGAAGACCTGTCATAACTTATAAGCTTATCGCATGGCACTTAAGGAACGGGAACGGAATGGAACAGAACAGAAGAGAATGGAATGGAATGGGGCAAAAATGCATCTTACTGCATGGGAGAATGCCACCGATGCCACTGGGAGTCCCCAAGGCATTCCCCAACTGTTCCTGGCAGCCGATTTTGAAGAATGATTTTGAACCCTCCTTCAAAAATCAGCTGCCAGGAACAGCTGGGAACGCCTTGGGGACTCCCAGTGGCATTGGTGGCATTCTCCCATGCAGTAAGATGCATTTTTGCTCCATTCCATTCCCATTCTTGTAAGTGCTGTGCGATAAGCTTATCACTGGGAAATATTTTTACAGGACTCTCCGAGGCACTTTTGCTGAGATTTCTGAGGCAGGAAAAAAGTGGGAAACAGAAAAGTACTAAGAGGCTGTTGTTAATATTCCCAATGCTTTAAAAGGACAGAAAAACGAGACAAGTCTCTTTAAAGTATTGCTGATAAGACTCTTGAAGAAAAACAGGGGTGTGGGGAAAGAGGAGGTTCCAGTAAGCTCTTTGGGGGTATTAGGCACAGACCAGTGCAGCACCAGGTATGCTTTAATTTATTGTTATTTCTCATCAAGCCAGCTTCAACATATGGAGACTTATGAATAAGAGATATCCATACCCTCCAACTGGCCATGTAGGTGTGCATGGATCAAACTGGAAAGAAAGGGAAAACATACCCTCCAACTTGAACTGATCTGACAGGGACAGTCCTGATTAACTCTCCTGTTGCAAGCTCATTTCAAAGTTCAAAAATAACTTATACTCAAATCTGCAAGGAAGAGAGAATGGGATGGAAACTTGAACTTCCCAGTAAGCCCAGGCAAAAGCAAACTTCTGCAACCTCTCCTAGCTCATGTGTTCATTCTCATTAATAACTTTGATCACCTTGAGCACACTCTGATGCTGCGTGACCACACATGTTCTGCATTTCTTCTGTGAAATACTGGAAGGTATGGATCTCTAAGAGCCCTTGTCATCAGTAGCACTGCTCAGGTTTTACAAGCTCATGGCTGTGAGTCAATCCATTTTTAATATAGTCTTCTTTTTCTACTGCTTTCCAGCTGCCGAGCATTATCAGCTTATGGCATAGAACAGCAAGAAGCCTTCAGATCTATTGTACCTTGATTTTCTTGGCCACATGATATGGGTGTCCCAGGTAGGTGATGGGCTTTTTCTCTTGAGGAACTGAAATGAAAAGCTGGCTTTCCACCGGTCGGGGTCACAGTTGTTGCATCCTGCCTATAATTTCCTTCTCTTGTCCTCTATTCTTACTGATGCAAGTAGCTGGGAACTCATGACAAGTATGAACAGCTTCCATTTCCAATTCCTGTAGTTTCTTGACCCCACCCATCCACCAATCATTCCCTCCTCTTACATACACACACAAAAGGGCAACACCCATGTTACATAGACAGCACCTTCCCACACCATTTACTTTGTGAAATATTAAATAATCAAATGAATTAAAAAAAATAATGCATGAATTCTTACAAGATTATTTCAATATATGTAATAAATGAAGCACTGCAGTATGACACCCCAGAGTCAGGTGCCAGATAAATCGCACAGTTGCAAGAAAGGTTGACACAGCATTGGAGAAACCTGCAACAAAGACTCCAGAATCACCCAGTGAAGCAGCAGAAACTGAAAATGCAGTGGATACTCCAAGGGAAAAGAAACTGGGAAGACACTTGCTGATGTATCAAAGGGAGAGGAGGATCATCTTCAAACACATCTGAACAGACATCACCTTTTGCCATAAGTCCACAGGACACCAAAGAAAGTCTTCCAGTCCAGGAGGAGCAATTGGTTCCAGTGGAATGACAGTACAGAAGTTTCAGAAGGAGAAGGAAGTGGTGCATCTGAGGAAGTATGTATCTGAGGAAGCAGACTTAAGTCTACGAAAGCTCATGCTGACAACCTCTTTCTTTCAGTTAGTCTCAAAGATGCTACAAAATCTCTCTTAATACTGATCCTACAAACTAATACGGCTACATCTTTGAATTCTACCTTTAAGTTACTTTAAATGTACCAAAGCACATCTTGCATTAAATAATCCTTTCAAGATGACAGAAAAGCTGCACTTTTTCTGAAAAGATTAGTCAAAATGTGGGGCCACCACACAAAAGGCTTTTTCTGTGGGACTTACCAAGTGCCCTGTTCTCACTGATGAACAGCAGTACCTCAATTGTGGACACTTACAGGCAGCCCTTCAGATGTCCTGGTCCCAAGCTGTCTAGAGAGAGAATTGGGAAGTTCTTGAAGGCCATCTGTATTTCAAAGTTCCTGAGCCACAGGAGTTTGTATCTGAACCATCTGTCCCCCACAGCATAATTATAGTTTTACCAGTGCATTTGCTGTGATCTCTTCATTTTCTGTGAAAGGTGTGAGCAGGCTGTGATTAGATGTGAGCAAGACACTGATTACTGCTTAATTAGCAAGGCTAATAAAACTGCCATTTAAGATAGGTAAAGTACAGTATTTACTCCAAGAGAAACTTATTTGAGAGTTCGTTACTCAATCAAAGTCACCCCATGGGTTTCCATAGCAAAGTGGGAAATTGAATCATAATTGCCAGATTCTAGTCCAACACTCAAAGCACTATACCACTTTGGTATTTGGGTGAGGCATTGCCAAAGAATACCAAGTACTATTGGCTATATTTCAGAGGAAGAAACTGAAAAAACACCTCTGAATATTCCTTTACTTTAAAAAAAATCATATGAAATTCATATGGTTGCCATAAGTAAACAAGTAGCATAAAGGTGCATGCACATGCACACACAAACAAATGATCACTTTTATGTTCTTGAATTCAAGCTGAAGGATTACAGTTCACACGAATGATCTCAGAGATTTCTTTTTGGAGTGTAAAAGCAATGAGAATTACCGTAACTGTTCCTAGACCACTAGTTATTATCCAGAAAGCAACCTCAGCATTAGGATAAAGTTTTCAACTGAAAGAGCTGTTCCACAGGAAAACATAGGGAGTCAACAGACAGCAAATTCTCCTTTGCTGGAAGTACTTACTACACCTACAGTTTCATCCCTCAGTGCAGATCCTGTACCTTGCAGGGGGTTAGACTAGATGAACTCACTGTCATTCCCATCTCAGAGACTCTATGAATCCTCCTGCTGTGTTTTTGTATGAATTACTGTTCTGGGTATGATGACAAAGTCCAGAGTAGTGACTCTAAAGACAAACTTAACCAAGAGGCGAGGAATTCTTCCCCCCCCCCCCCCAGAAATCTAGAAACTGCCAAATTACAGTGGGTCAATGAGAATGGCTAAGGGGTGGGGCTAAGGCTAAATGCAGAGTTCGGGAAGTTACTTTTTTGGAGAATAGATCCTAGAACACTCTAGCCAATGTTGCAAATTCAATGAGAGCCAGAGTGACTCTTTGACTATGGGCCTCTGCAGACAGTGGCACAGAGCCACCCCGGGAAGTGGCAAATTGGGGCTGCGACAACCCCATGCTGCAACCCTAATCCTCCCTTTTGCTGCCCTGAAAAGAGCAGCAAAATGCTGCTCCTTTTAGGGGTGGCAAAAGGCCGCCCTAAGAGCCAGCACTGGAGCTTTTCCTCACCCTTTTGGTTCAGCATGTTTAAACACTGCACCGGGAGGGCATCCTGATGCTGTGAACTATGTATAACTGCCCCACCCCAACGCTACTCCCAGGCTGGCCCTTTGGAGACTCTGGAGACCAGGGTTCAATTCCCTACTTGGCCATGAAACCCACTGAGTGATCATGGGCAGGTCACTTGCTTTCAGCCTCAGGAGAAGGCAATGGCAAACCTCTTATAAACAAATCTTGCCAAGAAAATCCTATGAGAGGCTTGTCTTGGGGTCACCATAAATCAGAAGCTACTTAAAAGCACACGGCAACAACAGCAAATTCAACAAAATAACATATGTTACTCTGGACTGTACCATTTCAGAGTGTAGACACAACATTACAGCCCTGAATGTTTCCCTATATTTTAAGGGAAGACACCGCAGATTGAAAAACAAACCTTCTAACATGCTAAAGAAAAGGGTTCTAATCTGGTTTCTCCCTTGACATGCTAGTTTACTAAAATTTTGCCATGTGGCCAGCTTTGTTCCTAGTTGGTATAACTCCTATGGTATAGCTCCCAATCTGAACTAATGATACCCACGGAGTGGAAGACAGGAACCAGGCATCAAAGCCTGGAGGCTGAGCTGTGTCTCAGAAGAACCAGATGCCACACAAAAGGCCAGAAGATGTTAAAAGTCAGATCTCTGTGGAAGTAAAATCTTTGCCCAAACAAGAAACATGTATAGTTCTTTCCAATGAGAAGAGCCATCAGCTAGCCAGGGTAGTCAGAGCTACTCCAGTGCCTGGAAGACCCATATTAAATATTTAAGCAGCACTTCTGACATATAGACCTGAGGGAAGGACCATAACTCAGTGACAGAGCTTGTACAGAAGATCCTAGGTTCAGGTTCAGTCTTATCAGAGAAAGATATTATCCTAGAGATCCAGACTAGGGATGGGGAATGAATGGCCCTCCAAATATTCTTTCAGTGCAACATCCATTAGCCCCCAAGGTTGACTGTGCTGATTAGAGCTGATGGGAGTTGTGTTCCCACAATACCTGAAGAGGTGTGTGTTCTCCAACACTCTGAAAATACTTAGCCAACAGATTTGATTAGACACAAGACAATGATGTTGCATCTGCAAGGCTGAAATCATTTGTAGTGTTTTGTGACACCAGAGCTCTCTGACAGAGAAGTCTAAATATCTCACAAAACTACAAATCCCAGAATTCCATAGCATTGAGCCATGGTAGTTAAAGTAGTGTCCAAACTACATTATTTCTACAGTGCAGATGCAACCTCAGTTGTACTAGATGACTCTTGGGATCTTTTATAATTCTACACTTTTATGATTTTAAGGCAGCTTATGCTCCTAGCTCTGACAGTATGCCATTCAAGGTACACAGGGCTTTGTGTTCCTGGTTGTAATCTTAGCAGCTCCTGTTGCTTACTCAGGACATGCCTTCTGGTGGCATTCCCCAATATTTTGCCTTCTAGTTCTTTAGTCTCACAGTTCCTCCTCACTGGTCATGCCAGCTGGAGCTAATTAGAAATGAAATCCAAAATATCTGGAGGACACCAGGTTGGGGGATATTGTCCTCTGTCTCAATTTTCAAAGTAACATTACCACCCAGTATGGCTGGCAAGATATAGGAAACTTGTGGCACCTCAGAGTGTTCATACATTCCAACCAAATTGTTACAACAGACTTTTCTTTCATGAGTTTCATGGAGTTGGCAAACCTCTGGGTCACATCTTCATTCAACTGAGCTGGTTTCTTCCCCCAACTCTTTTTGAGGCTTGCTTCTCCATTGTGTGGCAGCTTTCAGATAAAGAGCATTAGCTTTCACTTCTGAGTAAAGAAACAAAACTGAGGTGCTGGGTAACACACAACCAAATCCATCTTGCTTTATATTCAGTTGAAAAGAGTAGAACAACAAACACATTCATTGTAGCAGAATTATTGTGTGGATGTCAGACAAAACCATTCTCTCTCCTGGATCCTTTGGCATGGGTTGAGTATATGCATGAGATGCTGGTATAAAAATAAACCTAGCTCTTCAATCATATTTTTTTAACATGCATTTTATTGATGACGCCACTTCTAATCTCTTCTGTAAATGTATGGAAATCTGTGGCTCACTGAGCAAGGTTTTGCCATCATAGTTCACATATATGTTAGCAAATTCTGGAAACAATACTAGGTGAAATGAGCCCACAAACAACTGTGTTAAAAGAATGCAATTTTATAAATTGAAGTGTGTGTGAGTGTGTGTGAGTGTGTGTGCACATGTGAGATGGACTGGCATGCCAGGAAGATGGAATCCTTACTGGACGCACATCCAAAATTAGCATGGGCTTTCATAAAACAGACACAGAGGATTTCTCCTGATGGGTCATTATCCAGGATTGAAAAGGGATTACTCTTTTTACAGCTCAAGCTTTGTTAATGTATTTCTGCAGGGGGAAAAACCAAGGTAATCCTGGGCTACATCAACAGAAATTGTTTATATGAAACATGGGACAGGATTGTTTCCCTTCCAACATCTACCAAGAAACTATCTGCTGGAATACTTACCACTTGAAAGGAAAGGTCTTGAAAGTAATATTATTCAAGTAGGGACATTATCTGTAACATGTTTGTCTTGGGCTTATGAGAGTGTAGCATAATACTAGTAATTCTATTACTAAAAATAATCCTTACGTGTGACTTTTTTCTTATTACTTTTGTGGGGCTAAAGTTGTTTAAAAAAACCAAAAACATACACACATTTTGAGAGGATTCTCCCCACCAAAAGATTTAGGCCATTCTCTTACTTTTTAGATGGATTC
>CM034709.1:18959975-18970709 GCA_020142125.1 Phrynosoma platyrhinos | reverse complement strand
CCCCCCCCCCCCCCGCTCTGTTTGTTGCAGCTTGGAGATGTACACATGCTTTCTTGGAAGGGAGGCCATCACCATTATCAGTCTATGCTAGGCCTTGAAAGAGAGAGTAGCATTCCCTCCAACATTTCACAGATAAACACTAGGACACAAGTGGTGAAGCAATATCAGAATGTGTTCAAGAGGGCAAAAGTTACTAAAGAGGAAGAACACATACACATTAGCGGGTTTATCACATGGGAGACAATTGGAAGTATAAATGGGGATTAACCTGTGATAACCCCACATTTGCGCTAATGGTTTTCACACAACGTCGTGTTCAAAGTGCTATTATCCTGTGAATAACCCGTGATAATCCCACAATTGCACTAATGATTTTCACATGACGTCGAGATGAAACGTGATTAAAGTGCCATTATCCTGTGAATAACCAGGCAAGAAATAGCAGCAAATCATTCACGGGATTTTCCCATCAATGATTTTTTGCTGTTTATTGCCTGGTTATTCCCAGGATAATGGCCTTTGTGTTAGTCTCATTTTATTCATGTTTTAATATCAATTGCATGATTTTCATGGGTTAATTACTCTTTAAACTCCTAATTTCTTCCTGTGTGATAAACTAGTAGGAGAGGCTACAGTGGTTTACCTCCTTGGCCAGTCGAGAGTCCATCCTCTCGTCTCTTTCCCCAGCCCTCAGTTAACTGAATAAAAACTACTTTTATACTTTAAACTCAGTTTACAGCAACTGATGTAAGCTAAGGACAAAGGGAGAAAGTAGGAGTGGGAGAGAGAAACTGACACATCTTAAAAGCGGCTGAAAGATTGGGATGACAAAAGATTAACTGAGATTATATCTGCAAAATCAGGACAATTGGAGGGAATGGAACATGGACCATTGTGCATGGCTATTTGCTTGTCGAATTGGTGTCTAGTGCAGTGTTTCTGGTCTTGTCTGCACAGGCAAAAAATACCATTCTCACTCCAACACTAGTGCTATCTATTTGTATAATGAACTGCAACTTCTATGAAATATTCAGGCTTCCCCATTAACCTGACTTTGCCCTGAAGTCGGAAAAGTTAGAAGAACCCCCAGTGTTCTCCTGAAACTGCTGGGTTAGTGTGGGGGTCCTTGGTGTACAAAGAATTGGATCAGGTCTGAATCTGGGTCTTCAGATTTTGGATCACATCTCCCATCATTGTTATGGGCTTCCCTTTTTGATTCTATTGAGTTAGCAGGGTGAATTACATGTGGTGGTTTGAGGGTTGGACTATGATACTGGAGACCAGGGTGCAACACTTTGCTCAGCCATGGAAACCCAGTTGGTGCCATTGGGCAAGTCACATTCTCTCAGCCTCAGAGGAAGGCAATGGCAAACCCCCTCTGAAAAAAATGCCAAGAAAACTCTGTCATAGGCTCACCTTAAAGTCCTCATATGACTTGAAGGAAAACAAATAGGAAGATGATGAGGATGAGGATGAGGAGGGGGAGAGGGAGAGGAGGGCTCTTACTTTAGGACTTGGTTTGAGAAAGAAATATTTGTATAAAAATAGATGTTGTTCTTCTGTATACTATAACGTATATTTCTTTTTTACTTAAGATAGTGAATTTATTTTGCTTTATATTGCTTTGGGCATAGAAAACATTTATTCTCTCTCAAGGTTTTTTTTTCTACAAAAACAACAACATTTATTTGTGCAATTTGTGTACATTTATACAATTTGGAAGAGTCCTGGTGGTGCAGTGGTTAAATGCTTGTACTGCAGCCACTCACTCACAAACCACAAGGTTGTGAGTTCAATACCAGCCAGGGCTTAGGCTTGCATCTTTCCGAGGTCACTAAAATGAGTACCCAGCTTATTGGGGGCAATTAGTTTACAATTGTAAACTGCTTAGAAACAGCATAGTACAGTATGAGGTGGTATATACATGAAGCTGCTATTGCTATTGCTTTTACTAATTTGTGCAAAATGCACTGGTTCCTACACAACCAGAAAAACAGAATGCAACTCAAAATTCCTGAAGCAACAGAGTCTCCCCAGGCCTATTGGAATGAGTGATATTATTCCAATTACACTGTGGAGAAACGGAAATGGTGGACAACCAGCACTGATCAGAAACATAGTATTGTTTGTGCCAGCTGTAGGAAGGGAGGCTAGTGGCATGGATTCTTCAAGATTTGAACTACTTAGGATAAGAGAAGACAGAAATCAAAGATAAGAATTCCACCTCTTGGCTGAAGATCCTAGATGTTTCTCCATTCTAAAACCAAGATCCAGCTTAAGTAGAAGCTATTACATCACTAAGTGGAGAGTGGGTAAATTTATTGTTCTAGGAGAGGGGGTACATGGTTGACCCCACACTAGCTATTACATCCCTGCCTCTCAGCAAATGAGATGATACTATCCTTTTAAGTGAAGCCCTCACCTACCAGGCACTCGTTGAAGCACACTTCATTCATGAATTAAGCCCCTGACAGCCCATATCTATATGATCAATATGTTTGTTTATTAGCAGCAGCTGCACCGTTTTAGCAAATCTGGTGAGCTCAGGGAGGGGGAGCATTGGATATTAACCACAGAACAGCACTCAGGGCTGGAGGAAAGAAACATGCTGGCAAATGGGAATTGGGATGGATAAGATTTCATACTAATGATGCTTTAATTGAAATAGCTGGTTGGGAATGGATCACTCGGTGCAGGGAAGGCAGCTTTGATGGGTCCCACTGTGGCCCCTCCTCAGATGAGTCTGTTAGAGATGGGTAAAGGAAGACCAGTAATAGGAATCAAAGGACCGGTGACATAGCTTACTGCCTCAGAATAAGGAGTAACGCTCCCTCTTTGCACCATAAGCCCTCTAAGGATTGAAAGGGGAGGCAGCTGGCCTGTCTGAGATCCCTGTGGAATGAAAGGGACTAACACAATGCTTCAAGAATGAAGGAGGCAGGAGGAGAGAGGACCCTAAGTGAGAGGAGGGAGATTGACATAACACCCTTCAACATGTCATAAAGGAAAGCCACACACACATAGTCAAGCACCATCAGAGTGTGGCCAAGAGGTCAAAAGTTATTAATCAGGAAGAACCAGAAATCCTCCTTTTCCATGACATGTCTTCTTTCTAGGAGGAATTCCAAAATGTCCTCTATTTTGAGTATGACTAAGAAACATGAATATATATTTATATCAGTGTTTTTAGCCTTTATTGTCCTCCATTTTTCTTTAATGTTCTACATTTTGCAGTGCCTTGTCTTCCTTTGCAGTTAAGACATCTGGTTAACCTGGGAAGAACACACAAGCTGTAAGCTGCTTTTGCCTGAGCTCTCATGGTACCACAACACAGATTGTTCCTCCTTGAAGGTCTAGATCAGGGGTAGGCAACCTTTACCCTTTAAGGGCTGGGGGACTTCAGCTCCCAGAATCCCAGGAGCTATTGGCCAATATGGAACTATTGGCCAACATGGCTGAGGCTTCTGGGAGCTGATGTCCCTTGGCCCTTAAAGGGGAAAGGTTGCCTACCCCTGGTCTAGATCGCCTTCTGTTGAGGATTCATCCAGGAAGGCCATGACAAATAGAGAAACAAAAACAAAACCACAGTACATGGTTGTCCATAAAAGGACCTCTCTGTCAGAACCTTCATATCATGGATTTAACATCAGCCCATTCTATAACCTCCAGCCTGAATAACTGAATGTCACAGTCTGGGTCAAATGTGGCATGATGTCCAGACATCTCAGAGGTGTTGTAATTCATCTTACAAAGCAAAGGAAAGATTTCAGCACAGGAATGTCATTTTTGGCAGCAACTCAGTGTCAGTTGTGAAGGCATTTTGGCTGGAAGTTATACGAACACTTTGTATCTAGTGTTTGGATAGATCATATTCTGTTTCCATTTCCTGATAGTCAAAACATGAAAATGCATGTGTGGAGCAATCCAGAGGATTACAATATCTTTGGTAAAGGATATGTCTCATTGTCGTACTGTCCACTGGGTCAGAAAACTCCAACATCATTTGGAATTGAGAGGGAATTTACTACAGTGAATTCACCATTTACAAGGGTAGCTCTCATAACTTCCAAGATGCAGTATATTCAGAGATGATTCAGAATAGGAGGTCCAGTACCTCACAGTTCTCCCTCCAGTTTGCTTCAGACTAAGCAATCAATATTACAGCATCATTTCCAGCTATGTTATGGTTATGATTCCCCTTCTCCTCTTGCTTGCATAACTCCTGAGAGTTTAAACACCTCTAGTTTAAACCTCTGTTTAAACCTTTGTTTAAACACTTCTAGAGAAAGAAAGCCCACTACCTTCTGAGACATTCCATTCTGCTATTGAACAATTTTTACCATCAAGATATTCTTCTTAATGTTTACCTGGAATCCCTTTTCTTGTAAATTGAATATATTGGTTTGTATTCTAATCTCTGGGGTAACAGAAAACAAGCTAGCTCCATCATCTACATGACATTCCATCAAATATTAAAAGATTATTATCTTCCCACCTGTTAATCTTCTCTTTCCAAAGCTAAACATATCTAACTTCCTAAGCCATTCTTCATAGGGCTTGGTTTCCAGACATTTTATAATCGTTGTCACCCTCTGCATGTGTTTCTGGTTATCAATATCCTTCTTGAACTGTGGTGTCCAAAATTGGACTCAGTATTTCAGGTGAGGTCTGACCAAAGCAGAATACAGTGGCACTGTTACTTCCCTTGATCTAGACTTTAGACTCCTGTTGATGTAGCCTAGGATCATATTGGCTTTTTAAACTGTTGTATCACATTATTGACTCCATGTTCTGCTTGTGGTCTACTAAAACTCCTAGATCACTTTCACATGCACTGTTGTCCAGTCAGGTGTCACTCATCCTATATCTGTGCATTTCATTTTTTTCTGCTTACATGTAATACCTTACGTCATTTTGAATTCTTTTCCTGTCTTTGGGGTATTAGCTACCCCTCCTAATTTGGTGTCATTGGCAAATTTGATAAGCATGCCCCCTATTCCATCATCCAAGCCACTGATAAAGTTGTTGAATAGCACTGGGCCCAGGACAGAACCTTGTGGTACCCCACTAATCTCTTCTCTCCAGAATGAAGAGAAACCATTGGTGAGTACCTTTTGGGTTCATGTGGTCAACCTTTTACAAATCTACCTAACAGTTGCATTGTCTAGAACACAAGCACAAACAAACAACATATTTGAAAAGTAAGTAAAGCGCCCCTATTGGTGGAGATGTGGAGGAGAGATAGATGCTTGACAAAATTAATTAAAGAGGTTGCAAGATGAGATTTCATGCCTTCATACAGGCTTTCCCAGTCTGATAGTTCCCACATGTACTGGCAATTTCCAGGCAACAATCACATTTTGAGCTTTGTCACCCATGTGGAGGCAGGAGGAAAATGTGGAAAATGCAAGGTTGAAAGAATGCAACTTTTAAAGGGAAAAAACTCTACCCTATTGAAAAAGCCAATTACACAATGTGCTCCCCTTTGGTCAACAAAGACAACCTTAATGTCATTGTATAAATCCCAAAGCCTGGCCTAACACTAATGTCTTAAACAATAAAACATATTCAGGGGTTGCCATGCTGGTCATACAGCAAAATAAAACAAAATACAAAGTGTACAAAAGAGGATTTTTGGCCAGCCACAATGCACGAAACTCATAATGCGAAATTTTGAAGTTCCACTAGCTTCTTCATCAGGCAAAAGATGTTTTAAAAAATCATACAGAAGAAGGGAAAATGTGACAGTGTCAGAGTCACAGGCTTACATTTCGTAGATATGTTGTCTCTGCTGTAGATCAATGTAGGCAGAAGCCACACCTTTCTTGGCCACATGGGGACTGAGACAAAGGAGAGTAAAATTTAAACCCCTTTAGCAGCAGTGAAGTAACTCCTCTTGGGATCTAGGATGTCTGTATCTCTTGTAAAGCCACAGGACCCATACTTGGGCAGAAAACATTAACTCTCTCAAGAAGTCTCTATACTGCTTAATCTGGAAAAACCTTTAGGTACTGTATAGGTAAAACTCAGTCAACTATAGTCCAAAAACTATTTTAACTTCCTTTTGATGATAATAAAAATATGCTATTTCTAATTAATTATAATTATTAGTCAAACCCATATGTTGACAAATAACCCCATTTTCATCTTTAGATGCAATAAACAAATCCTACTCTTAAAAAGTTAATCAGTTAATCAGAGATTTCTCCTTAATTAACACTGTCAACTTATCAATATCATTAAGTTTTTGTTGTTAACTGCCTTCATGTCGACCTTGACCCATGGCAATCCTATGGATGAGACATCTCCAAGTCTCCCTGGAGTCTTGGTTTTTGCCATTTCCTTTATTGCAGCTTTCACCTCAATTTTTAGAATTTGGAGTTCATGCTACCCATTTCTTTGTGTGTTTTTTTTTTCCAGTTAGTCTCAAAGGTACTACAATGTCTCTTTGCATATTTACTTTGCTCTTGTTCAGTATTTTCCTGTTGTTGCTAAATCCAGTATCTTCACATACAGGAAACATATTCAAGGGTAGCCATGCTGGCCATACAGCAAAATAAAACAAAATCCAAAAACCACAACAGAGTGATACTTTTATTGGCCAGCCAAAATGCACAATCATTAACAATGAATTCATGATAACTCAGCTAATTGAATGATTGCTACAATTAGTGTTTGTGGCAGAGAATTAATTTTCACATTTCTAATGGTTAGCATTATTGAATTAATTTTCAATTTTCCAAGCATGGGGTACATCTTCAAGGTATTCTCAAGAAATAGTTGGAAGAGAGACCAACAACCAATGGAGGACAGTTATTATTGGTATTTCATAGCTGACTGTCTGAAGCCTGATCTACCCATGCAATAGTAGAATTTTTTTATGATAGGGTATGCACTTCAAGAAATAGGATGATGATTGTATTTTTAAAAAAAATTCTGATCCATTTATTATGTTCATCACCTTGAGAGAGGTCCACTCTTAAAAGCTTTCTTATATTAGTAGCCAGGTATACCTCAGTTAACAGAGTAGATGTGTTCCTGGCCATTACTTTTTTAATAGGAAGTTTGATACCAAAGGCAGAAATAACATGGAAAGAACAGGCACAGGTTCTTACACCACAAAATGAAGAGCAAATCAACTTGTTTCAGCAAACATTTTATTCAAAACTAACAATATGCACATGTGAAATGAAACAACCAGATCATGTAACCCTATGTGGACAAAACAATTTGAATTTTTTGATACCACTTGAAAGCTTCTTCCAAAATTTATCCAGGGATAACTTTTTCTCTGACCAGCCTCCACATTTCTTACAATTTCTGTTTTGTTGGCCAAACTTTAAAATCTGTGTTATTTTATTTTTACATATATGGTGGGGGCAACTGGGGAGTTAGGCTTATCTGTTCTCCCTTTTTTGTTTTGTTTTACTCTTCATGCTCAGTAAGAGATTCTGGCAGCAGCTGCTGTTTACCTTGTCTGTTGTAGGCAGGTGCACAAGGTTAGATAGGATAGACTAAAGTAGAATCCCACTTGCTCCCAGTTCAAGCTTTATTACATTGCTTACTGTACATATGCTGTTGCAAACTGACACTGAAGGTTTCCCCAGCCTTCCTTCACCATCTTCCCAATATTAATACTGTTTTTTTAAAAAAAACCAGTTTGACAGAGGCAAAGGAAAAGGGATGGGGGTCTGGGTAAGTGTAAAAATCCCTTGTAAAAAGAAGCTTGACTGTTATATAGGGTTTTTTTAAAAAACAGAGGCATGCATGTTCCTCCAGTCAAAGTATAAGATTAACACAACAGAAGAACTTCTCAACTTCATGTATTAGTTGTTTTTCCTCATGTGGTTTATCCAACACAATATAGTATCAGCCATTTGCAATGTGAGCTGGTGTCATAAATCAGATTTTTACCATTTCCCTGCTCCCTATGTAGAACAGGACTGCTACTTTAGGAGAGGAAATGTGGGGACAGGGAAGTTTGGGCCTCGGCAGACGACTAATAAAGTCGTCTCCGAGGCCTGGAAGAGGAGGGGCAGCCGCACACGCGGCGCCCCTTCCTCTTCCCGAGGTTGCCCTCAGAGCTGCCGGCCCTCCGCACGGCCGGCGTTCCAGAGGCAACCTCCTGCCGCAGCGTCCTCACACGCTGCGGTGGAAAATCCAGGGAAAGTGTGCCCTACACTTTTAGGGCGCACTTTCCCTGTCTTCTAAAAGGAGTGCCAATTTGGTGCTCCTTTCAGGGATGCCGCAGGAGCGCCGCGGTGTGGAGGCTGCGGTCCCACGGCGCTCCGTCCGGCGGCGTCCTGGAAGCACTCATGTGCTTCCCCCCTTTGTTGGCTTTACTTTCTCTCAGAATTTTTTAACCCCCAGGCTTTTTCTTTCTTGTATATAAAGAAATTTGTAGATTTTGATCAATTCTTCAAACACAGACTGGAATGAAATTGTTCTTTATCTACATGAGTCAAGTTCTGTAGATAGTACAGTGTACCTACCTGCCAGATAGGAATTAAAAATGAGAAACCTCTCAGAGGGAGGAGAAAAAAATCCCTGGCAGTTTTTATTCAGCATTTTTGATGTGTGCCTTTCCAACTTATAGCAACCCTATGGTGAACCTATCATGGGCTTTTATGGGGCTGGGAGTGTTTGGCTCACCCAAGGTCCCCCAGTGGGTTTCCATGATTTAGCAGGGATTTGAACCCTGGTCTCCAGAATCATGGTCCAACATTAAACTACATAACAATGGCTCTTAATTCAACATTAGTACAGTATTAACATAAATGTACAAAACAAAACATCTAAGATTTCAATATTCTTGGCCTATATGAATTACTCTGTCCGTTTCATTTTTTCCCACTTTTTAAAAAAATCTCAATACTACTACTACTAATAATAATAATAATAATTTATACCCCGCCCTCTGACAAACAATTGGGGCAGCTTACAACATTAAAAATTCTGTACAAAATAATACAGATCACAAAGCTAAAACCTAAAAATCCCCAAACCCACCCACCACTTAAAAAATTATTAAACAAATTTATATATTAAAACATATTAAGATAAAAGTCACGTTGTTTTCATGAACCTGAAGAAATTTGCAAATGTGTTAAATTCTTATCAAAAACAAACTCATGTTGGCCTCCTGTTTGTTAGTTCCAACTAGAGTTGATGCATTCAGTCTGTTGTTGAATGATGATTCAATATATATAGGTAAATCTAATGAACTCAGTAAGTCTACTCTAGTCAAGACTAAAAGAGAGAGTAGCTGTCAAAATGTCAACCAACCTGTGGAGCAGACAGATTCAGATTCAATAGCAAGGGGACCATTTCTCCATTTCTTATATGTTTTGGAAGTGACCCATCAATATATTGTGGGGATCACTTCAGGGACCCAGCTATAGAAAGTATAAAACATCCTTCTGTTCTGGAGCCTGGTTTTTCTTTATTCCTATCAAGGTACTTGAAAGACTCCCCCCCTTTTTTTTTTCATTAAAGGTTTATTATGGGCTGGCAGTTCTAACAAAACACAACCATATCACACACAGGCAGGTTGTTCAGCCCAGCTTTTGTGAGTGGCAACATTGATGTGCATATCTTACCCTGCAGAGGAAGGCTGGATACACACGGAAGAGAGTTGTGATCGAACCTCTTTGAATGACTTTATTATTCACATTAATTACAATGTCGAGGAAAGAGGACAGCTGCTCAAGGTGGCTGCAGTACCAATTTATCAGACAGAGGATGGCTTTGAGAGAAGTCCTCAAGTCCTTTCCCTCCCCCATGCCCAGCCTTTGGAACTTGGGAGGGTGGAAGACAGATTTTTTTTCCCCTTGTTTAATTAGAACTTGTTATTAGCAGGAACCTAGAGAATTAAAAATAGCCCCCGCCCTATCTCAATACATTTAGTTCTGGTCTCAATTAAAGAGATCAGGGACAAGTCAATGAATGGGAATTAATGAGATGAAAAGAGGGTTGCAGGACAAAGAACAGAAGTGTTGGTAATACTGGAGCTGGAGATGATGCAGTGGGGGGGTGGATAGCACTGTTGATCGCCTCTGGGAAAGAAGCGCTAATGAGAAATCACAGAGGTTGCTTTCAACTGCTGTGCTCAAACTACAGAAGGAACCATGTTGGAGACCCCATCACAAAGAAAAGGAAACCTCTTGAGGCCAATGCTGAGAAAGAATCTCACCATTATTAATTTTATTAACCTCAATGTGTTATCAGTTATCAAGTGAGGAACCAGAAATAATTCAGCCTCTGATTAAGAATCATCAGCATCTTTGAGTCCAGATTTTTTGAGAAACCATTATGTCTAAAAAGTATTAGTTGGGCTGGTCCTACCATTAGGCATGGTGAGATGGATGTGTCAGACAGCAAATACTGTGGGATGGGGAGTTCTGGTGATGTGTGAGAAGCTGAGCTTTGTTGGGAGGCTGAGCTTTGTGTTCCAATGTGTTCCAAACTCTTTAAATGAGCTTGCTGATCTCAAGTGTGCTAGAATATGCTGACCCAAGTAACACTGTTGAAATGGGAGATTACTTTGTTGTTAACTGCCCTCAAGTCACTCTCAACACCTGATGACCCTGTGGATGAGATATCTCCAAGATCCTCTATCCTGCACTGCTCTGCTTAGGTCCTGCAAATTCATTCCTGTGAACTCCCTGATTGAGTCTATCCATCTGACATGCAGTCTTCCTCTCTTTCTACCACCCTCTACCTTTCCTAGCATTA